>PPLU03000001.1:0-1200000 GCA_003706615.3 Gotozyma montana
CTGAAGTTACTCGAAAAATTATTCATTCATTGTCATTTTCAGTACTTATTTCGGGTCTGAAATTTATGATCCAGTCGGATCAGGTGATAATGAGAGTATCTTTTCTACTAGGTCCATTAGCTGTTATATCATGGTCATGGGTGATAGTAAGGTATCTCAGTAGTAGGAGATTTACGATATTCCCTTCGGCTATTACATCCATTTATGATTCAAGTTGCGTACTGTTTGTGCAAAGACTTGTTAATATATCTAGCTCGAAATCATTAGTTACATATTGGCTATACGCCTTGTCATTCCAGTTTCTTTCAAAGCTTCACTACAAAACCAAATGCTAAATTAATCGAATCTACAAGGCTTATCAATTCATTATTCATTCGATTAAACAGGCTAAAATATTTTTTCGTAATTGATCAAATTATCATTAACAACAGAAGCTTTTAATATCATTTTGGGGCGTTTAGTATTTGTATTCTTATCAGCTGATCTTAAAGAAAACTTCTCTGAAAATGACTTTGGTAAATTTTCCTTGGCTGCTAGAGTTTCGAAGAAGTCTCTTCTTTTTTGAACGCTTGTAGTTTCACCTTTGACAGCAGGCAGCTTTTCTGGTACATTAGTTGAGGCCTTGTTATTTGCAACGGGACCTTCAGTTAAAGGGATTGCCGAAGAACTTTCTATATGATTCAGTAAATCATTGAGGCTAAATGCTATGCTAGACTGTGTCTTTTGAGTGGCTTCTCCAAGAGTGGATGTAATCTTATTACTCAAAAACAATGGCCTCTTACCCAATCTTTTAAAAAAGCTCAAATATACCCTAGTGAACTCATCAGTAATGTCGCCTGATCTATATTTATCACTGTTTTCCTCTTCTTCGTCGTGTTTGTCTTCATTATCATTATTGTCATTTTCTCTATCGTCATTATCATTCTCGTTTTCATGGATTGCAGCTGAGAGGGCTTCCTTATGTGCCTGAAACTTGAATGAATCAATCAATACTTCAAAGACCTGTGATATATTCTGTTTTTCAATTTCCCTTTGTCGCCTTTTTACAAGTTCAGACACTTCTTTTTCTGCAATTATATTCCTTTCTTTCAGCTCTTGTTTTGTAGGCCGCTGATTTAGGCGTTTCGATAACGAGTCCCTCCGAAATGATTTCTGAAGTGTGTTCGCCATCTCGAACTGTGATATATTGAAGTTCGTCAGCAGACTTATGTTTGAAGTGGGCAGCAAATTTTTCTGATATAATTCAAAAGAGGATGGTCTTAGTTGTAATGAAATTCCCAGTTTCTGTTTGACGTAAAGGTACTTGGACCTGGAGATAAAACTTTCGGATGAGATCATTCTCAGATGGTGACAAGTCTTTCCCATATTCTGAAGATCTGGATCGTCTAAGAAGATGAACACCTTGAACATGATCTCTAGTGGCAAGTCTAACAATCGGAAAGCTCCATCAAAATTTGACGCAATGTCCTCCACAACGAAATTTGTTGTTAAGAAGTCCATTTCGTAGCAGCAATATGGATAGGTTCAAGGTACTCGCTGGCGTACGGGATTATTTCTGTGCTTAAATAGTATTGTTTTGTTTTGATGATCAAGGATATGTCCCTCTTTTTTTTATTTACTTTTTGCCGTTTTCATCGTCAAAAAAGAGCGGTGCCCGTAACCATGAGTCACGTGATAATCATTCTTTTTTTTGCCCGCAGCACATGTGATTCTATCTATACGTGATCTACTTTCAGGGTGACACAAAAACGAGCTAATTAAATGCACTTATGAGCCACTAGTATTTCACATTCCTATGTCGGAACCTCGAAGTCTCTAAGGAAGTCTTATACTGGTGTCCCTGAGCCTCGGGAAATTTTACTAACAAAGCAGCCAAAACGAGGCAGTGGTTTTCAAATTATATTTGTAGCAAGAATGCTTGTAAAAGACTATCAATAACTCTTGATTCTGGGCTTGGCTATAATAACAACTGTACAATCAGCGACAATCTATCCGTGTAGTATTAATATCACTATTGTGACGAAATTCAAAGCCTTGGATATTACTCCGGCTAAACCCGAAGTCGCAAGTTTTGACACCTTCTTGATTCTGGGGAAAACTGGAAATGCACAAAAACCACAAAGAATCCAGACAACCCACAAACATCCACTTAACTACGTGAGAAACAGCACCGGACAACCGCGGGATGATCAGGAGTCACGTGCATCTCCATTTACACAATCATTTTGTTTTATCTTCCAAGCCAAGAAGTGTCAGCTAATTTTTTCTTAGCATATAAAAGCCCTCCAACATCCCGCAAATCAAGTACAACCACAAAACCGCAAAACCACAAAAAAAAACACCTAGATGCTCGCTGCATATCAGAGACGTGTATCTTTTGACTCACTGAAGCAGCACCGCGAGTTCGATGTCGATGATCCACTCCACATTCCGCCACAGTACATTTCAAAAGCCTCCGCCTCCGCCAGCAAGGGTCTGGACCTCAATTTTGGATTCGATGCTCCTTCAAGAAACACAGACGTTAAGGATATATTCCAGTCCTTCAGCGAACTGGGGTACCAAAACTCACCTACAGCATACTCATACAATTCCTCATCAGGCTATCCCTTCAAACGCAAGAAGATACCCAAGCTGCCACCTGCCCCAGCAAAAAGCATTCTCAAAAACAGCGAATCATCAGACATAAATGGGATCCACCCTCTACCAGGAATATCTGCAGCTAAGGCTGCACCTAGAAAGAAGTCAATCGTGGACATGACCCCAGAGGAACTTATAGCCATGGATAAACAGTTCCAAAGATCAGGCGTTGCCCTAGAGAGTTTGAAGTTCGATGGTGATGGATACCTGCCCTTTCAGACAGCAACTAGTGAGGTGTATTCCAAAAAATCAACAAGTTACACTGGATCTAGAAAGATCAAGAACATTGATAAGGCTCCTGTATCCAAGAAGAAAGTTTCTAAGGGATCATATGTCACTACTGAGCTGTTAAACTCATATTCTGCATCATACAAGCACAGAGATATGGATCAATTTTTTAAGACAATGCTAAAAATTGAGGATACAGGCAACACTGAAGAAGGTGATAAAGATAAAAAGGCACATTACATTGATGATACTAAAATCATTCCAGAAAGTCTGAGAAACGTGATGGTATACATCAGTGGAAGATCACATACATGGGATGCCATCGATTATGTCTTGGATGAATATTTGCAAGACGGGGACCAATTAGTTATAATCAGCCATCTACCCAGCAGAATCAACAATCTATACAGTGGTGGCAATGAAGAAGATAACGATGATGAAATATGTGAAGAAGCTAGAGAATCCATAGAGAATTTGTCCAGTTATGTTTTTAAAGTGATAGATGTTTTAAAGAAACAGGACCTCAAAATCAGCATCAAAATAGAATTCATTAAGCATTATTTCCTTAAGAACGTGTTGAGAGACTCTATCAGTTTCTATACTCCACAAGTGATTGTTGTTTCCTCTTTGTTATCAAGTTTGAATTTGACATACGAAAAGAAATATTATAAGCTACCAGTTTTTATCATGGAGAAGCTGAATATCCCTACTCTCATTATTCCAACTTTACTTGAACCAGAATCTGTTGAGATTGTGGGTTCATTCCAGGTCAATGGACCAGAAACTTTCCTTTCAAGACTCACTAATATTACCATTTCAAAAGATACAGACTACGACCCAACTCAACGTTCAATCAAATCAAGACCTAAAATACGGGATACTTCTTCGTACAGTTCCTCAGCCATAGATGATTCTGAAGTCTCACCATACCTTCCTGCACTATCTCCAAAGATCAAATTCAGCGATCATCTTGAGGTACCACGAGGATCGAGCTACTCAGGATCGAATGGGGGTTCCACTTCTACTTCCAGAAGAGGAAGTTCTGCTGCATATAGAGTGAAGTCTCTACTAGATGATGAACCTGAACCTGAACCCAAGTTTGGACGCTCAAAGTCGTACACCTCCTCCATCACACCCTCCACTAGTCATGAAGTCAAACGGAAGCTCAGCACACAATCAGCCAGTGCAGCCAGTACAGCCAAACCCAAGAAAAGTGGAATATTTGGCGGGCTCTTCAAGAAACGGTCCAGCACAAGCAAGTGACCTTAGACTTAGACTTAGACTTAGACTCAATTTAATGACCACGTTCTTTACTGAGATTTCGTTATCGTGATTATGTAATCTTGACGCAATAGGACATCGGACTTTGGGAGATTTTCACCTCTGCGATAAGCGAAAATGTGACACTTTTTTCGTACTTTCTCCGCATTTTAGTTTTTGCTTGATCTTGATTCTTATATAAGGGCTCAGCATCACTTTTATGAATCAACAACTTTTTGACTCTAACTAAAGAAAAAACTATGCTATCTCCTCTATTTAAAACCACTACACTAGGCTTCTTCATTGGCTGCTCAGTGCCAATTCTTTTCACAAATCTGGTCTACATCCCATCAAAGGCTCAGGCTGAGGTTCAGGACTTGAACTTATTGAAGAAAGTGGTTAACTTTCTAAACTGGCAAGTCTGGAAATTGGAACAGAAGCGCAGCATTAAAGTCAACATGGATGGCGACGTGTTTGTCGACACTATTAACAACAGAAGATACCTCAATTCTGAGAAATATAGGGACGGTCTTTACTGGGCTGGTTTCTAAACTTAGAGTTTGACGATGTTCCAATTTACCACTACAATCAATCTTAGAGTCGTTCTGTCCACAAGACCTGGTGTCTTGTTCCGTGTTTGAACATTGGACACTCAGTGATATGAAATTCTTTCAAACGAGTTGATCTCGTTTCCTCGTATCTTACATTATTACCCGTTGTTCATTAAGAATCAAAGAAAAAAAAACCACAGATCATACCTTTAAGGGTATTCATTGTTCCCCTTCACTCTGTTTCAAGTTTATGGGTGGACTTATAGACATTGACTGTCTATTTGTTGTCTTCATTCGTTAATGTTTTCAAATTAACATTCAAGTTTGTTGTTCTTCATTAAATTTATTATTCATTAATCATTATTATTCATTGTTTGGCTACGCGCTGACTTATTCTTGTTATCATTTCTACACTCATCTTGGAATTGAATTGTTTTAGTTCATTTGTATATTGATGTATGTATTCTTTTCATTGAAGACTGGATCTTGTGAAAAGTGGGAGATGATAATGAAAGTTTTTTTTTTCAAAGCAACTAAAAGTTATGTAGTATGTAGTGATGATCCAAATGATCAACTTCTTTCTTGAAATGATGCAACCATTGGGTTTAGGAGAGTAGGAGAAGGTAACACACCCTAATAGTTGTCATACCACCTTCAAAATCAGTTCAGATCATCTCATCTCCAACATTTATTGCATTGCTAGTCTGTCTAGTAGTCAAATCTTCCAATGTTTGGAGACATGCGCCATGATGAACCCCAATTTTCAATAAAATGTGGTTTTTGCCTAATTAACTTTTCATCGCATCATTCACGTTAGTTTTCACATCAGAGGGGAAACCTTTAACTTTAAAAAATTCGCTAAAGTTAGGAGTAAACACTGAGATTGGGGATTCGCTGGATGCCTGGAACTAATTGGAAAAGAAATGAACTAAATGAATGATCTAGGTGATCAAAATTGAGTTAGACGGAGATGTTTCTTTTCAGTACCTTAAGGGTCCAGAATATTTTAGCTACGGAAATGTGTCAAGATGACATATGAAAACTAAAAATACAATATGCAATTAAAATATGACAGTAGTAGTACAAGGTAAGTTGGGGTTTAGATCCTCTATGACAATCAGATCATGCATCAGTTCCCCTTTTTTCATTTCTTACTGTGTCTTTCCTTGATCTTTTTGGTTAGGTTTCTCAATTCTTGAATACTTTTTGGTATGATCTCATTTTTTTCACCTCCTATTAACTTCCCCGATTTCTTCAGGACCAATAATGACCCTTCATTTGATACCCCAGCTGAAGTTCCAGAGGTCTCCGATGATATTAGTAAGTCAGAAGGAAGAACAGTTGGTTTCTTGATAATCGCTTCTTCTTTGTCTTTAGTTTCGAATGTCACGTTAGACAAGTTAGACATAGTAGAAGAGTCATAATATGATGGAGTTTGTAGCAGTGAGCTAGATTTGGGCCTTGGTGTTTGATAAACTTGCAGTTTTGAAGATACGGGAGATATGCTTGCTGATGCTGAAGATGATGATGGTTTAGACTGTGAAAGATTATGTCTGTTCTGATCTGACAATAGTTTTGGTATTGATTTGTATGCAGATGAAGCCTCAATATGTGGTTTGAACTTCTTATGTGTCTTGCTTTCACTTAAGTCAAATTGGGAAGGATATTTGATAGAATTGATTGGTTTTTTAGCCAGCTTGTTGAATTGGTTGTTATCAATGTTCGGTTTTGATATGTTAACCACATTGTTCTTGTGATAACGTTCATTGAAAGCACCTTTTGCATTCAACTCAACTTTTCCTATTGTTCTTAAATAATTTTCAATCTCAAACATATTCAGATGTGAGTCCACTTTGATGATTTCAACTTTCAAAATATTATCATTTTTAGGAATATTCAATTCTTTCAAAATATCACGCTTATTATGTTCTGATATTCCATCCACTTGACTTTGACTTAACTCCCAATATATTACCAAAATTTCAAATTTGTAATTGTTATTCAACTGTATTCCCTGTAAAAGCTCTCTAATCTCAAGTTTTTTCTTAGCAAAATTCTTCATATCAATAATGTTAAAGATAAGCAAGTTCACCTGATTGAATAGACTGGAATCAATATGACTAGTCTTCTGAATTTTCAAAATCTCTTTGTCGTTCTCTTTAAAACTTTTAACTTCTTCCACCAGTTCAAATTTTTTATTAAGCAACCTCGAAATTATCGAATCTTCAACATACAATAACACATGGTAGGTTTTATCATTCTTTACCAATTTCTTTACCAAGTTGCTAAATTCAAAGGGTCTCAAATCAACCTGCTGCTCTTTAGGTTTAGGCGTGGGTATTGACCCAATTGATGTTGATGTAGAAATGTTTGAGATCTCACTATAACTTAAATTTCTTCTCTTCTTTCTCTTAACAAGTCTAGGAACTCCAAAATTCTCAATAACTTCTTTTAGCTCCTCTCTCTTTCTTTTTTTCAATTCCAATTCCTGTTTACAGTTTCTAGCGACTTTGGAAACTCTCTGAATTGTTTTCTTTTTAAGTTGTCTCTCTCTAAAAAAATCAGACATGATTTCCAAAGACTGAAAATAGATCAATTCATTGACAAATGCTTCATATAAACCATCACTGAACGCATCTATCAACTTACTCTTTTGTTGTTTTACTTCATTTCTTACCTCAATCAACGGACCCACAATATTTGATACTTCCTGTTTAACAACATTGGAGACAATGTTTTGTTGGAATTGAATAGCCAGTGAATTGACCAATTCCACCTTCTGTTGTTTTTTGGCCTCTTGTTTAGCCAATAAAGTTCTTTTTCTTTCTTTCAGTTCAAATGCTTGTTGTTTCAATTTATCAGCTTCAATATCTTTCAACCTCTGGGCTTCTTCTTCTTTCTGTTTTTGTACCCTGATCTCTTCTTGCTTTTTAAGGAGTTCTTCCTTCTGCAGTCTGTCTTTGTCTAACTGCTCTTGTGAAAGTGATGGAGCTGTAATAACCGGTTGGTCAACAACTGGTTGTGGAAAAAATGAAAATGCAGGAGTTGATGTCGATGGCAATTGAGTTTGAGTGTTAGTCCCAGAAAAGGCTGGCTGGGCAGTGGTCAAGCCCAAATTAAATCCAGAAACACTAGAAACTGTGCTTGTTGTAAGCCCGTCAAACGTGATTAGCCCGGTATTGGTTTTACCAGCATTAATCAAATTTTCATAAGGACCAATCGAGGAGTTCAATTTATTTGAGAATGCCTGCTTTAATGGTTTTTGGTCAGGAATCAAATGTGAGTTGTGTTTCAAAGATAAAATATCAATTCCCTCACTACCATCATCTAATGTCGAAATATTGATTCCATAATACTCGCAGAACTGAACTAAATCATCTCTATCATTAAATGCCAAAAGATTTTGAAATTGCTCCAAAGAATAGGGTTTGGATTTGTTATGTATAGCTTTCTTCATTGACTTCAAAGCATAAAATCTAATCTCATTTAGATGGATTTCTAACAAGAATTGCATCAATACTGGGATTCTCTTATTATTAATTTTATCAAAAAAGCTGGTGAACGCATTCAAGATATTTTCAGAGCTTTGAAACCCTCTTTCTATGACGTTCATGGAAACCAAATTTCTCAATTGTAGAACCAGCTGTATTCTCTCGTCATTGAGTAGTTCAATTGGCAATGCCTGTATTTCTCTTTCCAACTCAGGATCTCTTATCTGACTCAACATGTAATATGCCCTAAATTCTGCTTCATTTGGAGGGGCCACTCCCCTTGATCTATATTCAGTGTACATTTCCGATAGCGTCTTCAAAGCCTTATTCATTTGTTCCAGTTCTTGTTGCTGTGAAAATTCGGTTTGGGTCTCAGCCATTATATGAAGTGTCAAGATATGTATTCTAACAATCTTTTCATTACAATCGGCAGCCTCAGGACCCAAATAGTTCTGATATGTGAAATCTTGACGGATTGATCTAGTTCTATCCCAAAGGAATGATTGTGCTTCGGGTAATATGGACAAAATGTTTGTTATGATGTAATTCAGTGTCTGTACTAATACTTGAGGAGGTCTCACGTCAGATGGTAATGGAGGTGGTTGGCCGGCAGCTGGTCTAGAAAAAGCTTTGATAGCTTTAAATTTTGATACTTTACCACTTTCATCTTTCTCGTAGGCTCTAACATCGTTTTCAACGTATCTTCTAACCCTCTCATAGACTGGGCACATATCATGACATGAACCTTTGAAAATGATGGCATCTTCTAGAGATCTTCTTTCATTCTCATTATCAACCAATCCCTTTTTCTCCATAGTAGTTCTTTCATTTTCTCTCATTTTCTGGAACTCCTCGTAGATTGCTGTAAGGTCTGATGTTTTAGCCTCCATACGTTCCATCTTGGATTGATTCTCTTTATCCCATTGATCGATATCTAGGAATCCAGAAGCATCAAGGGTTGGAGGTTGATAAAGCAAAAATTTCGGGAGTGATCTCTGATTCTGAGACTTTGGCAATGATGGCATTACGGTATTAAAACCACCAATCTCGCCGTCCAATGCAATCTCTTCAGCAGATAAAAGGCTTGTCTTTGTGGTTGGAAGAGCTGTTTTACCACTGCTAGAAGGAGGCTGGGATCGTACCCTCGGCTGAAATTGTGAATTCTCCTGTATGTTGTTCTGCTGTATGCCATCTTTAACAGATCCTTTGTTTCTAAAGTTGAAAGACTGATTCTTTTGGAAGTAGTTCTTCTTGGAGAAGTTTGACTTCTTCTTGTCGTCATTTCTAGGCCCCCTACTTCTCTGGCCACCGTTTTCACCGCCGCTGTTACTTTGCTGTACGGCCAGCATTGTGAAGTCGTGAATGAAAGTCCCTCTTCTCGCTTCAAGTGGCGAGATTGTGGTGAAGACAGTTCAAGTTTTGCACTTTGTTTACATCGATTTTTTTTTGGTTTTGTGCTTCGGAGTTTCGGGTTTAATTGATTATGTAAATGCTTCATCACGTGACGTTTTTTCTTTCTATTCTACAAATGAAGCAATTGAACCCGTTTACTCGACTTTGTTGAGGTAGTCTCAGCTCTGGCTGACTCAATAGAAGATTAATTACCGCAGAGATCGTATTTATGCTGATGTTTCCACAATAATTTTATTAATATCGCGAACCGTTGTTGATATTTGGTTAGTACTCGTTATTTATTTAACAGATTTGAGTGTGAGATGGGGTCTATTCAAGGCGACTTCCATTCGAGGTTCACAGATGAACACCAGAGTATGTTTTCTGTGGTTGTGTTTGGCGAATAACTGATTATTAACACCAATTAGAGATTGAGGATATGATAAGCACGAAAGATAATGGAGCTAGGTATGCAATTGTTGAGTTGAAGAAACTAGTGGAATCCGTGAGTCATTCACTGCCCAAGTATCAGCTCTCATCTTACTCTGATCAGATTCAACAGTTGCTCGAAAGGAGCAACGAGAACAGTAAAAGACCTGGAAGAAGATTAAAATTGAACAGAGATCGATTTGTCCAGAAAGATGTTGAAGTGATAAAAACAGAGCTGGTTGCTGAAAGTGACAAACTTACCGAAAATAAACACGACGAAGGGAATCAGAGCACTAGTGTCGACTCTTTCATAAGCAACGCAATAGTCAATGTCAAGGAATTGTCATCAACTTTGACAAATGTATCAGATTCGATAATTAACACATCAGAGATAAGTTCACTGACACTGAGGAATATAACAAATTCTGTATTAGTGATACAGTGCAATGGCCCAGCATTCTTATTCAATCTTTCCAACTGTCTAGTATTTGTTAAGTGCCACCAATTGAGAATACACGACTCTGTTGATACGAAGTTTGTTACAGATCAGACGCTAAAACTGGGTATAATAGAAAACTCACACAGGCTAAAATTTGACAAGAAACTGACTGTGAAAGACTTCAATCATCCAATTGGACAGAGCCCCAACTACTCGACCTTCGATGCCACACAATTCCCAGGAGAATTCGAGCATGAACTGCACTCTTCTCCAGATTTGTCCAAACTCAATGAGTATCTGGCTCTCGTATAGCCCAATACAGTAATAATCGCGAAATGTTATGTAAGATCTTAGTAAGCATCCCGAAACCACGACCACAAAGCAACAGAGAGAGTTCCAGCCAGCAACAATAAACTCCAAAGACACGCAACTTTCAGAGTCCTGAGCTCTCTAATTGGCCTTCTCTCACTACACACAGCACTCCACGGTCCTACTGTCAGCTTATACCCCCGCTGAGAACACCACGTCGACGCATCCTCTTGAAAATCGCTTGCTGGCTCGATGAGCGACACAGAGACCCTAGACATAGATCTCCATCGGAGTCTGTCCCAAGAGAGCACCCCAACACTCAAGGCCAATACATCGACTCGTGAAGAGCCTCAAGAGAAACCGGAACCACCGCAGCATAGCAGATCAAACTCCACTGTGTCTTTCAAAGTAGAAGAAGATGATACTTTCACTTCTCTTCCCAAACAGCCACCATCGACAGCTTCGAGCTCTACAAACGCTACTCTGAAGAAAAAAGAGACGATAAGGCCTCTTTTTGCTAGAGCCAATACCACTGAAAAATCTTCAAAACCTTCAACGGGTAACAAAACAATGATTGTGGAAACTGAGACTGTTGATGCATCCAACGTCCCTTCAGTGACACTTCCTATCCAGAATCTTCCATCAAATAATGAGAGCCTTTCCAACAATTCAACAGTATCCAATAACTTGAGAAGCAAGAAAAGTACGCTTTTCGTTGATCAAGCTTCCCAAATCACTTCCAATAGCTCTAGCAACCTGAACCCTAATAACGCTAACAATGAGGAGACCAGTAGTGTCATCAATTTAAACAACGGATTGGTTAACAATGATTCTGCTAGTGTGAATGGATCCATCAGAGGCTATAACAAACGTTTGGTTCAACCGGAAGCTCATACAACTAGTATATCATCCAAACCTGGTGCAACCAAAGCAGATTTATTTGCAGCAAAAGTCGCAAATGCTGTTGGTGATGTTTCAGACTCGGATTCAGAAGAGACCTTTGTTTATGAAAGTGCACCTGATGCTTTGAACTCAACAAACTCTGCTAAGGCTACTTCAGGTAATTTAAATAGCAGTGCTTTGGCTCTCAGAAAACTATCTCAAAGAAACATCAGTATGCCAATCACTTCGACATCTAATGTTAATACACCACCAATTCATCATGCTTCAAACCTTCAGACTATCAATGATAATGTTTCCAACACGAATTTCACAACTGATAATGAAGAATCTGATAGTTTACTGTCTCAACATCAATCTCCAGAGTCTCATCAAATCCTACAAGATAAAACTGATTTACAACAAGCTCAACTCTCCCTTGATGAATCTCAGACAAGCGTTTCTGATCATGGTGCAAGTAATCGTCAAGATCCATTTTTGTCTTCAAATAATGATAAGCCAGTCGGTATCACTGCAATCAATTCCATACCCCAAGCATCTTCTGAAATACACTCCCCTCAACACCCTACTCCAAAACCAAGTTTGGATGGAATTCAAGTCCAACCCTTATACCAACCTAAAACTAGAGCATACAACAAATACACAGGAGAGCTTCAAGGAAGGAAACCAAGCACTTATAGTATTTTGACTAATCCGAAAAGTCATAATTCTATAAATTCACATCTTAAATCCAATCAATTACGTACCACAACTTCAAAACTCTTTGATGTTAAAGGTTCAAGCTTGAGAAGATACTCGGGTGTTCCAGATGATGTCAACATTGAAGATTACATTGATCAACATGATGGAGATGAAGAGCTAGGGTTGGATGATTATAGTGATTCTTATGATTTTGAAGACTACGAAGAAGACAACGAGCTAACACCACTGAACATTGCACAATCCAATAGCAAACTTAGAAATAAGGTGTCCAAAGGTTACTTCAATAAAAAAAGTTTCCCAAACTTTAGATCCACTGATACTGAAACTTATAATGATAATGGAAGCACGTATAAAGAAGATGGACTGATTCAACCAAAGGTGAGACCAAAGAGGTACAGAAATAAGTCTCAACAAAATCAAAGACTTCAAGAACCCTATTCACCACATAATTTCCATAATTCCAAAAGACAGTCTAAAATTCAAACTTTCAAAAATTTTGTCTACCTGTTTTCATTCATGTTTCTACTACTTGCCTTTGGATTCATTGCTGGGTTCCTTTTGGCAACAACAAAAGATTTGCAAAGTGTTTCCATACAATCTATCCAAGATGTTGTTGTGTCCTATGATGAGTTAGTATTCGACATCTATGTTGAAGCTTTTAATCCTGGATTTGTCTCTGTTTCTGTGAAAGATGTTGAATTAGATATATTTGCTAGAACTGAATTCATCAACTCAGAAAATTTGAATGGGGGTGTTCCTCTTTATATTGATGATACCAAAGATAAAGTTCATATGATTACTGAACCCGTCATTGAAACTGTTCTGTTAGGAACTATTAAAGAATTGGAAGTTCCACTTGCGTTCTCGAGTGGATTTTTCAACAGAAATCACTCAGTTTCTAAAGGATCTGTCAAATTATTACATCCTGCTCAAAATTCAACTGAAACAGAAGGAGGTGATGATAATTCTAAAATAGAAAATCCAAAACTTAACGATGATTCAGAAAAATGGAGAGATATCATCAAACATCCATTTAATTTGATCTTGAAAGGGAAACTGAAGTATGAATTACCATTTTTTGGTACTAAGAGATCTGTTTCAATCACAAAAACCGTTATCATTGATCCAAACGCTGAAGATTTTTTGATGAATTCAATCAATCCAAAATAACTAGATTAGACCCCATTACTTAAAAAATGCCATCAATTTTTTGCTAATCAAACGAACTATTAATTTATAATTTATGTCTAAAACTTTTAAAACAATCTGGTAGCTTGCTCGAAATTAAAAACTCAAGTATCTAACTATTAGTGTTCTTACAAAGCATTTCATGCAGATTCATTCAAAAAAAAATCATATATGGCCATTCATACCTCATCTAAAATTAAGGTGAATGGAAACATGCATCTATTTACAGTATCATGATGACTATGGACTTCTTACCCATACGCCTCTACTTCCCCTAACCCTCGTTACCCCCTTTCTGCATTAAAAACTTTGTCTATCGATAGATGAAGTGTTTGCAAGTTTTTTGTCATTGACTTTAACAACCATGGATCTCAAAACACGAGGATCAGCCCTCAAAGTCCTTAGAATTTCAGACTGAACACCAGTACTAGAGTCAAAAAGCATTAAGAAAGCATATCCATGGAAATGACGTTCTTGATCCTTACTAATGATCTTTGGTAATATTTGTCTTCCTAAACTCTTCACATCTCTAACAACACCACGATTCTGAATTATAAGTTTTCCAATGGTAGATGTGACTTGTCTTGCCTCTTCTGTGTATACGGTTGGTTTGGCGATACGCGTGATGGCTGTTAGTTCATAAAGCATCTTTCACTCGTTGTTGATCGTTACATTAGCTCTTCCTGTTGTCGGATTCTTTAATTTTTTTTCTATAGTAATTAAAGCATCACCCGGATTTTAGTCACGTGATGGGCGGTGCTTCTAACATTTCACGATATTCGCGATCATATTCCGCGATATTACTAGTACTAGCAGTACTAGTAGCTGTAGTAGTACAGTTCTAGGTAGTTTGACTACAATATCTCAGTAAGCATTGAGCACAAATCATCTAAGCTATAGATTTATTTCAGAAAATTAATTGCTTCCTGTGGTTTAAGCATTGGAACTTTGAGGTCTGGCATGTCTTGAACCCAATTTTTGAACATTCAAGTGCTTCTCCAACATCTTAACTTCCGAAGCATAGTTCTCAATCATTTTCTTCTTTCTTAAAATCTCTCTCAATGTTTCTTCTTCTTCTAAAGGTTCAATTGCCTCTTTATAGTTATATTGTTCGAATAAACTGGAGTTTTCACCAACTGCTTTACCAGGTTGTCTCGAATAAGAATCATGTTCGATTAACTTCTCTCTTCTATAGTTTTCATAGAGGACATTATGAGTGCTGTCTTTCAACTCTTGTAAATGTGAACCAAACACTGCATTTCTCAAGACTGTAAAATCACTATGATTAGGATCCTCTGTTTTGAAAACACCCCATGGATATCTTCTTGTATGATATTCACCATCTTCAAAATTCTCAACATCATAACTACCTGCAACAGCAAATGGTAAAACATCTTTCAGAGAATATCCATCATTTGAAGAATCTTCACCAGCTTCAACTTCTATTGGGAAATCATAAACCTGAATATTATTTGCTCTAATATCTTGTAAAATTAAAGCTTTATTCAATTTGAGTTCATCAGTTGTCAAGGAGTCAGCCTTCCCAATGACTGGAATAATGTTCACTTTAGGAGAGAGCAGTTTCATGGTTTCAACATCCAATTCTCTTAAGCCCTTGGTAGTAGGTCTGATGAAGTACAATGCAGCATGAGGTCTCCCATCTTTGAATCTTGGATCTCTTTGAATTCGACACTCTTCAGTCAAGACATCGTCAAACTGCTTCTCTAAATACTCAACAATCTTTGAAGCACAAGCTGAGTTGTCTATATTGTCACCAAATCCAGGAGTGAAGACGATATCCAAGGCAATTGGAGTTGAATTCTCCTCAACTATATTGATATGTTGTCTAACAATCTCAATTCCAGGATTCAAATGGGATTCTTTGGGATCAACATGGGCGGTGTCTCTATGTAGAACTTTCTGTTTGCATAAACTGTTGATGAATGATGATTTCCCCGTTCCTTCTTGTCCACAGATCAACACGGTGAAGTTGATTCCTTTCTTCAAGTTCTTGCGACGGCGGATCTCTTCAGGTGAATAGTTCTCAATATGTGATACCATCTCTTGAGAAAACTAGCTCTAGGCTTTGATAATGAAAAGAAACTTGTGGTTGAATCTTGATTGTGGTTTTATAATTTTCATTTTGTAAACCCACAATTATTAAATCAACACAAACACAAAGACAAACAAAAATAAGCGCCAATGAAAAAGAAAACAAATACACAAGTGTAACTCAAGCAACAAAATGTGAGTTTTGAATGATGAAATACTTCAGTAAATGGTACTATTGTTCATTAAAATCTTTTCTCTAAATAGGTCCATCGGTACAAATAATCAAGTCTCACCAACATCACTCAAGTCACTCAAGAAATTCATATCCTCATAGATTTCATCCAACAGCAAAATTCTTTCCTTGCCTTTTGGTTTTTTTGGTGCTGGCTTAGAAGCAGTCACTTCACCAACTGTTGTTGTGCTTCCAACACGAGTCTTTCTTACTGACTCTACCACTTTAGGTGTCTCTTTAACTGCTCTTGAACTTCTGGTCACTGTCCGTTCAGAATGTTTACGCTTTAGTGATTTCTTAGGTTCTTGAATATCTGTCATAGACTGATCACCATCCTCGTCTTTACCAATAACAATTGACTCTTTAGATCTGTCACCATCCTCTTCTTTTTCAGTAGCAATTGACTTTCTAGATCTTCTGAGTTTTGGAGTGGTGTCTAATGGTTTATCTTTTGGTTTTTGGACTCTCTTTAGAGGTTTTGGACTTGGAGCTGGTGGTTCTAAAGTAGTTGAGATTTCCTTCTTGAGTTTGGTAGGTTTATCTTTCTCGATCTTTTTTGTTATCTCATCAGCTTTTTGCTTTGGTGAGCTAGGGGCAGTCAAATCTGATGTTTTCAAAGTAGTAGGTGTAGGAGTTTGAGCCTTGCGTGTTGCACTCTGTATCTTGGAGGCCAGGAGATCAAATTTTGGCTTCTTTTCAACAACTTTAGGCTTTGGTGTGATTGACTGTCTCACTATCGGTGTTGAAATTTTTGGAGGTGATAGAGTTATCTTTGACTGTGTCAGAGGCTCAGGTGTTTGACTTATTGACAGCTCAGGTGTTGGGGCAGATGGTGAGTCCGTTTCTGGGGCTGAAAGTTCTTGTGATGGAATTACTGGAGGTTGAGTGTCTGCAAGGATCACAGTAGGAACTGGAATAACTGGTTGTTGAATGGCTGGAATTGGGATAGCTGGTGCCTGTATTGCAGGTACAGGTATAGATAAAGGTTGCTGAATTGGCTGCTGGTATTGTTGCGGTTGTTGTTGAAGGCTAGGTATTGGAATTGGTGGAAGTTTTGAAGGTGTGTTGGAATGTGGTATGACTGGGTTTTGCTGATTTGGTACAGGCAGTTGATTGTTATATATCTGAGAGTCAACTTTGAAGCTTGGAGATTTCAAAACTTGTTGGTCATCTTCTTTATATTCATCGGTTGCACCAAGGACGAAATTCAATCTGCTTTCAGTTATATGTGTAAAGTCATAGGTTTGATCATATGGACTTGCTTTGATTGAAACAATCTCAATAACTAGCTTATTATAGCTTTCAAAGAATTCCATGATTTTTGAAGTTGTAAGTTCCAAAGTTGCTCTCTTTAACATCTGTTCAGGAATTTGTATTTTTCTTCTCAAAAACACGCTAAGTAATAAACAGATAGCACAAATTTCTGTTGGGTACACCAAATAGATTTGAGTGGTCAGTGATCTATCAATCAGTGCTGAAGCATCATTTCTGATATTCTTCAAATTTCTCATTACGGTTTCATCAGTCTGTCCAACTTCTATGTTCAGTAGTTTTGAAAGAACATCAAATGGATTCTCTAATATCAAATCATAACATAATTCACCCATAAAGCTCATCTCTAAATGCTCAATCTTATCCTTGATATCCCATTCTTTTCCAGGTGGTATATTGAAATGTCTTTTCAATATTTCATCAATCGGTCTAGGCATCTCCAATATTCTAGATGCAAGAAACAAACAAAGAGTTTCATATACAAACTTGTTATACGTCTTGTATGATCTTCTCTGGAAATATCTTTGGAAATATATCACTGCATTGAACAGTAGTCTTCTGTTCACCATAGTTTTCACGATACATCCTTTTCTTATCGTATAAAACGCATCAAGTTGAATACTTAATTCCTGTCGACGACTAATCTCATCCTTTCGAGACCAATACCCCAAAGTAGAAAGTCCAAACAACCAAGTGTTCTCTTGGATATTTATCTCATCAGGAAAATATCCTGGTGCAGATGATGACTCCTGCACAATGGATTGGGACATCACTTGGATTAGTTGTCTTAACTATTAACGTATTTTCTGTAATTAATAAAAATCATCACAAGAAAGGAAAACTAATTTTGGTGTATGGGTGTTTTGTTACTAATCTGTTATATAATCTCGGCTTTAATTCGGAGAAAATAATGACTCTTTGGACTAAGTGAGTCTTGAGTCTTGAGTCTTTTGAGTCTTCCTGGCTACTAGTAATGACCAGGGAAGACTATTTGTCTTAAAATAAATGAGACAAATCTTTACAGTTCCAAGATTCTATCGGACTCGAGACTCATATATTATTTGAGGCACCAAAATCGCTAAACCCAGTTGAGAATCAGCTATCATATAATTATATCTCTGATAGTCCGACCCTGTATTTAGCTGTCGGATTTCAGACAACTGCGAAGAGCATTGGATTATGGTAAGTACTATGCTGTGGTTTTGGAATTGAATTGTTACAAAAAACTATTCCTGGATAGTGGAGACTCATGATTCATGATTCATCCCAGCTAGAAGTTCAAGGACAGACTGTTCGTATATAATTAACAATACAAAGCTATGATTGCATGGTTTGACTACTACAGTGTATGTAGTGAAAATGTTAAATTTACAGGGTCCAAAAATCATCGAATTCTTTGTTCCCCTTGTGGCTTGTTGTAGTCTGGAGACTGGAGACTGGGACTGAGAGTCCAGGGACCGGCTGCCGGTCTAAGAGTCGGCAGTCGGCAGTCGGAAATTGGAACAGCCCTGTTAGTATATACGAATGTGTATCTAGCGTGCAACTCCAAAAGATCCAAGTTTGAGATTTGAATGCTATCTCCACATCGGTGATCGCTACTTCAATATACCGATGGAGTTGAGCTATGAGCAGTTATAAATGAAGATTCGTGCTCAATTTTTTCAACGGATTTCAGGTTAACTTTTGAAGTTCCAGTTCCAAGTTCCAATTTTCAACTTCCTCCTATTTCCGCATCATTCAGCTGTCAAAAAAATAAATGCATTAAAACTGCAGATCTCTTGAGTCTATTTATTTAAGCAAATGAGTTCAACCAATTATATAATGTTAAATATTCTAAGAACCAATTGATTCTGCCATCTGAAGTCAGAAGACAGAAGACATCTGAACTCTTAAGTTTCTCCGGTGTGAATAATGTTCCGCTAGAATAAAATTTTGACGCTAGATAATTATATAGGTCCAACGTAAACTTTGAGGGGCTACCAATTATAGTTTAGTCAATGGGCATGTCTAGTTGAAAAACTTTCACATGTTTTCTCGACTCAATTTTCATCACAAAATCCTCGTTGGTAATAATTTTGAATTCGAGAGCTTCGAAGTTGAAACTTGGGGCAAAGCTTCAAAGAGATATGTGTATAATAAAACAGAAATGGTCTAGTCACTTGCTTGAAAATCTTGATCGAAGATGCTATATAGCGCAATGTGACAAGCAGTTGACTGATCAGCATCTGCCATGATATCTGCAAGTGATTAGAATATTATTGATTGAGAAGCAAATTGACCACGGCACATTGATCATTGCCCATATGCCCAATGCTGAGACTTTATAAAATTATCAGACGCATACGCTTCTCGCTTGTACATTTGTCTCGCCTATGTACTATTAGAACACGTAGCTCGATCTATGTCGGATCTACAGTGGCATGGGGTGAATACCCATGCACAGATTCCTCTCTGCCCATGGAAGCCGTGGTCATTTAACCGTCTGCACAAAAACCAAAAGCACACGCCAAAAAACAATTATATACAGAACTCTGACGTGTGCTCGTTGTTTATAGTAGTATAGCACGTATATTTCCGCCGAAGTGAAGCTATTACTCTTCACTTGCATCTTAAGTATCTTAAGTTTCAACTCTATACTTTAAATTTTGGCATGTCCTTTGTCCTCATTTCGTCTTTGTTGTTGCCATGGTGGAGATGTATCATATCACCTCAGTTCATTAAAGCCACTGACTACAAAAAATCAACCCCGGTGACCAAGGGAGACATATATCCCAGCTGTAAAAGTAGATATTTTTGTTATCCTTAATCCTTAATGCACTTATAATGCCAATTGTGAGTAATAAATAGTCACTGGTTCAAACTTACACAGCCTAATTAATGGCAACTAAGCCTTCGAGGCTTAGAGGGTTAAAATTAATTAGGACCGTCCTGACTCCTGAGTCCGGGAGTTTGTAGAATGTGCCTTTATAAGCTATAATTGGGGCTGCAGCTGGTGGTTCAATAATGAATAATTTACTTTCTTGAGGCGCTTGAAATCAAATACTACTCTACTTACCAAGAGTCATGATTGCAGCCAATACCGATAACCAATCAATTACCTTGCTGGTGGAAAGATGTTGTCTAGATTGAGTCTTTTCAATGCTTCTTGCAAAGAAATGTCTTACCTCTTGACTTGAACCCTGGCTTTTAATTTTCAATGTTGATATCAACTAAAACAGTATCAAAACTGGAAACGTACTTTAAAGCGCCATGCAGTTCCCCTCTATAGTGTATAACTCGTATATCATTAAAATAGAAATGCGACCGTATTGAGTGTTGTTTACAATCCTAGTGGGTCGAGCTGAAAACTTAATACAACCGCTAAATCGTTTTAATCATATAAACATTTGAAGCTATAGTATTAGACGTTGTTATTGACATCATTAGATCGGGATTCGGGATTTCAAAAAAATTTCAAGTGTGACAAATTTACGTAGAGGCTAGAGTCTACTCCATCTTGAAAAAAATCACAGTAATAAAGCTGTTTAAGTGCCTGTATTGGGCTTATTAAACTACACTAGCATCCACAAATCACATGTATGAAACAATTAAAACATGAATCTGTTTCCTGTATTTTTGTCATTATATAAAACATTTTTTTTGGTTTCCTCCTATTTCTAAAGTCAGATAATTTAGCACTGCAGAGTGCAGATAGCCTCAATTTTCAAAGTCAACATCATTACTTATTATTATTATCATAATCGTCATCAAACTAAACATCACCATTACTAATTTCACCTTCGCTATGCAGCATCATCAAACCATTTTGGGATTGTCCTTATTATTGACTTGATTTTCAAGTCATGAGTGTTCTTAAGTCGTACTTGCCTTTGTTACTACTAGTACCACCAGTGTTACCTGTTCCACCATTAAATTCATCTGCACTAGATGATTCACCATCACCTCCCTTCTTTACCATCGCGGAAGTTTGATATCCCATGCAGTGGACCCTACTCTTCTCACAGTTTTTGCAATCAGGTTTTCTTTCATCACATTTGATTCTTCTCTTCCGGCAAGTTAGGCATCCTGTTCTGGTTCTTCTCTTTATCTGTTTCCGTTTGGATACAAGTGCTGGATCTTGATCTGTCATGAAGTTATTATTTACACTGCGGTTATTGCCTTCATAGTTAAGGACGGTATTGAGATGGACAGGAGTGTGGTTTTCAGATTCATAATTGGGATTATTAGGTTGGAGGATTATGGAAGGTTGTGGATGGTATAAAGGTTGGCCAGTGACAGGAAACGGGTTGTGATGGTGCATCTGTTCTGGAGGGAAATAAAAGTTTCGTTGATGCTGATGATGCTGCTGTTGTTGCTGTTGAAGATGATGATGCGATTCTATCACTTGGGATGGAACTATGATGGGATTTGGATTATAGAAGTTAGGAGGTGGATAATGCTCGTTTGGACGAGGTAAAACCTCATTGATCGAAGATGTGGAAGAATGTCGCAGGAGCTGACCGGTCTGAGGATTCATGTTGAATTCAAATATCGGCTGTTGAGGTGTTATCTGTGTGCTCACTGGCTGGATGTTTGGTGAAAAGTGAGGTTGATAAGACTGAGCTGGTGGAGGTTGATGTAGTGGTAATTGTGAGGTTATCTGCGTCTGGCTTGGGTTTCTATTCCTTGCTATCAAGGAGGATGTTGAATAAGAAGATGAGACGAGCTCAGATATAGGAGGTAATGCAGAGAAGGAGGTTTTTCGAGTCAAATTCGAAGGAACTGTTGCTTGTTGTGTAAGAGCTGTCAAGTGTTCATTGTTGTTTGCCTGAGGCGCGGAGTTCGCCCTTTGTCTGAGTCTCGGATCGGTCTCGTTGTATGAGGCATCTTGTGAGTTGTGCATGTAACTCCAATAGGGACACAACTATATAGAGTATATAGACGTGTCAAGTTTCAAGTGTTTTGTATTATTTTATTGTTCTAACTTTATATTGATGTTGAAAAAGACAAGGGCAGAATGTGTAGTTTAAATAACGTATTGGGAAAGTAAGTTACCGGTATTTCAAACCTACAACATATTGGTGCGTTGTCCCAAACTCAAACAAAGTTTCAAACATTGTAAGATTTGGAAGATTCGTTTGTTTCAAACTCGATTATTTTTTTCTTAAAATCAAGATCGAGCATGCAGCTGTAAGTGGACTTATGCGTACCCATGCAATGGTTATTTCTTGGGGTGAAGCCTTAACTTTATATGTTGTTTAATTATTTTTAAACTTTCTAGTCACTATCATTTGAGTGAAAGACAACCTTAGAATCAATACAGAGAATCTGAGATATAAAGACGTTCCGAGGGGTCAAACTTCGTAAAAAATCCTCGTTTATTTCGGCTGTAAATTGATGTAAAAAACAAATAGTTTAATTTTGGTGATATAATGTAATTTATAATTAGGAAAAACTAGACTCTTGATTTATTGATTTTTTTATTTAAATCTTTAATAATTCATTAAAAAAAAGACCTATATACTATTTATACATTAATAATGTAGAACTAGACATTCCCCGTTTGTCGTACGATACTCGACGTTAGAAGCCGTTTTCAAGCGGATGATATGTCCTATTTCCAATCAAACTGGACCTAATAGACGATATTAAACGTTCAAATATAATTGGATTCATGCAATCTACAACAATGTACATAAATAATTTTACATCAGATACATCAAAGACATCAAAAATAGAATACACGTTCGTCACAGTTCGTACAATAGCAAAGTCATGTTGTCAAACCCACAACCCGTCTCATTATTAGCATTTGCAATAGTTTCATGAAGAATCCTGCTAGCCAGATCTTTCAACTCAACACCGCTCTTTCTTCCCTTATTGACATATTTGATCAGTTGCCTATTGTTGAAAATTTCAAAAACACCATCGCTTCCCATAACTAGAAACTCATCGTCTTTGTTCACCTCATGGAGAATCACCTCGGGCTCAACAATGACGGATGTCTCGTACAGATTTTTCCCAATTTTGAATTCAAAATCTCCAAATGATCTCGACAGAGCCAATACTCCTTGGACTCGATTGTTATGAATATAGCCTCCATTTTCATTTATCCTAATGAGCTCACCCACATGGTTTGGCTTATGATCATATGAAAGAACTTTGAGATTTCCACCTCGCGTGCCCATGAGAAGACGTGAGTCCCCCAGATTTATCGAGTAAAGCTCTGAATCGTTGAGGATGAGGCACACAATTGCAGTTGAGCCACTCATATCACCCTTACTGCGCAGATGCTCATACAGCTCAAGGTCAAGCTCCCAAAATGTGTTCTTAATACGCTGGATCACCAGTGATTGGTCTGTTTTGTAATCACTCCTTATCGAAGGGTCTATTTCAGGACCAGCCTGAGCCTTGAGGTTCCTGAGAAGTCGCCTACTGAAATGCTGCTTGAGATATGTGGATGTAAGGTGTCCTCCATGCCCGTCAAACACTGCTAAAAGTTTCACATTACGGATGTTTTGCTGTTGCCCATTCTTAGCTGTGAAGAGCACGTCATGATGTTCAGTCACACTGTGTGTGTCTTCCTGGTACTGTCGGTGGCCCTGCGTCGTTGCGAGTCCCAGCACCCTCCCCGAGAGCGTCAGCGTCTCTTGATCCACAGGAAACCGCGACAGAAAGTTTCCCATTGACCTTCTAGTTTTCTATTCTTTGTTAAGTTTTGTTGAGACTTTATTTGATTAATTATACAAAAGAGCGCCTGGTACGGGGCACATACACATAAAACAGACTCAAGGAGTGCTCAGATCGTGCTGGGTTTTGGATTTATGAGTTTTTCATACTCATTTCCATATAATTGCTTTCAATTGACTCCATTTAAGTCCCAGAAGTGCCTTATAATTATTTAAACCTCTATTTCACTCCTCTCTTTTCTCCCTCAGTTTTTTTTTTTGTTTTTTTGTAGCTAAAAAAAACTTGTCAACGAAAAAAACCATCTTCTTAGCAAAACCGCCACCAAATCCACCAAACAGGTCAATCACTCCCGCTGCAAACTACCCGCCCACTTCTCGCCAACACACCCACACACAGCGCACCCATTGACCCCACCCGCTCTTTTTTACCGCATTCACAGCTAGCATTTACCCCAAACTGGCCCTTTCCCTTTTACCCCTTCACCATGAGCAATAACAACAACAACAAGTCATTCACCACCACCCACGGGAAGAATCCTAAGCAGATCCACATTGCGCACAGACGCTCTCCCTCAGAGCTCACGTCGCTCATGGTTGAGCAGATCCATCTCCAGAGACAGCTTGAGCTCGTTCAGCAACAGCAGCAACAATTGATCGCACAGCAGCAGCAAGAGACCAACAACAACAGTTACAGAGGCCATGCTCACCGCAGGTCTAACTCAGGCTCCACAAGCTTCAACCACAGACGTGCGCAGTCGTCCACAACAGGTGCTATGGGCTCTTTTGCTATTCCACAGTCACTGGCCCCACCCCCAAAGATCACATCTTCAAACGCAGGACAAGTTCAAGGCCACAACAGAAGACACTCGCTTGGATTGAACGAGGCAAAGAAAGCAGCTGCACAGGTTCAAGCCCAAAGAGCAGGCAAAGACGTTGATCAACAAGAGACCGTTAATGAGTCATCCGCAGTTCCATCCTCTTCCTCCTCCCAAAACAGTTTCAAGTTTCCTCCAACTCCTATTGAACCTCCAAGCTCATCATCTCTATCTAGAAACCCTTCGCATTCAAGATCAAGATCCACCCAAGTTGGATCCTCATCGCCTTCTAGATCGTTTCAATTCCCTCCAAACCCTCAAGGATCCAACAATCAATTCTTGAATCCAAATGATCTGTTACCCCCACAAACGAACTTCCATGAACGTCGTCAATCTGGTCATTATAGAAGTGGCTCTCGTAACAACAATGCCAATTCAGATATCAATTCCAACTGGAGAAGACAACAGTCACCATCAAAACAGCAACAAGTGCAACAACAATCATATGACAATGACTCCGCCCATCAAAATTATTTCACTCCTGGCCATCATTCAAGAGGATCATATGGTGGTAATAATTCAATCTCCTCAATAGCAAATTTCCAAGCTTCACAAGGTGGTAATAATCAACAAAATGGTAGAAAATCATTGTTTGCTCCTTATTTGCCCCAATCGTCGATTCCAGAACTTGTTGCTGAAGGTCGTCTTGTTGTGGGAACTTTAAGAGTCAATAAGAAGAACAGATCAGATGCATATGTCTCAACCGATGGATTACTCGACGCTGATATCTTCATTTGTGGTTCTAAAGATAGAAATAGAGCATTGGAAGGTGATTTAGTCGCCGTTGAACTTTTGAGTGTTGATGAAGTCTGGTCATCAAAGAGAGAAAAAGAAGAAAAGAAGAAAAGAAAAGATCATCATTCATCAGTTTCATTCAGTGGATCCAACCTCAATAAAGATTCAGTTGATGATGTTCATAACGATGCATCCACCCACTCAACTAGCTCCGCTCCATCTTCATCTAGCACTCAAGCAACTTCATCATCAGGCAGTGAACAAGGTAAGAAAGAAGATGATGGTTTGAAAAGAAAAGGTTCACTAAAACAACGTCCAACATTGAAGAAAAACGATGATGTTGAAGTTGAAGGACAGTCTTTGCTATTGGTTGAAGAAGAAGAAATTAATGATGAGTATAAACCACTATACGCAGGCCATGTTGTTGCTGTCATCGATAGAATTCCAGGTCAATTGTTTTCTGGTACATTAGGATTATTGAGACCATCACAACAGCAGCAACAAAATGGTGGAAACAACAACAATAGCAATCATAATAATAACAACAACAATCATAGACCAAAAATTGTCTGGTTTAAACCAACTGATAAAAAAGTTCCATTAATTGCTATTCCTACTGAGCAAGCACCAAAAGATTTTGTCGAGAATTCTGACTCTTATTCAAACAAGTTGTTTGTTGCAGGTATCAAGAGATGGCCTATCACCTCATTACATCCATTCGGTACCTTGATTGGTGAATTAGGAGATTTGAATGACCCAGATATCGAAGTCGAAGCGATTTTGAGAGATAATAGTTTCATTTGTGATGAATATTTAATTGAAACTGCATCTGGATTTGAAGAAAGAGAAGTTTTTGAGATTGAGGAAGTTGATTACGAAGAAGAGTTCCATCAACGTAGAGATTTCACTCAGGATTATACTTTGGCCATTACTGAAAATGGTGAATTTAGTGATAATGCTATCCATGTTAAGAGATTATCTAGTGATAAGATTGAACTAGGAATTCATGTCCCTGATATTGCTGCATTTATTAAAGAAGGTTCAAATTTGGATAAGAATGCAAGAAAGAGATCAACAACAGTTGCATTGGCCCAGAAGATTGTTCATTTGTATCCAAAAAAGATCAATGAATTGTTAAGTTTTGAGAAAAATGTGAACAAGTTATCCATTTCTGTTTGTTTTGAAATCGATACCAAGAATTTTGAAATCGATAATGTCATTATCACTGAAAGTTTTATTCAACCAAAGATCAAATTATCTTATGATGAGATTGATTCGATTTTGAAAGATGAAGATGAAAGTAATGGCGAAGGTAATACTGCATCAACTGCTGCTAAAGACTACATCAAAACCATTTCATTGATTTCCAGAGAATTCAAACGTCAAAGATTGGAGAATTCTACTTTGAAAAATGAGACTAATTTAACTCTATTGGATCAAATTGATGATGAGAAATTGAGATTACATTTGAATATTTTCGAAACTAACTTAAGTTTCAACATTTTGAATGAAATTTTCTTGAAAGTCAATACTACTGTTGCTCAAAGAAACCATGCAATTTTGGGAGATGAAGTGTTTTTAAGAAGACAAAGCTTACCAACTTTGACAAAGCTAGAAACTTTCAAGAAGAAAATTTCCAATTTTGGTATTGAATTAGATACATCATCATCTGCTAATTTAATCAATTCGATTTTAAACATTGAAGATGAATCCACAAGACAAATTGTTGAGATTTTATTCCATAAAACTTTATCAAGATCAAAATATTTCATTGCTGGAAAAGTTGAACCTGAAAACTATGGTGCTTTTTACTTCAATTTACCACTATACACTCATTTCACATCTCCATTAAGACGTTATGCTGATCTTGTTGTTCATAGACAACTCAAACAAGTGTTGAATCATGAGCGTGATCAAACCAGTGTTCTTGAAACCAAAGAAGAAACTATTGAGTCGTTGAAGATGACATCAGAGTATTGTAATTTCAAGAAGGATTGTGCTAGAAATGCTCAAGATCAATCTATTCATTTGATTTTATGCAAAACTATTAACAAGATGAGTGAAGATATTGGTCAATTGATAGTTTTGGCTAAAATTTCTCAAGTTTATGAAAGTTCATTTGACGTTTATATTCCTGAGTTTGGTATTGAAAAAAGAGTTCATGGAGATCAATTACCTTTACAGAAATGTGAATTTGATAAGAGTAAAGGTGTTTTAGAACTCTACTGGGAAAATGGTGTTGATTCAGCTACTTTCATTCCTGAAGATGAAAGAAAGAACAAGTTAAGTTACAGAAATTCCATTAAGAATGAGTATAAAGTTGGTGCCAATGAAATTGCTAGAGTTTTAAGCGCACGTAAATCAAACTCTTATTCTTCTTCCAAATCCAAATCCAAATCAGATGATAAGTCATTGACTGAAGAATTGTCAAGATTGAACCTTTCTGCACCAATCATCAACACCAACCACAAAGATTTGAACGAATTCTTCTCAGGTTTGAAACTCAGAAAAGATGAATCCAAAGGAGCTTACGTTCAAGAAATCTGTGAACTCGATACTGTTCCTATTTTATTAAGAGCAGAAATTGGTATGGCATTACCATGTTTGACAGTTCATGCTTTGAACCCATTCATCAACGAATGATGTCTTTGTTGATACATTTTTCCCTTTTACGTTGTTTTCTTCTTATTTGCTGTTTTTGCTTTTTCGATTGTTAGTTTTGAGAGACACAGCCATATCCCGCATCTTTCACTTTGTCTATAGTCCTACACTTTTCCGGGTTCGAGTTGTTCTCAAGTTGTTTTCGTGTTTTTAATGAAGTTTTAATCAAGTTTATATTACTATTGTAGATAAATCCGAGATATATCCGGGCACAGATCTGAGATCATTCGATGCAAAAAAAAAAAAAGAACAAAATCTCATAACAAAGACGTCAAAATACAGACAGAATCTCCAATTGATCGAACCCACAGAGCACCACACGCCTATTAACCACTCTCCATCACTGCATATAATCCACACAACACTCATAGAGAACCTTCCGTACTCCACATCCCACCACAATTCAAACAACCCCACCACATATAGCATAACCAACCATGGCCAAACACAAGAGCAAGAAGAAACCATCCCGCAAACTCACCAAGCATCAACAACCACAACCATCCACATCTTCGAACTCTTCATCACAACAGGCTGACCCAATAACTTCATTCTTCACGATGTATCAACATGAAAATTTTGACGATATCCAACTTCTCCGTGAAGAACTTAATAGATTAAGGGATCTCGTATCGTTGACCCTCAACACTAATAATCGGTATCGTGCAGAGATCCTTGAGGCATACAATGTTTTGAGTCGTATGGTAACGCTAAACACGAGCCTTCATGCGAAAGATGAGTTTGAACTACTTAATGAGAGAATCGATACAGGGAGACTAGATGCGATGAGGTTTCAATTGTCTAATGTTAAGTTGTTGTTGGAGAAAGTGAATAGTATTGATGAAGAGTTGGATGCGTTGAACGCAGGAGAGATTGCTAGATTGAATACGTATCTTGCGAAACATCTCAAGATTAGTGATTATTTGTTGAATAATGGATTTTTATTGATTAAGTTATATTACAAGATCTTGAATTTGAAGAATTTTTTGAGTGATAAAGTGCTGAATTTTTTCGTCAAGGCAAGGCTACTCATCATCTACTTTGAGTTATATAAGATTGATGAGTTGTTGGAGTTACAAAAAGATTCTTCATTGGTTAAAGATCAACAGGATTTCAAGAGCGTTTTAATATCATACAAGGATTTCATCTTGGTCTTGATCAACCAGTTGAATGATGCAATAGAAGAAAGAAATTCAGAACAAATCAATGAATGTGTAAACATCTTGAAAGATGTGGAGAAGATGTATGAATCATTCAGAATGAACTTCTTGTTCGAACAAGAACTGGATGAATATTATCAATTAATGGAATCAGAGCTAGACGAACCAGATGACATCTCCACCGCACCATCAACTTCAACTTCAACAACTACAGAATCCTCATCTACAACAACCACTACAATCACTGCAGAACTACCATATTTATTACAAGCATTCGACAAAGCAAGAACAATAGAACAAGAAATCCTATCAGTTCAACCATCTACAAAAGCCATACTACCAACACCGTCCAAAACCCCATCTCCAGCACCATCCACAAACTCAATACTTACAGACTCATTCAACATCAACAAACCTCAGGAACCGAAACATATCCATTCACATCTGTCACATCTACAGGCAAAACCTGGACATGCCGGCTCTTTAGGCTTCGGTAAGAACTCTCTTCTGAACAGCATCTACGGCTTGAAAGACGGCACCGGCACAGCTCCACTCTCACAGTTCCAGAACGAGGTCGACTAGAAGAATAGCTAGCATTAGAGTATATGCATATACACATTTACACACGTATATGGTGAAATGTAGAGTATCATGTAAGTTAGGCCTAAATATCGAGTAATTCCGAGCCCCGGAAAATGTTGACACATAAATTGGAAATAGAGAATTATATCTCAACTAGACAACGACTCTTAATTTAGCGTGTTGCTGAGGAGATAAGATGCCCACTGAACACACACCGCACTGTGGAGTGTGTCTGCGTCGCGATGTGCCCGAGGAACTGCGGTGTGGGAACTGCATGAACTACGAGTTACTTCCGTTGAAATTGCAGTATTTGGACTGTTTGGCACAGGTGGACCATGACAAGGACACTATCAATGAGGTGCTGGCTCCTGAGAGGGGAACACTGATGCAGAAGTTTGTGGATGGTGAGATTGATGTGCCACAGAAGGAAAATTCTCGTGATGTTGCTGATGATGACAAAAGTGCACTTCAGATGAGTGTTGTACTGAACTCAAGACTATTGACAGTGGATGTGATACTGATACGACATCGCATTAACAAGCTACGCAAAGCCATTGAAACTAAGGAAAAACAGAACGCTATTGCTCAAGAACGGTTGAAGTCTATGAAAGAAGAGATCATCTCGAAGAGAGAGTCATTGATCACACACAAGGAATCGTTGACAACCAATACTTCACCATCATCAGATGTTAAACAATCATTACAAGAGATTCAGGTGCAAAACTCAGGAATTATAAAACAGATTGATATTTCCAAATCATTACTATTTCAAGAACTAATTCAACTACATCTCATCAAAAGAAGAAGATCACCAAACACAGAAACATATAATTACACATACACCATTTCATTCACACCCATAATATCTGTGTTCAACCTTCTTGAACTCAACAAGGATCAAGTTAATACATCACTCCAAAAGACCATCAAGTTTATTCATTCTGTGTATAAGATCATGCTGTTAATTCCACTGTATAAACTGCCCATACACCATGATTATGTCACCAGCAGCGTCTTTGAGATGAACACACAGGACCTCCAATCACTTACATTACTTCTTGCAAAACTCATCCATAACACACTCTTCCTTCTGCATCAACTCCAGCTCATCACCTCACCGAATTTACAATTATCACAGTGTTTTCGAATCGACGAATTGGTTTACAAGGTTTGCAATAACAACCATGAGATTGATACAACACAAGACCTAGAATCAATGGATCTGAACACACTCAGCAGCAGAATCCTTGCATTTCTCTCTTCGAAACGTCGTGACAAACGAAGTGAATGGGCAGTTGTGTATAAATGACACATAAATAACCCAATAAAAGTCATAAAACATTGTATTTTTTAGCAAAATAACTACATATAGACAAGACAGCTACTCACAACTAACTCCTTATCCTCCCAATAGTCTCCCAATTGCTTCTAATTGCTTCTCTCTTATCGCTCATCGCTTACATAAGTGGTTGCCTAAAAATCTCTCCCATCCGGGTAACACTTGTAAAAATTGTCGAAAAAAAACAGCTCCTTAAAAATACAACCAATAAGTTAAAACTCCCACAGAACAAGAAAAGATGTCCATCTCAGACAAGGAATTGTTCGAGCTCAATGCCAAAGCTGCAACTGAGGGATTCAAAATCAAGCCTAGACTAACTTACAACACCGTTGGAGGTGTCAATGGTCCTTTAGTCATTTTAGAGAACGTCAAGTTTCCTCGTTTCAATGAGATTGTGAACCTAACGCTGCCAGACGGAACTGTTCGTGCTGGTCAAGTGTTGGAAGTGCGTGGTGATCGTGCTGTTGTGCAAGTTTTTGAAGGTACCTCAGGAATTGATGTGAAAAAGACCCGTGTTGAGTTCACTGGTGAGAATTTAAAAATTCCTGTTTCTGAAGACACATTGGGTAGAATCTTTGATGGTTCTGGTAGACCAATTGATAATGGTCCAAAAGTCTTTGCGGAAGATTATTTGGATATCAATGGATCTCCAATTAACCCATATGCTAGAATTTATCCAGAAGAGATGATTTCAACTGGTATCTCTGCAATTGATACCATGAACTCAATTGCTAGAGGTCAAAAGATTCCAATTTTTTCAGCTTCTGGTTTACCACATAATGAAATTGCAGCTCAAATCTGTAGACAAGCCGGTTTGGTGAGACCTACTAAGGATGTTCATGATGGTCATGAAGAAAATTTCTCAATTGTTTTTGCAGCCATGGGTGTTAATTTAGAAACATCTAGATTCTTCAAACAGGATTTCGAAGAGAATGGTTCATTGGAAAGAACATCTTTATTCTTAAACTTGGCTAATGATCCAACCATTGAAAGAATTATTACTCCTAGATTGGCATTGACCACGGCAGAGTACCTGGCGTACCAGACCGAACGTCACGTTTTGACAATTTTAACAGATATGTCTTCATACGCTGACGCTTTAAGAGAAGTCTCTGCCGCAAGAGAAGAAGTCCCAGGTAGAAGAGGTTATCCTGGTTATATGTATACCGATTTGTCCACCATTTATGAAAGAGCTGGTCGTGTTGAAGGTAGAAATGGATCCATTACACAAATTCCTATTTTGACGATGCCTAATGATGATATCACACATCCTATTCCTGATTTGACCGGTTATATCACTGAAGGTCAAATCTCCATTGACAGACAGCTATCAAACAGAGGTATTTACCCACCAATCAATGTGTTACCTTCACTTTCCAGACTGATGAAGAGTGCTATCGGTGAAGGTATGACAAGAAAAGATCATGGTGATGTTTCTAACCAGTTGTATGCTAAATATGCTATTGGTAGAGATGCAGCAGCAATGAAAGCAGTTGTTGGTGAAGAAGCATTGTCTAATGAAGATAAATTGTCTTTAGAATTTTTGGATAAATTTGAAAAGACCTTCATTGCACAGGGAGCATATGAGAACAGAAGTATCTTTGAGAGTTTGGACCAAGCATGGTCATTGTTAAGAATCTATCCAAAGGAGATGTTGAACAGAATCTCTCCAAAGATTCTTGCTGAGTTCTACGATAGAGCAAATGAAGAAGTTGTCCAGGACGTTCAGGAGCTAGGCAGAGCCGGTGAAGAGCTCGTTGGTGCTTAGAGAGATAGACACTGAACCAAAAAAAAAAAACTGGACTTCACTTCTCACGTATCACTATGAAGCACAAAAATCATAGTTTTATATCATTCACAAATCCATAAATTTGTACATTAAACCTTGTAAAAAAATAAACGTCTCGACGGAGATTCGAAGCTGAAACAAAAGTGAAGCGGACTTTGAATAAACGGGAAACTCCGAACATCAAAATGATGAGAAAATAGTGAATAAGTGTCATTATTTTGAGGTGAAGTTAGTATGACCAAGCATTTGTTCATGATACATATGAGTTACTCTTTGAAATCATGGTATTCTGTACTAAAAAATATCAAAATTAAAAATCAAAACAATAACAAAGCAATCTCGTTTGAAAAATACTAAGAAAAAAATTATTGTGCACTAAATAACTCATCGGCCTCATTTGAATGACAGAATCTCTCAAGATTGTACTTCTTGGGGGTCCTGGAGCAGGAAAGTCTGCATTCGCACACTATCTAGACACATATCTCTTTCGTGAGACTCATTACCCAACGCACAAGTCCACTGTCTTACTCGTCCCATTCAGTCCTAATTCACAGAAAGCATCTGCCATCCTTGATGAGCATGGTCCATTAGAAGCCAAACAACTCATAACTAATGAGAGTGATGTTCTGCTCTCACCGGTGATATTTCAAAGTTATAACAGAGAAACAGAGAGATCTCGAAGAGGTTCAAACTCATCCATGAAGAATAGTTATTATTCGTATAAGTACCCTGCACCGGTCAAAGATGCGAAAGTTCAATACAGTCCACCAACAGTGACGACTCCTATTCAAGTCGAGCTCATTGATACACCTCCATTCAATCCACATCTTGTCGTACCTTTTCTTGAGGTGTCACTCTATAGAAATTTGGACAAGGAAGATTTGCATAATTTGGCAAATGGACCTAGAAGACCAGTATCTACGAGTCCTTTGTTAGTTGCATCAGGTGCCAGTGATCTTGATGGGAACGTTGCAGGCTATATCTTCACATATTGTGCTGTTCCTTCGTTGAACCCTCCAAGTTATGATGAAAGTCAGTTAACACCAAGCTCATCGAATGAAGGTGATGATGTGGTTCATATGAGACGTAAGGATGAATCTTTGACGGTGCTAGAGATTATGCGTGGTGCAGTTCTTGAAGCATGGAGAGAGTTCCGTACTTATGAGAAGAAGCGAAAGAAAGGGCAAGAAGGTGATGTGTATTCGCTTGTGAATAGTGTGAAACAACTATGGAGATTGAGAAACCATGAAGAAGAGACAAAGAAATTGGAAGAACTACGGAAAGTTAGTGCACATTTGGATGAGTTAAGTTTTGATCCAAGTTCACCAGATTCACCACCTCCTTTTGTGGTGATGTGTACTCATGCAAAACATGCTGGTGCCAGTCCATTATTAATTGAAGAAGGAAAGAAACTAGCACGCGAGTGGAAATCGTCGTTCGTGCTCGTGGACACTGAGAGTGGTTATAATGTCGAGGAGGCATTGTCGTTGGTGGTGAGAGAGGTTGTGGAGCGTGAGAAGCTGCGAAAGAGACGATGATATCTATAGTCCTACAATAATAATGCGGAAGAGAGACCAGGACTAATAAATCATCACAGAGGGACAATAAAATAGTCTAGCTTTGCACAAATGCATATAATTTTAACAGTACCTTTACGGTGGAATATCAGTGAACACTCTTCACCGTCAATTTGTAGTTCTTTGGCAAGTTGATACAATATACCAAATACTTCAACACTAATAACTAACTTGAACCTATTAAACCACTCATCACTGACATTATCTTAGAAATATTACTATTTTACAGAATTGATGATGGTTCTTGAAAAGAGTGTATCGGATCAAATACATCCGATAATAAATTTCCTTTGTTTTCATTTCGAAAAAATTCGAAACATTACAATGAAATAATTCTGTATCATGAATTTTAAGGATAAAAGCCTCAATTATGGATACTTCCACTAATGAATTACGGGAACTATTTCCAGACGTATCTGAGGACGTTATTGATAAAGTTTTAAGGAAGAATAACTATGATTTCGCCCAATCGGTGGATGTGCTTTTGGCTGGTGGTGATGCGAACGATGAAGATGAACAGACTAGTGATGATGGTCATAATAATCTCAGTAGTGATCAGCTCAACTATGATGATGATAACGATGATGATGACGAGTCTGACTATGAAAAAGCAGATGATCAATGGGATCAATTCGATGAAATTATACCTTCCAGCAGGGTGAACCCCCAAGTACTTGAACTGATGTCGATCCTTCCTCATATATCACGTATTGAAATCGAAGATGCGTTGATTGCGAATGATAATAACATGGAGGCTGCACTGGATCAATTGATGGACTTTGATGATACAGAAGAAACAGACGAGAAAGAACTAGATGCATTGGATCAATTGAATCTGAATGTTAATACCTTATCTTCGCTCACTGGTGTCGATGAGGATACTGCTTCTGTCTATTTCAACAATAATAGACGGATAATGGTTGATGCTTTAATGGACATTATATTGAACTACAAGCCTCCAAATATCGAGAGTTCCATATCTCCACTGCCCACAAATGGCACGATTCCCACAGGTGGGAGAGTTCAAGGTGGATACAACAACAGTAGCGTCAACAGGCAGACTTCCTCAAACTCTGAGCCCAAGCCTAAAAAAGAAGAATATGTTTTCGACGAGACAGGAGATGATGTTAAGAAACTAGGAGATATAGTCTCTGCGGATATGTCACTTGTTGATATCAGTTGGAATTTTTATCTTCAATCTTTAAAATTTTTTAAAGGTGATATATCCAAAGTATTAACATTGGCAATCTACATAATTGAAAAAGACTGGACTCAAAGCACGTATAAAGAGGCGAAACTGAACTTCACAGACTTGAGTGAAACTCAACCACCTCCAATCTTCATCCCAATTGGCAAAAAGGCTCGCAAACCTCCCTCATCCACATCCACTTCAAATTCATCATTCAGCAAATCACCATCCAAACCTCTCCTTTTAGACCCACAACAAACACACCGTCAGAAATTAGAACTTTCCAAAGCCAAAATGCACAGCACACTCGATCTCCATCACTTCACTGTTGAGAATGCGAAACATACATGCACACGAGCGCTTAAAGATTGGTGGGATGACGAGATTAGGGCACGGGAGGAAAGAGGTAAAGCACAAACGGGAAACATGGCAAGAGAGGTTGATACGTTAGTGATTATCACTGGGAAAGGTATACATTCAGAAGGAGGTGTTTCTAAAATCAGGGTCGCTATAAATGCGCTGCTGAAACGTTCATTGTACATATATGAAGAAGAAACGATGGGAGTGTTTAAAATCAAGGGAAAGAAAACCTCGAAACTGTGAACCATCAACATTTTGATGGGTTTCAACTAATGATTACAATGAATTATTTCTAGTTAAATATCTATTGTACTTAGTTATTAAAATTATATCTTGGTTCATTCAATGATAACTGTATCATTCACCAATCTTCCTGTTTCACTAATAACTTTCTTAATTTCACTGATCTCACTCTTATCAGTGTTAGTTTCTTCATTTTTAAACTTGGTTAACCCTTTACGCACAGCAAGCACATTATCCACAATAACGGCATCAACACCAGCCTCCATTTGTAGATTTGAATTCTTTGGATTGTTATTCTCAACACCATAAGTGAAACACACTAACCCACTTGATTTCACAACTCCTGCTAATCTTGGACATTTAACGATTGGTTCACAAGCAGAAACGACCCCTAATAGAGACCATCTCTTACAGAACCGGATTGCGCTCTGTAATGATCCAGTTCTTATGTCTGGCATAGGTGTTGTACCCGATTCCGTCAAGAATAAAATTGGAATGTTTGGTTGTTTCAAAGATAATAAGAGACATGCTTCTGGATGGAATGAACTGAAGATAACATCACGACCATCCATGTTATCAAACACGATTTGTAGAACGGTATCAATCCAATGGTTCAAGTCAATGTTCACTTCACCAATGTCTTCATCTTGAGCTTCGAACAACAAAGGATATTTACACTCAATATTAAATCCAACATTTTTAGGGATTTTAGCAAAAAGTTCTTTCAAAGTGACAAAACTAGAAGCAATTGAATCACCTCTTGAATTCCCTTTAAATCCTTTTTCTTTATAGGTTCTTGTTAATTTCATTTTTGAGTTAACCAAACTATTACGATCAAATCTGTTTAAATATGAAGAACTTTTAGGTCTTGATCGCAACACCACATAATCATCATCTTTCGCAAATTTATTAAACCCATTACCACCACCAATACCGCCATTTGATCCAGATCCATTATATCCACCACCAACAGGCTCATCATCTCCATCAGAGACTTTATTCATATTTAAAAATTGTTCCAAAGTTAAATTATGCATTGCGATATCAACACCAGATTCAGCAACTAGGAAATCATGATACACAACAGGAACATGGTCTTTAGTTAATTGCACATCGAATTCGACATAAGAGGCACCTAAACTTGATGCAGCAATGAATGATTCTAACGTATTCTCACCCAATTGTAACGAATTCTTATTGTTGTTGTTTTTACCCAACCCACGATGTCCAATAACACGAGACTGGATCAAGGATTTCCAATACGTCTCTGTGATGTTCATATTCAATCCTTTATGAACGAACGGTGTCACTATCAAGACTTCAAAATTAACAGTCCCTAACAAATCCAACGTTTCTGTTTCAATAATTGGCAAAGTGATCAATCTATTCAATGATGACCGGTGGGCACCAACTTCCGTATACATCTTATCCATGATTGCAACAGCACGACCTAAAATTTTGGAATGTTTTTGTTGTCCACCATAAGTTGGAATAATGTCAAAATAAATAACTTCTCCCTTATGTCCATATTGAGCATCATAATGTGTTCTGAAAGTGATGGGTTCAACATCATCGAGAGGAAGATCCACCACTATGGATTGGTTGTCATCATAATCGCCATGGATAGAATCATCACTTCCACTGCCTGTCCCTGAACCAAACCCATCATCACGATAACGATGTTCACCAACTGCTTTTGATTTCTTACTGATGACCAATGATAACGCAGTGTCAAGTTCAGTGGAATGTACTTTAGAAATTGGAACCCTGTCAAGTTGTACTACTGGAGTATCAACTCTTATGTCGTTGGAACCCAATGTGATCACTATTAATGATTCGTTCTCTTCAAGATAACGATGTCCAAATTGCTTCACTAGTTTGTGAGAAGGCGACGATGGTCTGATACTCGGTGTACTGGCTGTTTGTTGAACTGTTGGGTGTACTAAATGTGGAATGTTGTTATGATTAGGATTGCTTTCAGTGTCTGATTTTTGTTGTTGTAAGACTTTGTATAAATCTTCTTTGATATTACTATTTTTTGGAATTTTTTCAATTGATGTGTTTGAATCACCTCTTGACATGATTGGTCTTGTTGGGAGACCAGATACGCTATTAACAGGAGAAACTGCTCTTGCTTCATTAACTGATAAATTTGAAGAATTTGCAGTTGAATTATATTCACTCAATACATTCTTAACCAATCTTTCGTATTCTTTTTCTTCAGGTTTTAAATAGTCAGCAATCTTAAGATGTCCTCTAAGACAAGCATGTTCCATTGGTGTCCATCCTGAATTGTCCAACTTTGCGAAATTTGCACCATGTTCTTTCAATAATTTGACAACTTCAGACAATCCTTCAACAGCAGCGATAAAAACGGGACTCCATCCAAACAAAGATTCAGAAATCTCCATATTGGCACCTTTCTCTAACAAAAACTCAACAGTCTCGACGTAATTCAATTTGGAAGCAACATATAACGCACTTTCATTGTTTACACCATCAACGTAGTCAATATCAATCCCATCACAAGTGAGTAAAATTTCCAATATCTGAGGGTTGTTCAATCTTACAGCAAGTAAGAATAATCTTGATGATTTTAATTTACGTTTCCCACCTGTAGCATTGACCAAAACTTCAATAGTTTTAGGATGTGATCCAAGAACAGCAAGATGAACAGGTGATAAAGATTCAGCATCACCCCAAACTTCTAAATCATCAACACATACGGAATCATCCCATACGTCCCAAAATTTCAAATGCTGAATGATGATCTCTGTGATTCCCTTGAGTCCATATTGTGCACTATAGTGTAATGGGGTACGTTTATAATGATCTTTTTGTAACAAACCTGGTCTTAGATGTGCAGGAAGGTTTTGTAAGATGTATAACAATGAGTCTGGGGAATCATTTGAGTTGATACCATCAGAACCGAACGATCCAATCAGACGCGAGTTAGGAGAAGGAGATTTAGCAGCTGTGAGGTCAAGGTGGGAGTTCAGTTGGAAAAGGTTAGTCTTTGGTTGAACTAACCCACTGGTTTTGACAGTGCTTGTTGGGTTGTTATTATTATTATTAACATTGCTATTATTGTTGCTGTTGCTATCGTTCCTCTTCTTGACTTTCTTTCCTAAAGTGATGACATGATGATGGAAGAAGTTACGTCCAGATATGTCAGAAGGATCACTTAAAGAAGGAATAAACTCTAGGATACGGGCAATGCAGTTTTTGGCCTTATGAAGTGCAGACTTGTTCAGTAGTGAGATAAGCAGCTTTGTAGGTGTCAAAACAATGGATCTGTATTGATTGATTAATTGGTTCATCAAACTTTCAGCATCATCAACTTCAATAAATTTCAAAAAGATGTCCAAAGATGAAGTTGAAGTATTGTTGTCAACATTTCTTCCCAATGATGAGGCAGAAGATGTTGGGTTGTCATTCAAACTCGATGATTTTTGATTATATTTCATCAATGGGGATAAATCGTTCAAATAATTATTAACATCAGTCAAATTTGCAAGGATATCTGCTTCATTTGCAAAACTCAAAGGATATATTCTTGAATTGAGAAATGATTCTTGTTGACTAGTACCACATCTCTTGTCCAATTTCTTCAAAATCTTGATAAACCCACGTTTATTCAACTCTGCATACCATTTCAAATTTCTAAAAACTGAACGAATCTCCACAAGAACACCAATCAATTCCTCAATCTCATCAATATCAAAGTTGGTATAGTACTGTGTCGTTGTAGCTGCTGAATCTGTTGTAGAGTTCCCATGTGTGTTATTGTTACTTCCATTCAAATGTAACACTATCCCTCTCAATTTCTTCAATCTCTTATCGTATTCGGAGTGCTGTTTATTATAGAAATCATCAACAAGCTCAATGTTGCGGTCTATCGAGAAGAAAAACGCCGCCAGCGCTTTACGCACCTCAACATCGTTCAAATGAAACTGATCTTCACCATCAACATTGCCTTTATCTCTTTGTAATTGTTCAACCGTCTTGATAAGTTTCTTCAGGTCCTTGTAGTTCATGTAGCTATGGCTCCACTCAGGAACTTGGTTCGCCGTGATGGTCTTTCCGAACTTCATCCTGAGCACCTCTTAGACCTTCACAACTTCACCAATATAAAGAAAACGGTTGAAAACACGTTCAAAATTCATTTGACACATGTGTTGAATCTAAGATTTATTTTGAGAAGAATGACTAAGCGCTTACTAACATACAATATCTAGTATTTAGTATTTAGCCGTATTACCCTGCCAAATTTGCCTATATATACTGGATAATGATTAGTGTAGTGTCTCTTACAGGTGGTGTGTTGGCTCTGGTGCTCATTGAAACAGGATTTGTAGTTGTTTTGTTTTGCCATTTTAATTTGTGAACGAGTTGTTGATAAATTCTGCTTGTAATATTGGAAGAGAAGAGGTGAAACTACCTAGTTTTTATGAGAAGCTCTATTCATTATAAATCACTGTTGGACTCTTTCGTTGATAGTCTTGATCATCTCATTTCCAAGTGCGTTAGCTTCAGCAAGCATTGGCTGGAAGAATTTCTGCGTTGACTCGAATTCTTGTCTGTAGAGATCAAAACTTTGGAAAGAAATGATATTACTCCAGTTTCTAGCAGCTATTGTAAATTCCAAATCGTCATTTCTGAACGCTTTGTCATCGACTGCATCTTTAATTGCCTTTTCCAAAAGTCCAGGGGTACAGAACAAGTACTCTGACACACCGAGGAAGATTCTAAATAGTGGTGTTGAACAAATAATATGATCATATGGAACGATTCCTAATTGATACCAAGAGTCCACAATTGCCAATAGGGATAGATGAGAGTTAGGAGTTGCTTCACCTGGTGGAGATCTATTCAATGAAAACTGTTGCAATAGTTCATCGTCAAGTAACAGCTTGTGGTCTTTATCCAAATGTCCAAAGACGTATTGTTTGGCGTTTAGAATTCTTGTTTGTAACTCTTGATATTTACCTTCAATCATTAAAGAGTAGAGTTCAGTCACAGATTGAGCATACTGCATGATCTGCTTGTGTGCACTAGGGTTAGTGATGGCAAGCCCAGCATAGACGTGCCATTTGTTACTAAAGATTCTCAATGAGATGTTAATTTTAGCGTTTTCCAAGCCACCAACCCATTTAGAGACTTTCCAAGGGTACAATTTGGACTTATGCCAAGCGACACCCATCGATAAGAATGCAGCATGTGTAACAGCTTGCGTATCAGCGGTGATTCTATCATGTTCTTCAGCACTCAACTCAACAACTTTTGAGCCTAAACAAGATACTAAACTCTTGACAAATTGAAGACTGTCACCTTGTGAGCGATGATCGATTAAAACCAATGGCTGACCTTTAGTGTCAACTCTAGGACCGTGTAATGAATGCAACGAGATGATCTGCACATCAGAAGGTAGATGTGTCTCGAATGCTTTAATCTCTGGGTTCTTACAACTGGTTTGTCCACCCACAATACTGCCAACTTTGGATGACGCAGCGTACGCTTTGACGATCGAGTCGATGTTCTCAGCCTCGACGGAGTAGATTGTGTAGTCCGAGACACGGGCAACGTGGTGGCCGTTAAGCACAACTTGGAACTGCTCATCGTTGTACCTCACTTTCAGCTCTTCAAACAGCTCTTCTCTGTCACAGCCAACGACGTTCCAACCAGCCTGCGCAAACCGACGTGCGTAGAGGAGCCCCATGTCCCCGAGGCCGATGACCCCGATCGTCTTGGACGCTTTCCACTGCTCTTCTGCCATACTGATGTCTTTGTGATGGACAGAAATGAATTGGGCTTAGTAATCACATAACAATATATCAATATCAACTATCAACTATTGAATTAGTGATCATCACCAATAACACATCAAAGCACAAGATGGGAAATCTCTTCAGTGGAATGTTCTCGCGGTTGTGGGGCACAGGCAAAGAGATACGGATACTGATCCTGGGGCTAGACGGGGCCGGGAAGACAACGATCCTGTACAGACTGCAAATGGGCGAGGTGGTGACGACGAAGCCCACGATCGGGTTCAACGTCGAGACGCTGGTGTACAAGAACCTGAAGCTGAACGTGTGGGACTTGGGTGGCCAGACGAGTATCAGACCGTACTGGAGATGCTACTACGCCGACACTGCTGCTGTCATCTTTGTTGTGGACTCAACTGATCTCGAGAGAGTCTCCATTGCCAAAAAGGAGCTGCATCTGATGCTGGGCGAAGAGGAACTCGCGGACGCAGCACTGCTTGTGTTTGCCAACAAACAGGACCAGCCTGGAGCACTCACTGCTGCCCAAGTGTCGACAGAGCTGGGTCTTGCGGAGCTCAGGGACCGTAGTTGGAGTATCGTGGCAAGTTCTGCAGTGAAGGGAGAAGGTCTCGCCGAAGGTCTTGACTGGCTGATTGATGTGATCAAGGAAGAGCAGATGTGAGCAAATGTGAGCAAATGTGAGCTGCTGATGCTCGTTGGAATTGGGACTCGTGTTAGTCCCTAGATAAATGAAAAAAAGAATGCACCCTCTGAGAATCGAAGCGAGAACCGTTTGTTCCCTGTAGCAATTTTCAAGCAAATCGTAGAAAACGGACTTTAATCACTAATAAAACCTCAAATGTTTCGCCAATTGCTGCGTGTGAAGGCACCACTGCGACTCACAGCAGCATCGGTAGCAGGTATTGGAACAGTACACATGTTAACACACAAACGTCCCCTTCTGAACGAATCTCCAGTACATTTATCACAACATTTGCTAAAACCGCAGCCTGGAGCTGATACTTATGAAAATGGACTTTTCATCACTTCTAAACTGGAATTAGCCCAACAAGAGAAACAAAAGCGTGATAGACAATTACAAGGACCATTAAGATGGTTACATAGACTGAAATTTATCCTACTAGACTTTGTGGTGGAACCCCTTGTCACGATTGGCAGGTTTGTTGAGTTGTCATGCATCTTCATTCCGATCCTTGTGACGTTACCCGTTTCATACCTTGGAAGGAGGCAAGGATCTAGATCAAATGAGAAAACAGGAGCTTTGGTATGGTATGGTTTGATCAGATGGTCGTTGGAGAAAGCTGGTGCAAGTTTCATTAAATTAGGTCAATGGGCAGCTTCAAGAACTGATATCTTTCCAATTGAATTTTGTAATGAACTGGGACAACTACATTCAAATGCAAAGAAACATTCGTTTAGATATACTGAAAAAGTAATAAGAGAGATGTTTGGAATGGAATTAAATTCAGTTTTTAAAGAGTTTACAACAGATCCGATTGGTGTTGGTGCCATTGCACAAGTTTATTTAGGAAAATTCAAAGATGGAGTTGTGAAGAAAATAAGTGATGATGAAAAAAATGATAATGCAGTATCGATTCCAGAGAAGGACGAATATGTGGCTATTAAGATCATGCATCCAAACGTGACACAAAAAATTAATCGTGATATTAAAATCATGAAGTTTTTCGCTAATGCAATTGATTTCATTCCAACGATGGAATGGTTATCACTACCAGATGAAGTGCATAATTTTGAAATCTTGATGAACTTACAACTTGATTTAAGAATTGAAGGTTTGAATTTGTTGAAATTTAAGCAGAATTATTCAAAGAATTTACTCGTTGATTTTCCTAAACCATATCTAAGTTTGACAAATAGATTTGTCCTGGTTGAGGAATTCATACAAGGAATATCCATGTCCAAATTCTTAGAATTAAAATCCAATGGAGAAAAGAGTGATACTTTCAAAAAAATCAGTGATGAAATAATAGATTCTTTCTTACAGATGCTCATTTTAAATAATTTCATCCATTCAGATTTACACCCAGGAAACATTTTTATTAGATTTGTTAAACCTAATGAACTCCACTCAGAAATTGTTTCATCAACTGAAGAACAAGCAAACATAATATCCACTTTAAAATCATTATCCTCAGCACAAGACACTCAAAAATTCCTATCAACTTTATCTGATATATCATCACAAGGATACGTTCCTGAAATCTGTTTCATCGATGCCGGTCTGGTCACTGAACTCAACGAAACAAACCGTGTCAACTTCATTGCCCTTTTCAACGCACTTGCAGAATTCGATGGTTATAAAGCAGGGGAATTAATGGTTGAACGTTCAAAGACCCCAGAAACAGCAATTGACACTGAAATATTCGCTTTAAAAGTGGAGAGACTGGTGGATAAGATCAAACAACGGACGTTCACATTAGGAACCGTTTCAATAGGGGATCTATTAGAGAAGATGTTGTCAATGGTTCGTACGCATCATGTTCGTATGGAGGGAGATTTCATCAGTGTTATTGTAGCCATTTTACTAATTGAAGGAATTGGCAGACAACTAGACCCAAATCTAGACTTGTTTGCAAGGTTAGTATACTATGCGTTGATGAATGGGATTCCTGATAACTAACATTATACCAACAGTTCACTACCGATTTTGAGACAGCTCAGTATAAGAGACCAAAAGGACAAGTTGTCCATGTTCAAAGTGTGGTTGACGTTAGAAATCCGTCAATTCATCTCTTTGAGTGTGCAGGATGTGAGTATATTGGTGATGTTGCGTTTACGGGATACTAACAAACAACCAGATATACAACCTCGTGAAGTCGGACCGTCTGTGTGCAAACTACTAATGTCAAATTTGTATAGATTTGTTGTTCTATGTAGAGATTATCTCCGGTTATCTCCATCACCAAAAAAGTAAATAAACAATTTTAATAAAACTTTCGATGCCCAATCTGGCAACACATCTGAAACACGTCTAGATTGCACAAACTGAGGTCATTTGCCATAATGATCAATCTCTGTTGATATTGGAGTAGCCTATAAATAGAACAGACCAATCATTTCGGTTTTCATGCGGTTTGTCTATTCTCAGCTTCATATTTGCCCATTGGGACCCATATTAGGAAAGTCAATATGAAACAAAAAATTAAAAAGTAAACCCCCATTTGGTCCATCATGAAACATTATGAAACATCATGAAACATCATTGCCTCGTTTCCAAACAGTATATGAACCCCAAGTGAGCCCAATTTTTTTTCTCCCACTCTTTTAATCATTCTTATACTATAAATTATCTATTGAAACCATGCTCTCTAGGAATTTGAACAACTCATCAAAGAGAAGATTACAATCAAGTCCTCTTTTCAAAAAGTTTGCCACTCGTTCATTATCTGGTCCTTCATCCCCAGTTTTCAAACGTCCAACTGCCGCAACTGTCTCTCCAACCACAGGTGCATCAACCATTAATCGTTGTTTTTTTGCTACTTCCCCAATCCAAACCAACAACAACCATTTTGGTTTGCCACAAATTAGATTCACTGCTAAACAACCTAATGAAGTTGAATTCTTGAATGAACTTGAACAACGTATTGCTACAAACGGTGATAAGATTCATCTCATTAAGAATGATAAAGGATTCAAGTATACTGCATATTTTGAAAATGCACCTATTGTTGCCAATAAACTTGGAGTTGAATTGAAAACGAAAATAGTTGATGGTCGAATTGTTCCATACGTTGATGTTTTGGAACTTGAATTATTAAAGAATCAGAAATCTCTCCCATTCGTCGTTGTTGATGCTAATGCCGGTGTTGGTTTGGAATCAGTTGAACTTAAATCCAAGGTGCTTTCCATTGGAATTGATGAAGATCAATACGAGTATCGTTTTCCTTCCCAATCCATCATTAGAACTTATCATGAATTGTTGAAACAAAGAGAATCAGGTGAATTAAATGGAATTGGTGGAATTGATATCCCATCAGACATCGACCCTGAGAAATTGATTGCTGAAATCTTGAATGATGATCTCAAATTGGCAAAATCAGTGTCTTATCCATATCGTACCAATTTGTCAAATGATCATGTCACTTTCATGAAAAGTATTGCGAAATTATCTGTTTCTGTTTATGATCCAGAGACTGAATCATTGGATATAATCAGTGTTTTCAAATCAGGATTTAGAAGACAACTTGAAGAATTAGCACCTCAAAGAACCTTGGTCAGGGCTAAACTTGCACCGGTATTGAACTTTGATCGTGAAGAAGAGATTAAATATGGTGTTGTTTACTATGATCAGTTCAAGAGACGTTTCTACGCTACTAAAGACGAGGTTGAACTCCATGAAAGTTCTGTCGCTCTTGCTATCCAGGCTCATGATGTTATTGAAGGTCTTGATACTACTGAAGATGTTAAACAAAAAGTTAACGGTTATAGTCAAGTCATACTGGATTCGATCTCACTTTTGCAGAGTTACTCCACTGTTGCTAACCCAAATACTGATCATTCATCAATCAGTTTTCCTGTCTCCAAGGTTTATTCTGAATGGGAATCCAACTTAGAAGAAAAGGAATCTTTCTTGAGACATAATCCAATTTTCCCACATTCAAAGTATAGTCAAACCATTCAAGAGAATCTTCTTTCCAAACAAGGACTCTTAATCGCCATTAAAGCTGCTCAAAAACCATGGACTCATAAACAAGAGATTGAACAAGTTTACAGCAACATTGAAAAGATTATTCTTACTGATTCTCAAGAAGAAATGGACGAGCTGTTACCAGAGATCAAACAGTTGAGTTACAATCTTAATCAAATCATTGGCTCTGAATCTTCAGACGATGCTATCTTTAGATCTTACAACGTTTACAAGAGTCTTCAAAACATTAGTGAGGTGATTGGAAGATTGACTGTCACTGAGATGGATTACATTGAGGCTCAAGAACAGATCATAGCAACTGATGATGTTTTTGACAAGAGAAAGTTTCTTGAAACTTGGTGGGGAATCAATGATGAAGATTTGAAAGCTTTAGAAAAATCAATCAGTGTGTTATCAAACTACTTTGATACTGGTCGTTATAGATTGAAGACAAGAGAGGCTGTTATTGAACATTTCAACGATGATGAGATGCCTGGACTCGCATTGGGATTAATCACTGCTAATTTGGTACAAAATCAAGATGTCTTTTTGAAATTGGACATCATTGTTGGGTTTGTTGACTACATTTATGCTTTGGCAAAGATTAGATTTGCAGAATCAGAGGAAGGTAATATTGCCTTTGAGAACACCACTGACGATACTATCACTGCTACTACTGCTGATGCGTTCAAAATTTCTGATGATATCACATTGCACAGTCAGGGACGCGTTAATGTCGATGAAGGAACTAATGCTAAAGTGTTTTATGCTAAGGCCGCAGAAGGCAAAGAACTTAGTCAATTTGATTTGGTTAAACAAGTTGGTGATTACATTCAATCTAACTTAGAGTTTAAAATTGATCCAGAAGATTATAATGAATCAGTTGAAGTCAATGATGTTAATGATTTTCAAAAAATTGTTGACTTTATTGCGAGACAAAGCACTGCTTCCCATGATGAACCTGTCAAGAACATTGTTACAATTAGAGACTTTGAAGTTCCTGAACCACAATTGAATGAATTAGTCCAATTAAGTTTGATTGCTGTCTTAACACAAAGTGATAAAGCTAGAATCCAGTTGGCTATGGATGGTGATCAATTTTCTTCTAAGTTGGATGAGTTACTTGGTCATGGTGAAGAAGTTTACAGAACTCGTATTGCTCAATTGTTGGCTGATGGTGATTCTAATTTGCTTGATAAGTACAAATTTGCCAATGATGATGAAAAAGAGTTTGCTGTGAAACTTAGAGACTCATTGTATGGCAGTTTCGAAGAGATTGTCCGTTGATTTAGTTTTTTTTGGGGATACCTTTAACGTCGTTTTTATATTTATGATACTTTTTATGCTTTTGATCTCTTTGTAGTGGCTTTGTCTACAAACTTATTATACAAACGCAAATATTAAGTTTTTGTTAAACATCATTTAGAAACACTACTCACTGAATCACCTTCTTCTCTTGCTATATTTTTTCTTTCTTCTTCTTTTATAGCCTTGTAAGCAGGGACATATGCCTTCAAGTAAAATGTGGTCATACCAGTAGCTGCAAGCACAATGAACACGATGGAAACTTTGTAGCCATATTTGAAGTTAGGAGCCTGATATGCTGGCCACAAATACAATGGAACCCAAGCAGCAAACGCATAGATGAATGCAACAGCCCAACCGGTGATCAAAGAACGTCTTAGTGGATATTTGTTATAAACAGGTGCTAAAAAGGAGATGAATTGAGGTGCAACAGCTTCTTTGAATTGAATTATGTAGAAACCTGCAAATTTAGCACTTCTGGATTCAGGCCATATTGCTAAGATAATGTAACCTGTAAGGACGATTGATAACTGTAATAAAATCACTTCCATACGACGGTTTGTATAGTCTGCAAGTTTAGTCATGGAGAATAAAGAAAGCAAACCGATCAAATAACCACCAATTGGAATAACATTTAATTGGGTGACACCATATAATGGTTTGCCCTCATCGTTCTTTAAACTTTTCAACCATAAGTTGAAGTATCCAGCTGCCATTGGTAGACCACTGTTTAACCAACAACCAACAAACAACCAAGCTTTCCAATCTTTAACAACTGCAAAGATTTCACTAAATGAAAACTTTCTCTCTGTAGTTCTACCGATTCTATCCATTCTTTCTCTAGCTATTTCAATTTGTCTTGGAGTCATCCATAATTTAGAGCCTCCATTTGCAGGAGTATCTGGAATAGCAAAGTATCCAGCAGCAGCGACAAAAACTGTCATAATACCATTGATCACAAACATCCATCTCCAACCAGAAATCCCATGAGCACCGTTCAAAGTGTTATGAATGGCAGCTTGCATGAATCCAACAAAACAATTACCAACTAAAGTTGCACTTCCAAATAATGCAATTCTAAAAGTCAACTCTTCCAAGTTATAATAATTGAACAAGATATAAATCATACCTGGCCATGATGATGATTCTAGCAAACCGATAAAGAATCTTAATGGGTATAAACCTCTAGGAGATTGAACAACTGCACATAAACCAGTTAAAATTCCCCAAATAATCTCACATGTTGGAATCCAATACGATGCCTTGACTCTAGTCAAAATCAATTGAGAAGGAAGCAAACCTAATGAATAACCGATTCTAAACCATGAATCCAGCCAATTATACTGTCTACCACCAAATTCTAACTCTTCTTTCATACCGGAGACATAAGCACTGTTGATGTTGGATTGATCAATAGATTTAAGAATAGCAGAGACAAATGCCCAAGTGATCAAGATCAAATCTAACTTCAGGACAAATACACGTTCTTCTTCAGTTGAATATTTGTTTCTATTTGGAATAATCCAATGGTACCATCTCTTTTTTGTCTCAACAGCAGCATCATCTTGTGAATGGTCTGACTCCACAATGGAGATTCTTGTTTCAATTTGGTCCTTAGTATCCTTTGTGAGGTCAGACATGAATAATATAATAGAACCTGTAACTCAACATCTCAAGAGTCACAATGAGCGGATATAGGAATAATATATACCGACGATTGACTAAATACATGAATCCACAATCTGTAAAATATAACTCAATGAACTATGAATATAACCACAGTCATGATATCATAGCTTTAGTACATAATGTAGTGAATCGTGGATCGTGATTAAATTTCCTTTCTTGTCAGAAATGTGTCATTTCCATCGGAGAAAAATGTGATTTGACCGCCCAAGTTGAAGCCTTGAGAGGTACAATAGACCTAAATCCCTTTGTTGTTGTATAAAGAGTCCACACTTTACAGCTGCCCGTGGCGGAGAGGAGCGCTTTTAGATGAGGAGTTGATACCAATATTGAGATGATTTATCAATTGTTTAATGTTCCACCATCGATCTACCGATCAGTGATTATTGATCCGCTTGATCCACAAACATCGTTTCTGAAGGAGTATACCGGTAACAGTAGGTTAACCGCATGAAAGACAGAGCTCTTCAAACACATAGGCTATAGGCTATAAGGAGACTGTAGTATAAGGCTTAAGCTTAAAGAGAGGCGGAGATAGCACGGGGAGTTCAAGTTTTTTACGCTGGCCACAGTTTGATAATTGTAACTAGTACTAGAATTTAGTGGTATCACAGAACAATCGTAAACTATAAAATCATTGATCTGTGTTTGATTGACATCCAAGACCCAAGACTATTAGACTCTGACTTGTTGTTCTTCTACTTTCTAAACATCATCAAGACTCAAAAGTCAAGCAGAGTTCCCAATTAGGAAAATTTCACGGATATATTATTAGTTACTACAAACAAAAGCTTTGATTTATACTTTAAACTTTTGATCTCTTTGTAATGACCTAGTCTACAAAATCATTTCACCAATACAAACATTAATTTAGTGAACTAAACATTAAATAAATCATTTATAAATCATTTAGAGACACTAGTCACTGAATTATAATCAATTACTTCTCTAGCTATATTTTCTCTTTCTTCTTCTTTAATAACCTTGTAAGCAGGAACATAAGCCTTCAAGTAAAATGTAATCATACCAATAGCACCAAGCACAATGAACAAGATTGAAGCTTTATAACCATATTTGAAGTTAGGTGCCTGATTTGCTGGCCATAAGTATAATGGAACCCAAGCATTGAATCCATAGATGTAAACAACAGCCCAACCAGTGATGAAAGAACGTCTTAATGGATATTTGTTATAAACAGGTGCTAGGAATGAAAGGAATTGGGGTCCAATTGCATCTTTGAACTGGATGATGTAGAAAGCTGCAAATTTAATACTTCTAGACTCAGGCCATATGGCTAAAATGGTATAGCCCGAAAGGACGAATAATAGTTGAAATAAAATCACTTCCATACGACGGTTTGTATGATCTGCAAGTTTAGTCATGGAGAACAAAGAGGTCAAACCGATCAAGTAACCAAAGATTGGAATGACATTTAACTGCGTGACATTGTATAATGGTCCACCTTGTTCGTTCTTTAGACTTTTTAGCCATAAGTTGAAATAAGCAGCAGCCATTGGCAGACCGTTACTTAACCAAGTCCAAACAAACAACCAAGCTTTCCAATCTTTGATAGATTCCCAAATTTCACTAAATGAAAACTCTCTTTTTGTACTTCTTCCAATTCTATCCATTCTTTCTTGTGCTATTTCAATTTGTCTTGGAGTCATCCATAGTTTAGAACCTCCATTTGCAGGAGTGTCTGGAATAGCGTAGTATCCGGCAACAGCCACAAATACTGTCATAATACCATTGATAAAGAACATCCATCTCCAACCAGAGAGCCCACGGGTACCGTCCAAAGTGTTATGAATACCAGCTTGCATGAACCCAACAACACTATTACCAACTGAAGTCGCACTTTGAAACAATGCGAGTCTAAAAGTTAACTCCTCTAAATTATAATAATTGAACAAGATATAAACCATACCTGGCCATGATGATGATTCCAATAATCCGATAAAGAATCTTAATGGATATAAACCACTAGGAGATTGAACCACAGCACAAAAACTAGTCAAAATCCCCCAAACGATCTCACATGTAGGGATCCAATAGGATGCATTAACTCTAGTTAAGATCAACTGAGAAGGAAGCAGGCCTATCGTGTAACCGATTCTAAACCACGAATCCAACCAATTATATTGAGTACCAACAAATTCCAATTCTTCTTTCATACCAGACACATAAGCACTATTGATATTAGATTGATCAATAGCTTTAAGGATAGCGGAAACGAATGCCCATGTTATTAATATCGAATCTAGTTTCCAAACAAATGCACGTTCTTCTTCAGTTGTGTATTCCCTTCTAGTTGGAACAATCCAATGATACCATTTTTGTTTATTTTCAATAAAAGACTCATCCTGAGAGTAGTTTGACTCTACAACGGAGACTCTCGTTTCAACTTGGTACTTAATATCCCTGTGGCCAGACATATTTAACTAGTGACTGGTCAGGACGGAATACCGATACACTTTATAGCAACACTTGACTGGTTTGTAGATGGGTAAAATGTAATATATAACTCAGATCAGATTCCAGGATATAACCACAGTCAATGATATCATAGATTCATAGGTTTGGTATCTTTCTTGTAAAAGAATCAAGATAATGAGTAAATTTCCTTTTTGGTCAAAAATGTGTCATTTCCACCGTTTATTAATAGGAGAAAAATGTGATTTAAACCGCTTGAATCAAAGTCTTGAAAGGTACAGTAGATTAAAATCCTCTTCTTGATGTATCATAAACACTTCAAACAGCACAAATGTTCCGTAGCGGAGAGAATTTTGATGTGAATCTGATATCAAAATTGAGATGATTTTACAAATTGTTTGTAGTTTCACCATAGTTCGATCTGCTTATCAATGATAGGCTTCTTGATCCACAGAGGTTCAAATATTGCCTCTGAAGGCCCATTATACTGCTCTTGTGAAAGACTGTGCCCTTCAAAGACGAGCATCCGCGCATCAAAATGAGATTCTTGATTGCTGAGTCTTGACCACAGTTTGAGCCCCAGTTTGTACCTACAAAAAATTGAAATTTATAACTACGTGAATATTGAAACTAAGAGAAAAATTGTAAATCATTAGTTAATTAAGGTGTTTGATCAATCAATACTCAACACTATCAGACTCAAGACATCCTGTTGTTCTGGGTCTTTTCAAACAACATCAAGACCTCAAAAATCATCAAGACTTGAAAACAAAAACATTGCTCCCAATTAGGAAATTATAACGGAGTATACTAGTTTGATCTGCCCAGGGAGAATAACCGTCTCCATTTGGCTTTTGAGAAGCTGGATGCTCCTTCTTTAAAGATCTCGTCAAGTTCTTCCAGAGTGTATCTCATTGTCTCTGGCACGTAGAAATAAACCAGAACAACAAGGACCAAATTCCATGCACCGTAGAAGTACAACCCACCTGAAGTTGTCATTGTTGAATCCATCTTAGGCCATGTCATACTGATACAGAAATCCAATATCCAATTCACAGCCATTAAGAAAGCACTATGGGCAGTTCTCACAGAGATAGAAGGGGTCTCAGCCACTAAAGTGAATGAAACTGGTCCAATACCCAAACCATAGAACAACACATACACGTACATAGCAGCCAAACCTGCTCCTAATCTTCCAGTATCACCACCAATGTTCAATGCACCACCTAACCAAAACAGACAAATACCTTCAAATGGTAAAGTGTACAAAAGCATTGCACGACGACCAAATCTATCAATCAATTGAGATGACAAGAATGTTGCAAGGAAACAACCACCACCAATCCCAATTGAACCGGCAATGGCAGTGACTGGATCAATACCAGCATTTGTCAAGATGGTGGTTGTATATGACACAAGAACATTAACACCACCGTATTGTTGTCCAAAAATACCCAAGAATGAAACCCAAACGGCAAATCTGTTTCTCTTGTTGGTGAATAAGTCACCAATTTGACCAAAGAAAGAATTATCCAACTCCAATTCATTTTCATATTTAAGAGATTGATACAAGACATAGAAATCTCTTGAACCAGCCAATTCACTATTTCTTAACTTCAAAAGAGATTGTAACGATTCAAGTGTCTTACCATGAGTTATTAACCAACGTGGACTCTCAGGAGGGAATAAAACGAACAATGCACATAACAATGGAGGAACACTAGATGAACCAATCATCAATCTCCAACTCAAACTTCCTTCAATACCAACAAACGCTCTATTGAAAACAGAACCCAAACAGACACCAAATGCAATAAAAGTTTGCCATAACATCAAGACAGTCCCACGAACTTGTGCTGGTGAACATTCAGCTGTATAAACAGGAACTGTTGCTGAATTCAAACCCATACCCACACCCAAGTACAAACGACCAACTAATAAAGCAGCAAGACCATTAGAGAAAGATTGCCATAACGAACCAGTTACACCTATGAAACAAGAAAGCAAGATAACCCATCTACGACCATAATGATTGTTCAAATAGATTGTTAATGGTGAGCCAATGACAGCAGCTGCCAAATATGGAGCTGCGATAACAACACCTTGAATGTTAACATCTGTGATGTTAAACTGTTTGTTGTATTGAAGTTGTGCACCTCCAACAGCAGACTCATCCATCCCGAAATTAACAGCTGCAAATGATGTTGCCAAAGCTGCAAGAGCCATGTGCTTGGACAATGCCTTGATAGGATGAGCTTGTTCTCTGTAAAGAGAATTTCTTTCCTCATCGGTGTAATCACTTTTGGAGTCAAGGTCAGGATCATTAGCAAGCAAAGCACCTCGTTTTAAGATATCACGATACTCTTCGAGTCCTGACTCATCAACTATTCTATCAACTTCAGCAATCACTTCATGTTCAGGAACATGTTGCTTGAACACTTGGACTGTTGGTCTAGCAGAAGAAGAAACAGACGATAAACTCTGGGTATCTGGTACAGCACTGTCTTTTTCACTCATTGTTACCTGTCTATTGTCCAAATTGAAGGATCAAAGAGCCCATATGAGTCTCCTTATATACTTGAACCATTATACGTGGGTACGACCATTGCATCGGATCGGATATGGTCTGTATGGTTTGATTGTTAGTTAACTTCACCATTGTTGAATTTAAACCACAGTTTGCTGGCATGGAAAGTGACACAAAATTCAAGAACGAATAGCTGTTGAAGAGACGATGAGCGTCACTGAAGTCAGTGCTCTGCATTTCGAATCCAGTGGTCGTATAGACATTTGAACCTTCTTAACTAGCAGATTATTAGTAAAATAATTCTACAATTCTCCACCAGTTGGCTGCCTCTTGTGCTAATTCAGCCATCATTCCCACACTTCAGCCTTTCGATGTGGTGAACATCAGATGAAGAATTCATCTCACAGTCAAAGTGACACCGTAAATTTCCGATCGATGCACTGCGCTTAATTCCACTAATTCCACCACTCGCTTACAAGCATTTTGCTACAAAAAGTAAAGAGACGCTCTAATATCTATTCTCTATACAAAAGATGAACGTTCTTTGCAAGAATTCTATGGAACTCAATCTCAACGTTATGCTCACGGTACCAATGTGATGAGTTAGAAACCAACGAGATTCTCTTCAGTTGTTCTTCTTCATCTTTGGCTCCCTTGATATACTCCAAGGTCTTCTTGTCCCTTGTAAGCTCTTCAAAGACATCCCTTAAGAAATGACGACGTGTCTCATCAAACAAGTACAATGCGGCTTTCAAGTCATACTCATCCTGGTTATCACCAAACTCAGCTTCTTCATCAATTTCTTCGCCGTTAATTCTCAAGTATCTTCTCTTCCAATTATTGGATCCACTCTCTTGCAAACCACGGTACAATGCATAGGCATCACCAAATCCAAAAGCGGCACCTGAACCATAAGCACCAGCAGTTGGATGGGCTGCATCTCCAATGAAGGCAATCTTGTCATCGAGACTCAAATGTTCTAACCATGGAGCACTTTCCAATGGGAACGCGTTCAAATATGGAGTGACCTCTAAAGCTTCAGGTAAGGGAGATGGCCAATCTTTGTAATAGTCTCTGACTTTCTGGAGATCTTCCTCATTGACTCTGCTATCCCATTTGAATCTATGGATTGTCTCTTCAGACTCTGGTAAACTCACAACAATACCGTACAAATCATCACCAATTGGTGAGACAAATGCTTGTTGGTTCACTTTCTTGTATGCGATGGTTCCCTTTTCGATCTCATTACCCTTGACATGTTCAATCAATTCACGAGGGAAGATACTTCTATATGAAACAACCTTTTTACTTGCAAGTTTGTTGTCTGGATATGCTTGATGTCTGATCTTGGAGTATAAACCATCGGCACCAACAAGCAAATCGAACTTCTCTTGATGGGCAGTACCATCTTTTTCATAAAACACCGACACTTTTCCATCTTTTTCAACCTCATACGATTTGAAACTAGTACCATATTGAATCAATCCTTCAGGAACATGTTTCACTATCAAATTCAACAAAGCAGGTCTGTTAGTTTTGGAATTTTCATATCTCAAATCACCCCTTGAAGTGTATGAAGTTGGCTCAATCAATAACTTAAGAGTTTTCCAATCACGATATTGTGAGATTTGACTCTTACCAGGAGATGAAGTAATTGCATGAATCTCATCAATAGGAACAAATTTACTCAACAAATCAATGGCAGTCTCAGTAAGACCAATCCAAGCTCCTGCTTCCCTAGGACCTGGGGCTTTTTCAAAAGTAACAACTTCAACATTTGGTAATGTGTTTAAAATGATAGTGGCATATGAACCAGTGATTCCAGCGCCGACAATGGCGATTCTTAATGGTGGTGTTCTTGGTTTGGTTTGTGTCATTGCTTTAACAGTACTGAGGTCTATAGTAGTTATGAATCAAGAGAAGGATCAAGAGTTTTATACATCTTAAGTGTTACTCGTTGATATAATTTTCAAAAGCCACGATATCTATGGCTTTACCTATTTAGGAAGCGTAAGCAAAACAGAAAGGGATCGAATGATTATTCTCAACCATGGTGATCCAAGCTTACATGGCTATATTGAGACACTATTTATCAATTTAATCACATCAACCAAGACATGATCGTCTCAGCCAGTTTTAGATTTGATTTGATCTTGAAAAGTTTGTCGGTGTTTCCAGGGTCGGGCATACCGGAGTTAACCGTTTATGTGTCAAAACAAAAAAATAACACCGCTTGTCAAAATCTCAACGGTTGTCAAAAATGATCTTGCAATCCCTTGCATTGACCGTTAAACCTTGATTCGAGGCAGCTGGAAGCTGAACAATACACTTTTCCGAGACCTAGCCCTATCCCCAGGGCCCTTGGCTCGTAACTCTCGAGACTTGAAGGTAGACAGCTCTCGAGATTTGCACAAGAAGCTGATTTAATTCAAATTTGAAATCTCTTAAAATACATTATTTTATTTTCAAAAATCTCTTTAATTAATCTATTATTATTTCTATAAAAACCCTCTCAGCAAAATCAAGCGATAAAAATGAGGAAATTAACGTCCTGCATCATGTATATTAAAAATCCTTTCAACCATCTCAAAAACTCAGTTCTTGACAATGTTTTCAACGGATAATTTATCAGAGTCTTCTTTCTCACTGTCAGTTTCATAAAATTCCTTATTAGTCTCATCATCAACTTGGAGAACCAAATAGAAAACAGTAGGAAGAGAAGCAAAGAAAACACCAGCACTAACTGCAAGATTAGTCATATCGTTGGTGTTAACGGTACCAACAACGAAAGCCATACAGTTACCAAAACTTTCGAAACATCTAATCCAACCAGAAACATGAGGAATTTCATCTGATTTGAAATGGAAAGCACCAATGACCCAGTATAACCAGTTGAAACCCAATTCACCAGCAATCTTGAAAATTTGGAATGGAACAAAAGCTCTTAAGAATCTTGCATGGTCACCTTTACCCCAATCTAAACTATCAGCTGGAACGTCATCAAATTGTTTTTGTAGAATGAAAGCATAGATGAAGAATCCAGTTGTGACAGCAACAATAACGTACCATGAAACTTGGGTCTTGACGGATTTTCTACCTGGTCTATCAAGCAAATAACCAGTAACAATAGCAGTAAGACCGGGAATAATAGCAGTCAATAAACTGTTTAAAGCACGAGCACGAACGGTGAAATGGTGAGTGATGTAATTACTTTGCCACGTACCGAACCAAACAACAGAAATCATGAATGGAATCAAACACAAGACTTCTTTTTTTCTCAAGACTCTAACTGATGATAAGAATCTTTCTTTAACTGATTCTTGAGTGATGTTTGATTTTAATCTTGATCCATCTTTCTTCAAAACTTTTTCAGGTGGTGACAACAAGAAAGCAGCTGGTAAACCTAAACATTGGATAACGATCAATCCAATATAAGTGTTCAAAGAAACAGAACCTGCTTTATCAGTATTAATGTTCAAAGCAAGTGTGACTGCACCAGCAATCAAACCACCAACCTTGTTAATCACTTGCCATGTACCGATAAATAGACCTCTTTCATTGTCATTAGGATATAAAACTGCAACAGTTGCTTCTGAAGTCCAGAATGCAGAAGCAGAGACACCACAAGTGGCAGCACCAAACATAATTAACCATTGAGTACCATCTTTTGAATTTTGGTACAAACCAGCACTCCATACAACATATCCAATAGTACCTGCAATGACAACTGGTTTAATACCAACTTTGTTAATCAAAATGGCCCAGAATGGTGAAAGAAGAAACATGATACCGTATAATATTGATGTTGCTGTGTTATTGGTACCAACAGTGGCTAAACCACCAGCACCTAAACCGGCAATAGCTGACCAGATACCTGGTTGTGTGAAGGAGACAAACCCAATAATAATGGCCTGGGTGTAAGTGGCTCTGAAGAGTCTGGTGAATGTAGATGCACGTTCATAGTCATTCTTGTAATCACCTTCGTTGTAATCCTCTGGTCTAGGAACAGAGGCAACGTCGATACTTGCTTCGTCTTTGGAACTCATGTTGAGGTGTAGGGTTTAGCTTTTGTTATTGGAGTCATGATTTAATGAATAATGAGAGAGGATCCAGGGATATTTATATGGTGAAACTGTGGTTTGTTATCTGCATTGTGTTTTGATGTTTTGATATTGAAAATATTAGCAAATTGTTCTGTCGACATTAATGTGTCATCACAAACTTGTCTATTTTGAGCCTTGATATGAAAATTTTAACCATTCCCGATCCGAAATCGAAGCCTCAACGTATTAAAGAGAGTAAATCTCTTATAGACGATGTAAACAAGAGTCGAGACCCTAATTACCAAAATGACGAGCGAGTAACGCCATTATGAGAGGGTTTAATTACTTCGATTTATGCTGTTCTTCTAACTAGTTCTTCTACTACTTTCATTCTACCAGTACACAAGGTCAAGATATCAATCCTCGTGTAATTACGTACTTATAAATTGCATGAAATTCTCTTCGAAGACCTCAAAACAGAATTTTTAACCGCAAATTTTTTAATTCCGCTGTCAAAGTCCGCAGGTGAAAAGTTGAAAAATCAGAGAGTTTGGGTAACTACGAAAAGAGGAGAGAAGGAGCAGTTGTTCACGGATAGTATTGAACTCTTCCACAGTCCACAATCTTGAAAAAATAACCTCAAAAGACCACCATTTATCTCTTTTCTCTGAATTCTTGGGCTTTGAAATTTTTCAATTCCGCTAATTTTCTTGACACAAAAAGAGTCAACTAAAAAGAATATTAATCAATAAAATATCTGCTCATTGTTTATCCCTTGACTTAGACATTAAGGGACCCAAAGGGCCATTTTACAAGACCCTAGATATCCTTTTTCCACCATATATCACCCTTTCTTGCACATATCTTTATTACTTCAACTTATCTACTTATACACCTGAACCTCAATTTGCGATACCAAATAGCCTATTAGGCCTAAAACAGAAAAAAGGCTAGGAGGCTAGGACCATCCTAGGCATCCGATAACTGATATCCAGCCTTCCGAGTTCCAGCCTCAAAGGAACAATATTGACCCAGGGTTCTGGACTAGTAAGCGAATCTGTTTTAATCCACAGTTCATCAACTTTCGGCTCGGCTGTGAAAGCTCACAGAGAAATACAACACAAAAATGCAGGGACTGCTACAATTCTACGTATGAGCTCGTTAGATTCCCAAATGGGCCGTGTAAATGGCAAATATTAACACAGTAACACAGTCTCGCGATACCGTACTACCATGTTCTGAGTCCTATTACATTTGAGATAGGGTTTCACTATCAACTTAAATCAAAATCAACATTCAAAATCAGATTATATAAACCATCAATTATCTTTCTTCTTTCTAAAAACACCATTAAACACTTTAATCAAAGAATGACGACCATCCCATAGAGGATATACACCAATCACAAGAAGTGCACCATACAACCAGATCAAACTAACAACAACATTACCACGGAAAAACGCCTTGGACCAAATATAGTCCCTATACAAAGGCATTGGCCAGATGACCCATGTTATCAACGTGACGAAAACTGTAGCTCCGTAAGCCAGTTTGGTGTATATTCCTATCATTCGGGTTTCTTTCTCATCAAAACTTAAATTGGATGCTTCTTCGTCAATTTCATCAATTGATTCCGTGTTGTTTGTTGTTTTCTCTTTACTTATGTTTGAAACATTTTCATGGTTTCCATTGTTGTGATGTAAATGTCCTTTTTCAATTTCAATCCCTTTAGTATCATCTTTGATCAATTGACTGTGCTCTTTCAATTTACTCCAATCAAAATCATCAGGTTTGATAAGACTGATAACAACTGTTGAAATCCCCGGAAGAAACAAAGCTGTTAAACCAGCATAAAGACATGGTAATTGGTTTTGTAAAGTATCAATGTTGATCACACCATAATAATGTTTTGCAGTTGTTAACCAAACAACAATACCAAATATCAAACCAAGGATTGGAGATACGATGAATGCTAGTTTGCTTTGCTTTTTCCATATGATTAATAAAATCATTGGAATCACACCAGGACAATTCAACATTGAATAGAAATATGCAAACCAAGTCATGTTAACACCAACGTAATGCAACATCAATGAGAATCCAGCACTGAACAATCCAAAAAACACAACACTGAAATGTGAAACTTTAATCAATTGGTCATTTGTTGCTTGTGGTCTAATATATTTTCTAAAGATATCAAAACTGAAGATCGAACTGACAGAGATCATTTGTGCAGAAACTGTACTGGTCACAGCCAAATAAATAATCAACAATAATCCACCAACCGCACCTCTTCCTAACAAAGCCTGAACGGTATACATCAATCCAAAACCAGAATTCACTTCAAGAGAAGTCATCTTTCTTGGGTATGTTGGGAAAATAGGATTGTTTTCCAAAACAACATTGGCTAAACCAAGGATGATACCTAATGGCCAAACATTAGCATAGATGAAGAATGCAGCAATTAAGTAACCAGGAACGGTTGCTTTAACATCTGCACTGAATGATTTTTGCCAAAATGAAGAATCCATCACTGTCAATCCAAAATCACCAACTGAATGAATAATACCAAAAAAGATAGCACCTTGAGATTTACCAGTCAAGTATGATCCATTATAATTACCTGCGATATAATTCAACTCACCATTTTCCTCCATTCTGATCACTGTGTCGTATAAATTATCAATCCCACCAACATGTTCGTTAACTAACCCAGCGGTACAGATATAACACAAGACAATCAACAAGATAAATGAGTGAACATAATCTGTTAAGAAAGTTGATTTCAATCCACCAACAGCAGTGTATAACAACACGCCAAATGGAATCAACATGGTACTTGCAACGATGTGTAAATCATCACACATTGCAGAAATAGCACCTGCTGATCCTAAAATCATAGCAGAGGCAGAAACCAGATTGTTGACCAATGATAAGAACATATACAAGATATGTCCTAATTTACCATATCTCAACTCAACAATCTCCAAACTTGTATGGCCTGTTGGAATCTTCTTCTTAGCTTCAATTCCCAAGACCGCCATGACACAAATTTGCACAGCAAGACCAGCACCATACCAAAATGCACTTTGAACACCATAACTGTACACCATAGTGACAGCCCATAACAATTCAGTGGCCCATGTCCATGAAGAGTAAACAGCAGAAGCAGTGAGTCCCACTCCAACCGAACGGTTCGCAACCATGAACATTTCAGTTGATCTTGAATCTTCACCAAGGTACTTGTTGGCTAACTTGGTGGCTACCACTATTGCCAAAGCAAAGAAGGCACCAACACCAAGCAAAACACCATAGCCATCAGCTTTAGAGAGTAATTCTAATCCACTCATGAAGAACAATTAGCTTTTGAACAGTGCTGCGTGAACTAATCGACATTTCAACAGACTTTTATATGGTTTAAGTTAACGTGAAGAACGCCTCAGTGTTGATTCTAACAATTGAATAAGCCGTGGATTGCTCATTTAGACCGTTAAACTTTGTTTGATATTGGTTGCGTTGACTCAATAAACAGATAGGGCTAAATCATCCATCCGAACCGACACTTGTGCAGACAAAGAGAATGATTGGACAATTGATATGCCATTAAAGTGTTCCAGATTCTACTAGTGACACAATATATACCCCAGAATGTCAAATTAGCGCCATCAGCATCACAAAAACCCTGGAATTTCACCATATGAGAATTTTTATTTGGAATGAGCGATGAGCAATCATAGAACGGCTGCCATCTTGTGCTTAAACTTTCAACCCCAATCAATCTTTCATCAATCAGATAAAATAGAAAATCACAATTGAAACCAATTCATTCAATTCATCACAAAATAAGGACTAAATAAGTGTCAAGACTTAGGAATAATAACAACAATCAAGTCACAAAATAAGCATAATTTCTCCCATCAAGACTTCTATCAAAACGCACAGTTATGCCCACCAAAGCTTAACGGATCGGATAACCTCATTGTGGCATGCTTACAACGCTCGCAACCAGCACCAACTTATGTCCGTCTTATCAACACTCAACTTGAAAGCTGAACCGATTCCATATCGTCATACCATCCACAGTATGAGCAGTTGGTAGATCATATCCTTTTAAACCACTCAATCAATAAGAATGATATAAACAAACAACATCCTTCATCCTTAGAGTTGATGATCCAGTTATCCGAACATTAGGTGGAAATTATGCCAAAAAGACTTATAATCAACGCATTTGACATGGGATGTTCAGGACTTCAGGCACCTGGACTATGGAAACATCCCCAAGATGAGTCTTCAACGTTTGACACATTGGAGTATTGGACCAATTTGGCTAAATTGCTGGAGAAAGGTAAATTTAATGCCTTGTTTTTAGCAGATGTTCTAGGTGGTTATGATGTGTATGATGGTCCCCGTAATATCAAACCTGCAGCAAGGGCAGGTGCACAATGGCCTGTTATTGAGCCCAGTGCTGTTGTTCCATTGATGGCTTCACATACTAAGAATTTGGCATTTGGAATCACATTCTCCACAATCAGTGAAGAACCGTATCATCTCTCTAGAAGATTGGCAACTTTGGATCATTTGACGAAAGGAAGGGTAGGTTGGAATATTGTGACTTCATATCTGGATAGTGCATCACGTAATTTGTTGAATAACACGATACTGCCATCTCGGAGTAAACGATATGAAAGAGCTGAGGAATATCTGAGGGTGGTTGAAGAGTTGTTGTTATCATCATGGAGAGACGATGCAGTTAAGAAAGACCGTAAAACGAAGGTTTATTCAGATCCTGAAGGTATCAGAGAGATTAACTTCCAAGGGAAATACTTCAATGTGCCTGGTCCATCAATAACACATCCATCACCTCAGAGAATTCCAGTCCTGTTACAAGCTGGGACTTCAAATGAAGGGAAAGAGTTTGCAGCACAAAGTGCAGAGATAGTCTTCATCACAAATTTCACACCTGAAGCACTTGCAAAGAACATCAATGATATCCAAAACCTAGCTGTGAATAAATACGGACGTGAACCTGACTCTATTAAATTTCTTCAACTCATCACTCCAATAATCGGTAAGACTCATGAAGAGGCAAAAGAGAAGTATATCGAGTTAAAATCGTATGGTGATCTGGAAGGTGCTTAAGCTTTATTCAGTGGCTGGACTGGGATCGATATTGGACAGTTTGCACCTGAGGATGAGCTAGTTGATGTTGGGAGTAACGCAGTTAAAGGGTTTGTGAGAAACTGGACAAAGAAATCACCTGGTGAAGATGAAAATATCAAGAAAACTAGATCATATGTTGCTAGACAAATAACGGTTGGTGGATTAGGTCCTGTTTTTTATGGAACTGCACAAGAAGTTGCAGATACAATTGAACATTGGGTTGACGTTTCTGGAGTTGATGGGTTCAATATAACGTATGCAATTACACTGGGAACATTTGAAGATGTTGTTGAATATTTGGTACCTGAATTACAAAAAAGATCATTGGTATGGGATGATTATCCTGAAAAAGCAGATGGTGAAGTTTTAACATTCAGAGAACAGGTTTTCGGTATAGATGATCCACATAACAAAGATGATCCGAAATATTTGAGACCTTCGCATCCAGCTCATAAACTTAGATGGAAAGAGGGTGAATCTGAAGATGATTTTCTTAAAAGATTGAATCGTGATAATCATTCAAATGGCCTCAAAAGAAAACTAGAAGTTTAGTGTTTACTACATCATATTCAAATAAACTATAAATCTCAAAAAATCATTTATACAGTAGGGATATTATATTATCAAAAAAAACTTAACAGGAAATTAAATCATGTATTGCTCATTCTTCACTTTTGTTGATCAAAGATCCAGCATCAGATTGATCATCTTCGATATGTGATGCAGTTTTAGCTTTTTCATGAGCTTCTAAACCGTTATGGTTTCTAGTCAACACATAACTACTCCATTTTCTAGCAGAGATGTTCAAAGCGAATAATTCATCAATATCTTCGAATGATCTATGTGCAGTTTCTGGCAAGAAGAAGTAGAAGACGAACAAAGAAGCGAATGTTAATGCAGTGAAGATGAAGTTAATCTTGGAACCCATGTCTGCTCTGTCAGGATTGAACATGTATGGTAAAACAGAAGACCACATACATTGGAATGCATTGTTTAAGAAGTTACCCAAAGAGATGGTTTTAGCTCTTAAGAAAACAGATGAGATTTCATTACCCAAAATGTATGGAACTGGACCAATACCAATGTTGTAAACAAAGTTGTACATCGTTAAGAATGCAACAGAAGCTTTCATAGCGTATCTGTTTTCAGTGAATAAACCAGTAACAGCAACAATCAAGTTCAAAATAGTGATAGCAGTCATACCAGCTAATAACAAAGGACGACGACCAAATCTATCAATGATGAAAAAAGAACAGAGGACACCAGAGATAGATAAAGCTTGAGCACCACAAGAAATTTGGAAAGATTGTTGAGTGTCAAAACCGGCTCTTTGGAAATAATAAGTAGCATAACCACCAACGTAGGCAACACCACTCATGGCTTGCATAACAAAAGTGAACATGGTGATCAAAGTTCTCTTCAAATCTTTAACTTTGAAACAGTCAAGGTAAGTACCTGATTTAGAGGAGATAATAGAAGCTTCAGTAACAGTAACTTTCATCAAAGCGTATTGAGATTTAACCAATTCTGGGGTATCGTACATTCTCTTCAATTCTTTAACTGCATCTCTGTCTCTTTCTTTAGTCAATAACCAATATGGAGATTATGGAATATAGAATTGCATGGCAATTGAAATACCAGCAAAGATCCATTGTGGAATGAAAATACCTCTGTAAGCCATTCTGGTAGTGTATGTACTTGTGGTGTTGTTGATCAAGACACAAATGAAAGGACCAATACACAAAGATAAAGCTAAAGCAGAAGAGTAGATACCTCTTAAAGCCATAGGAGCAATTTCAGAGACATAAGCAGCACAACAGAAAGAGCACCTAAAGCAAAACCATTCATAAATTTACCGACGAAGAAAACTTCGATGGTAGTTGCAATGAATTCAATTGTGATAAAAGGAATAGAAAATATAGAAGCAAACAACAACACTCTTCTTCTACCAATTTTATCAGCTAACCAAGAAGCAATAATGAAAGCAATAGAAATACTAGCGATTGGACCACCACTGATGGCAGATTGCCATTTGGCTTCCAAAACATAGTCACCATTACCTAATGGGACACCAAAATCTTGTCTAAATTGAGGGATAGCAAAAACAATACCACCAGCTTGATTTTCATAACCCCATAACACCATAGTCCACACAGCTACAAAAACATAAAAGTTAATGTTTCTGTAAAGTTTGAATGCTTGCCATTTTGTAAGAGAGTGTTCAATATCCTGTTGATCACTAGCAAGTTTATCTAGTTGATCTTCTGGGATCTCATCCTCTGGAAGTAAAGACTGCTCTTTACTGGACTTGCGAAAGATTTCAGCAATAGTTAGCTGGATAGGCATGGTTATGTAAGATGCAACGGGTGAATGGGAGAAGACTTAGTGGAAGTGAGTTCGTGAAATCGAGAAAATAGAGGCTATTTAAATATTCGATGCATCTCTTTGGGGTACAAATCCGGGGAACGTTGGAATGATATGGAATCATCAGGTGTGGGGATTAATGTTGTCCCGCTGTATCTGAAAGAGGAAAGAGGAGACGAGTATTACCGGATACGGCTGGCTACGGAAATGGTTCGCCTGCGTGGCTATTTATCGCCTGCTATCTCCCCTTTGGGCACATCAGTGACCCCCGGAACATCTTAAAGTCGCGCCGGAGCGTTGTTTGTCCACGATTGTTTAACGTGTATTTTGCAGTTTTCCGCAAATGTTTTTTCTTTTTTTCGTTCGGCGTTGATGATATAAATGAAAGTCCCTGAGACTCGAGACTTTTATGACTCGCAGTAGTCTGTTTGAGCTTCTCTAGAACTTTCAATTGAGTCACACAATGGTCCTTCCAGTCGATATCAAGTTGGACGCTGTCCACAGTGGGGCATACAACGGTGTGCTTAGCGTTTCAAGACCTCCAATCTCATGGTCATTTGAAGGTGAAGACAAGAACTGGACTCAGTCTTCCTACAAAGTTAAAGTCTCTTATAACGGATCACCGGAAAATGAATTATACGGACCATTCCAATCACAAGAATCCACTCGAGTTGATTGGCCAGGAAGAGACTTAGTGTCAAAGGAAACAGTTCATGTTTCTATTCAAGTCGTTGGTAAAGATGGGGTTGAATCTCAATGGACTTCACCTTATTTTTTTGAAACTGGTGTTTTAAAGAATGAATGGTCAAGTGACTTCATCAAGAGTGAAAATCAACCAAGATATGAAGGAAGAATCGCACCGGAAACATTGTTTCGTTCTCCTGTTTACAAATTAAACAAAGCTGTTAAATCTGCTAAAATTTATTCAACCGGTCTTGGTATTTATGAAATTGAAATTAATGGTGCTAAGATTAGTGAAGATTACTATGCTCCAGGTTGGACAAGTTATGACCATAGAGTACTACACCAAGTTTACGATGTCACTGATAAATTAAGCACTGATTATGTTATTGGTGCAAGAGTTGCCGCAGGTTGGTATTCTGGTTATTTGGGTTTTGATGGTGGTGCAACTAACATCTATGGTTATGAACGAGCCATTAGTTTGACTTTGGATATAGTGTATGAAGATGGTTCTGTTGAATCAGTTAACACTGACAGATCATGGAAATCATCCAATGGTCCAATCATCAATGCTCAATTATACAATGGTGAGACATACGATGCCAATTTGGAAGTTGAAGATTGGTCAAGTCCAAACAACTCCACATCTTGGAACCCAGTTGAATTGGCTAAAAGACCTTCTAACATTGAACCACAAGATTTCGGATATCCTGTTCATGTTGAAACCTTCAAACCTGTTGAAATCATTACTACAAAATCAGGCAAAAAAATCATTGATTTTGGTCAAAACACTGTTGGTGTTGTCAGAGTCAAAAAATTAAAAGCACCAAAAGGTCATAAGATCACCATTAAGCATGCTGAAGTCTTGGAAGATGGCGAATTGGGCACAAGACCTTTACGTCAAGCTGAGGCAACTACAAACTATATCTTCAAAGGTGACGCCAATGGTGAAGAATACACCCCAAGATTTACTTTCCATGGGTTTAGATACATTCAATTGGATAACTGGCCAGAAGAAATCACCACTGAAAGTGTTGAATTGATAGCCATCAGTTCTAAGATGCTTGAAGTTGGTACTTTTGAATCATCAAACTCCAAAATCAACAGATTGCATTCCAATGTCTATCATAGTACAAGAGGTAATTTCCTCAGTATCCCATCAGATTGTCCACAGAGAGACGAGCGTATGGGTTGGTTAGGTGATATTGCCGTGTTTGCACCAACTGCACAATATTTGTTTGATTCTTACTCTTTCTTACGTTCATGGTTGAGAGATTTGGCTCATGAGCAAAAAGACAATGGTGGTTTCCCAAGTGTTGTTGTACCAGATGTCATCAAATCATACGAAAACTTCTGGAATGGAGTCTATGCTGCCATTTGGCAAGATGCCGCTGTCATTGTCCCATTCAGACTATTCGAAGAGTCTGCAAACACTGATATTCTGAGAGCTCAATACGAGAGTATGAAAACATGGTATGAATTTATTCCAAAAATTCCTGGAAAGATTAGATGGGACAAAGTTACTATTCAACTGGGAGATTGGTTAGATCCAACAGCACCACCAGAAAATCCATTGTTGGCAATGACAGATGCATATTTCGTCGGTGATGCTTTCCTATGTTTGATTTTGGATCAACTTTTGGAAGTGTCGAAAGTTTTAGGTGTTGAAAAGGACGTTGTTTATTTCACAGAGACTCTAGCAAAAGCTAAAGCAGACTTTCAAGACGAGTACATCACTAAATCAGGAAGATTGATCTCAGAATCTCAAACTGCCTACACTTTAGCCATCAAATTTGGATTATTAGAACCTTCCCAGTTAGAGTACGCCGGTTCTAGACTTGTGAAGCTTGTCACTTCTAATGAATACAAGATTGGTACTGGTTTTGCAGGAACTCCATTCGTTCTTGATGCTTTAACCACTTCTGGTTATTTGGAAGATGCTTACAAGATGTTACTTCAAGAACAATGTCCATCATGGCTATATGCTGTATCAATGGGTGCCACCACCACTTGGGAACGTTGGGATTCAATGTTGCCTAATGGGAAGATCAATCCTGGTGATATGACTTCATTCAACCATTACGCCCTTGGTGCTGTTGCTTCATGGATGCACGAGAGAATCGCAGGTATTTTACCAGTTGAACCTGGTTACAAAACTTTCAAGCTTAAACCACTACCAGGTGGTGGTTTGACTTTTGCCAAAGCTAGTCACTTATCACCATATGGTTTGATCGAGTCCAACTGGACTTTAGAATAGAATGAGTTCAAGTACAATGTTAGAGTTCCACCAAACACAACTGCCTCTGTGGAGTTGCCTAATGGTGATGTCAAAGAAGTTGGTTCTGGTGAGTATTCTTTCACTGTGACATTATAAGCTGTGTATATGTTAAAAAGACTCTAATGTCGCTACCGAGACGTAGACGCTAAGCACTAAATACACGCGGTTCCGTTCGGTCGTTAGGCACCGGGTTTGTAATTCCACCCGATTTTTTACTTATGCCAATATAAAATGGCCCACCCTTCAAGATCAGCTCACTTGAGTCTGACAGCATTGATCTCCCGAAACAGTCACGTAACGAGTTCCCTTGAGTCGGGGTTTGAAGCGTGACTGATTCTTAGCTAATGACAGAAAGATCTGATTGGTTCATCATCAAAGTTACAACTGATCAACAAGCTGTAAAACTCCGTACCTTTTTATTTAACCACGCGGGGTACTCTTAATCTACAACTTTTTACATCAAATATCAAGTATTAATTCTAAATCATAATGAAGCTTCTTTCTCTTCATCAACAGCCCCAACTTTACCACGATTACGTACGTAACTCCATCCATTCAACCTCAATTGCTCTCCAAACCGTATCAACAACAAAATTGACACAAACCCACATCCCAAAAATGCTGCTGATATAGTACACGTCCAGCCAATGCCTATTGCATTGACTTCCTCCAAGACGAAAGCAGTACCTATTGCAGCGGAGATGAACCGTACAACGTAGTTCCCCGCAATCGCATCTCCTTTCAACTGGGGCATGCACTCAACACAGTAAGTGTTCACCGAAGGGAAACAAATAGTTTGTGCAAACCCACCAAAGAACATCATAATTATGGGCACAGCCATTCCTCCTTTCTCTTCTTGCAAAGTCCATCCATATATCAAGATCGTACCGGGTATCACTAAACCATAGGCTAAAATCATGCTGTGGACTCTATGCTCAGGAACTCTTCTTCCATGAATCTTCATATATTTCTTCACGTAATGATCAGCATATCTTCCACCAAAGAAAGATCCGGCAATGTATCCCATCCCAGGAGCTAAATAGAACAGACCACCATATATTGGTTCATCAAGGTGGAATCTAGGATCAACAACATATCTGATTGGGGTCAACAATGAATACATGTTGAAATGCAAAGCCATACTGATAATAGCAGCGAGTAACAAGTTTGGATATTTCAAGACATAAATGACAACTCTGAATGGATTATATGGAATGAAATAGATCTTATCATCCTTATTCTCATATCTTAACTCCCGTTTCTTCTTTGCCAATTCTGTAATTCTAGAAGTTTCTGGTAAATAAACTATAGCCATAACCAATGCGAATAATCCAAGACCAACTTGGATATAAAAAATGACTCTCCAAGTGGTATAAGTTACCACAATACCACCAATAACTGGCCCCAATGCAGGTCCAACTTGTGACCCAGAAAGAACCCATCCCATTGCTGTTCCTCTCTCTGTTGGTTTATAAATATCACCAATAGTACTAGATCCAACTGAAAAAAAAGGCGTACCAAACAAAGCAGACATGGATCTAAACACAAAGAACATAGCCAAGTTCTGTGATAAGGCAGTCAGCAAACTAGCAACGACAAAGAATGCAAGACATATCAAAAAAGTGAACCTTTTACCATATATGTTCCCAAATGGTCCCAATAAGCACGGTGATAAAGCCATAACTATACAATAGACGGCGTTAGAAACATTGATGATTGTACCAGTGGTGTTGAAACGGTCAGCAATGATAGAAACCGCAGGGAGGAACGACATGGAACTCAAAGGTGATAGGAAACATGAAAGTGATACAATGAACACAATAATCCTCTTTCTAGCACTTGTGAACCTCGAATAAAACTCTTCTTCATCCATCAGTTCGAGTTCTGACAACTCGGGGCCCTCTTTATGGCTGACTGAGAAGTCCTCCATTTTCTCTATCTTCAAATCTACCATCTTCCAAGCTCAAAACATCCAAACGGTCTCTACAAACGGATCCAGTCCATTATTATAAGTGAGATCCACAATTGAGTCGTGATGTTACTAGTTCGGGGAACTTTCGCGTGAGTTCTCCGAGATGAGCTCCCCGGAGAAGTCTTGGGAAATCTCCGAGTGAGTTATCAGTGCGATGAGATGCGATGAGTATTTAAACAATCGATGATTTCCGCTATGGAAGGGTCCCAATAATCGACTCATCAATCTTATTCATCATGAGCGTTAGAAAGTTCACAATTGCTGGTGTTCAACTCGGTCCTATTCAAAAAGCCACTCCAAAATCAGAAACTGTTGCAAGATTGACAGGTTTATTAAAAGAAAGTGCTGCTAAAGGTGCCAAATTAGCTGTTTTCCCAGAATTAGCATTGACTTCTTTCTTCCCAAGATGGTACATTGAATCCCAAGAAGAAGTTGACTCATACTTTGAAAAAGGTGATATCACTAAAAGTGAGGTCTTGAAACCATTGTTTGATGCTGCTAAAGAGTTGAATATCGGGTTCGTGTTGGGATACGCTGAATTGACTGATGATGGACATCGTTTCAACACTTATGTTCTTGTTGATAATCAGGGTCAAGTTGTTCAAAAATACAGAAAGGCTCATCTACCAGGGTTTGTTGAACCAACTGAAGGCATTGAGTTTCAACAATTAGAGAAAAGATACTTCGAATACGGTGATTTGGGATTCTCAGCATACCGTTCCAACCCAGAATGGATCGACTCCACTATTGGTATGTTGATTTGTAACGACAGAAGATGGCCTGAAGCTTGGAGAACTTACGCTTTACAAGGCATGGATCTCTGCTTGAACGGTTACAATACTGCAGCTAATGGAACTTCTCTTTTTGGTTCAAAAGAGAACAAAGAAACTAGATTGTACCATAGTGAGCTATCCACTACTGCTAATGCTTACTTCAACTCTTGTTTCGCTGTCTCAGTTGGTAAAGCTGGTGTTGAAGACAATCAAGGTTTAATTGCAGGTTCAATTATTGTTGATCCAAATGGGCTCGTCATTGCCAAAGCTAAAACTGAAGAGGATGAAGTCATCACTGCTGAAATCGACTTAGATGACGCTTTGAATGGTAAGCAAAAGATGTTTGATTTCTCAAGACATCGTCGTCCTGAACTTTATGGAAGATTAGTTGAGCAAAAAGGTAGCATTGAAACCAAATATCAAGGTTAGAATTGGTTTAATATAATACACACAAAATTTGAATGATGAAAGTGTAATGTTTGATCTTAGACAATAACGTTTGTGAGTACTAGTTGTCTTTACTATAAATTTAATGTTTCTCTCTCTTTGTCTGTAAAACACACCTATCAAGACATCCTACCGTTTATTGGTCAATCACAATTTCCGAGAACAAAATCAACATCTTATCAATTGATCAAAATAGACATTAGGGCATTTGATTATCTATTTTCAAAGCTGCCCAGTTGTGAATACGCCTCTCTTATTAAAATTCGCCGTATATGTTTGATCTGCCCGAGTAAGTAACTAGTACAAATTGTCTTTGCTTTAATCGATCGATGGCTAAGAAACAGAGAAGAAAACCTTTGAAGATCAAGGAACCTTAGTCACCCAAAAATAATATTAATATTTACTGTAGAAAGAAGTTAAAACTACAATGGAAGGATTAACAATAACAGCCAGGCCATTGTATCAAATTAACGATAACAGCTTTAAACACAAAAAATTATAACTAAGTGAAAATCATGAATCACAACAAACTAGAAAGACTGGACATCTAAGCCTTAACAGCTCTCTTCTCAATACCACTCTCTACATCTTCAATGACACCATCAATGTGCAAGTCATCCAAATCTTCGGTGTGGTAGAGAGGTTTTTCAGAAGGATCAGTTCTTCTTGTTCTCAATCTTTCTTTTCTAGCATTGTATAACACATCAGTCTTCTTCTTGGTCATGATATGCATAATCACAGTGATGATGACAGTAACTGCTAAGAATGCCAAACAGATAGCGAATGGGATTTTGTAACGAGGAGCATACTTAGCTCTCCAAATTTGAGGACTGATAATTCTTGCAATTTGGGAGAAACCATTGGCAAAGGCTAAAATGAAACCCATTTGAGAAGTACCTTCTAATTGTTGAGCCAACCATGCATTAACGACTGAGAAATCAGCATTACCAAAGAATGAAGAAAAGATGATGAAGAAGTAAAGAGCACCTTTGTTGGTCAAAGTTGTCAAGAAGATAAAAGCAACAAAAGTCATAAACATGACAAAAGCGGTTAGAGTACCCGGTCTGAACCAAGTTTTATCAACGGCATAGGAAGCACTGACACCAGCAATCATGGAGACAGCAGAGACTGGAACGTTCAATAATGGAGAGATAGCTGGAGAAGTTAAACCCCAACCTTGTAAAATAGTTGGCATCCAGAAAGTAAGACCAGTAGTACCTAACAATTGAGTCAATTTGGAAACGGCAAACAACCAAGTGATTGGTAATTTCAAACTTTGATTAACTTCTCTCATGCTGAAATTCTTATCAGACACCTTTGGAGCAGATTTAGTCAATCTAGTAACTAAGAAAGCTTTTTCTTCATCAGTTAACCATTTACTATCATCTGGGAAATTTGGTAAATACATCCAAATGAAACCTGAAAGAATAACAGTCAAAACACCTTCAACGATGTAGATCCATTGCCAACCACTAATGTTGTTAACCTTACCAGAGGTGAAACTGAAACCATAAGCGATAAAAGCAGTTAAAAAATCAGCAAAAGAACCTAAAACGTTCAAGAAGGCAATTCTAGTTGAAATTTCATCAGTTCTATACCAGAAAGTCAATTGTGATAACATAGCAGGGAACATACCAGCTTCAAAGGCACCTAACAAGAATCTGCAAGCGAGTAAACCACCTTTGTTAGTAGTGGCAGCGTGACATGCAGTAGTAATACCCCAAAGGAAAGCAATTCTGAATTGATGAACTCTAGGACTAGATTTCTTCAATAATATGGTTGATGGAACTTCAAAAAGAACAAAAGGAATAAAGTAAAGAGTACCGGTCCATGCCCAGTCATTCTTGGACATACCAAGTTGGATCAAGACATTATGTTCAGTTCCAGAGTTCATAGCTGGTAAATAACTGATGTTATTAGAATCCAAGTTCTTGAACAAATACAAAGCCATCAATATTGGAATTAAATGCATGTCGACTTTTCTCAATAGTTTCTTCTCTTCCGCATATGTGTACAAACCAGTTGTTCTAATAGCGTTGTAGACTCTTTCATATTCTGGGTTTGGATGTCCTTTATCTGGTGATGAAACATCAGAAAGGTTTGAGTCAACTGACTCACTCACGACTTGTTTCTCAATGGAGGCCATATTGCTGTGAGTGTTATAGGATGAGGAGCTTTAGTCGAACGATGTACCACAAGAGGCCTTCAGCTTGCTTTATATACACCTAAGACCTTCAGCAAAGCCAACACAGGCCTGATAAGAGAGTTCGGGTAAAAACAGAAACAATGCGATGCTCAAACTTCAAAGTGCATCAACAAGAGTGCCGGAGAAGTCTCGAGCGATTTCCGATCGATAATAATTCTAGAAACGTCAACCTTCAAGAGTTCTGCTACGTGATATATGGAATCGCACTAGATGGACTAATTGTCGTTAGCCTGGGTTGTCGTCCCACTAGTTGAACTCGCTCACTGGTCTCAGGTGTCAGGAATCCTTTCTCGTTTGTGCTATCACGATTCAATTGCCGCTTATCAACGGTCAACAAGGTTATGAAGCCCTCCAACTCGCCTATACGAAACACCGATCTGTCATCTTGCTGGTGGTGTGATCTTTAGTCCTACTCACTTCTACATTGGAGATCGAAAGACTATACGTAAGTTCTGTCTACAAAAATGGAGTCTTTCAGGCCTGAAAATACACATGTTTCTGAGTAATTTTATAACATTTCAAGATCTCTTCCATCGATTGACATGTAAAGCCTCGAGATTCAAGACTCAAGGTGCAAAATATAGATCGAGCTTATCAACTCAGAACTCAGAACTCCTGAAGTATTAGACTATCGTAGTTCGTGCAGAACATGGATCTACTACTTCCACGATGGATAAAGGAACGTTGATATTGGATCAGGGTTCAAAAGATAGGCAAACCTATCTAACATATTGATTACTATGAATCTTAACAATTTGTGCTTTTTTCAAATTCACGGTGAATTGAAATCTTACAGGGTGTCATGGGTTTCCGAATCAAATCACTGATTTATAGTCACTTATGATCGGATATCTCACCCTCAACAGTGGTTTAGGTTGTAACTTGGATTCTTTGGGCTGAAGACTCAAGGGTCAGCACAGAGAATAATATTATATACGGTATACAGCATATACAAAACCACATGATATGTGTAATCTCAAAGGGATTTCATACAACACTGGTCAATTTTTGGCCATGTCGATTATAGTATATGACATCTCATATTCCAACGTTTTGAGAAGTTAACCTCACTCAAATTTAAACATATACGACTTTCCCCCTTTCATTTAACAAACCCTTTACATCAATATTTCTTTGGATTCACCGGCAATACCCACCAGTTGACCAATCACATCCCTTTCCCACAAAATAATCACATGGACCAGATCAAATAATTGGATTAAGATAACCATAAAAAATGACAGAACATCCTAAAGTGGGAAGGCTGGTGCTTCTGTGGCTGTAAAGCAGCTTTGACGTCGGACTCAAGAGTCAGAGACTCGGAGTCCTCAGTTCAGAGACAAATGACAGGCTGCAGTTATGCCTAGCACATGGATTGCATGGTTTCAAAGGAATAATCCGTGTTTATGGTTCTGATGATGGATGTTAGAACTGATATATCATTTACCCGTATACAGAAAGGATTCGAATTTCGCATAAAACTTGAAGCCAGATCAGAACCTCATCAACTTCCTAGTACCGACCTCAACTTTCATTACAACAAACTCAACTATCAGCTGTCAGAAGTAATTTATATGTTCGGAAAACTTGCTAAAAAACACCGATCGAATTTATTTCCTAAGATGGTAATATCAACTTTCAAGTCACTTTGATGTTATTTTGAAACATGGAACGCTGATCAACATTACCCAGGGCTGAGGGTTCAATTATCAATATCATGATTCATATTCATTACTTAGGCTTTCTATTGCCCTTGCAAATTTTGACGTCTCTTTATATTTCCCCACGATTCCTTTGAAGATTATCTTTTCGTGAGCTTATAACTTTTTTGGGATGCCAGGGAAGCCGATTTCAAGGAATATATCTAAGGGTCAAACTATTTGAGCTTACAAGTTACATACAACTTAAAGATATAAAGCAAGCACTCATTTATCAAGTACTAAACAAATTCAAATCACCCTAAATCATTTTCTTCCCAATGACAATATCTTGGTTCTAAATCCAATCTTCTCATCACCCAATGAACTTCCAGTTCCATCCACCTGTTCAGCTGTTGAATCTTCCAACTCAACACCATCTAAGAACAAACTTTCCTTTGGATCAACAAATGTATTACCAACGTCTTCATGGAAATTCTCCAAATCCGCCATCCATAACTGTGGAATATATTTACAAATCAAATAATAAACACCTGCTGCAATCAAAGTTCCATGAACATATGAGATTGAATATAAGTAAATAGCACCTTTAGGTATGTTTTCGTTACCACAAACCCATGCCAAACCTGGTAAATTTGGTGCAATACCACATAGGAAAGCAATGAAACAAGGAATGTTATAACCGTGATAGAAACGATATGGACCATCTGCTCTGTATAACCCCGGTAAATCAACTCTTCTACCTCTTAACAAGTAGTAATCGGTACACATGATACCTGCAATAGGACCAAGAAACATGGAATAACCACCTAAGAAACTTGAGAATGATTTAGCATTTTTTTGAATCTCCCATGGACAGACTGCAACACCAAGGGCCATACAGATGTATGCACCTCTTCTAGCATTGATCCAACGAGGGAACCAAAGTGACAAATCATATGAGAAAGAAACAGTGTTTGCACTAACATTTGTACCAATAATGGCGAATGCCCAACATGCAGAAGAGAAAAATTGTGCAGCTCTGTTTTCCCATAATTCTTCAACTTGTAAAGGATTCCAAGTCGTAACTCCATAGACAACTTTAGCAGCTGATGTTACAACAATACCTAAGATACCACAAAGAGTAACTAAGACGACCAGACCGATTATTTGAGGCCACCAGACTTGTTTTGGCTTTTTAGCATATCTTGTAAAATCTGAAATGTTTAAAGCAAGTGTTGCCTTTGGACCAATTGCAGAAACGACACATCTAAAAAAGACAACGATAACAGGTGTTCCATCAACTATATGATTCCCTTGCTCGAAAATTGGTCCAAAACCTTTAGCTGCACTAACTGCCCATGCAAATAAAACAATTCCAAAAATTGGTAACAAAACAATTTTAACCAAGAACATGATTCTCAACTGATTGATGTTCAAGTATAAGACAGGTAATTGTAAGAACACAAACAAAAAGAAACATAACAGTTGAGCACTAGTAACAGATCCACTTTCTGGTAAATGATTAGGAAATGTCTTGAAAGATGGCCAAATAGCTTCAAGCATTGATTGAACACATAATCCACCTTGATACGTCTGTGTACCACACCAAATCACACAAACAATCCCTCTAATACCCACTAAAATATGTGATCCTGAGAAATATGGAGAAGCACCACCTGTAAATCTCATCAACAGAGGAAATCCAATACCATATTTGGCACCAACGTAAGCGTTCAACATTGCAGGAATGGACACGATGATATGACCAACAAACACTGCAAGAATGGCAAGACCAGGACTTAAACCAGCAGAAATGGCACTGGATGCGACTTGATACATGGATATAGACATTGCTTCAGCAATCCAAAATCCTAGAATTGAAAACCATTCCCATTTTCTCTCTTTGGAGTATTGTGGAATTGGATCAAGTGATTTGTTTGAAAATAAGATGCCATCAGAGTACGTTGACTCATCTGGATGAAGTTCAATCTTTTCAAGTATCTGTTTGAAAGAATTACCCATTTTCGATAACAGTGAAATTAATCTCAGTTTGAGAAAATAGAGGTGAAACACAGTGGTTTATATACTAAACTGGACAAGAGAAAGGATGCTGTAAACGCCGGTCATAAATCACAATGCATGGCAGGGTCGCCCACAGAAATTTCCTATTTCTGAGGCATTATCGCTTATACCTAGACACCTTTTTGGATACCATTTCCGCTGTTTCTCAGCCCATTGGCCAGATCGGGAAATTCGACAGATAACGTCGGATAATGGTCAATCTTTTCTATTCAACTTTGAAAATTCAGGGTCTATGCGCTGCCATTCTTCTGCTGATGTTTCTTGTGACTTCAGGATTCCTCCTATATGGAATTAACAGCCTCTATTGTTTCCTCATGATAGTTGATTATCCTTTTTTCAACATCTCATCTGATTTCCGCTTTTTCTTATCAGTAAAGGGTCCCGGAAAAATCAATGATGTTCCCCGGTCATATTGATCTACCTATAACAAAAGACTGCTACTATTTTAGCACTACTATATATTAATAATTAATTTATTTTTAACTTCTATTTATGGCTGCACAAACTAAGAATCATATGCTATTTTACAGCTTCGCAACATAAACTTCACCATTGATTGCAGTTTTTGGTTTCTCATTTTTGTAAAAGAAACTTTCTAAATTATCAACACATTTTCTCTCAAAATTCTTAAAACTGTTCTGTGTACAAACTCCAACATGAGGTGTTAGTGTGATTTTGTAGTTCTGTAACAACTTCTCATGAATCTTTGGCTCGAATTCATGAACGTCAAACCCAGCACCTACTAGTTGTCCCCTTTCCAATGCATCAATAACTGCTGCTTCTTCAACAATCGGTCCTCTTGCAATATTAACCAATCTAACTTTTGATTTCATAAGTTTAAAACTTTCGAAATTGATTAAATGATGTGTCTCTTTGGTATGTGGACAAGCAATGAACACACAATCTGCTTTGCTAAAGAATTCTTTTCTATCAGCAACGTATTGGATCTTATCACCAACTTGTTTCTCTAATTCAGGTTTTGGAGAACGATTATGATAAATGACATTCATCCCTAAACTCACACACGTCTTAGCCACCAGTACACCAATGTCTCCTAATCCCACTATACCCAACACTTTCCCATTAGGATCTTCTGAAATGTTTGCCAACTCTTGTGAATTGTAGTACTTACCTGGTGTTCTCAAACAATGCTCCGCATAAGTCAAGTATCTAAAGGATGAGAGTATTAGATAAATACCAACATCAGCAGTTGCTCTTGAACATGAATCTGGTGAGTTACAAAAAACAACACCTCTTGAAGTCAAATAATCAACATCAACGATATCATAACCATGACCTGACTGAACAATGATCTTACATGATTCAGGTAATAGACGAACAGGATCATCTCTAAGAATGTAATGATGAACATAAGGACTTGATTTCAACCATGCGGATCGGCAAATCGCATCAATGTGTCCAATCTTGCCATGATTGGGTTTTTTCAACTCGGCCATGTATTCTTCAACAGTGTTAAAATCATAGTTAACAATGTCATATTTGGTCTGTAGTGTTTCCCAAGCTTCTTCGTCATGAACTGGGTTATCCCATGGGATATACAGCACTCTTGGTTTGGTGAAAGTCATTGCGCAATGGGAACAGTGGCTGATGATGGAGATGAGTGTATTGGTACGATTTGTTCAAGTTTATAAACTGTTAGTTTGATCTCGGAAATGTCTACCCAGTTCCCCGATGAGGCTCATCGAATCAATTTTTGATCTTCAAAGAGTCAAGAACGAGATTTGCATGGGGTCATTGAGTGTCGCCACTGATTGAAGAAGGACCCTATGTCTTCTTGTCTATAGAGTTCATTTTTAAGGGAGTTATAAAGTATTACGGTGGGTTGAATATAAAAGTACAAATAATCAAATTCACTTTAAACATAATTCTGACCTCTTTCTTGTCTAGCCTGTAGACTACTGGCGAATAACCCTCTTGGTGAAGTCTTCAATCCACATCTCACTAGACCCGTAAGGATATTAATCCCACAAACAACACCATCAACAACAGGAACAGATCTATGCTCCACTGCTTTCGTCACTGCTTCTTGCATGTCTGCCATACCGGCACATCCCAATATTATAACATCCGCTCCACGATCTTCAACTAGAGTGTATGCTACTTTACCCATCAATTCAAGGACTTGATGTCTTGGTTTAGTGTGTAGTTCAGCAACTTTTAGATTGGTGCTTAATAAACCTGCACAAAAGCCACTTAATCCAAAGTTTCTAACTGCGTCTTCATGGCGAATTGAACTTCTATTGACCGTGGTGACAATACCAAACCGACCACCAAGCATTCTTGCAGTGTATAAACCAGCTTCAAAAATCCCACAACATGGAACATCAAACTCTTCTCTTAAACAGTTCACTAATGGATGATCAGAAAAACATGCTACCAATAAAGCGTCTGCCTGTTTAGCGTAGTCATAAACGTCTCTGAACGTGTCTGCAGAAGACAGAACACCATCAAGATGACACTCAACGGTAGATGGTGAAGGCTTCACAGAAGTATAACCATACAACTCGACATCAGGGGCCAAATGCTGTTGAGCCATCTTAAGACAGTTGAGTGTCATGAGTTCTGTGGAGTTTGGGTTGATGAGTAGGATCTTGAATTTCTTATCAGCATCACCCAGCTGGATCTTTGGCAACTCTTCGATGTTCTTGATGGTCATATGTCTTGTAAGTGTGAGATCTCGCACTGACTTCTCAAATAACCATAAATAGCGGTGGGCGTCTTTATATACCACATTTTCCTCCGAGACCTTTTTCCCATCTCAGCTCATCTGCATTTAGTAAATCCGTCGATCGGAAAAATCCCGAAACTTCACCGGGCGGTATCACTAATATAAAAAGGTTCAGCAAAATTCGATTCCATCAGTTTCTGAAATGGTTTCAAAGGTTCTCAAATGTTCGATCTTGTCATTCATAACGGCCACATTGTCACTGCGTCTGACATCTTGCCACCATCGGTGTACATTGGTGTTAAAAATGGTGTAATTTCCACCATGACCACTGAAAAACTAGAAGGTGTTCGTGTGATTGATGCACAAGGTGGATTTATCACACCTGGAGGAATCGATTCCCATGTCCATTTAGATCAAGCTAATGCACCAACTGGTGATAATTTCGAAACTGGTTCAAGAAGTGCCATTGCTGGTGGTAATACCACAATTATCCCATTTGCAATTCAATCAAAAGGTGATGCTAATCTATTACAAGTCGTTGATGATTATCATAAAAAGGCATCTATTGGAAGTTATTGTGATTATGGATTTCACTTAATCATGTCTGATCCAACTGATGAGTCTCTTGAATTGTTACCACAAATTGTCCAAGATCAAGGCATAACTAGTGTTAAAGTTTACACAACGTATCCTCGTTATAAACTGAATGATTCACAATTGTTGGATATCCTATTAGCCACTAGAAAATTGTCAATGACAACTATGATTCATGCTGAAAATTCTGATGTGATTGACTTCATCAATGAAAAATTACAGAAAAAAGGTCTTGAAGATCCATATTACCATTCAATTTCTAGACCATTAGAAGCTGAAGAAGAAGCATCTTATAGGGTAATTGCATTAGCCAAGTTCATTGATGTTCCTATTTTGATCGTGCATATGTCCAGTGAGACGGCAATTGATCATGTTGAAAATGCTCAAAAGAATCTCGTGCCCATTTTTGCAGAGACTTGTCCTCAGTACTTGTTTTTAACCAGTGATTATTTGAAACAAGGATGTTGTCATCACAAGCATCACGATGATGCATTTGAAGGCGCCAAATACATTTGCTCACCACCATTGAGACAGGATCAAACTGAATTGGATGGTGTTTGGCGTAAGATCCAAAATGGAACAGTGACTGTTTTCTCATCAGATCATTCACCAACTAAATACGACCATCCATTGGGTAAGAAACAAGGTCTTGTGAATGGGCTTCCTCATTATAAGCAAGTTCCTAATGGATTACCAGGTATTGAGACGAGACTGCCATTACTCTTCTGTTACGGTGTTGAGACTGGTCGTATTACTCCACAACGGTTTGTTGAGTTGTGTAGCACTAATCCAGCTAAATTGTATGGGTTAAGCACCTCTAAAGGTTCAATTGGTGTTGGTTTCGATGCTGATTTCTGTATTTGGTATCCTAAGGGCGAGATGAAACCATTTGAACTGGATAATTCCATGTTACACCACGATATTGACTATTCACCATTTGAAGGCATGAAGTTCACCAACTGGCCTCGTTATACCGTGTTGAGAGGAAATATTGTGTGGGACAGGGACCACGGAGAAATCACTGGAGCTTTAGGACAAGGTCAGTATCTCAGAAGAGGTCCTTCCGTTCTTGCCGGTCCACAACGTGAATTGAAAGAGTACTTCAACTAAGCGCTAATAATCATACTTGTTTGTAATTTAGTAACGTTTAAAGAATAAAATAGACTTAACAATAAAACCAGAGTTGTAAACGCATGACTTAATCCAGTCACGATCTCGCCTCGTAAATCAGTCACACTTATCGTCTTGTAATCTTGAAATTTTTTTCTTTCATCAACATCAACATCAACATGGACGTCAAGTATCTCAACGTGAAAGCACATGGGCGGCTGCACCTCGCGTGCCAGCGCTGCCGCTCCCACAAGATCAAGTGCTCGGGAGGTGAGTCCCACATATTGAGAACACTATAGCCAGTACTAACTTCCCACAGAGAAACCCACCTGTCGAAACTGCTCAGTCAGTGACAAGCAATGCTCGTATCCTGGCCGTGATTGGATCGTGACGCTGCACGAGTCAGAGATCCACAGGCTCCAGCACCGCATCGCTGAGCTCGAGCGTGGCGGCTCCCAGCCCTTCCAAACACGAGCCAGCAGTGTCAACGTGGACTCATCAGATCAAGACGTGTTGACGGAAAACTACTTCCACAACGCAACAACAACGGACAGCTCGCTCTTCTCGTTCCTCGATGTGGACATGGACGATGAAGTGATTGTGCCTTCGATCGGCGGAGAGAGTCTGAGGTATTACTACGACGACAACTCATCAAAGACACCAATCTCCGGGATACTGAGCCTTCCTGCTAAAGAAGTGGCACTTAGTCTGGTTGAGAAAGTGATAAGTTTCATAGGGCAAGAGTATTACCTCTTTGACAGACAGCAGTTCGTTCAACAAGTCAGATCGAACTACGACAATGGACTTAAATTGAACGATCCTGGTTGGATATGTTACTTGTTGATCACACTGGCTATTGGTGAACAGTGTTCTAACGATACTCTCACCATAGAGGCACCAGGAATCTCATATTACGATAATTGTCAACGTATCTTCAAGAGCAACTTTGAAGAACCATCGTTACAATTGATCCAAGTGCATTTATTAATGGCTTTTTATCAACAAGGTCTAAATCAATCCAACACTGCATTTCTCACTTATGGTACAGCAACTCGACTTGCATTGGCATTGGGGATCCATCGTAAATCTAAGAATCTACCCTTTGAAGAGCGTGAAAAGAGAAGAAGAGTATGGTGGACGTGCTATATTATGGACAGTATATGGGCTGCAAAGATTGGACAACCAATCCATGTGAATAGTGACGAGATAAGCGTTGAAATGGAAACGTTACTCGATTTGAATGATGGGTTCAAGAGCGATATTTTAAATTATAACAGTAGAATGGCCGTTGTTATTGGTACAATCATGAAGAAGATATATAAACCAACGGGGAAGAAAACGATTAGTGATTTGTTGAACTGTTTGCAAGAACTTAATAATTATCAAAAAAATTTACCATTGCAATGGAGAGAGAACATTATTACTAAAGGTGATAGAACAACTGCTAATCTATACTTAAGACTGAACCAGATCGTCATCATCACAACTAGACCATTGGTTCTTGCCGTGTTTGTTGGACACGTTTCACAAACTTCAAATAAACCAGAGTTAAAACAAGCAATTCAAAAATGTATAAGTTCAGCATGTGCAAACATTAATATCTTGGAGAATCTTAAAAAGATTGGTTTATTTTCTAATTTTGGATTTTGGGACGCAAGATATCTGTTCTCATCGTTACTCATACTGTACATGATGTCTGGTGGTGCTGAGAATAACCATTCATATTCAGATACAATTATATCAGGGCGGGTCCTGAATAGAGAGATGGCTGATTCAGGTAATTTTACAGCAATAGAGAATGAAAAAAGATTCAAAGAATTGGATTCGTTATACAATAAGATGAAGACCCAATCAGGAGTTGATCTTATTGGTCAGAAAGCTATACAAATCAAAAAGGATATTGTTGTTAGTCCAAATACATTATTAGTGGATGATATAAATAAGATTTTTACAGATATTTCAGCATTGGATTCAGAAAATACTATATTTGATGACGATTTATTCCAACCGTTCCCTAAGGAGCTGATGCCTGATATTTGGAAAGATATTACGATGAACTTCAAATCTTGGGACTCTTCAGGATTTTCATGATTCTTCCCACAATGAAAAAAAAAAAAAACGAACAATGCACTTGTGTGAGTCACTGATAGACCACAGTACCGGGAGATTAGAATGACTCCACTTCACTAATGAAATCGAATGTTAATACTCATAATCATCAGACAATTTGTAGCTCATCTAACCCAATCTCGGAAAACGATATCTATTTCCCCGACTTATCAAAAAACTAAATCGAGAGTATTTAATAGGCATCGACTTCTCAAAGATCATCCGCAATCAACAGATCCACTAACGATCCCATATCATGAGTGCCAATCCTCCAATCGTTATCTTTGGTGCCGGTGTTATTGGTCTTTCCATCGCATATGTCTTAAGTGAGAAAGGATACACCAATATTCAAATAGTTGCATCTAAATTTCCAACTGATCCATTAGACCCTAAATACACTTCTAATTGGGCAGGTGCACATTTCAGACCATTCCCAAGTGCCAATGAGAAAGAATATCAAGATTCTCAACTCACTAGAATCACATTGGGTCATTTCAAGAAACTAGCAGTGACTAATCCTGAAGCATCTATTAAATTCGTTCAGGGTGTTGATCATTTAGAATCGAAAGGTTTGTTTGGAACAAATGCTAAAGGTTATCATGAACAGATTGATGATTTGAAAGAGATTCCTAAATCCCAGCTACCAAAAGGTGTTGAGTTCGGTGCAAGTTATAAAACATGGGTTTTAAACGCACCTGTTTATTTGAACTTCTTATATCGTAAGTTAAGTTTCCAGTACGGTGTTAAATTCATTAGAAAGAACATATCTTCACTAGAAGAGATCCATGAATCATATCCTGATCATATCATTGTCAATGCCTCGGGAATGGGTGTCCAATACAAAGGTGGGAATGATCCAAAAAGTTTCCCAATTAGAGGTCAAACATTACTCGTACGTGCACCAAAGGGAACTCCATATGAAAACAAAACAGTGACTCATCAGTCTAAAGATGGTAAATGGACTTTTGTGATCCAAAGACCATTAGATGGTGGATTCATTCTTGGTGGTACTAAACAGTTGAACGATCCTCAAGATTTCCCAAGGGATGAAGACACCAAAGAGTTGATTAGAAGAGGTAAAGTGTTATATCCTGAGTTATTCCACAGTGATGGTAAATTAGACATCAGAAACGTCAATGTTGGATTTAGACCAGCAAGAGAAGGAGGTTGTAGAGTGGAAACTGAACAATTAGTTGATCAAGATGGTAAAAGAGTAAAGATCGTACATGCTTATGGTCTTGGAGGAATGGGCTTCGAGATGTCGTACGGTGTTGCTGTCAAGGCTGTTGGACTTTTGGAATCGAGATTGAAAGGAAAGTTGTAAATAGAGATATAAAGTATTTGAAACATTTTAAACATTTGTAGTCTTCTTCTTGCTTATACTCTTTTTACAAAGAACCATGAAGTACACACTTTTGGACAAACTCAAGCAGAAGAGGGTCATTCTGGCCTCTGCTTCTCCTAGAAGAAAGGAGCTACTGGCCCAGATGGGCATCACCAACCTCGAGATCATTCCATCCGGTTTCGACGAGGATCTCGACAAGTCATCGCACACGCCTGAAGAAGTGAGTATATACACTGCTCTATTGCTTATACAAGACTCCATGGATGGTCACTAACACACACTCGCAGTACGTGAGGCAGACGTCTCTGCAGAAAGCTCTCTGGGTGGCAGAAACCCTTGATGTGACAAAAGACGTTGTTCTCATCTCAGCAGACACAATCATCGAACATGAAGGTGTGATATTTGAAAAACCTATAGAAAAATCCATTCAAAAGCGTAATTTGTTACGTTTCAGAGACTCTAGATCCCCATTGGTTGTTCAAACAGGAGTTTCCATCATTGTTTGGGATAATAATGAGAGATTCATCCATACTCATGTTGAAAAAACGAATTTGACGTTTGATGAGACGGTTTCTGATGAACTCATTGACAGTTACGTGGAGTCAGGAGAAGGTCTGAACGTCGCTGGTGGGTTTAAGATCCAAGAGAAAGGTGCGTTGCTCATCAAGGGAATACAAGGTGATTATTTTAACGTTGTTGGACTGCCGATTCGTGCTACATTGAAGTTGTTAGAAGAGGTTAAAATACTGACAAAATGAAAGTTAATACTATCAAGTACTAATTGAAGACTGAAACTGTATAGATAATAGAAATGATTGTAATCGTCATCAAGACCCATCATTTCATCACAATTATCTTCTGCCCAACGAAATTAGATCGTGATAATAGCCCTAACAAAAAATATTAGGTATGGACTATTGTAACCAAAAAAAGATTACAGCACTCGAATTTCGCACATGGTCTCCCACTGTACTACTCACTCGAGCTCTTAGCAGTTTAACTACAATTGATCGGACGGGAAATGGTGTTTTCTGCTAGATATGGCCGTAACCGGAAGCTTTAGTTGACTTCTACACGCGACTGTGATGAAAAATATCTATTTCCACCTATTTCCACCCAAAGTTTGACTACTATAAGGTAGACTGCGCTAATGAAAGATTATTGATCAATATCTGTAGTTCTCTGCCAGTACAAGTACTTCTCTTGTGATATGATCAGTTGAGTTTACGGTTTTACCGCCGACTTCGTCATTGAATTGTTAGCCGCTGAACAATAAAGTATAAATTGAGAGGAATTCCCCAAAAAGTTGAAAGATCAAACCCTTTGAATTATTGAGCGATTTGTTGGTAAATTTGATCATTAGCTACAGACCCGGTCCCTTTAAAACTGCAAGTGATTCGTTATGTCCTGTTGCATGTTTATTACAACTGACGTATTTACCAAAGTTCATAATACTATTGTATTAGTTCTTTGATCAAAGTCGTTTTAGTCGCTCCGAAGATCTTCGATAGAACTGTCCTTTTCTTCTTATGGAAAGGATGGAGCTTTACATTTCATCGGTCTTTCACTACAAATTCTTATGAATCATGAGATTTGTGATTTCTGTATTTGATGTATGTTTTATTTATTTGTTTCGGCCTGTAGTCTGAAATCTGTAGACAGTTATGGCTATATAATTTATTCCATAAGTGACACAACACACTTATGAACTATCAGTCGTCTTACTTCTGCCCGTTCTTGTGGCATTTTAGAACTTGCAATTTTGTTATAGAAAGAAAACTCCACTCAACAGAGTCTACAGAAAAGTTGGTTGTGATGAATGAATCATCATGACATCCAGCTACTTCAGTTCATCAAAATTTTGAATCTCTGGAGAACTTTTGATTCGTCGAATATACCAAAATTCTTGCTAGAGGATCATGGTTAACTGAATTGTGATTCCAGAGACAAATAAGCGCTAAATCCGAATGATCTTTTATTGATATCAATACAAAGGTGTGTCCCAGCACAACATTATCCATTTCGTATTAACAGTGGAAGTCCCTATACAACGGTTTTACCGCTGACTATTTCATATAATTGTAAATTAGCCGCTGAGTAATGAAAATAAAGTATAAATTGAGGTGATGAGCCAGAAAACTTTGAAACTTGACTACTTAGATCGTTGACTAGAGATGGTGCATATTGAAAGAACTTTTTAGCTACCGCGAACATATTTTGTTGTTTTTTGACATCTGCTTACTGTCATTATTGTATTGGTTCTTATGTCGAAGTCGTTTCAATCGCTTCAAAGATCTTCAATACAATTGTACTTTCAACTTTAAGAAATAACAGACCTTTACATTTCAGCAGTCTTTCTTTTAAATCATGAGATTTGGATCGCTGTTGCTAATGTATGTTTTAGATATTTGTTTTTGAGAGTAGTTTGTAGACAGTTATTCCATCAGTGACACTTATGGGCTGTCTATCGATTTTTTTGTTCTGGTGACACCCTAGAGTTATAAAATTTGTTATGAAAAGATAACTACACACAACAAAGTCTACAAATAATCTGATTGCGTTGTAAACTCCTATCTTCACATATTTCCTCCCCTCAAAGACTACAGTGTTGAATTTTTGCTAGTTTTCTCACTTTTGACTATTTTTAACATGCTAGTTACTTGTCTGGTTAATTTTCACTCAAAAGGTCTTCCTGTTAGAAGGCGCTACATCAGGTTGTTTATTGATTAATATCTTTATGAAAATCTCTATCAGTACAAGTATGTTCATAACAGTGAATGTCGCTCGATCTGGCTTTACGGTTTTACCGCCGACAATTTCAATGAATTTTTAGCCACTGAACAATGAAAATAAAGTATAAATTGAGGAGATTTCCCAAAAATTGAAAGACCCAACCTTTGGATCATCGAGTCGGATAATTCAAATTCAAATTCCAATTTTATTAGCATCAATCAGGAACTGTTTGGAGAGCAACGCTATACAACTATCCAAGACTAAGAAAGGTTAAGTGTCCATGTCGATACTATTGTAAAAGCTCTTTGGTCAAAGTCGTTTTAGTCGCTTCAAAGATCTTGAACACATCTGTCCTTTCTATTTTGGACTCTCTACATTTCAACAGTCATCTACTACAACTCCTAATCAATTATGAGATTTGTGATTTTGTTTTTAATGTATGTTAAATATTTGATTTTACTTGTAGTCTGTAGACAGTCAAATAGTGATGCTTATGGACTATGCGCTTTGTTCGTTCTTGTGGCATCCTCGAGCTAAAAAAAAAAATTATGACAAAACTTCACTCAACAAAGCCAATAAGTTGATTTTGATGAAGACCGCCTATAATCTATTTACGCCTATTTACGCTCATCAAAGTCTTGAATATCTGGTGAGCTTATGATTTTTCCACTGTTTTGAAGTACTGGCGTGTTTTTTCCAACTAACGTGAGGCATTTAAAATTACTGACTTCTGTTAGAAGTTAGTCTACATACTACATGTTTATCATCTATTGTTCATGGATCTGGCGGTTCATTCAAAGAGTGATATTCGAGATCAAATCAACTTATCTGTAGACTTTGTTGACTGAAGTTTACAATACTCTAAGGTGTAACAAGAGCAGAGAGCAGATAGAACATTCTATAGTTCATATGGACTAGTGTTATTGTTGGAGTAATTGTCTACATACTACAGGTAAGATCAAATAAAACATGCATTAAAGACAGAAATCACAAATCTCATAATTGATGAGAATTTGTAGTAAATGACTGTTGAAATGTAGAAAGTCCAAAATAGAAAGGACAGATGTATTAAACAGCTTTGAAGCGAGTAAAACGCTATGGAACAAAGAGTTGATACGATGCTAAAGACATGAAAAACATGTCTACTTTGATTTTGCTATAGGCAATAAAGAATTAACAATGGTGACCAAGCCATAATCTGACAATGGTGACAACAATTCAAAGGTTTGATCTCCCAATTTTTGGGACATCTCCTCAATTTATACTTTATTTTATTGTTCAGCTAATTAACAATTCTATGAAATAGTCAGCGGTAGACGAGATGAGTTCATATTACGCTCAATAAATATTAAAGAGACAAGTGAATGTTCTGTCTTTAGGTAAAGATTTAGAACCTCACTGAAATAACATTCACTTCCCACTCAATATCACAGAGTAATTGGTTTGTAGTAACCGCGGTAGATTGGTTATAGTCACGAGCCCTGTTTGCTCATCGCACAAAAATTTTTTCCCTTGGGATCAAAAAAAAAAAATTTCTTTACACACTAAACACTAGAACCCATACAATAAAAAAATCAGGTATGGTCACCACTAGACTCGCTAAGAAGATTGCTGTGAAAGAAGGCAAGGAGTTGTCTCCGCTGCGTAAACTTGACTCTCCAAAAAGAGCCAAGAGAGGATCCTCTAAACTCTCTCAGGTCGTCTCCAAGAAAGACACTACACCTTCCAAGAAGAAGAAACAGGTGAAAGAACAACCAGTTGAAGAAGAAGAAGAAGTTGAAGATGAAGCCGAGGCTGAAGAAGAACTTACAAAGGCTTTGGAACAGGCTAATGAAGATAGTGCCAGTGAGGAAGAAGAAGATGAAGATATTAAAGATGAAGGAGAAATAGATGGATTTGAAAGTACTGATGATGAAGAAGAAAATGACAATGAGATATATGAATCAGCAGAAGAAGAACAAGAAGTGGAAAAATTACCAATCAAACAAAAGAAAGTTGAAACACATCAAGTGAAGAAATTACCAACTGAATCTAAACAAATATCTAAAAAACAATCAAAAATTGAAAAAGGTGTGATTTATATCGGTAGATTACCAGAAGGGTTTGAAGAGAAAGAACTAACGGAGTATTTCAACCAGTTTGGTGAGATCACTAACGTTAAAGTCCCAAGAAACAAAATCACTGGAAGATCAAGACATTTTGCATTTGTTGAATTTTCTAATAGAGATGATGCTCAAGTAGCTCAAGAAACTTCTAATAATTATTTGATATTGAACCATCAGTTAAAAGTGAGCTTGGTGAATGAATCTTTCAAAGAGTCCAAAAAGTTCAAGAAGAGATTCATCAAGTCTACTAAACTATCTGGAGACGTCAAAACGTTGAATTCAAAAGTTGTAGACAGAAGAAACAAGAGAAAAGAGGCATTGGCCAGAGCTGGGATCAAGTTATAGATAATCAAGAAACATATAGTGAACAGTTAATCACCAAGTAGTAGTACTAATAGTAGCAGTAGTAATAGTAAAACCGCATGATTTGCCCCGATTGGGTATAGAGAAGAGAGACCATCGGCACACAACCTTCCCCGATATGGAAATGTTTTCGTATAAAAAATTGTTGGATTTATTTCACTCTTCTCTTTACTAAAATCCCAAATCATGTCCAAAGTCTTCACTTACGAGGAGCTCGCCTCACACAACACCCAGGATGACCTGTGGATGGTCATCGATGGTAAAGTCTACGACTGCACTGCGTTTCTAGACGAGCATCCAGGTGGTGAAGAAGTGATGATTGACTGCGGTGGTATCGACGCAACTGAACCATTTGATGTGAGTGATTCTTGAAGAGATGGCCATTGTTAACTATACTAACGATAATATGCAGGATGTTGGACATTCAGAAGATGCAAGAGATATGTTGATTCCAATGTTGATTGGTACGATTGATCAAGCAAGTGCACCTGCTGCTTCAACTTCATCTGTTGGTAAATCAGCCACCACCGGTGCTGAACAAAACGTTGGATTGTTCGTTGCTATTGGTATCGTGCTGTTAGCTATCATTGCATACTTGATTCTTAACTAGATGATTTGGGATTTTTGAGAAACACCAATAATAATATAGATCAAAAAGGTAAAAAGGAAAAGATCGATGGGTATATCTGGATGGTCTACAGTACATTTGCAGTAAGTGGTGATCATCAAGTTGCTCATTGTGATTGGGAGAAGTACGAGATGCTTCTTTACGTTATTTATTAATAAATTAAATGTTTTGGGGAGGATTGATTTTTGTTGTTACATTTTCTGTATAATACCCAGAATTTTAAAGAAAGCGAAATAATTTCACCCATCAAGTGTAGGTAATCAACCTTTTGTAATGAAATGCCTCGATTTATTTGTTTTCTGTTGGTTTTATGACAATATTTTCTATACTCATCTTTAACTATTTATCTTCTGGCCAATCACAGCCGTTCGATTGATAATGATACGAAGAGAATGAAAAAAATGCATGATCTTAGTTGATTTGGGTTGAAGTAACGCAGATAGCGACTGAAGAACTTGGCTTTGTGTCTCGTGGTATCAATAAATGTGATGTTAGAGATATTTTCACGTTAAAATTAATTTTTAAATGGTTTTTTGTTATTATTAGTCAAGTGATTCAGAACGTTCGTACTAGTGACAAAGGAATTGTTCAATATAATACCCTGGGTTTACTTACAAGTTGAAATCTAGTAATAGAACATGTCACTGAGTCCTGAGTCACTGCTCACATGTGATGATGTGTCATATCAGCCAGATTATACTGCATCTTTTTGATCTGAGTTCATAATACTATGGCATTTGATAGCTTTGAATAGAGAACGTTGAGAGGAAAAGAGTGAAGTACTTTATATTCTTTTACTGTGTGCATATGATCTAGATTCTATCCAACTGACTCTTCACTCTTCAAACGATCTGCTACTCATACGCTCCACGCTTTATTACAAGTCCAAACTCTTTATATTTCACACTTCACTCTTCTTTTATACTGGATTTGTTAACTCCGGTTATATCCGATACCCGAGATTCTTCTCGAGAAAACAAAAAAAAAATCCATTCCAGAAACTCATTTATAACCAGTAGGCCCAGATAAAAAATGTCACAAAAGACACTTAAGGAGATTCTTGATGCTGAGAACGATGTTGAGATCCAAGACATTGAACGTGAATTAGAAGAAGTTGATCATCTTGATTCGGCGGGAGATGTTGAAGAATCAGAAATTTTATGTGATGAGTGTAATGATATGAGAATTGAAATTGAATGTAAAGATTGTCAAGAGAATTATTGTGGTGGATGTTTTGCATTGGTTCATCATGGTGGGAAACGTAAAAGCCATGATTTTGTGAAATTGAATGAAGATAAGGGTAAAACTATCAAAAAACAAAAAATTGATCAAGATGATGAAAATGATGAGAATATTGAAGATGATGATGATCAAAATGTTGAAAAAGAACAAAGTATAAATCAGAGATTGGTACAGGCTATCAAGAGACAAGTTGAATATATCCCATTGAGATTGACATATGAAGAACGTCATCTTTTACATCTTTTAGAAGCTGGGTTAAGTGTTTCTGAATATACTGATAAAGTTGATATTTTATCATATACTTCCAAAGCTAAGAGGATAGTTTCACAATTGAAAGAGATGTGTTCTGTTCTTGCTGGTCTTGTTGTTGCATCAGATTTGAAAATTGGACAAAAATTAATTGAAAATAAAAATTTTGAAGATAATTCAGATTGGTATAAATCAGTTTTTGAAATTGGTAGAAGGTATAAAATTATGAATCCTGATAAAATGAGAGATAGTTTTGGTAAACTTTGTTATATGGTTATGGATTCAAAACTTCCCGAAATTGAAGGACATATGGGATTCAACTTATACAAGCCAATCAAGACAGTTCATGGATATTTATCATCACGTCCAGAAGATGAAGGTAAAGCACTTGGGTTATTTGATGATGAATTGATCATATATGCAACTGCAGAGATCTCACCTGTTGGAAGAACTAAATCACAAATTCAAAGAGACATTAAATTGAAAGAATCTTCAATTGAGAAACTTTCAAGTAAATATTCATCACGTAATGGATTTTCAAAAGAAGAAATTCGTCAAGTTTTATACTCTATTGGTGATTATAATGCATATACACATACCAATAGAAAACCAATATTACGTTTCCTTGAAAGATTAGAAGAGTTTACACAACCAGAGATCAAGAAAAATTTCAACATTGGTATCAAATATGGAAGATCAGGATCTCGTCTTACCCATGATCATGATAGACAATTACAATACGTGAATCAATCATTAATGCTATGGTCTATAATTCAAAGAGAAATGATCCATCTATGGTCGATTGCAGATGATGATTTATTCAATGGTGTTCCTTATAGACTCACTTCCACGGGGCAAGGTTTGAATAGAGTCAAGGCATGTCCTGCATTATACAAAGAAATGTATAAAATCATTGCTGAGTGTAAATCAAGATGTACTTCTTGGATAGGATCCAGTGTGGTACATTTAGGTGATGATGCAGTGCCTAATGCATTATTCTTTTTGGATAAATACATTCAAGTTCCAAACATTTTAATTCCTATTGATCAAACACTATTGAAGATTCCAGAACTTGTTCAAAATGATGCTGGAATTAAAGAATACATTGAAAGTAAGTTTCAATCAACAAAGAACTTACAACTATACATCTTGCAAGACGCGTTTGCCCATATGTTTGATGGGTCAGGTGCTGATAATTTTTACATGAGTGGATCCTGTATTGACGGTAGATTGACCAGTGCATGGAATCATACCAACCAGATTGCAAAGAAACCATACTATAACGTTTTCCTACTAACTGGATTTGTGGGTTTCAATGGGTCTGAAGGTTTTTAGATAAATACAAGTTATTAAAATACAATTAGTAGAATACATTTTATACACCAGACCTTCTTCTTGTGCTTCTTCTAGGCTGACTTTTGGATCTTGTCTGTGGTTTTGAGGCTTTCTTGGTGGTTGAAGCCCTTGTGGAGCCTCTGCGTAGTCTAGTGGCCGGAGTCTTTGAGTCTTCCGATTCGTCTTGTTCATCAGAATCTTCAGCGTCTTCTTCTTCTGTTTTGTCTTCAGGTTCTTCTGTTTCTTCAGGTTCGTCACCAGCTCTGTTCCTGAGTCTTCTTGAAGCTCTTTGTGGTTCTTCTTTGGTTGTCTTTTGTTTCTTCTGAGGTTTCTTCTGGTTCTTGAAGGGACGTCCTCTCTTGCGCGTGACTCTCTCAGGCTCTTCTTTCTCTTCATCTTCTTCTTTATCATCTTCCTCTTCTTCTTTGTCTTCTTCACCTTCTTCTTCATCTTCTTCTTCCTTCTCCTCTTCCTCTTCCTCTTTCACAGACTCTTTTTCATCATCTTCTTCTTCTTTAACCTCTTTTTCATCCACCTCTTTTTCTTCTTCTTCTTCTTCTTCTTCTTCTTCTTCTTCTTCTTCTTCTTCCACCTCTGAACTCACTGTACTCTCACCCTTCAAATCATCAACACCAGACACTGGACTCGTTGCTGTGTCTTTCAACGGCGCCCGTTCCATCATGATCTGCCCGTACTCCTCCGGCGGCAAACTGAACGATCTCTTCCCACTCTCCTCCTCCAGCTCATCAAGTGCCTCCAAGTCGTACAGCTCACCAAGTTTCGCCCACACGTCTTCCACTCGCACAACCTCTTCACCTTCACCTCCATTCACTTCACTGATAATCGCAGCCATGTGGAAGTGCTTACGTACGCCAACCGGCTTGTACCGGCACACCGCCCGCAGCAGCCGGATTTCCTCGGCAAGTGTCCAGCTGTGTGTCATTTACTTATATTATAGTGCTAGTTATACTGTTTACTAGTTATAGTACTGTTATATGGTTATGTTACTGGTGTCCGGGTGTTGCCAGGTGAAAAAAAAATATCGACATCGAAGACTCTCTTATACCATAAAGTGATCAGTGTCATGCCCAGAAAAGCACAGCTGCTCAACAGTCTCACCAGGGGCCGTGTCAGGGCCTCGTGGAACAAGTACAACCTCTTCAACCTCTACAAGAAAGGCCGTGTCAACTTCCAAGGACAGAACCTATACCAGCAGAAATGGACTGCAAAGCAAGAAACGAGGGCATACCATGGTGAATTCCTTACAGAGAGCAGACTTCAATCACAATTCTCTTCAAAGTTGGAATCTGTGGCCAATTTGGATGCATCGTTACGTGGTGAGAATAACATCCCTACTCCTATCCCGTTACAAACGTATGCTGAATTGGAAAAACGTCTTGATTTTGCACTTTTCAGATCAATGTTTGCAAGTTCAATCAGACAAGCTAGACAGTTCATCTTACATGGGTATGTGTCTGTTAATGGGATTAGAATCAGACAACCGGGGTTCCATCTTGAAGCTGGTGATGTTTTCAATGTCGTTCCTGAAAAAGTTTTATACGCATTAGGTGCATTTAAACCATCTTTGAAACAATCTGTTAAAGTTGATTCTTATCAAATTTTTAAATGGAATGAATATGTGGCTAGAGCTAAGAAAAATCCAAAACAAGTATGGGATGAACAACAGTTAAAGAGACAAGCTGGTAAGAAGATTAACGCTGAAGAAACTGAAGCTTTGGAAACTAGAATTAATTCATTTAATAATAAACTTGAAAAAACAATGTTGAAAAATCAAAAACAATTCACAAGAGAATCTGCATTGTTTGAAGTTTTATCAAAAGGTTTAGAATCTAAAACAGATGTGACTCATGAAACTTTTACAAAGAAATTTTCAAATGAAGCTTCTGAAAAAGCTTTTAAATTATTCGAAAAGACAACATCTATTAAAGAATATGAAGTTGAATCATTAAAGGCTAAAACTCCAGAAGAATTGAAATCAATCGTCAATTCAATTCTTGATAAACAAAAACAAACAGAGAGAAAAGAATCTGATAAGAAACAACATAGTGAAATCAAACAACTTGTTGCAGCTTTACAAAACATACATTGGGAAGATTTAAGAAATGATTTCAAAACAAAACAACTTTCAAAAGATTCAAAAGAAATCCCATATGATCCAAATTGGACAGATGCTTTATTTACTCATGAACCATTGAAAAAAGATGAAGTTTTAGAATCTGAAAAGAAAGCTTCCGTCAATTTACCATGGCAAAAAGGTCTTTATGGAAGACAAGAAACTAAAAAGCCATACTTCACACCATGGAAAGTGAGACCTTTCATTGCACCTTTTGCAATCTTACCTTCTCATATTGAAGTCTCTTTTGAAACATGTCATGCCGTTTATTTAAGAGATCCAGTGGCATTACCTGGAAAATCTGAAGTTATTACTCCATTCAACCAATCTGTTCATGAAAGAGCTTATATGTGGTATATTAGAAGAGTCAAGACTTCAAATCCATAGAGTGAAAAATGTTATTAACATCTGTATATATTTAATGAAATAAGAGAAAACTAAAATATTTATTAGACGTAGACATGTTATATTGATTTTATCCTGCATGTTCAACAACTTCACTAACCAATTTTCCATCTTTGAAAGTGAATTTAAACTGTTCAGGAATGTTAACTTCTTTAAAATCATCAATTTCTTCATCAGGAATGTTAACATTTAAAGAAGTTGTACTTGTTGTATAAATTTCAGTTTCTAATGAAGTTTTACTTAGATAAATTTGTCCTTCATCAGATTTATCAATTGAAATTTGTGGAACTTTTTCAATTATTTGAATACCAAATTTTTTAGAATTGATAACTGAAATACCAGAAATTGCAGAATCTAAAACCAATGCAACTTTAGTAGTTGAACTTAATGACACTGCATTAATCTTACCTTTGATTTGAATTGTTGAATCTTTAGAATCTGCAATGAATACAGATTGAGATAATTCACCATCGAGGACAATTTGATGATTTCCTTCAACGTTTTTAATTATCCATTTATTTGCTTGTAATTCAATAACTGGTTCAGGTTTTGGTTTTAATGATAAAGCATTTGGTTTTTTAGGAATTGGTGGAGCTTTCTTACCATTGGAATTTTGTGATGAATTTGATGATGTTCTAACAATTGATGATTGACGTAATTCTGGATTCTTATGTGTCATTTGTGATTTTTCAACTTTCTTTAAACCTTTAGTTATACCTTCACCTTGACTCAATTCAGAGAAAACAGCACTAATACCACCTGAAGGAGCAGCAGAATCAGATCCAGATGAAGCATCGAAAATATCAGCTGGTGGAGGTGGTGGTGGAGGTGGAGGTGGTGCTCCTCCAGTGGAACTTGGAGCAGCAGCAGGAGGTTCAGCAACTGGAACGACACTTGAAGAACGACTCTGTTTGTTCAATTGAGACGCAAAATCACCACCTGTTGGTTTCCAAGTGAGACCAGTAGTGTGGAATTCTTTAACATAGGATCTTAACTCATCAAAGATTGATAAGTATTGTTTAACCCATTCAACGTGTTTTGGATCTTTCTCTTTGAATTCTTTCAAGACTTTGTTTGTCCAGAAAGTAACTGATTCTTTAATCTCTGGGATATAAGAAACAGGAGTCTCTGTTAAGAACCAACTTAAAACACCGGCACCTTCAGCAATTGAATTCAAATTTGCAAAAAATTCAGATCTACGATTATCATCTTTGAATTGATTGATCTTAGAAATTGCCTCTTGTAAAGGTTCCAACAGCTTCAATGTCTCAGGTGATGTGAAATCCGGCTTTTTGGACTCAACAGCAGCTCTAATAAACGATCTTTGGAACTTGAAAGCATTGAGTAAATTCAAAGCCTCTTCACCAATCAACTCGTCAATCTCTTTCGAAGAGGCAACAAATGGCTCAACAGAATTCTCCAAGAACGCAGTGAATGCCAAACTAGACAAACTCTCCTCGTTCTCTTCGTCCTGGCTGCCCGTTCCGTCAATAACAGGGGGACTCACCAAGGCAGAAGATGATGAATTAGAAACTGAACCTGATCTTGACTCAACGTCAGAACTTTTGTGCTTGACGACAATCGCCTCCAGCGCAACAGTCGCTTTCTCCAGACGCGTGAACAGGTCTGCGTACTTCTCTTTGTCGTAATTGGCCATTGCTTTGTTGATTTATTGTTTAGACTTCGGACATAATTCAGAAATCACACTTTTTGAGTATTTATGTCACGTGATGTTAGTAGTCACGTGATCTTCTCCGGTACGCGCACTCCATCACCAACTTTTCGAATTATCGATAAAACAACTAAAACTAGTAACAACCACACAGATTTAAAGCAAGCGCTTGGGTTGAAAAATGGCGCCAGAGGAACTGCAACCGCGCAAGATCTACGCGCTGCGAGACGCGCCACAGACGACGCACCCGGAGCCGTTCACGACCAATCAAACCGCTTCTTCGTCAACGGCCATCGCTCTTGACTTCGGTTCCCACTCGACTCGTGTCGGTTTCACGTCCTCGAGTGGGCCATCACACGTTTACCCGACGCTGCTTTCCAAGTGGCGGGATCGCAAAGCACAAAAATCGTACACTTTCATTGGAAACGACGTGTTTCTTGACCCGTCCATTAAAGCACAGGCAAAGACGCCATACGATGGACAATTCGTTACGAATTGGGATTATGTTGAATTGATGTTCGATTATGCGTTCCATCATGCTGGTGTCGCTTCAAATGGTGGTGTTGATCATCCAGTGATCCTTACTGAGAAGCCTGCGTCTTTGTTATTACAGAGAAAAGGATACTATGAGTTATTGTATGAGACTTATAACGTTAAGAAAGTGGCATTTGGGATTGATTCTTTGTTTTCGTATTATCAGAATGATGGTAAAGATGGGCTCGTTATAGGGACTGGTCATGAATCAACTAGTTTGATTCCTGTTATTAATGGTAAAGGGTTAATGCAAGAGTCAAAGAGGATTAATTGGGGTGGTCATCAAAGTAGTAATTTTATGACAAGTTTACTACAATTGAAATATCCATATTTCCCAACAAGGTTGAATAATTATCAAGTTGATAATTTAGTTAAAGATTTTTGTTATGTTTCTCCAAATTATGAAGAAGAATTAAAAGTGGCATTAGATTTAGATAAATTAAATGAATTTAATGTTACTGTTGAGGCACCTTTTACAGAAGTTGAAAAAATTCAAAAAACTGAAGAAGAATTAGCAAGACAAGCTGAAAAAAGAAAAGAAAGTGGAAGAAGATTACAAGCACAAGCACAACAAAAACGTCTTGAAAAATTAATTCAAAAAGAAAGAGAATTTGAATATTATACTGATTTAAAGGAAAAAATTTCCAAAATGAACAAAAAATCTCAACAGTCTAAATATAGAGAAGAAGGATTTGAAAATGAAGCACATTTTAATAAATATTTAGGAGATTTAGATGGGGCTTTGAAAAGGGCAAGAAAACAAGATATTGGAGATGATGATGATTCAACTAATGAACCACCTCAATTCCCATTAGTTGGAATTCCAGATGAAGAACTTTCTGAAGATCAAATTAAAGAAAAAAGAAAACAAAGATTAGTTAAAGCAAATTATGAAGCAAGACAACGTGCAAAATTAGAAAAAGAACAAGAAAAATTAAGGTTACAAAAAGAAGCTGAAGAAGATGCAAAAGAGAGGGAAAAAGATTTAAAAAAATGGATTCATGATCGTAGATCAAAATTGAAAATTATTGTTCAAAAAAGAAAAGATCGTCAAAAATTAAAAGAACAATTAAACGATAGAAAATCATTGGCTGCACAAATGAGAATGAAAAACATTGCAACTTTAGCATCTGATGAAAAAATTTCAGCTTCAAAAAGAAATAGAAGTGGTGTGTCTATAGATAAAGATCCAACGGATACATTCGGTGCAAATGATGATGATTGGGCAATCTATAGAGATATTGCCAATGTTGATGATGAAGAAGCATTAGAAGATGAAGAACAACAATTAATCAAATTAGAGAAAGAATTATTGGAATTTGATCCAAATTTTAATGAGGAAGATACATTAGAAGCACAATACGATTGGAAAAAATCAACATTACATTTGTTTTATAGAGGTCCAAAACCTTTCAATTCTGAAGATTCTCATGAAAATCATCAAATTCATTTAAACGTTGAAAGAATAAGAGTTCCTGAAGTTTTGTTTCAACCTAACATTGCAGGTTTAGATCAAACTGGTATTGTTGAAATTGGTGAAAATTTACTATTAACTTCATTACAAGGTAAAGGATTTTCAGGTGATAGTTATAACGTATTACAAGACGTTTTCTTAACTGGTGGACAAGCATTGTTTCCAAATTTTAAAGATCGTGTTTATTCAGAGTATAAAAAATTCTTACCTGCTGAATCACCATTAAATGTTAGACTTGCAAAAGATCCATTGTTGGATACTTGGAAAGGTATGGCTAAATGGTCAACTACTCCAGAAGCTGAAAATTCATACTTGACTAAACAAGAGTATGAAGAATATGGACCTGATTATATCAAAGAACATAATTTGGGTAATGCCAATGTTTTGAAATAAATAATGAAATGAAAAGATTACAAAAGAAACCTATTATAATGTACATGTGTATTTTAACCATCCCAAGATCCCTATATATAAAGTAATTCTATTATCTATTTCTTGACAGCGTTTGGATTTATACCTTTTTTCTTTAATTGTTGAGTTCTTGTCTTTTTAATTAATTCTTCATCTTCTTCATTTTCAAAAGATGCGAAATCATCTTTAATTAAACCTTCTTCTTCAGCTTCAGATCTAGCAAGTTGTTCTTTTTCTCTAGCACCTGCTTTACTAACATCATGAGGTGATGGTGCAATTTTCTTCAATTTAGCAACGTAAAATCCATCAACGTTATAAGTATGTGGATAATAACGTTTTGTTAATTTCAAACTTGGATGGAATGTTTTACCTCTAAAACTTGTGAAACCATCTTTACCAATCTCTAATCCAGAATCGACCAATTTAACATTTGGTCTTTTTCTTAATGCATAATCAACAACTGCTTCATTTTCTTCAACCATCACTGAACACGTAGAATAAACGATATAGCCACCAGTTGGTGAATTAGCATCAACAGAATCAATAGCTGAAAGGATTAACTGTTTTTGTAAATGTGGAATTTGAATGAAATCTTTCTCAGTTCTTGATTGTTTAACAGATTCATCTTTAGCAATGACACCAGTACCTGAACATGGAGCATCTAATAAGATTCTATCAAATCCACCAATGACTTTTGGAAATTCTCTAGCATCATAATTACACACTATGGTGTTTTTACAACCTAAACGATGAATATTAGCAATTAAAGATTTAGTTCTTGCCTTGTTGGAATCATTGGCAAAAATACAACCTGTGTTTTTCATTAATGCAGATAGGTAGGTGGTTTTACCACCTGGAGCAGATGCCATATCTAACACACGTTCGTTCTCTTGTGGATCTAATGCCATACATGGCAAGAATGAAGATGCAGCTTGTAAAATGTAATGACCAGCTAAATATTCTGGAGTAGCACCAATTGGGACTTGTGAATCGAAAATTTGTAAACCAACTTTGGTCCATGAACCAATTGGTTGTAAATTAACACCTCTGTTGACAAGGGTTTGTGCCAAGTCACGACGTCTTGTTTTTAAAGTGTTTGTTCTTATTGTGATTGGTCTAGCAATTTCATTTGCTTCAAAAAATTCCATTGCTTCTGAAGGAGAAAACAAATTGAATAATTTTTCAGCTAAATATGGAGAATATCCGAAATAATCACAAATATCTTGTAAAAGTCTCTCTGTGTACAGGGTTCTTGATTTTCCTTCTTCTGCAAGATTTTTAAAATCTTCAAGAACTTTAACAACTTCAATCATTCTTGTTCTTAAAACTGTTAAATCTTTTGGACCTGAGTTTTCAATTTCAAGTTCCGCTTCTGAAGGCAACACAGTAGCTCTTGGTTGTCTTATATCAGTTTCTCTTAATTCATCTTCTGCTTCTTGTTCTTCTAATTCTGCTTCTTCATCTAATTTAGCAGAAAATGCCTCCATATTTTGAGCGTTTAAATTTTCTAATTCACCTTCAGATTCATCATCAGACCACACTGGGCGTTCACGAGTATCCTCATCTGAATCATAAAACTCATCAACGTTTTCCTTGTCTTCAACATCAAATTCATCATTCAACTCTTCTTCTTCTTCTGAATCATCAAACAATGATTTCTTAGCCTTTGCAAGTTCCTCTAGATCAACCTCCGGAAGATCCTTCTCTGCCTCTTTCTGTTTCTTAAACAATTCTTTCTCTTCTTGTTCTTCAGCATCTTCATACTTCTTTGGCTTCTTAGATCTCTTACCATTCTTCTCATTGTTTAATTTTGGTCTTTTTGGCTCAGAAACCGACTCCGATCTCTTTCTTTTCTGGTCTTTCTTCTGCTTGTTGGCCTGGAACTCCTCAATAGAAGGAGGAGCTGCCTGTTTGTTCTTGTGACGTCTGCTACCCATTAAATCAATACAAAATTCAACCTCACACTAAATCTTAATTAGTACTCACACTATAAAAAAAAAAAAAAATTATTTCACATCAAAAAAATTTTGCGATGAGATTACCCGGAATTTAAAATAAATTTTTCCTGGGTTGGCCCAGGGCTTCTAGTACACACATACTAATTTTTTTTTTCATGCGATGAGCTCTTGATAATTAATACCAGTTGTTATAGATTTTAAGATGAGTGAGCAGAAGTTCACAGCGAGAGCGACGGTGATTGCGCACGGGATGCACGCGCTCATACGTCTTCCTAGTGCCGGTCTGAAGATCATCGAGCTCACAAAGGGAGGATCAGTGAACTTGGGTAAATTTGGTATATTTGACATTGATGAGATTGTTGGATTCCCATTTGGTCAAAGTTTTGAGATCCTTGACGATAAGAAAGTGCGTCCGATTGCGTCTACCACGTATGGGAACAGTTCTGTGGACCCGGTAGATGAGGTTGAAGAAGGTGGGGATAGTGAAGAGTCTACACCAGTTCCAAATACTTTAGATGAAAAAATTGATTATTTGAAGAAATTGAACGTTTCTAGTATGGAGAATAACGAAGGGTTGGTTGATATTGGGAATTCAACACAAGGCTTGACGATGGATGAGATTGAAACTTTGAAGAAAACGGTGACTGGTGCAAATGTGGGTGAAGCCATCATTGATAAGTTGATTAAATCTCATGTTAATTTTAATTTAAAGACTAAACATTCACAAGAAAAATATTTAATTAGAAAACAACAAAAGTTCTTAAGGAGGTTCACTGTTGAATATCTTGGATCTTCTGAACTTTTACAATATTTCATAGAGAAAGATTCTTCAAAAGTCTTAGACATGAGTGAAGAAAGTTTAGGAATGATACTGAGTTTGGCTAATGTTCAAGCTGGTGGCAGATACCTAGTGATAGATGAGACTGGTGGTGTTGTTGTTGCTGCCTTAATGGAAAGAATGAGAGGTTTAGGTGAGATGCTAGTGATACATGAAAATGAACATCCTAATCATAGTGCTTTAGATCATACTGATTTTTCTTTTGAATTGAAGAAACAAATGATTCAAACAATTGACTTATTACAATTCTTAGAACCAGAGAATGAAAAGATAGAATGGAAAGATTTAACCAGTGAAGAATTAAACGAGATGAAATCCAATAAAAGATCACATTACTATAGACGCAGACAAAAAGCTCTTGATGTCAACTCTGCCATTGAAAACTCCCAAAAAGGGAACTTTGACGCCTTGATCATCGTTTCTACCTTATACACGCCTACACTGATTGATAAACTGATTGATAAAGTTGGTGGCTCAAGACCAATTGTGATATACAGTCAATATAAAGAAAGTTTAGTGGAGGCTCAGATTCAATGTTTGGAAGATCTGAGGTTTTTGGCACCAACATTACATCAATCGAAATGTCGTCCATATCAAACCATTCCTGGAAGATTACATCCAATGATGTCAATGAGAGGTGGTGGTGGTTATGTCTTCAGTGCATTGAGAGTATTCCCAAAGAAAGGGGTGTTGGCAATTAATCGTGGTTTGAAGAAACGTAAACTTGATGAGGCAAAAGCAGAAACCATAGCGTCTGTTGAAGAGATCAAACAAGATTGATTGCCATAATTGTCTGATTATACTTTTTATAGATAAATGATAATATTCTGCAACTACTCTAAGTAAAAAGTTTCATTAATCTAATCTATTGTAAGAAATGATGAGTTTTCGACATCAACATCATTCTGAAATATCTAATATACAAGTATGTGTGTTGCAAACCCTATGAAATGGTCTAAGCTCTTTCACCGACCCATTTTCTAGCGTTTCTAAACAATCTAATCCAAGGACCATATTTCTCCCAGTTTTCAGCTTCATTTGCTGGATACCATGAGTTAGATTCCAATCTGACTGCTCTTTCTGGATGAGGCATCATGGCTAAGACTCTACCGTTTGGAGTTCTAATACCAGTGATACCATTTGGAGAACCATTTGGATTAGCTGGATAGTTTTCAGTAACATTACCACTGTTATCGACAAATCTAACAGAAGTTAAACCATCAGCTTGGAATTTAGCTAAAGCTTCTTCATTTGCGAAAGATGCACGACCTTCACCATGTGCGACAGGGATTGGGATTCTTGAACCTTTCATTCCTTGTAAGAAAATGTTTGGAGTTTCAGTTGAATCAGCAACGATTTCAACCATGGCTACTCTTGCTTCATATTGTTCAGAAAGATTTTTTTCAAAAGATGGCCAATTTTCAGTACCTGGAATCAATTCTTTAATCTTTGATAAGAATTGACAACCATTACAAGCACCAAATGCAAAAGTATCATCCCTTTGGAAAAATCTAGAAAATTCAGATCTTGCCTTTTCATTATATAGGACAGATTTTGCCCAACCTGAAGCAGCACCTAAAACATCACCATATGAGAACCCACCACAAGCGGCAAACCCAACGAAATCATCCAATGTGATTCTTCCAGAGATGATATCTGTCATGTGGACATCCACTGCAGTGAATCCAGCTTGTTCGAAAGACCATGCCATTTCCATTTGACCATTGACACCTTGTTCTCTTAGGATTGCAACTTTTGGTTTTGAAGTGAATTCAGAAATGTTTAATTTGTCTTGTGGTTCATAAGTTAATTTGTATGAAAGACCAGGATCATTGTTATCTTGAATGGTGGCGAATTCTTGATCTGCTGATTTTGGATTATCTCTTAATCTTTGTAATTTATAAGAAGTTTCAGCCCATGATTGTTGTAATTTAGATCTTGAAGATTGATAAATTTCAGAATCGTTATAAGTTATAGAAACTGTTTGTTCCTTGTTGAAAACAGGTTCACCAACAACAGAAATAAATTCTTTATTCAATCCTTCATTTTGGAAAATTTCAACAAATCTTTCATATTTAGATTTTGGAATTTGGAAAACAGAACCTAATTCTTCATTGAACAAAGCAGTTAATTCATCATCTTTAGATTTCAAATTGATATTCAACCCTGATCTACCAGCAAATGCCATTTCCAACAAAGTGACAATCAACCCACCATCGGATCTGTCATGGTATGCTAAAACCAATCCATCTTCTTGATGTAATTTAATAATGGCATTCAAGAATGATTTCAAAGCAGAAATATCATGAACATTAGGAGATTCATCACCAACTTGTTTGTAAACTTGTGCCAATGCAGAACCACCAAGTGCCTTGTTAACATTAGCAGCTAAATCAACAAGAACCAAAACAGATTCTTCTTCAACTTTAACCAATTGTGGAGTCCATGTCTTGGAAGTGTTATTAACTGGAGCAAAAGCAGTAATGACAAGAGATAATGGGGCAGTGACTTCTTTATCATCCCATTTCATCTTCATTGACATGGAATCTTTACCAACAGGAATACCAATACCTAATTCAGGACATAATTCCAAACCAATGGCTTGAACAGCTTCGTATAATTTAGCACCTTCACCAGCATGTGATGCAGGAGACATCCAATTAGCTGATAATTTAATAGAATCAAGACTTTTCACATCAGCTGCGAAAACGTTCAATAATGATTCAGCGACTGATAATTTAGCAGATGCAGCAGCTGAGATCAATGCAATTGTTGGTTTTTCACCCATTGCCAATGCTTCACCTGTAGAGACGACGGTTTCACCTAATGAAGTTGCAGTGACACCGACATCGGCAACAGGGACTTGCCATGGACCAACTAATTGATCACGATCGATTAAACCAGTGACTGTTCTATCACCAATTGTGATTAAGAAATTCTTGGATCCAACAGCAGGTAAGTGAAGAACTTTTTCAATTGCGTCTGAAATTTTAACGTTTTCTAAAGAAACAGGCTTGAGTTTCAATGGAGCAGTGATTGCACTTCTTGACATTTTTGGTGGTTTACCAAACAAGATTGACATTTCTAAATCAATTGGAGTAGATTTCAACAATGAATCGGTCAAGACTAAACGTTCTTCACTAGTTGCATGACCAACAACTGCATATGGTGCTCTTTCTCTTTCACAAATTTCTTTAAAAGTTTCTAAATCTTGAGGAGCAACACCCATAACATAACGTTCTTGAGATTCATTACACCAAATTTCCATTGGTGACATACCTGGTTCCAAACTTAAGATTTCTCTCAATTCAAATCTTGCACCTAATCCATTATCATGAACTAATTCAGGCAATGCGTTAGATAACCCACCGGCACCAACATCATGGATGGATTGGATTGGATTTTCAGAACCAAGGGCAACACAGGCATCGATAACTTGTTGGGAACGACGTTGCATTTCTGGGTTACCTCTTTGAACAGAAGCGAAATCCAAATCAGCAGAACCTTCACCAGAAGCGATTGAAGAAGCAGCACCACCACCTAAACCAATCAACATGGATTGACCACCAAGAACAATCAAGTTTGAACCTGGGGTGATCTTATGGTTTTTCAAGGCTAAAGAAGGTCTAATGGCACCCATACCACCTGCAATCATGATTGGTTTATGGAATCCTCTAATTTCTTCCTTGTCTTCAGCGTTAGTGACGGTTGTTGTCAAAGTTCTGAAATAACCATTGATACAAGGTCTACCGAATTCATTGTTGAATGCAGCTGAACCAATTGGAGCTTCTAACATGATATCTAAAGAAGATGCAATATGGTTTGGTTTACCAACGTTTAATTCCCAAGATTGTTCAAAATCTGGAATTAATAAATCAGAGACTGAGAATCCAGACAACCCACATTTGGATTTTGAACCTCTACCTGTAGCACCTTCATCTCTGATTTCACCACCTGAACCAGTAGCGGCACCAGCGAATGGGGAGACAGCAGTTGGATGGTTATGTGTTTCAACTTTGACTAAAGTTTGAACTTTTTCTTTTTTAGAAGTCCAGATCTTTGATTTTGGATTTGGTTGATAAAAATAAGCATCAGGACCTTCAAAAACAGCAGCGTTATCACTGTATGCACTGACGGTATATTGTGGGTTTTTATTTTCTGTGTTTCTAATCATTTTAAACAATGTCCAATCTTTTTTTTCACCATCAATTTCCCAATCTGCATTGAAGATTTTATGTCTACAATGTTCTGAATTGACTTGAGCAAACATGAAAAGTTCAACATCAGTTGGGTTTCTTCCAATTTGAACAGTGAATGCCTTAACCAAATAATCAATCTCACCTTGATCTAATGCTAAACCTAAGATTTTGTTTGCAGTTTCTAATTTTTCTTTTGGTTTTTGAGATAAATCAACTTCAACCAATGGTTTTGGACTATGGTGAGCAAACAAATCATCTTGAACAGGGGCTTTCTCAATGTATAAAGATTGGGTCATTCTGTCATAAACGGAACTTAATGGAGCACCATCAGCGACGTATTCAACCAATGGGAATCCACGACGAACTTTGATCAAAAGGGCTAAACCTCTTTCAACTCTTTCAACAATGGAGTCTAATCCACAAACACTGGTGATGTTAGTTGCTTTGGAAGACCATGGAGAAATTGTACCTGGTCTTGGTAAGATTCTAATGACATAAGAATCTTGATCTTCAGGTTTTAAAACTTCAGTTGAAGTGGCAACCTTGACTAATTCTTGGTTCAAACGATCAGTTAAATCAATTTCAGTATCATATTTCAACAATGTTTGTAAAAGTTTATAATTTTCAGAATCTTCACCTAATTCAACATTTGGTTGCAAATTGATGTAGTGGATGTAAGCAGAACGAACATCCGTAACGACAGAAGAGTTGACGGCGGTGTTGATGTCGCTGGTCAGCGTACTGACTCTAAATGTGGACAAGGCCTGAGCACCTGGAAGGATGAGCAAAGACATTTTGTGGTTGCTGTGTTCCGATTCTATCGTTCAAGTTAGTATATGTGTCATATCAAAAGAGCCAAAAATAAAAAAGGGCTGTATGGAACCTGAAGTCACATCAAAAAACGGAGTGTGGTCTTCAGTGAATGGAGGATACGCACAGATACAGTGAAGCCTTAATGTTAGCTTTCCAAGAGAAAAGAAGCACCAGAAAGGAGTAGTTCTCTAGTCTATGATTGACAAAAGCAATTTTTCAAAATTTTTACCCTAAATTTTTCTTTTCGACTCGGATTTGATTACCTAAGCGATGAGATAAAAAAAATTTAATAGACATCAAATTTTAATCAGATTAAACGATAATTGATCAGTTATTCACACATTTCATCATGGCACAACAGGCACTTAAGGTTAAATCGAAGCAGAAACCAAGGGAAAGAGTCACTAAAAAGCAGATGAACCCAAAGAAAGCCGCTCCAAAGATTTTGAAACCAAAAAACTCAACGCTGGTGCAAATGGCTAAGTTGAACAAGGTGTATTCAGTTACTGCTGCTACGGAGAAGCTTATATCGTCAAGAGTGGGACATCTTGAGATCCTTAAGGGAAGCAGAAGGGAGATTGAGAAGCAGGAGAAAGAAAAGGCTAAGAAGGCAGCTGCAAAGGGTAAATGAATAAATGGGTTTATATTATTGTTACTTCTTTGTACTAGATCTCTATTAAAGATATAATGCACATGTATATTTATTTCACCTATTTGACTCTATAATGAGTCTCTATTTACAAATCTTCCGTTAATCATTAGCTAAGTTACTTCGCAATATCTCCAAAGCGAGCAAACCACCAACCATTCCAGGGACACTTCCTAACAAATGTGTCCTGAAACCTTTATACATCCAATCTATCCATGAGATTTTTGATTTTGAATGGATGAAGACCAAATGATCAAAAGAATCAAGATAAGTGTTATAGTACCTTCTAAACCATTTCTTACGAGCCTCGTGTCTTTCAGAAGGGGAAAGTTTGACCGATGTTGTTGATGGGTTGGTGTTGAAGATATCATAAGCTTCTAATCTTGAATAATGCAAATTTTGGAATTTTGATATTGGATATTGTAGAGTCAATAACGATAAAGATGCAGCTATTCCACCAAAGAAGACAAAACTTGTTTTCAAGAACTTGAACTGTTTCTCTTTTTCATTCTCCTGTTGGTAAAACTCTTCCTTGGTCATATTGAAACCTTTCTTGAATATCGATTGTCTATAGTATTGATAAGACAAGATGCAATCTTTAGTGATTTGAAACCCCTGGTTCTTGAGCGTTTCAAACATACAGAAGTACAAACCGAAACCAAGTGACTCTTTCACCAGACTGAGCCCATAACCTGCAAAGACGCCCTTTAAACCCACCTGTTTCAGCTTGTCGAAGCCAAACCTCCACAGGTTCTGGTGCTTGCCGTTGAGGATCTCGTTGGCGGAGGACCTGGCGTAGATGGCATCAATGGGTGCTGCCGCCAGTGACTGCATGGCTCCAGCAGCCAAACCGGCTCTCAGCGTGTCCCAGACGCGTGGTGGGTCCTTCGAGCTGAGACTCTCTAAAGAGACGAGATACGTCGTGTAGAGCACAACGCCCGTGAGCGAGTTCGCCAGCAGTGGCGGGAGCACGCTCTCTGGGAGGAACCGCCAGCCAAACTGTCTGATGGCCCTCACTAGGGTCCCCAGTGAGGTGTTGTGCCAGAGACTGTTCCCCTGCTGGACGTACAGACGGGTGATGGCCATGTAGTCGACGCGAGTTGGGCGGAAGAGCTTGACGGGTGTTCTGAGGTAGAAGGACGTGAGCTGGTACGTGAGCGCCCGGACACCAGCGGTGGAGGCGCCTACTAGGCGTGGATCCTGTGAGTCCGTTGACATGAAAAAAGTGAGAACTGATATATCAACATTTAAACATCAACATAATATATAACAATGAGTTCAAACAGAGCGTGCATGCTGTGCGGGATCGTGGAGACATCGAAGGTGAGTAGAGTGTGTGAAGAGTATAAGGAGCACAGTACTAACGAGACTACAGCGTTTCCAAGAGGACGGTTGTCCCAACTGCGTTGATGTGCTGGACGCTGGACTGGCCACCACGTCGCCGTCATTTGAGGGAACAGTGGCAATAGGCGAGCCTGACAAGTCGTGGGTGGCCAAGTGGCTGAGGGTGTCGAACTACGAGCCAGGGTTATACGCTGTGAAGGTGGTAGGAAGACTGCCAGCTGAGTATTTGGAGAGAGTGCCTAATTACAGACCTCGTGACGGGACTGCTGTTGATTGAGTGTGTATAAAATAGAGATATTGTTATTGATGTTAGTAGTGTTATTAGTAAGTACCAATAGTGCTAGTAGTGTTACTTTTAGTGCTATAGTACTAGTAGATATTAGTAGATATTATGTGTAGTATCAGTAGAAAAACTCTTCACCAACAACATGCTCGCAAAATTAAGACCACTGGCCCGGCCACTGAGACCATCGGCCCGTGGATTCGCCACTGCAGAGATCGTTGGGATGCTCTCCTCCAACTTGCAGGCACTCCACTCAGCCTCTGGCATCCCATGGTGGGCTTTAATCCCATTGACAACGGTCTCATTGAGAGCTGTTTGGACTTTCCCACTGGCTTTGGCCCAACGCAGACGGACACAGAAGCAAGCACAGCTGCGTCCCATCATCAACGCAATGGGACCCATCCTCCGTCTCAGACTGGCGTCCAGAGCCCAGACTGCTCGTTTGGCAGAATCTTCATCAACCATTCAAGGTAAAGCTGCAACCCTCACATACGAACAAATCATGTTACTGAGTGCCAAAGAACGTCGACAGAGACAGAAGAAGCTCTTTAAAGACCATAACTGTCAAGCTTGGAAGAATTTCGTCCTTCCTGCTTTCCAAATCCCACTATGGATCGCTCTTAGTGCAACTTTCAGAGATCTCAGTGGTTGGAATGACATATCTTCTAGTCCATTGGATCAATCACTCACAACTGAAGGGACTTTATGGTTCACTGACCTCACAACGGCTGATCCAATGGGTATACTGCCCTTGGTTCTTGGATCTCTTGCACTGGCGAATGTTGAATGGAATTTCAACACTTTACAATTACACAATAATAACGTTAAAAGATCAAATAGAGTAACTGCAATTGATTCAGTCATGAATATATCTAGACTTGGTGTTGTGTTTCTTATGGCCGTCAGTACACAGGCTCCAACTGCTTTAGTTACTTATTGGATCAGTTCAAATGCTTTTTCAACATTACAAAACGTCTTACTTGATTACTACATCCCAATTAGATACACTCCAGAGACAAGAATCACCCCTAAAGAGGCAATTCAAGACGCGATCCCTCTGGCGGTAAGAACTGAAACAAGTACATAGATTTGTAAATAAATATACCATGATTACTGGTCGTATTGTAAGGCAAACCAGTTTCAAATTTTCACATCGGTTCAGGGCCTACAAAATCATTCAAAGACGTATCATACATAATTGATCATTACATTGTATTTGTACAATATACAACCCACCGATTCAGTAGATTTAATTCATAAAATCTCCCTTTCTGCCAATCCAACACTTTCTGTCTTACTTAACTCCTTATTGACTTCTTTCAATGGAGAATTAGTAAATGCGATCCAACTCAACCAATATCTTCTCGAGTCAATAGCAGAGAACAAGAAACTCTTAACGCTTTGATCCCAATTGAGTTGGAAATGATTGACTCCATATGATTGATTGTTGTTCCATAGTATAATACGGAAATTCTTCAACAGATACCAAACCATTGAGATCAAGAATAGGACAAATTGGATTGTGTTAAGAATCACAACGGCATTTCCAGCATGACAAGGTGACATGTCTTTAATGGTACGATAAATCCCTGTTTCAGTATTGTAGACCGTTCCATCACAACTTGATAATGTGCTTCTCTCAAAGCACATTGCAAAAGATGCGGTCCATAACACGCAGATAAAGAGCTCAAAAAACCCAAAAACAGCAGGTACAAGCCCATAAGGAGCACAAAAGGATACAATAATCCCAATTAAAAAGAACCCCAGTGTTAAAGCACCATTGATAGAGTTTAAAACGAACTGATCTTCCATGTGTCCCCCTTTCCCACCTGCAGTATGCACGCTTAATGGAATGATGACTAGTGCAATTAGAGCTTGTATAACTCTCAGCAAGAGCCCCAGTAGAGTAAACCATACTCTGGACTTTGAAGAAGGCGATGTTTTGGCACTCATAATACGACGTAAATTATATCATTGAACGAATACTGATGATGAAATTAGAAGATATCGGCTATATATAAGAAATATCTGGGTAAACTTAATAAAAAGGGTAGGAATGTAGATCTTTACACCGCCGTAGTGAAAACAAAACAACATTTGATAGGTCATGTCAAATGTGGAAAGAGTTCAGAAATTAGGGCGCGCATATGCTATATTTAGATTCCATATTGGAAGTTTGAACACACTATAAAATACCCACTGGTTTTGGAACTGGATCAGTTTTTAGGTAGAGTATGTAGTCGCCTATTTTCCTTTTAGATGTCGATCCTATGACAAGAGAAAGTTATATACAAAAGAAGATCTATAATTGAAGAAAAATACTCGTCAGGTCTATTTTTGATGATGGTTAATTACCAATCTCCAAACCTTGTTTTGAATATATAACTTGAAAAATGTATCTGAACTCTACACTGACAAGGCCATCAATTGTTTTATTGATCTAAAGACTAAATTGGGTGTATCCATAGGCAGCTTTTAGCAGGTTAAATTTGTTCTGTTCACTTGTTAACCATAAATTGACTAATGTCTACTGACTACAATCTGGATAAGTAATAGATACATTGGTCATTACAGCATATAATTCTAAAGAATTTCCCTTTCTGCCAATCCAACAGTTTCTGACTTACTTAATTCCCTATTGATTTCTTTCAATGGAGAATTAGTAAACGCTATCCAACTCAACCAATATCTTCTTGAATCAATAGCAGAGAACAAGAAACTCTTAACACTCTGGTCCCAATTGAATTGAAAATGATTGGCTCCATATGATTGATTGTTGTTCCATAGTATAATACGGAAATTCTTCAACAGATACCATGCCATTGAGACCAAAAATAAGACAAATTGGACAGAGTTAAGAATGACAGCAGCTTTTTCAGCATGACATGGTGATAAATCTCTTATATTATTAGGGTCGAATGTTGTATCACAACCTTTAAATGTGCTTCTCTCAATACACATTGCAAAAGATGCGGTCCATAACACGCAGATAAAGAGCTCAAAAAACCCAAAAACAGCAGGTACCAACCCATAAGGAGCACAAAAGGAAACGATAATTCCAATGACAAAGAACCCCAAAGTTAAAGCACCATTGATAGAGTTTAAAACAAACTGATCTTCCATATATCCCCCATTTGCAGTATGTACACTTAATGGAATCATGACTAGTGCAATTAGAACTTGTAGGACCCTTAACAAGATCCCCAATAGAGCGAGCCATACTCTGGATTTAGAAACCGTTGATGATTGTAATTTGATGCCCATTTTCAGCTTGAACTATACTGAGATTAATGTGAACATAGTAACGTATCGGCCGAGTTTTATATAATAAACTGTTTAACGGCCTTAAGAAGTAAAAACAAAACAAATCTATTATTAGAGTCTGCGCGATATAGTTGAAAGCTTGGGATTGGACAGTGGATAATTCCTGAGCCGGGGCCCATAGCCCTAATTATTTAGGGCATAAAATCAGGTTGTTTTAATATTGGCAGTAGGCTGTAGGCTGTAGAATATTAGACTATACATGGATGATGTGAGACTGTTATCTGGCACCTGTCACCTGTGTCTATTGCAAACTGTAACATGGGCACTATAATTTAGCGAAATCAATACGATCGTTAAAAATTTTGCACTAAATTGATGCTGTGTAATTGTGCAGTCACCAGTGTAAATCGTAAATGCAACGCCCCACATCAAATTGACAGAAGAGCCACAAAAACTTCACTCATATTCCATTTCCAAATATAGCTACTTCAAACACCCACAAGCTGCTCAATCCCATTCTCTCCCTTTGAAAATATTATATAAAGAGACTCAATAGCGCCTTCTGAATAAGATAAACACAAAACCTACGATGAAATTTTACTCAGTTTTAGCCTTATTGGCAACTGCCATGACTGCCATGGCATTGCCTGTTGAGGACAATGACTACTCTAATTCCCAAATTGTCACTGTTGACTTGGATTTAGATAGAGATTTTGATGCAGTTAAAGAACAACTTCACCCAGTTCATTATGAATTGATCGCACCTAATGATGCTGAATTGGCCTCTATCAAATCTTATCAAGACTCCGTTGCAAGTAATGATTTGGCTTCTGGTGTTGTCTCTGTTTTCCAATTATCTGCATTGAGAACAGATGCCAATGAGTTATTGGAAGATGTCTCTGTTGATAAAAAGTACTATCTCAAGTTTGTCTCTGATGAGTTGATTAATCAAATCTATCAGTCCAATTCTAAGAGTGATGACTCTTTCCAAAACGAGTTGTTTGAATTGTTCTTGACCACTGAAGTCAAACAATAAGCGCTAGCAAATACATTAAGATATGCTCATGGTCTATGTCTTGTAGTTACTAGTATATTACCATCACAGAATTACCCAAATTCACCAACTAATAAAAAATAACGAAGCCTAATACTTCACTAGATTTCATCTCCCATCACCGTATCTAGACTCGCAATTGAGCTCTACTCTATATCTCTAGATAATTGCCTTTTCTATGATCACGATTCACCATGATACTTCAACTGGCTGTCAAAGGGTCCCTCTTTTTCTTTTCGAGGGACCCTTAAAGATACCTGTAAAAGTTAATTGTGCCAGACATGTCTCCAAACTAGAATATTCTAATAAGATAAGAAGTATTATTTGAGGTTCATCAGTGATGAACTTGTGAAGGGAATGAAAGCCAAGAATTCAGTCATTGGAAAACGTTCAGATCAAAAAGAGGATGTTGTTTTTGACACATTTTAGAACGCTACACCAAATGAAGAAAAGTATCAGTCCTTACTTCATTGATGATTGTTATATTGGTTGTATCATCACATAATTAGTTGGGAAGATTTGTACTATAAATGAATTCATAATTAGAATTTTTCAAATTTTGGAAAAATATTTGTAGAGTCTAGTATTGGAATTAAAATTAATTATCATGAAAATATATGGCAAAATTACAATAAATTATAGTTGATAAATCATATAATGATCTACTTTAAGTATAATTGTAGTATGTGAACTACCTGAATCCTACTGATAAAAATATAAAGCCTTGTGTAACAATATCAATATAGCATAGTGATATTCAAAGTATCGCAGTTATAACTTATCATCACTAAAAAGAACTTATTAAAATAATTATGAGATCAATCACAGTTCAAAAAAACATACACCAGTACAGTTAGACAAAAACCCAGTAAATATAACTTTCCAAGGCCCACTTCAACTAAACAGTCGGTTTAAGGGCCCCAGAGGGTTTTTCTGCTCAAGAAGGTTTTATTCCTTTGGAAAAAATGCAAAAAAAATAATAATGCATCCTATGAGGTTCGAACTCATGCTTCTTTCGAAATCCGATCTTGAGTCGGACGCCTTAGACCACTCGGCCAAAGATGCTTTTGATGTTGAAAATGTCAAATTTTCAATAAATCGCGGAAATCCGTCGTTTCTTTTTTTTTAAAAATATAGCCAAACAGAGGCGTTTTTACGTCATCAAAAATCCGATATAGTGTAACGGCTAGCACGGTTCGCTTTCACCGAGCAGACCGGGGTTCGACTCCCCGTATCGGAGCTTTACTTTTTTTTTTTGCATTAGAACATGAATGGATATCTTGTATCTTGAATCATCTCACATGTCACTATAGTATTACGTATCTACATGATTTATTTGACCTTCCCATTTATTATTATAATTATTTTATAGTTTATACCTCAATCTGTTCCATCACTACTCTTCTCTTCATCACTTGTAAATGATTTTTGTGATTCTGGACTGTATGCATATTTAGATCTTGCACGAATCTTTGCACCAAAGAAGTAAAATCCATAAGGAATAGCACAACATGCCAAAGAAACAAATGCCAATAACGAAGATGCCCATTCATAACCTAAACCATGATACATTTGAATAGTGAACAAAGGAACTGCAGCACCCCACATACTTCTTAAAAATGTCTTTGCTGCTAATCCAGAAGCTGCATAATGTTGGTAGGAATCCACAATGTAGTTATTTGCAGGGTTATACAACTGTGTGAAACCAAAACCACAAGCAAAACCTGAAAAACAAGGACCTGCCCAACTCACGTGTGGGAATGATGTCCATGCAAAACAAAACAAACCAACAGGAACAAACCAACAACCAATCATCATTGGGATCAAACGAATTTCTGCAGGTGGTAATTGACCTTTATCTGAATATTTTTTAGCTCTCTTGTTGTAATCTTTGTTAAAAAATGGAGCAACTGCAGCAGCAGTAATGACACCGACAGCAATTGGAATAAACATAAGACCAGTCTTGCCTGCACTCCAACCTTTACCTTCCATGTAAATTAATGGATATGCAAAGAAAAACATGTAAAGTAAACCGTAAATGACAGACATATAGATTGTGATCAAGAAAACAATAGGTTCAGTCAATAATACCAATGGTCTTAATAATGTTTCATTGGCAACTTCTCTCAATGGACGTTTTTTAATTTCAGAAACAGCTCTATATCTTGTATCACCTGTTAATTTTCTTAATTTTTTAGCTCTTTTCTTTAACAATGTTTGATGATGAGTTTCAGGAATTGTAACTAACATAACGGCATAAATACAACCTGAAAAAATTAACAAGACCCAATAAATCCATCTCCAGCCTGCATTATCACCAATGTAACCCCCAACTAAGGGACCAATAGCAGGTCCTAAAAATGGAGCAGCAGAGAAAACGGCCATTGCCATTCCTCTTTCTTCAGTTTTCCACATCTCTGCTAAATTACCACCAATTAAACACATTGGAGCTGAAAAGAATAAACCATCAAGAAATCTGCAAACTAATAAAGTACCAATGTTTTGAGCAACTGCACATGGAATGACAAATATGACAGCAAGTCCTAAAGTGGTTGAATAGACTGGATATCTACCGATTTCTTCAGATAATGGTGCAAATATTAAAGGTCCAATACCAAACCCCAACACTAATAACGTCACTGTCAAAATAACAACTTCTTCACTAACACCGAATGCTTTTTGAGGACCTTCCATATCACCAGTGACGACAGCTGAAGCAAATGCAACTGTGAAACAAACAATACCTAAATAAAAAGTAATATACCATTTCTTTCTCTGTGAATAATTTCTAGGATCTAGTGGATCATTCTCAACAAATGAGACTAATCTTAACCCTGTATCTTCGTCAATTGGATATTTCCATTCATCTTGTTCATTAAAATCGTATAAATGGTCTGGCGCTGGTCTTGAAACAATTTTTGCTAAATCGATACCTTCTTCTAAAGGACCTAATCCACCTGCTCTTGATTCTAATTTTTCAATCAAATCATCTATAGGTTCCTGATGCTCTTTAACAAACTCTTGAAACTCTTCCTCTTCTCTTTCTTCTTCAGAATCACCATGAATAAAATGTGATGCCAATGTTTGAACCCTTTCTATTGGATTTCCTGCTTGTGAAACGATGGAATGCACTCTTGAAAGAGGCCCGTCGTATGGAGATTCACTCATTGTCTATAGTTGTAAATCCTTTAAACTCCATGATCTAAAAGACAAACCGGTGCTTATTTATACCATTGCGTGAATATATTCAGCTTTATTAGCACCAGGTCGGTAACCTCTAAGCAGTCCGATATATACCTCAAACAGCTGAACCCAAACACATTTTCTACCCCAACCAGCAGCAGTTTATACCAATAAACAACACATTATAAGTGCAACATCCCATCCATCAACAACACTCTCAACAAGCAGCAAATCTCCATTAATTTCAACCTCATCGCTCATCACAAATGAAAAATTGAGTTGTTTAAAAGAAATTGTAAACAAACGGTCGGCTTAATTTTGCTCCCTGGACCGATCCACTTCCGAATTCGGAAAACTTCCTAATACAGTGAATATCCGAATGTTTTCCCCACAGTCATTTTTAATTGCCTTTCATCCCAATCGATTAATACTAGTGTTAATACTAGTGAAGTGATCTAAAGAAAGATAGAGTTTGGCTAGAGTTTGTCAAGAGAGTCAGTGATTAAGATCGTACCACTTAATCTTCCCCAAAGCAATAGCAAGCAACTTAGATATAATAATGTCGATATCCAAAGTATTGCCTAATGAGATTCTTATTAATGTGATCAGGAACATGGATGCAAATACGGTGCATGATAACATTGCTGAGATTCCTGAACTCAAGGGTCTCATTACCATTGTTGTGGATCTTGCATTGATAAAGACGTTCATTGAGAACGATGACGATGTGGGATCATATTTTAAGAAATATCAATACGTTCATTTCATAATTGATGACCTTGCATTTATAAAAGATCAGACAATATCGTTGAAACTTTTCAGAATTATAAGAACTCTGATTAATAGAAAAACATTTTATATCAAGATTGACTATTTACTGCATGAGATTGATTTAAATTATTTGAGAAATTTCAAGTCATTGTTTGTTAATTTGAAAGATAGAAGAAAATATTCATTAAATTTCCCAAATTTGATTAAAGTAAAGATAAATTCAAATCATTTATTACTCAATGACTTATCAAATTATGAAAATTTAGAGACTTTAAACCTATACTATTGTTCATCTAATTTCCTTCAAGAAGTTTTTCAAGTTTTAAATTCAACTATTCATAATGTCTTACCAGCATTGAAACATTTAAAGATTCAAGACTATATGAATGAATCAGAAGATGTTTATTTGAAAACAAGTGATAATTATAAAAATGATAATAATAACGATGATGATGATAGTGATGATTTTGATCATAATTCAGATTTTGATGAAAATGAATTTTATTTTGATGGTTTAGAAATTTTACAAAATTTCAACACTTATCAATTACAAAGTCTTTCCATTAAGAATTGTAACCTAACAATCTTGAACAATATGAGTTTCACAAATTTAATCAACTTGAAGATCGTTTCAGTTAATGATAAACACATTGATGCATATGATGTTATAAACACGGAAGAATTCGTCATTAATAATGGGGAAATATCAGTTTCAAAAGATGAAATCACTACATCTGCATTCAAAACAGGTGCTCAGTTACAAATCATGAACAATAATTTCCCAAAATTACAAAATTTAATAATTATTGGGAATATTAACGCTAAAAAATTCAGAAATAACACATTCAAGACTAATTTAAAATCCATTTTTGTGAAATTTGTCGATGCTGAGATAACTACAATGGAGAAATTCCAAGAAACGTTCTCATCATCCAACAAATTCTTAGAATCATGAACCTCATCTGTGAAAAAGTTCACGATTTTGAATACATTACTAGATATTACTTAGCTAGGAATATTTCCTAATCAGGGTATTTCAATCTATTTTTTTTTTTCATCTCGCATATAACGATTTTTTTTTTCTGTAGTTTGTATTAATTGAAGACTCTTGATTTCAAGAATCATCATAATAGAGGACACGAACTCTTCTTCATTCAACAATGTTCAAAAGAAACGTGCTCAAGTTCTTCCAGTTACCGAACCATTTAGTTCAACAACAAAAGACTCAACTTAAATCAAGTTTTTTAAGAAGTCCAATCAAGTTTTCAATTGGATTGATATCGACTTCATTATTCGTTGGTTATTGTTTCGATGCTAGATCCACTATCCATGAGTACGTTTTCTGTCCGTTGATTAGAATCCTCACTGATGCAGAAGAAGGTCATAAATTAGGAATATGGCTAATGAAGAATGGAATTTCACCAAGATTATTCTTTGATAAAGATCCAGCTAGATTAAAAGTCCATGTTTTCAACAAAGAGTTAAGTAATCCAATCGGTGTTGCCGCCGGTTTGGATAAGAACGGTGAAGCTATTGATGCATTGTTCGATTGTGGGTTCGGATACGTTGAAATTGGATCCATTACTCCATTACCACAACCAGGTAATCCACAACCAAGATTCTTTAGATTGCCACAGGATGATGCCGTTATAAACAGATATGGATTCAACTCAGATGGTCATGATGAAGTTGTTGTTAGATTGAAACAAAGATTAGGAAATTATATCAATGGTCATTATGAGGGTGGATTTACTAATTTTTCATTGAAAGATAATAAATTGTTAGGTATTAATCTTGGTAAGAATAAAACCGGTGATGAGATTGAGGATTATTTGAAAGGTGTTGATAGTTTTAACTCATTAGCCGATGTGTTAGTCATCAATGTTTCAAGTCCAAACACTCCTGGTTTAAGAAATTTACAAAGTGGTGATAAATTAACGGTTTTATTAAGTTCAATCGTTGCTAAGAGAGATTCATTAATTACAAAAGATAACAAAAAGACACCAATCTTGGTGAAAATTGCACCAGATTTAGATGAAGAAGAGATAAAATCCATTATTGATGCTGCTAAAAAATCTCAAATTAATGGTGTCATTATTTCAAACACTACTATTCAAAGACCAGAGACTTTGAAACATAAAGAATTAAGTCAAGAAACTGGTGGGTTATCAGGAGCACCTGTCAAACCATTCGCATTAAAAGCATTGAATACTGCTGCAAAATACGCTAAAGGTTCAGATTTGATCCTTGTCGGTTGTGGTGGTATTTCTACTGGTAAGGACGTTTTGGAATTCGGTAAGAACGGTGCTAAGTATGTTCAGTTGTATACCAGTTTCGGTTATAAGGGACCTGGATTAGTTCACAAGATAAAGAAAGAGTTGAATGAGGAGTTGATAAAAGAAGGTAAAAGTTGGGAAGAGATTGTCGGTTCCAATGTTGAGTAATGGGGAAAATTGTTTATAGTTGATAAAAATTTATTTATACCACTGTTTTTGGTTAATGTCATCTTTTCCATCAATACACATGTCATAGAGTTTGATTTCAAGGGTTGTAATGTGTTTTGACGTCTATTTTTTTACTTCTCAGTCTGGTACTTTGTTGGGTTCATCTACAGCTCATGGTGGGTACTGCCTTTATGCTCGGATCAGAAAGACTACAGTTGCTGGAAAATGTTCAAACGGGATAGAATGTGAGCCTTGAGGTAACAACTCTGGCACATATAAGATGACTACTTTATTGTTCCGCCTGTCTTTTTATTTTTCTCATAAGTTTGACACAAAAAGAACCACCAAAAATCAAAGAGAAGCAAATGAGCAAAACCACAATGGAGAAAAAAAAGTGTTTTGATAGCCGGTTGAATGATAAAATATTCTCTTTTCACAAGCTCGTTGCCAAATTAGCCAGCTAGCTAATCTTACACACATTCTTTTTACATCCGCTATATTGAGCTTCTTTATACTTTGCATTTTGCTCCATAAGGCTAAATATAGAGAGACTATCCACACATAAACCCATCCTTTTGAAACATCAAAGACATTACACAGATAGATTATTCATTACATTATCCCGGTTTTTCCATTGCTACAACTGCTGCTGATATTGAGGTTGGAAAATGTTGAAAACACATACACAGAGAGATATCTTGACTGAGAGGATTGAATTATTGAGTTCTTCTGCAAATGAACCACGATTAACGCCCAAATCAGGAGAGATTATTCTAGAAGATGATGAGGATGGGACTAATGGTCAAGATGGGAACAAGAATAGTGAAAACGTGGACCCCAATACTCATCAGGATCGTCTGAGATTTAGAGACAAGGTTTATAATTTCTTTACAGGAGGGAAAAAGAAGAGTGATCCAATAGTTGAGAAGCCTTTGACTACAATAACCGAAGATAATCATACTCATAACACTCATCATACTCAAGAAGTGACTATTGCAGTTGAATCTTCTTCTCAGAGAAGTCATGAGTCTAGAAATTCCTCAATTACAGATGAAGAAGATCAAGAAATTGAAGATCTCAAAAACTTGATTAGACAACAAGAAGAGAAAGAAAGACATCGATTAGAAGCTGAAGAATATGAGAGAAATCGTTATACAATCACCAATGATGATATCTCTCAAAATGAAATGCATTCCATTATAGAAAGTCTGTACTCTGAAAATGAGAGTGATGAGAATGAGACTCAGTTTAATACCATAAGAAATCAAAGAATTCCTTTATTACCTGAAGAAGTTAAAAAAGAGGAAGCCATCAAAAAGAAGGAATTGCCTTATCTCAGTTATATGTTTGCCAATGTTTATCCTGAACAGTTAAGCCCATATGAATTAGAGAAACATTTGATTGATTCTGATGATTATCAATTACTTCATAATTGGAGTATTTACAATGAGAAGAGAGTTGTTGGTCCCCAATATTACTTCATTCCTAAACTTATAAAGAAAGTTTCAATCAGTACCAAATTGATGTTACAAGAGGTTATGACTGCTTATAAAATTCGTTTTAAGAGTGTTACAAAATTTCAAGTTCATTTTTTTAGAGATGATTTTGATCCAATTAAAGACACTGAGTTTCAAGGATCTAACTTATGCATTAAAGTTCCTCAAAAAGATGCTTATACTCTTTGGAAAACAATGTTGAGGATATTTTTAGATGATAGGGAATACAGATCTGATGATTTACTCTATTATAAACTAAGGAATTCCGTTATTGGGTTAAGTTTTTATTTCATACAGGATAAAGCCCGTGAAGGTAAGAAGGAACTTTTAGTTAAAGTTAAGATTAATAACAAAGGGATCCCATTTGATCATGCTCAGTTGATCAAATCTCGTTTGCCTGATGAATTGAAAGATTGTATGAAATATGCTCGCTATTATGAAGATGATCAGACTGAAGTGAATTTTGTGTATGATTTTGATTGATATTGATGGTGAAGAGATTTTCATATTCCACTAACTTTTCTTTAATGAGATGTTGATATAAATTTATTACTAGATGTAGCAAAACTAGCAAAACTTTTTAGAATTTATTACTATCTCTATACTTATTCACGATTACAAGAAACCCAAATAATTATCTTTGGATTCTTCTTGAATCCCATTTGATTCTTGACTCAATTCCAACCATTCAACACCTTTGAAATCTTTATTGTCATTAGTTACTTTTTTCAAATGTTCAACTGCGTTTTCAGTGATTAACAAACTGATTGCATCATAACCACCAGCACCAGGAACGACACCTGCCACAACACCGTTTATTTTTGAACAATTGTCCAGTAGTTGAGTTTGTTCCTGTGGTTCAATATCAGCACCTGATCTTTTGGTAATTTCTCTTAAATCTTGTCTAATGGTAGCCACTGATTTAATCAATCTTTGGAAAATTAATAAACTTGAATCATTTGTAACTTTTAAAATTTCATCAATTGTATGATCATTGACGAAATTTAATGCAGTTTCGTAACCATCTGTGTACTCGATATCTTTCAAAGATTGTAAACTTTTAACGAATTCCATATTGGCATTGTTCAAACTTTCATATATCTGAGGACTTTCAGGATCAGATGCCCTCCATGCTAACACTTTAGAAACTAATTTTGGTGTATTGGACCCCGTTTGTACATCACCCATGATCAGTTTGATACCACGCGGCAAAGACACCGGATCAGATCTGATATCCCAGTCAGTTTCATCTATCAATTGGACTAATTGTGAATGATACTCATTTGGTGATGTTTTTGAAAGGTTGTTAATCAAAGAAGGTTCAAATCTTCTATAGACAATCGATCCAAAAGTAGCAGCAGCCACATCGAATCCAGACCCAACTTTCCCCTGAGCCTCACAATGTGCCACTTGTGCTAAATTATGGATCTTATTCTTTGTTGATGAAGAATTGACATCAAGGTCTTTAGAAAAGAAAGAAAGTAATGCAGTTGTTAAAACCGTCACCAAACCAGCTGAAGAGCCCAAACCGGTTTTGGCAACTTCCGTGATCGGTTTGGAATGATACAGAAGCGTTTTATCCCCGGATTTCTTCACCAACGTGTCTTCAGTGGAGTGATATGCTGGATCTGAGAATATACTGATTTCAATATCAAACTTCAAGTCTTTAGGATTCACATAGTGCAAAACCGTCTCAATTGCGCTCAAAACAAACGGATTCTTCCGCCCACGAGTCTCCTCCAGCACCAGCCACCCATCAGCGTCCCATCCAACAGCAAACTCCCACTCTCCATCAGCAAACTGAGGGCTCTTCACTGTGACTCGTTGGCCCTTTCCACCATCTCCAGCCCCAGAAACCGCGTGCATCCGCGAGGAAAGCGCCACCGCATAAGAATCAAACGCTCTGTCCAGCACGAGGTAACCGCCCACCAGCAAAGCCTTCCCCGGCCCGCTAAACGCTCTCAACACCATCTTCACTAGTATTAAAGCACTATATCACTAGTTAGAGAGTCTTCGCGAATTCTCTCTTTCTCCACCGAAGGCAAAAATAAAAACAGTTAATTCGCCTCCTAACTAAACCCACAACGAGAATGAACGTGCTCCGAGGCCAGATCAGACGCAGCGTGGGCGTCCAAAGGGCCACCACGAGGCTCCTGTCCACGCACAGGCCGCTGCAGTTCCACCACGCGAAAACCCTGCTCCAAAAGAACCCCCAGAAGAAGGACGAGGACAAGAAAGGTCCCAACCCATCAGACTACTTCAAGTCCAAAGAGTTCTACAGATCGCTTTACCTTACTGTGGGTATCACCGTATTCTTCTACCTGATCTCCCCTTCAGACTCAGCCACCCCGAGTGTCCTCACGTTCCAGGAGTTCAAGTCGAAATATTTGGAGAGAGGGTTAGTGGAGAAGTTGGTTGTTATCAACAAGCAACTCGTTGAAGCCAAATTGAGACCAGAAGCTTCTGGTTCTTCGGATAACCAATTCAGTGCGTTTGGTGGACAAACCCATGTCGGATTCACAATTGGTTCCATTGATATATTCGAAGAACAGATTGATGAGATTCAAGACAAGCTTAAGATCCCTCCTTCTGAACGTATACCTGTTGTTTACGTTGAAAGAGGTGTTCCATTCGCATTCTTATTGCCATTCTTGCCTACTGCGTTATTACTAGGTGGGTTGTTTTACTTGAGCAGAAGGGTTCAAGGTGGTGCAGGTGGTGGACCTGGTGGGATGTCCAATATCTTCAGTGTTGGTAAATCCAAAGCTAAATTGTTCAATCAAGAAACAGATATTAAGGTGAAATTTAAAGATGTTGCAGGCTGTGATGAAGCAAAGGAAGAAATTATGGAATTTGTTGAATTTTTGAAAAAACCACAGAAATATGAAAGATTAGGAGCTAAAATCCCAAGAGGGGCAATTTTATCAGGTCCTCCAGGTACTGGTAAGACCTTACTTGCCAAAGCAACTGCTGGTGAAGCAGGTGTCACATTCTTATCCGTTTCAGGTTCGGAATTCGTTGAAATGTTTGTTGGTGTTGGTGCTTCTAGAGTTCGTGATTTATTTAAAACTGCAAGAGAAAAAGCACCAGCCATTATCTTTGTTGATGAAATTGATGCAATTGGTAAAGAAAGAGGTAAAGGTGGTGCCATGGGTGGTAATGATGAAAGAGAAGCCACTTTGAATCAACTTTTGGTTGAAATGGATGGATTTGAAACATCTGATCATGTTGTTGTTCTTGCTGGTACCAATAGACCTGACGTTTTAGATCCTGCTTTAATGAGACCAGGAAGATTTGATAGACACGTTTCTATAGATAGACCAGATATTGAAGGTAGAAAAGCCATTTATAACGTTCATTTACAAAAATTAAGATTGTTTATTGATAAGGATGGTGTCAATGAAGAAGCCAATGGTGAACTCAGTGGTAGATTAGCTGCTTTAACTCCAGGTTTCAGTGGTGCTGATATTGCTAATGCATGTAATGAAGCTGCTTTGATTGCCGCTAGATTAGGTGATGACTACGTTGAATTAAGACATTTCGAACAAGCTATTGAAAGAGTCATTGCTGGTCTTGAAAAAAAATCAAGAGTTTTATCTCCTGATGAAAAAAGAGTCGTTGCATATCATGAAGCTGGTCATGCCATTTGTGGTTGGTATTTGAAATATGCTGATCCATTATTGAAAGTCTCAATCATTCCTAGAGGTCAAGGTGCTTTAGGTTATGCACAATATTTACCACCTGATCAATATCTATTATCAGTTGATCAGTTCAATGATCGTATGACTATGGCTTTAGGTGGTAGAGTTTCTGAAGAGTTACATTTCCCAACCGTTACATCTGGTGCTCATGATGATTTCAAGAAAGTCACCAACATTGCCGAATCAATGGTTACTAGATTAGGTATGAGTTCAAAGATTGGATATGTTTCATTTGATACTGGTGATGAAGGTGGATTTCAAGTTCAAAAACCATACAGTGAAAAGACATCAAGAACGATTGATTTGGAAGTTAAGAAAATAATTGATTCATGTTATCAAAGATGTAAAGAACTTTTGGTTGAAAAAGAAGCTGAAGTTGAGAAAGTTGCAGAGTTATTACTTAAAAAGGAAGTATTAACTAGAGATGATATGATTGATTTATTGGGACCAAGAGAATGGAGAGAAAATGATAGTTTTGAAAAATACTTTGCAGGTGGTAAATCTGCTCCTCCTCCACCACCTCAAGAAGGTGCAACCATATAAACCACAACTTGATGTCTTTACGATAATTATTGAAAATAGAAAAAATTAAATCTTCAAAAAAGAAAAAAAAAAACAGAAGAGAAAGAGGAATAATAATTAAACCTGTACATAGTTTATTATTTAAATGAAATGATCATATTTTACAGAATGTTAGGTGTAGCTGTTCAGCATATTCTTCTCTGTAATTAAATTAAAGTTGATTCTAAAAAGTCTCCTCTTCCATGTTAATATCATTAGTAACATCATCATCAGGAACTTGGAATCCTTCTTCGGTGCTGTATAAGACCTCTTGGATCTTTATCAATATATCTTTCAAACTAGGAATCTCATCACCCACAACGATTTCTTCATTAATACCATCATCAATTTCATTTTCTTTCTTTTTTAAATGTTCACTAGTCGTCTCCGTTAAGATCTCAATCTCTCTTAATTTATTGAAATAGAAATTCCTCTCCGTCTCCAAAGCATCAACTGCAATCTTATACTCTGCTAATTCGTTATCTTTATCATTCAAAGACGCCCTTGTTTGATTCAACTCGTTTTCTAATTCAACAACAACATTTGATCCAGTCGATGAAACACGAGACGTGGCACGCGACCCAACACGTGATGAAGACCCTGAAAAGACTCCATTCCCTGAAGAAACCCTCGATCCGGAAACTGATCTAGTTCCATTCGTACTGCTGCCTCCTAAAGATGATGATCCACTAACGTTACGTCTTGATGTTGAGCTTGCTGCTGCTTGTGATGCCCTCTGTCTGGCAGAAAGTGCAGATCCAGAAGGAACACCATTGGAGAGTGATGGTGGTTTAGCAGTAGAGGCAGGCTGTGGGGTACCAGGAACGGATTTGCGTCTGGCATCAGGATCGTATTCTGTTTCATCTTTATTCTCTTTCCAAAATTTTCTAATCCATTGGAAAAACTCCAGATTGTCTTGAAATTTACATTTGATCAGTCTATCCACAGGCACAGTCTTGCTGATCTTGTGTTTCACGAAACTACTCTGCAAGACTTTGTAGTTGTTGAGATATTCGTATTCTTTAGTCGCGTCAAACTTGACACGATGGATAGGAACGTCAAGATAGATCGAATCGATCAGTTGACAATAAGCAGCACCTGTCCCGAGTTGTTCGACTTTTGTGTAGTTCAGATTCAGCGTCTCGTTCACCCAATTGAGCAAATCCACACGGCTTTCCGTCATTTTTGAGTGTCTGTATTCTGCTGAGATAAATAGTAAACAATTTTTTTCTTTTGTTTTTGTTTTTGTTTCGAAATCAAAACATTGAAAATATTTTTGTGATGTGTGGATGTCATCAAATTGAAGATTTGCCTGTTTGTTTCAGTGTTGTGGATTCATGTTGGTGTTTGATACTGTTGTTGATGTTTGAACAGTGGTGGCCATGTCAATGCTCACTAGATCTACACTCCCTCCAAATCTCACGTTTTTGTGGTTCAGAATGGGGTATATAAAGAAAAAAGTGGTCCATTGATGAAATTTCATACCTTTTCCCATAACTACTCAGCTCATTAAAAACTGATTAAAAACATAGCTATCATTAACCTTGCTCATACACTCATCAAAAACCTTCATTCAGAAAAAACTACTTAAAACTACTAAAAAAAAGAGAACTCAATCATCACAAATAGACGCTATTCAATTTTTATCACTGAATTTTCATTATGAAGCTTACATTATTCTATTATTTGCTCTTCGTCACTTCTGTGCAATCAGCCTATTTTGTCAAGCTCAAGAAACCATCCACGTTGAACAGTTTGTTGAAACTAGACGATCAAGTCGTTTCTGTTAACCATTTAAGACCAAAAGTTAAAAAGATTATTTCATTTGGTTCATTTGAAGGATTTTCTGGAAATTTCACTAAGGATGTCATTGGTCGATTGAGAAAGAATCCATTAGTTGCAGAGATCGTCCCTGATTTTACAATCCAGTTGAATGATGATTTATCTTCGTCTTTGAACCATGAACCAGTCGATTTGGAAACTCGTGATGTTGATGATGATCCATCCATGAATTTAAAAACTGAGAAATCATACACTATATTTGAAGATCTGTCAGAATTGGACACACAGTTCATGGCGCCTAGACATTTAGCAAGAATATCAAGACATTCAAGACTTCCTCTGAACCAAAGTGTTAACTATTATTTCAACTCCAAATTTGCAGGTAAAGGTGTCCATGCTTATATTATTGACACTGGTATTTTCAAAGAACATCCTGAACTAGAAGGAAGAGCCATTCATGGTGCTGATTTTACTAATGAAGGACCTGGTGATTTGAATGGACATGGTACTCATGTTTCTGGGATTATTGGTTCGAAATCTTTTGGTGTTGCCAAAGGTGTCACTATTGTTGAAGTTAAGGCATTAGATCGATTTGGTCAAGGTTCACTATCTACTGTGATTTCAGCGTTGGAGTTTGCCGTTAAACATCGTAAAGAGAATGATGTCCTGGGTGTGGTTAACTTAAGTTTAGGTGCCATCAAGAATAGTGTTTTGAACCAGGCAATCCAAGCTGCATTTGAGAGTGGATTATTAGTGGTTGCAGCAGCTGGTAATTCTAATGTTGATTCTTGTTTGACTTCACCTGCCAGTTCACCTCATGCGATCACTGTTGGTGCCATTGACGATAGAACCGATGCCATTGCTAGTTTCTCTAACTGGGGAGAGTGTGTGGATGTGTTTGCCAGTGGTGTTCTCATACAGAGTCTCTCTATTGCCAATGCTGATGTTCCGTTGTTGTTGTCGGGAACATCGATGAGTTCTCCTACTGTGACTGGCCTGGCTGCGATTCTGCTCGAGAAGGGAGTTGCAGTGACTGATGTTGCAGATTTACTACGTGAACTGAGCACCAAGGACCGTATCACACTGAGATCATTAAGAGCGAGACCAAACACTGCGAATCGGATCGTGTTCAACGGGATTTCGAAAGACGACGACGAGTTTGAAGAAGAGGAATTAGCAGAAGAGCCTGAACTGAGAAACGAGAGTGGTGAATTGCGTGAAGCGTTGGATCCACAGAGAGTTGGTGGACTCCAGTGCTGATGTAATGGTGATTATTTATTTATTTAAGGGTCTTTTTATACCGAATGTGTCAAATTTGTGCCGAGGTTGTTCTCCACAATAGATGAATATAAAAAGGGACCAAATTCCCCTTTAGTTTTTGTTGTAGATTATACAATGGTTGATTTAATTAGAGAGAGACAGCAGGAGCGTGAGGGTTGTAGTTTCCCCGTGAGGGAGTTGACGTACTTCCTCGATGGATCTTCTGAGGAGACGTTCAAGACAGAGGCCATTATGAATGCATTTGAAAGGGATCCATTGTTCAAGATTCAAGATCATCATTTAGACTTACAAGAGAAGAGAGAGTTGACATTCAAACGAATCACTCGGTTCTTACCATATACTTTCACTGATGATTATCCTACGTTGTTAAGACGGTTGCAAACGATGGGGATCTTTGATGGTAGTACATTGACTAGATTTGGTGTTCATTATGGGTTGTTTTTACAAACTGTTGATGCATTAGGTACAAAGGAACAGAATGAACATTGGGCAGTTTTGAAAGGTGGTCGAAATCTTGAGAAATTCTTTGGATGTTTCGGTATGACTGAATTAGAACATGGATCTAATGTTGCCAAGTTGCAGACTGAAGCTACTTTTGATGAAAATTCAGATGGATTTTATATCGATACCCCTAATTTAGGTGCTACTAAATGGTGGATTGGTGGCGCTGCCCATAGTGCCACTCATTGTGTTGTTTATGCCCGTTTGAAAGTCAAGGGGAAAGATTATGGGATTAAAAATTTTGTTGTCCAGTTAAGGGATTTGGAAAGTGGTGAATTGTTGCCTGGTGTTGCAGTTGGTGATATTGGTAAGAAAATGGGTCGTGATGGGGTTGATAATGGATGGATTCAATTCTCTCAGTGTTGGATCCCAAGATTTAACATGTTGAGTAGATTTACTCAAGTTAGTTCTACTGGTGAAGTTACTTTACCTAAATTTGAACAGTTGGGATATACTGCTTTAGTCAATGGTAGGGTTAGTATGGTTGGTGATTCATATCATGTTGGTAAGAAGTTTATAACTATTGCTTTGAGGTATGCCACTGTTAGAAGACAATTTGGTAAAGATGTTAATGGATTAGAGAAGAAGATTGTTGATTATCCACATCATAGAAGAAGATTATTCCCATTATTGGCAACTGTCTTTGCATTCAACTCATCTGCAATGGAAGTGTTATCATTTAATGAGAAATGTCAAAGATTAGTTGAAGCTGGTGACATTAAAGAAGCAATTCCAAATTTGAAAGATTTGTTTGCATTGAGTGGTGGGTTGAAAGCGTTTGCAACTTGGGAAGTTTGTAAGATCATTGATGAATCAAGACAAGCCTGTGGTGGACATGGATACTCTGCATATAATGAGTTTGGTAAAGGTTATGATGATTGGGTTGTTCAATGTACTTGGGAAGGTGATAATAATGTTTTGAGTTTGAGTTGTGGAAGAGCATTGATTCAAAATTATCTATCATTGGAAAAAAATGGTAAATTAGGTAAATATTCCCAATATTTAGCCAACGCTAGTGATGATTATGATTTAAATGTTGAACAATTAGATGATGTCGAATCATTAATTCAAGCTTGGGAAGCGGTTTCTAAAAAATTGGTTAAATTAGGAGCAACCAAGTATAAATCCATACTTTCAAAAACCAACAGTTCTGAATTATCTTTTGAACAAGTATCATCCAATAGATTTGAAATTGCAAGAATTCATACAAAACTTACAATCTTGAAAACTTTCAACGATCGTATCAAAGATTCTAATCCATCAATCAAACCAGTATTAACTTCATTGGCTCAATTATATGCACTTCATATAACTTCTGAAAACATTGCAAATTTCTACTCATCAGGAATAATCAATGGTCCATCATTCAGTGATGCATTAAATGATAAGATTGATCAAGTTAATGAAAGATTAAGACCAGATATAATTGGTTTAACTGATTCTTTTAACCTTTCAGATTTCTTCATTGGTGCTAAAATAGGTAATCATGATGGTAATTTATACGAAAATTATTTCAAATTCGTATCAACTCAGAAAGATGGTGGATATAAAGCTCCATATTTTGATAATGTTTTGAAACCATTCTTGCATAGAGATGCTGGTCCAAATGATAACCAAAGAAGATGATTGAAACCATGAGATTAATGTAAAATAAACATGTATGAATTTTTTAACAGAAGTAGACTGTAGTAGTATCCTGGCAATAACCCACTCCAGTAAAACCTCTTTCCTACCTTCTCATGCTCTACATCTGTTGACCGAAAACATAATTTATTCAATTTATCACGTGACTGACTAAAATCAGGGTAACACCCTTCCCGATCTCTCTTTAATATATGAAAATTGTCATACAGGCACACAATGCAATTAACAATTAACCTAATCCAATTACACTTCAAAGTGGGAAATTGAAGCTGGAGCCATGCACGAGGCACACATTGTGACACATAACGACATTCGGGTGCTGTGCATTGCTGAATTGCGTGGACATCTGACGCTTTTGAACGAGCTTGCTGTTGAACATAAGGCTGATGTTATCTTACATACTGGTAACTTTGGATTTTTTGATCATGAATCAATTGACAAGATTCATGAGACATATCTGCGGCATATGGTTGCATTCTCGCCAATTCTTCCATCTGAGATTGTTGATAAAGTGAGCAAGTTGTCACGTGCGAAAGGGGAGCATGTTGATCATGCTGATGTTGATAAATTAAGAGAATTGTTGAATGGAGTTGAACTTAGTGAGTTGATGAAGTTCGTTGAAGGAAGAGAGAGACTTAATGTTCCTGTTTATGCAATTGCAGGGATGGTTGAGGATAATACAGTTTTGAATAAGTTTAGACTGGGGACGTATCAAGTGCATAATTTAAACATTTTAGATGAAAACAATAGTTATCATATCTCTTTGAGATCTAATGGGACCAATAACAATTCATTCGATGAAGTACTGAATAATGGTGATGTTTATAATGGAGATGAAGATTATGAAGAAAATGAAGTTGATGAGAGTTCAGGTGAGGATGTGGACTTATTTATTTGTGGGTTGGGGGGAGCTCTTTCGTATCAAAAACTATTCCATCAAGGTTCATCCGATCATGATGTTGATGAGCTGATACGTAGGGATCAACTTCCAGTTGCAGGAGAACCGGGTAATATTTGGCTAACAATGGTTCAAATTGGACAATTTATCGAAACGGTACAGGAACAATCAAGAAATTCTGATATTAAAATCATGTTGACGCATCCATCTCCAAGTAGGGAAGGACTATTAGCACATTTGAGTGTGTTTTTGAAGATGGATTATACCGTGTCTAATGGGTTACATTTTCTGTATCCTTCGAGTTTTAATGAGTTATCAGTGTGTCCTAACTTTGAGTTTTATAAGCTTAAGTTCAGTGAGGCACGTACACAGTTGTCGTCTTTATGGAGCAAAGTACAAGGTGATATTGAACAGTTAGTTGCCTCATCTGCTCGTTTGACAAAACTTGTAACGTTAGCATTGGGTTCATTTGATCGAATTCCAGTGACGAAAGAACAAGAGATCACTCCATTAGCACTAAGTTTCAACAAACGCGATGTCAACTTCAACACAATTCGTCTTCAGTCAGATGCATACTATTTGTCATTTCAAAACCAATGGCATTTCAACCTGTGTGATGTTGGAGTGGGGCATGTTCTGCTGCGTGTTTCTGAAGGACGGTTGAACTTCTCTGCACAGGCCACTGGGTTCGACTTCCGGTTCAGGAAAGACGGGAGCGAGATCAGAGAGAGAACAAAGAACGGATTCAGGGGTGCCAGGGGCGCCAAACGGGGCCGTGGCCGTGGGAGACGTTAATACACAGACTGTTGATAGATGAATGTAGTAATAAATAGGATCAATAAATAGAATAAATATGAATAAATAAGATGAATAACATCAATGGCCGTCCCATGGGTGTTGGATCCCCAGCATGACTAGCCCGTCTTGTTTGGCCCTGTAGAGGATCCAGAAGATGGCGACTGCACCGATCGATTTGGCGATGTTGCGCTGGAGCGGTGAGACGTTTGGCGGGTTCGGCGGGGCGTGGCGGACGTACTTTGGCGCGTGGTGGGAGAGTCTGAACAGCGAAGAGCGCATTTTGTTGGATTAATTAGTAGTAGAATTAGTATTATTGTAAAGTGGTGATGTTTTTACCCCTTAGTTCAATTCGCGGGTCCTGCTGGTCTCTGCCTAGCTCCGCCTAGCTCCAGGCGGAAGTTGCAGGCGGGACCACACGTGTGTCAAAAAAAACAATCTCATTCCTTCCCACTAAACAACAGCGGTAACGAGATGAAGTTCGGGAAATACCTCGAGGCGAGACAGCTGGAGCTCCCGGAGTACGTCGGCCACTTCATCAACTACAAGCAGCTCAAGAAGCTCATCAAGCAGCTCGGAATCGACCAGGCGCTCCAGGACAACAGGGCATCTTTCTTCTTCAGGCTGGAAAGAGAGCTAGAGAAGGTCAACTCTTTTTATCTTGAGAAGGAGTCAGACCTCAAGATCAGACTCGACATCCTCATCAAGAAGAAGAACGACGCTATTGCTAAGAACAGACTCGGTTCAAGAGAGTCCATCACCTATATCACGTTGTACGATGGGTTCAAGAGGTTTGCAAGGGATTTGGATCGTTTAGAGCAATTCATTGAGCTCAATCAGACAGGGTTCTCTAAAGTGTTGAAGAAATGGGATAAGAGATCCAAATCTCACACAAAGGAACTGTACTTGTCCAAAGCAGTCAGTGTGCAACCCGTTTTCAATAGAGAAGAAATTTCACAATTGAACGATCTATGTTCTAATTCATTGTTGGAATTGAATGCCAATGTTGAAGGTGAAGAGGTTGTTAGATTCGAATCTGGTTCAAAACGTTCAACTTCAAGTTTGCCAAAAAGTTCTGAAACTAATGCTAGTACTGATATACCCATTGACGATTTTGAAATTGATGAGTTATATTCTGAATTCTTAACAATTTGTGATTCTTCCAATGCAAAAGATTTGTTATCAAAATTTATTTCAAGAATCAACGTTTCAATTAATTCATCTTTGAAATTATCGAAATTATTTTTTTTATCAATTTCAACATCAATTTCTGATGAATTATTAGAAAAATTCTATAATGAATCTTCAGAATTGATAAATCTCAATCACCATGATGAGATTTCTAAAAGAACAATCATCCATGAAGCTTGTTCAAATCAAAAACATGATAGAATTTTCATCTTACAAAGAGCAATTTCTGAAAATTTGGAGATTATAAACAAAAAGGATATCTCTGGTAGATACCCATTACATTATGCTTCAGAATTAGGAAAATTTGAAATAGTTAAACTTTTAGCAAGTCAACCTGAAACTTTACAACATATAAACACATTAGACTATGATTCAATGACACCACTTTTGTTAGCTGTTTCTAAGCAACATTTGGAAACGGTCAATACCTTGTTACAACTAGGTGCCGATCCATCACCAACAAACACAGAACAAAACCCTCAATACTTACCTTTGAACTACGCCTGTACAATAGGAAATTACAAAATCGTTGAATTGTTATTAACATATCCAAAAGTTTATGAGAATTATCAAAGAGACGCTGAAGGTTTATCACCATTACACGTGGTTGCAAAAACCGGACAATGGGAATTGGTTGAATTATTAGTCTCTAAGAATGCTGATCCTAATGAATTGGATGGATTCAACAAATGGACACCTGTTTTTTATTCAGTCAGTGAAGGACATGTTAAGACAACTGAGAAATTGATTGAAAATGGAGCAAAGATAGATATAAAGAATGATAAGAATTTTTATCCAATTTTTTATTCTGCATGGGAAGGTCATGTTGACGTTTTAAACGTTTTAATCAAAAATTTCAACGAACAAAAATCCCAGAATATTTTATCACCTTTGAAAGATTTAAAACTTGATTCTAATGTTTTACCACCACCTCCAACATTTTCTTTAAACCCATCAAACATCAACATTGATACAATCCCCGATCTTTCATTACCACCACCAATTATTCCTTTGAGAAGATATGGTCATAATTTCCTTGAAAAGAAAATCTTTGTACAGTTACAATTTGAATTAGGTCGATCATTGTTGAATTTGAATGAATTATCAACCACATCATCATCACCTGGAAGAATTGTTATAAGTTCTAAAAGTTCAGATGTTGTGCCTAGAAATTTAATATTACCAATAACTGATGCTGATAATATAATTGCATTTCAAATTGATTCTTTAGAAGATTTTCAAATTGATTTTGAAATTTTTCCATCTTTTGGTACAAAATTAATTGCAAAGACATCTGCATTATCCAACGTTTTCAAAAACGTTTCTAATGATGGATTGAAAAATAACGTTACATTACCTTTATTTGATGGTCGTTTGAAAACTATTGGAGAATTACAATTTCAATTCCAAATAATTCATCCATATTCTGGTACACCTTTAGAAATTTCAAAATATGATACTTATTGGAAATCAACTAGTGGTAATAATAATTCAGTTCCTACACAAACAAGTATTGTTCAAAATGTTTTAAGTTTCGTTACTGCTTCTTCCTTGAGTGGTGATTATGTTAAGATCAATGTTACTTTATTAAGTGATGGTACTCCAATTGCTTGTCCTAATTGGAATTTAGAAATTTTAAATACAAAAATCCCACTTTCACAATTATCCAAAGAACAATTGAAAAACTTGACAAATTATGAGAAATCATTAGAAAATTTCCAAGACTTAATTTCCAAACAAGAAACTTCAACAGATTTACAAAAATTTAAATATTTAATTTTTTTGAAAAATCATTTGAAAAAAAACTATATCATACTTGATGATCTTTTGAAAATCATTCCTGAGTTTGTTAACATCAATCTAGAGATCTTATATCCAACAGAAGCAGAAATAAGTCAATTACCATTAACATTACCAGAATCCACTAATGTGAATTTCTTTGTTGATTTATTACTCACATCAATATTTGATCACGTTCGTCATTCAAGATCTTTAAAAACTGAAAACTCTTCCAAACGCACAAGATCAATTGTTTTTTCATCAAACGTTCAATCAGTATGTTCAATCTTGAATTGGAAACAACCGAATTATCCTGTTTTTTTCAACATTTCAGGAATTTTCTACAATCATCAATCTGAAACTTTCTCAACTTCTTCAGCAAATGGATATCCGATCGATATCGTAACCAACGAGGACCCAACCACAAGATCCATCAAAGAGGCAACCAAATTCGCAACTAATAACAACATCTTGGGTATAATTTGTCCTAATGAATTATTGAAAGTTATTCCTGATTTGGTTGAAGTTATTCGTTCAAGAGGATTAATCTTGGTAGCTTCTGAACGTGTTAGTTTATTAGACTCAACAACAATTGTTGAAAATTCAACAGTTAATAATAATAATGATACTACTGTTGCAATTGGAAGTTCAAGTGCAGAATTGTTTAATGGGTTGAATAATGATATTAATGGTGTGAGATTTGGTAATATGTTGAGTTTTAAAGGGGATATTGATATGTAATTAGATGAATTAGAGAAGTTGCCTTAAAGTGTGTATAGTGTTTGTTGATGTTGAAACCTGTAAGACCAGATAAATTGAAAAAAAGTTAATTTACAAGATACAATGTAATTTTGTAATCGATAGTGTAACTTTCTAATCAAAATGATAATGCAGGTAAATTATTGATTCAATATATACTTTATTATTTAAATCTAGATAATGCAGAACCAACCAATTCTTTTTGTTCAGGTAATCCTTCATTCTTTCTTTTATTCAACTGTCTTAACTCTTTCTCTTTTTTCAAATTTGCTTCAGCTCTTAATTTTCTTTCATCAATAACATTTTGAGTTTTCTTTCTTAAATAACGACGTAATGAACTATTCTTACTCTTAACTTCTGGTCTTATATCCAATTTCAAATCTCCTTGCTTAGCTGTTTGTTTATCCAATTCCATTCTTTCAGCATGTGTCAATCTCTTCTCTGATGATTGTTTAGAAACTTTACCAATGAAATTTGGATCTAATGAAATAGTATCAGCAGGTAATTTCTCCAATAATGAACGAACTTCAGTCTCTTGTCTTTGTTTAGCAGTCTCATATGGATTGGCTTCAAATGCATCGAAATTAGCCTCACCAGATCCAGGTATTATTAAATTCTTAACACCGTTGGAATGTCCAACACTTAACAAATCTTCAAATGGAACGTATTTGATCTGTTCAATCTTGGAACCAGGGACAAGATGCGTCATGTATGGTTCTTTTCGATATGATTTATAAGAATCTTTCCAAACTGTTACATTTGGTCCCCATGCACATGATAAAAGACCTGTATCGGAAAATTCAATATCTGAAGCAGGCGTAGGCGTATGATAAGAGTATAATTCCTTATATGTTCTAATATCATAAATCTTTAATGATTTATCACCACCTGCAACTGCCATATAATTACCAGATCTGTTAACTGACAAAGCTTTGATTGGTCCTCTTGTTGCTTGGATCTTGACGAGTGGTTCTGGGGAAGTTGGTGCCCAAAGTGATACAACACCAGTGGCGGAACCTAGTTGCATTATAGCGTTCCATGGGTTTGATGTCATTGCCGTTGTTGGGCCTAATTTTGTTCTGATTTCACTTACTAGATTACCTGTTGAAACGTCTTGATATTTCAAAAATCCGGTATTACCAGCAGTTGTTAACAAATAATGATATGGTAAAAAATCTAAATGTTTAACTTCAATATGTTGTTTCATTCTATGTAATTCAGTACCTTCATTATCATAGATGAAAGTATATTTTTTTTGAGCAACTGCAAAAAACTGTTCATTTTGTAAATATTTCACAGCATTAATAGTTTCATTCAAATTTAATTCCGCTCTTAATTCACCTTTTCTCCAATCCATAGATGCAACATGTCCCTTTTGTCCACCAATCAACAAATGTGTACCATTTCTTGAAAAATCAAGTTTATATGGTCCAAATTGATCTAATTTCAAATCAATAGCCTTATTCGCAGTAGACTGATCAACTTCCTTCACAATATCCCTCTGTTGGAATCTATACGTCTTCTCCATACCTTCGGCTTCAAGAAACCCTTGATTCTCTTGTAATAACATATCAGTGGCAGCAGTAGATTTCAAAGTCTCTCTATATCTCTTATCCTGTTCTTTCAAATCTCTCTTCAAACGCTGCTTCCGTGATGTTTTGGAGTCACTAGTGAAAGCACCAGCATCCCTAGCATACTTGGACGTGCTACCAGTGTCCAGCTGTCCGTTCTTCCCTGTGAATTTACCCATTATGATCAAAGATCTATACTTATAACTTATAACTCTAACTAGAAAAAAAAAAAATTATCGATAAATTTTTTTTGCGATGAGCATTATGTAATAATTATATAAGCGAATAACCGTATACCGTATACCGTATACCATATAGGCATATAAGTCTATTTCAAGGTCTGAAGTTTGAAGTGTGTCAGGTTGAGAGTGTTGAGTGACACATCTTTGACAGCTAATCCTGATTCTCACACTAGTATTCAACTAACTACATTACTATTATTGAATAAATTTTATATTGCAAAATTATAGCAAAATTACATCAATTTGCAATCTTGGTTGACATTGAACTTCTTTTTAAACTTCTCAATCATGATCAAGAATTTACCCTTCATAGACTCAAAAGAAGCATCAATCTTCTCCGTGGTAGTTTCAAACAATTCACAATGTGAAAAATCAATAATTATTGGATTTCCATTCTCATCAACAAAGAAGTTTGACACTTTAATATCTGTATTCTCAATCCCAATTTCAGCCAATTGTTTAATTTGTTCCAAACCTTTCTCAATTGTGTTATTACTCAACTTCTCAGGATGATTTGTAACCTCTTCAAAAGAAATATAAACTCCTAATCCTAACCTATCCCAAGGATAATCACCATCAATGATATCCACTTCAAGGACATTAATATTACCATAATTAAGCATTTCAGGACAATTCAACAACACACCTGATTTCTCACCTTGTTGAACCAACTCATTATGCCTCATGATCATTTTGTTTGCACGTACTTCAATTGCGTAATGATTTCCAACTATTTCATCAACGTAGTCATTAGAAGTTTCATAAACCCCCCTCACGAAATATTCACTGTCATAAAACTCTTCTAATTGGATAAAATCATAACACTTGATCACTATACTTGATGGAAGTTCTAATGGTTCATCATCTTGACCCTCTTCTAAAATTCCAAGATATTGATCTTTAGGCACACTAAAGACTTTTGTAATGAAGTGTATACCTGATTGTAACATCTTGACTTCTTCACTTGTTACATTTCCCATTAAATAAGATTTCAATGATTTGTTGAATTGAACTTCAGGAAGATAAGATGTTTGTTTTGGTTTTAATTCTTCAATGTTTGAATTTATGGACTTCTTGTTAGTGTATTTTCTCAATATCTCAATATTGATATCTCTTTGTGTTAACATCTTTGATAATTCATCTTTCTTATCACCAAACGAATCAGGGTCTAGCCCATACAGACAAAGCCTAGATAACATAACAGAAGCGATCGAAAAATAACTCTCCTGCTTTGCATTACTCCATGAATCAATAACGAAATACTTAACAGGCACATCAAGCTCTTTAATAACTTTCCCAGACTCTTCATAACGTGCTTTAAACTTCTTGTCTTTTGATTCTTCAAATTTCAATAAGATTAACCTCCTAGAGTCAGTAATCATGACTTCATCAACACCAAAATCCACTGCGTATCCATACATTTCACGAATCAATGATCCTCCAGAATCATCCAATCCCCATTGTGAAGCCAATGTTTCTTGATCTTCAAGATCATCATCATCTTGAAGTGGAATCTCACTAGATCCCAATATATTTTTTGTAAATTTAAATGGTTTTGAAACAATACGATCAGAACTTTGAAGTGATTTCTTCAAGTTGTAAATACTCTTTCTTTTTGATTCAACAGCAAGCAACACTTTATTGCCCTTTTCACCCTCAGAGACCATTACTTTATCAGGTGGAATTGCTTGTGTATCTCCTGCAGGAAACTTGAAATCAGGTGGAATATAATCATGCACAATACCAGGAATAACTTTCTCTGCAATCTTAAAAACTGACCACCATTCAGATTTGAAAAAGTCCTTTCGTTTTTCTTCTGAACTATCGATCCATTTTCTTGAGGTTTTGAAAAAGTCGAACGTCATAAATAGAGAATTATAGGCCCTATTACACTCCGAATAGTATTCTCTTTCATCATCATTTCCATCAAACTTTTCATGTAACTTCCTCAACTGAGTAAATATTGCACTTGATGGGAAATTGATCTCTTCTTCAGTGATTTCACCAGCTAAATTAAAATTAATTGGGAAATTGAGAGCTTTCAAAGCAGATATTGTAATTGAACCAATTGGTGCTTCAGGTTCAAGAACTCCAGGGTCTCCATTCTCCAATAGATCATCTTCTTCGAGCTGTTTAAGTAAATCACGTTTCAAGCATCCCCTTCTCTTCATCGCAAGGAACCTTTTGGTGTTGGCTATGAACATCATATTCTCATCATCACCATCAAATCTATCATGCTTCTTCATAACTTTTTGCATGTCTTTATCATCATGCGTATTCAAGGTGAATGTTTCATCAGAAGAGTTCGCGAACTTCTCCATCAACTCTTGTTCCAAGGATTCACTCATCTTCGACAATTTATCAGTTTCTTTCTAATTAACTTCTCATTTCTTATTGCTTTAAACAAATTACCAGTAGAAAATTGGCAGAACTGACATAAGCAGCTGAGTAAGCAAAAATTATCAAAACATCCAGACACCACACAATAATCATATTAAACTCTCCACTAAAAAGACAAAGATTATAAACAAATTACAAGAGTCAAAAACAGTTTCAAATGTTGAGAAACTTCATCAGACGTCAATCCTCAATTGCCACAAAGACCCCACGTTCAGCCCCATCTGTGCAACAAGCACCGAACAGAGTTGAAACATGGACTAAATCACAACAAATTCGTCAAGGAGTACTTTCACATCCTAAATTTATTCAAAAGGATTTATCTAAACAACCACAACCATATGCTGCTATTGATTTGATCGCAAGGGAACCAGTCCGGTTCATTGATGATCGGATTGCCGTTTGTCAAGGAAATAAAATGGCTGGTCAGGGACATCCTAGAATTTTCATCAATTTAGATGCAAAGAAAGTTGGGACTTGTGGATATTGTGGGTTGAGATTCGCTCAAGAGGCTTATAAGGCTGATATTGAGGGATAGGTACTCACCCTCATGTATTTATTTATTTATTACACCTATTTATTACACTTATTTATTACACCTATTTATATTGACGGTATACGTTTATTCCTTAATCTGTAAACAATCAATGACCAGAGGTGCACAATGTCTGATAAGTTCATGTGTATGGGATCTTCATGTGATGGGGATAGCCTATAATGGGATTCAGATCAATGAAAATAAGTAAGGATTGCAAAAGTTATAAAAACAACAGATAAATCAAAAACAATAAGTTGAAACAAATCTAAATATTTAACAATCAATCTGATTCTATCTCTCCATACTTTAGGCAAGAATTGTTCAGGGACAAAGTTCAAATATTTCAAAACAACAGCAAATGAAAACGTATACTCATCATCTTGTAAATTAGAGATCCTAATTGCATAAACACTAGTGAAAACAATTTCTAATGCTGTAAAGATCTTAAAGAAATTAGATTGTGTGGATCCTGCATATTGAAACCTGATTAATGATGATGAACTTGAATGATATCCTTCAATAAAGAAAGTATAAACACTTAAACTTATAAATGTCAAGAGTTTGAATAACATTAGTTTGGATTTATACTTATCATTCTCTTGTTTTTTAAAATCTGTTAATTTTTGATGATATTCAATCTCTTCAACGGATTTATCCTGTTGTTGTTGGGATCCCGTGAATGGGGAAGATCCAGCACCTGGCAATCCACCGGTTAATAATTGACTGAATAGGTCTAATGATGGATCAGGTTTAATTTCATCATCACCATGTTTATGATGTTCAGATTGTAAATATTGTTGTAAGACTTTTTGGAATTCTTGTGCTTCATCTTCTTGAATCGTTTGTGATGGGGTATGTAGAGTAGAAATGTCTTGAATCTCAGGGTCTGGATGTTCAAAAGTTTGTGATATTCTTCTACTTGAAGATGTTGTTTGAATAGGAACAGGTGTTGATTCTTGTTTATCGAAACCTGGTCTTTCACCTGTGATTCTGCCGAGTCTCTCACTGGAGTTCTTCACTTTTGCAGCTCTTCTCTCCCTCAGGATTCTTCTCTTTTCTTCCTCTGAGACCATGGTGATACCTTTATATTAAATATCAAAATTGTTACAACGTTTTTTGTTTTTTTTCCATGAGAGTGAGAAATAGATAGTAGGAAAAGAAGCGATAATTCTACAACTAACAAACAACACTATGCATTAATCAAAGTGAGAGAAAATGAAGCAAATGATGAATAGCAAGAACAAGAAACACTCAATGTTCCAAAATGGTCAAGTTACCAGTAATGACAACGTTTTCCAAAACAGAACCATTTGGAATATCAATAGTTTGACCATCTTGACAAACAATGATGACAGTACCTTTCAAGACAACATTCTTACCCAAATGGACATTACCAGTGATTGTTAAATGATCCAATTCTAAAATCTTTGGAATATGAGGGATTCTACTGTTGAAATTTGAAACTTTCTTAAAATGAGAACCTAATTTGATTAATGGATTAGCACCAAATCTTGAAGGATCTAATTTCAATGCACCATGTTCCAAATAGAATAAATCTGATTTGACTAATAATAAATCAGAACAAGTCTTAACTGGTAAGAATCTTGATCTTGGAACGACAACACCATGAGCATTTTCAAAATGTCTAATTGCTGCACCAACTGCAGTTTCCAATTGTAAAACGTTAACTTCTTGACCTGATGCATTAGTGATGGTTTTAGCATTTGGAATGATTTCACTTTCAATTGAATTTGATTCTAATAATCTTTTAACAGCTTTTAAATTAATCCATAAATTATTAGTGTTGAAATTTTTAAATTTCTTGATTGATTTGAACTCTTCAGTGTGTTCTTTTGGAACTTGTGCAATTTCTAATAATCTAACAGATCCATTATAATTGATTAATGTACCACCTTTAACATCAGCTCTTGTCTTATCTGTTAATTCCATAATATATTCAGAATTAGTTTCAATCATATGGTTCAAGATTTTCAAATCAACAGTAGCACCCAAGTTATCACCATTTGAAACGAACAAGACTTCTTTACCTTGTTCAATCAATGCATCTAATTCACCAGAAGCGTGTAAAGATTCGAATAAATCACCATGACCAGGTGGATACCAAGCATTGATATCATCATCTGCATTGTTTGGAACAGGTAATAATGAGTCTTTCAAGATTCTTGGATACTTGGATTGGTTGAACGTTCTGATTCTAATTCTATGACCACCGTATTTTCTAATGATCTGATGGGTGTCACTATCAGTATTGAACGAGTTCATCAACAATAAAGGAACATCAGAATCGTACTGTCTGTTCAAGTGCTCAATCTGTCTCACTGACAAGTCCAAGAACGTGTTGCCGTCTCTGACTTCAATCACAGACTTGGGACCAACACAACCCATAGAAGTACCCAGTCCACCATTCAACTTCAACACTGCTAATTTGTCCAAATTGGCAGTATCAGTGGCAAATTCCTTCTTAATAGAGTCGTAGGCAACCACCTCGTCCTCGCTAGGGGATCTGATCTTGTCCCAGTCCAACGTGTTACCGGCAGCCTTGTCAGACAAGTATCTTCTAAAGAGGGCAAAGAACGTGTCCATTTGGTCCTCAAAGGCAGACTTTTCCTGGGAAGAAGTGGTGTCTGCCAGTTTGTTCAATGCGTTTCTCATCTGGCTCGCGGCGACCGAAGTCGTTGTGTTGTCGAATGCGAACGCACTCTGCGTCTTTGTGTGTCTCTTGCTCATTGGTTGCTTTAAGGAGGATGGAATTTGATTTTCTTTTGTGTCGAGATTTTTTCATCAACTTTTCATCTTGAAACTATTACTATTACTATTACTATTACTATTACTATTAAATAAAATGTCCTTTCTAGGTTTAGGCGGAGCCCCTCAGCAGTCGGCACAGCAGAAGATCCAAGCAGCGGAAGCAGAACTCGACTTGGTCACAGACATGTTCAACAGACTCGTCGACAACTGCCACAAGAAGTGCATTATTTCCAGCAATTATGCTGATGGTGAACTCAACAAGAACGAGAGTCTTTGTATCGACAGATGTGTTTCAAAGTACTTCGAAGTTAATGTTCAAGTTGGTGAGAACATGCAGAAACTCGGCTCCTCGGGTGCCTTTGCCGGGAGACCGTGATTACTATTAGTATTACTATTATCACTATTACCTTTGTACATACGTTATATTGATATCTATTTACATCTATTATGAGTAGTACTATAAACTAGTAGTAGTATGAAGTTATAACCCCAGGAACTTCACAACCCTCAGCCTGAACCCCTCGAAACTGTTGAGCTTAGGTCTCACATCCAGGTAAAAACTCGCCATCCCAGGCATGTGTTTGTTCTCTTTCCCCTGGTAAAAATCAATAACGTACTGCACTTCTTTCCCACATCTGTTTATGGTCCAATCGTGTCTATCAAACGGTTTGTTATAACCCAACAGACTCCAAAACAAGGCCTTTGGTGTTAATTTCTTACTATCACCTTTAAAACTCGACAGTTGCAATCCTCCACACTGCTCACCTCCTTGGTTCTCTTCCCATTTCTGTATCTGGTACCACACCCGTTCGTTAACTGCATTGTGGATAGGAACAACAGTGTTCATGTCCTGTGGTGATGGTTCCCAGTTCTTACGTTTCATCGCTTCATAAAACTGTTTCTGTGATGGATAAATCCAGTTGGAATCGGCACCTGTGCGTGGAATCGTCGACACTTCTCTGTCAGTGGGCAAATTAACATTCGTCTCATAGTGTGGTGTCTCTGGTAAATCATCTGATGAGTGTTGTGGTTCATAATCTGTGTTTATCTTAGATCCATCAATCACCGTTGAAGAAACCCCTGTTTTGCCAATCTCTGCCCACTTAGCCCTTGAACTATGATCAACAGGACACTTATCACCACTAGCACCGTCACTTGGTGAGTTTTCCCTTGATTGTTCTCCAATCTCTGCCCATTTGGCTCTTGAACTATGGTCAACGGGACATTCAGCTGAAGAGTCCGCTGGAATCGGGTGTGGTGCCTGCTTCAACCAGTTCTCACGTGCTGAGTGGTCCACGGGACACTTTGGCTGCTCTGAACTCATTTGTTTGTGTGCTGTGTTGTGGTTTATAATTGGTGATGATTCTATTGGATGAAAGATTTTTTACGTAATGTACACTTATACTTATACACTATACCTTATACACTATAATACTTCACTCTTTACTCTTTACTCATCACTCATCAAGACTTATAGCCTTTCACTAATAACACGTCTATTCATTTATCACTTCCATCAGTCTTAATACACAAATATCCCATCAAGATACAAACTCATCTGATCAACGTCCCATCTCTTGAACGGATCTTGTTCCAAACAAGCAAGGATCACATCACCGTAGACACTGAGACCATTAGGAATAGGACACTTCCAGTTTCGAATCCTCTCGCATATTTCCAACACTGAACACTCATCATGTGGTGGAGTTTTGAATGTCATTATGTATAAAGTGATGCCTAATGCCCATATATCAAGAGGTTTCCCCATGATCCTCACACTGGGATCATTTGACTGTGAAGTATAGTGACAATACTCTGGTGAGTAAAACATGGGTGTTGCCTTGGGGAATTTATCTATGGTTCCAGTTGAAGACATCTTCATACTTGATCCAAAATCACATATCTTAATCGTATCATTAATCAAGAGTAAATTATCAGGTTTCAAATCACCGTGGATTATCCCTTCATGATGCAGATGTCGTATTCCCCGGATGATTTGTCTAGTGTACTGATTCATCAAATGTTTGGGAAGTGTTTCCATGATGTTTAACTTCTCACCACCGTATTCCATAACCAGATCAATAGAAGTGGATGATTCTTTCAAATTGATCAAATGGATCAGATTTTCATGTCTGATGTGGGTTAACACGTAGATTTCAGTGGATATCAGGTCTCTTTCAGTGATGATTGTATTCGAAATACGTCTTCTTCTGAACAATTCAGCACGAAATGATTTCTTGAAATACTTTTTGATCACTAATGGGGTTTCACCAGTTGTTTCTCGCACAAGCACAACAACGCTCTGTGAGTTTGATGAAATCACACTCTCCATTCAATCTCTTCAATATATCAACAAATCTCCAAACATGCAATAAATCACAATAAATTTACAAATGTAAACAAAGAAAAATCTCAACCTCATCTCATCTCATCTCATCACACACATAAATCTCATTTCTAATGCCCCGAATCTCACCAAAACTGATCCAAACTGCACATCGCCACTCACGACTCCTCCCACTTTTACTCCCCGCTTGCAGGACACTCGAATCTGCAAAACAGGAACTTCAATGGATAAAATCAGAAATATCACCAATTCAATGGCATGATGCTTGTCTTAAACGTTCAAAACTCATACCGTTACAATACATCCTGGGATCACAACCGTTTGGGAACTTGGATCTGTTGAAATGTAGGAAAGGTGTGCTTGTGCCTAGGTGGGAAACCGAAGAATGGAGCATGAAATTGGCAAATATATTACATGATACTAAATCAATACTACACGATACTAAATCAACTACTACTCCAATACGATTGTTGGATGTTTGTACAGGAACAGGATGCATCCCATTATCCATTGTCAAAGAACTAGGTGATGATTGTGTCGCAGTGGGGATAGACATAAGTGATGATGCTATAACTTTAGCAACAGAGAATGCAAATGTTAATAATCTTCCTGTTGATTTCAAAATTCAAGACGTGTTCAAAGAGTGTGACCTGAGTAATAAAGTTGACATAATCACTTCGAATCCTCCATATGTGACTATTGAAGATTATGAATCCCCCGAGGTTGAGAAATCAGTGAGGTTGCATGAGCCCAAGTTGGCATTGGTTGGTGATTTGGAGTTTTATGAAGCATTAGTTAATAATTATGTGTTGAAGTTGAATGTTCATGGGTTTGTTTTTGAATTGGGGTATGTTGGACAGTATGAGTATACCAAAAGTTTATTAGATCTTGACGTTTGGGAATGTTTCTTGTATAGAGATTCTAGTGATCATGCAAGATGTGTTATTGGGTATAGAAAAGGGAGTAAGATGGAGTCATTGAAGAGGATGGTTGAGAAATGAGAGATCCGGTTTTGAGGTTAGTGATTACAGTGAATAGTTTCCAAGTTTTAGATATATTGAATTTAAAATTTGAGTTATAACATCTAGTTATTTTCCATCAAGGAGATCAATTAACAGGAGAAATTCCTTCATTTCCATCAATCAAAACATCTCTAAAATTTTCAAAGATACGAATTGCAGATTTAACAAAAGTTGAAATTGTAAAAGATGCAAAATGAGGAAGTATGAAAATATCTGGTCTATTCAAAAATCTTTTATCAATATTTGGTTCATTTTGGAAAACATCTAATCCAACTGATGTGATTGTACCATTTTCTAAATTTTCAAACAATACATCTTCATCAATTGCTGAACCTCTTCCAATATTAACGATTCTAATACCCTTCTTTGCATGTTTAATACTTTCTTTATTAATTAAATGAACAGTTTCAGGAGTATGTGGAACTGCTAAAACTAAAACATCAACTTGTGAAATTAAATCATTAAAATCAGAAACAAATTCAGGTTTAAAATTTAATTTTGATAATTCTTCATCAGTTAATGGATTACGTTTAGTATATTTAACTTTTAATCCAATAACGTCTAATCTTTTAGCAATTTCTTTACCAATTGATCCAAATCCAACTAATCCTGCAACTTTACCATTTGGTGAATCGATAATCTTACCAGCTAATTTCAAATCTTTACTCCAATTAGGTGGAGTAGCAGGTGGGATTGGATCACCATTCGAGTCTAATTCATCTGAACCTAATGAACTTCTTGATGTAAATATATCACCTTCTGTTTTTCTTAAACTTCTTTCGAAATAAGGCAAGAATCTAAACGTATTCAACGTCAAACTCAACGCAGTATCAGCAACGTCTTTGGATGAAGCATCACCAGAATTAGTCAAAATGATATTCTTTTGTCTAAGTCCTTCACCATCAAAGAAATTAGCACCAACCCAACCAAATGAAATGATTTTCAAACTTGATGGTAATAACTCAGTGTATTCACTACCAAACCCACCAATACGGAACAACACCTCGGTGGCCCAAAGACCTTGAATGTCAGCAAATTCAGGATCTTGTAAAACTTTCTTTAATTCATCCTTAGTGCTGATCTTGACGAAACGAACGTCAAAATCTTCTAAAAATTGAGTGTATTCAGGCAAATGGTCAGGCAATGAGACACGAACTGCGTCAAGTGGGACAAGGATCTTTGGCTTGGACATGTTGATAATAAAAACTCTTAAAGAGTGATTGATTAGAAATAAAGTGGGTACAAATGTTTAAATACGGGGAAATTTTCAATTTTTATACCACACTTTCTGTTTTGGGAATATTTAACCGCATTTATTCCATTCACCATAGTAATTAACAATTGTTTACTTATAATCATTTTGATCTCAGTGAAATAACGTATCTAGATTCTAGTATCTACTATCTGTGTTTATAAAGAATATTGAAATTTAGAGAGTTGCACTGTGAATATTAATGGATATATTAGTATTCACATTACGTATTTATTAACTAGATCATTAATAGCAAAATTATACACTTAAACCACATTGAACTTCTTTTTAAACTTCTCAATCATGATCAAGAATTTACCCTTCATAGACTCAAAAGAAGCATCAATCTTCTCCGTGGTAGTTTCAAACAATTCACAATGTGAAAAATCAATAATTATTGGATTTCCATTCTCATCAACAAAGAAGTTTGACACTTTAATATCTGTATTCTCAATCCCAATTTCAGCCAATTGTTTAATTTGTTCCAAACCTTTCTCAATTGTGTTATTACTCAACTTCTCAGGATGATTTGTAACCTCTTCAAAAGAAATATAAACTCCTAATCCTAACCTATCCCAAGGATAATCACCATCAATGATATCCACTTCAAGGACATTAATATTACCATAATTAAGCATTTCAGGACAATTCAACAACACACCTGATTTCTCACCTTGTTGAACCAACTCATTATGCCTCATGATCATTTTGTTTGCACGTACTTCAATTGCGTAATGATTTCCAACTATTTCATCAACGTAGTCATTAGAAGTTTCATAAACCCCCCTCACGAAATATTCACTGTCATAAAACTCTTCTAATTGGATAAAATCATAACACTTGATCACTATACTTGATGGAAGTTCTAATGGTTCATCATCTTGACCCTCTTCTAAAATTCCAAGATATTGATCTTTAGGCACACTAAAGACTTTTGTAATGAAGTGTATACCTGATTGTAACATCTTGACTTCTTCACTTGTTACATTTCCCATTAAATAAGATTTCAATGATTTGTTGAATTGAACTTCAGGAAGATAAGATGTTTGTTTTGGTTTTAATTCTTCAATGTTTGAATTTATGGACTTCTTGTTAGTGTATTTTCTCAATATCTCAATATTGATATCTCTTTGTGTTAACATCTTTGATAATTCATCTTTCTTATCACCAAACGAATCAGGGTCTAGCCCATACAGACAAAGCCTAGATAACATAACAGAAGCGATCGAAAAATAACTCTCCTGCTTTGCATTACTCCATGAATCAATAACGAAATACTTAACAGGCACATCAAGCTCTTTAATAACTTTCCCAGACTCTTCATAACGTGCTTTAAACTTCTTGTCTTTTGATTCTTCAAATTTCAATAAGATTAACCTCCTAGAGTCAGTAATCATGACTTCATCAACACCAAAATCCACTGCGTATCCATACATTTCACGAATCAATGATCCTCCAGAATCATTCAACCCCCACTGTGAAGCCAATGTTTCTTCATCTTCAAGATCATCATCATCTTGAAGTGGAATCTCACTAGATCCCAATATATTTTTTGTAAATTTGTATGGTTTTGAAACAATACAATCAGAACTTTCAAGTGATTTCTTCAAATTATAAATACTCTTTCTTTTTGATTCAACTGCAAGCAACACTTTATTGCCTTTTTCACACTCAGAGACCATTACTTTATCAGGTGGAATTGCTTGTGTATGACCTGCAGGAAACTTGAATCCAGGTGGGATAGCTTTATACACAGTACCAGGTAAAATTTTCTCTGCAATTTTAAAGACTGACCACCATTCATCATCAAATAACATACAACGATCTCGTTCTGAGCTATTAACCCATTCTTGTGCATTTTGGAAATGGTCTAATTGTGCAAATACTAAAAAATAAGCACGATTACAGACCGAACAGTAGTTTCTTTCATAAGAATACTCATCAGAACTTTCATCAGAGAATTCATCAGAGCTTTCATCAGCACTTCCATCAGTACTTCCATCAGTAGTCCTTTCATCAACTCTTTCATCAACACTTTCATCAACACTTTCATCAACACTTTCATCACAGTTTTCATCAGAAATTTCCTCAGTAGTACTTCCATCAGTACTTTCATCAACATTTTCATCAACACTTTCATCAAACTTTTCATGTAACTTCCTCAACTGAGTAAATATTGCACTTGATGGAAACTCTATCTCTTCTTTAGTGATTTCACCAGCTAAATTAAAATTAATTGGGAAATTAAGAGCTTTCAAAGCAGATATTGTAATTGAACCAATTGCTTGTTCAGGTTCAAGAACTCCAGGGGCTCCACTATAACAATCATCTTTCTTAAGTTGTTTAAGTAGAGTTTTATCCAAGAATCCCCTTCTCTTCATTGCAAGGAATCTTTTGGTGTTGGCTATGAACATATTCTCATCATCACCATTAAATAAAAAAGAAAATTCATCATGATTCTTCATAACTTTTTGCATGTCTTTATCACCATGAGTATTGAAAGTGAATGTTTCATCAGAAGCGTTCGCAAACTTCTCCATTAACTCTCGTTTCAACATCTTAAAACTACCAACAACTCAAGAATAAGTTATAAGTTGAATAATCAATAAATTACTCTCATAAATATTTGATCACGTGATCACTTACATAATCAGCTGGTTACGAGCACTCAAATTTCACCTTCGCGGAAAAATTCCAATTGAATTGAAATCAAAGAAATTAATAAAGAATAAAGAAGAAGAAATTTAACAAAGAAAATGTCTGATTTTTTAAACCAATTCCAATCAACTCTCAAGTCAATTGACACCAAGTTCGCAAACAATGGTCTCTTGACCCAATTCGAAGCACAAACGAAACTTCCTCGTTCTTATGCCGTTTTATCATCAGGTGCCTTCTATTTCTTATTAATCTTCATCAACATTGGTGGAATTGGTCAATTATTATCCAATATTGCCGGGTTTGTCATCCCTGGTTATTTATCCCTTCAAGCATTGAGCACTGCCACATCTAAGGATGATACTCAATTGTTGACGTATTGGGTCGTTTTTGCGTTTTTGAACGTTATTGAATTTTGGTCAAAAGCTATCCTTTACTGGATCCCATTTTATTGGTTTTTAAAGACTGTTTTCTTGTTGTATTTAAGTTTACCACAGTTTAATGGTGCTACTTTGATTTATCAACAGGTTATTAAACCAATTTCTGATAATTATATCTTAAAGAATGATAAAATTTCTGAATTTGGTCAAAAAGTTGATGATGTTGCTGATTCTGTTGCTTCTGGTGCTAAGATTCATTAAGTGAAGCGCACTGATCTAGTGATGTCCATGGGTTCTATATTTAGTGTCTATATCAACCATATTTCTTATTAATGTCGGATTTAGCTACGATGAAGTTGAATAGCTATGAATTACATTGATCATATTTTAAATCTCTGTAGTATCAATTTTTATACGTGCATTTTGAACACAGGCCAATCATAGACTCTTATTGAATGAATAATCAAACTGTTCTAATTTATCAACACCATTAATTTTATAACTAATCTTAACTCTTAATTTCAATTTCGTACCTTCTTTACCAACAATTTTCAATTCTTGTTTAAATTTATCATTATGATTTAAATTAATCAAATTATTTGAACTTAAAATTGTTAATTTTTGAGTCTTGGGAACAGCAAATAAGATTTGTAAATTTGACAAAGGGTTAAATCCATGATTATTGACAGTTGATTCAATTTGTGCAATTCCTGAATTTAAAATTTTTAAATTTAAAAAGGCCTTGATGTCTGAATTTTCAAAAATTAAATCACCTTCATAAACATTAGAATTAACACCTGCAGGTGATGAATCAAACAAATTCAATAATTCTTGCTTTTGTGAATTCCCAGTCGTTGAAGCAACACCTGTATTTCCGGAATTTGATGAAGATCCAAAAATATCCTCTAATAAATCAACATTGTTCTTACCTTGTGTTGAATCAACATTTCCACCATTCCCACTAATATCATCATCCATTAAATCCAATAACAAATCTTCAGTCTTGGAAACACCCTTCTGCTTGTCTGATGAATGACCAGGGTTGCCTGTTGTTAATACATTCTTGGATCTATTGGTCAATGTGAATGTATCATTATTAGCAATGATTGGAGGAGGTGGGATTCTATCCAAGATACCCGATAATGATTTTGGATTTTTATTTAATTCATTGATCAATGTTGAATAACTTATTGATTTTAATTGAATTGATAAATCAATTGATGATTCTTTTGAATTTATGAAATTTTTCAACAAATTGATGTTTTTGGAAGATGGATTTAATTTTATCAATTTGTTAATGAATTTTAATGATGATGTTAACAAATATGAAATCAAAATGTTTGAACCTTGATCGTTTAAATCAATTAGATACTTAGTCAATAAATCTTCAGTTAATAAATCATTAGTTTCAGAATTCAATTTAGAATTTATTAACAAATCACCAAATTCACCAACCAAGTAAACATTGATTAAATTCAAACCAATTTTAAATTCATCATTGTATGTAATTTGGAAAATCTTATTGATTGTATAACTTCTTAATTCAGGATCTTGAATGTTTAAAATCAATGATAAAATTTTGGAAATAACAGTTTCATTTAATTCAAAATCATTACCAACAATCTTTAAAAATTTAATAATTGTATCAAATTTCCATTTTTCATTAGGAATTAACTCATTTATAGATAAAATGTTAGTTAAATTCTTAATAATGAAATTCTTTAAATCTTTATCATTATTTGAAGGATCTTCCAAGAATATTAAAATTTCTTTAACCAAAATTCTAATATTAGAATTATCCAAGATTGCAAAAGATAATTCTAAAGCACGTCTTTTAATAGACATATCCAAATCATTCAAACATTGAATAATAGTACCACGATGTCTCTTGACTGCTAATGGTTCATACTTGACAACATCAAGTAATGTATTCAAAGCAACATATCTATTGTTGTTACTAGTTGCATTATGTGTTAAAAATTGTGATAATGTATTGATTGCCAAAACTCTTAATGATGGATCTAATGAAGATTCTAAATTGAAGATTGTCTTAATTGCTTGATATGAAACTGAAGAACCTGCATATTTTTTCAAATTTGTATATGAAATAACATTTGTTAATAAATCTTGAAATTTATCAATATATTTACCAGTTATTGTCACCTGATCATTATCAATAAAGAATAAATCCAATGTCTTTAAGATTGATATTTGTAAGAATAAATCATTAACACTTGCAACATCATATTCATTCTTTAAATTTGAAACGTCAACTAAATATCTCATTAATTCAATAATTTTATCAATGGATTTTTCAATCAATTCAGTTCTAAATTCAGGATTTAAACTGTATAAAGTTCTAATCAACTTCATCAAAGATAATAAGACACCATGATCAGTTGCTGATAAGAACTTATAAACATGTGGTAAGAAAATTTCACTAAGATCAGGATTTTTTTCTAATAATTTAGAAGTAACCATCAATGCTTTTTTTTGTAAATAAGTATTATTCCCAATCAAAATCTTTTCAACATCCGCGTAAAGATCATTAGAAAGTTCATAAGACGCGATATTCCCCAATGTTGACAACCCTAATGCAACAATGAATTGATTCGGATGGTTCAAATCGTTGTTAAGTGAGTTTGTAAGAAGGGTAAGGATCTCTTGATTTTCATCAAGAATCAACATACTTGCAAGGTATCCGAGACGTTTATCGGCATAGCTTGAAGATGCGAGTAACTTAATGCATTCAATCTGACCGAAATGGGTTTTCTCTCCAATGATGTATAAATACACCAATTTTTGGATGTTGATACGTCTTGTTGTCTGTGAGATCTGAGTGTCTTTGAACGCTGTTCTGATGGAGGCAGACTCTCTTTGGATCGTGGCACGCTCGTCTGCCAACGTCTTGGAGGCACGGATGCCCCTGATGAACGATTTCAGCGAGGAGGTCATTGTTGATTTTATAATTAGTTGTTGATGTTTTTATTTTTGTTTTTCAAACATCAACAAATAACAACAACAAATAGACAACTACTAATAAAGGGTATACAATATACTAATGAACATAACATATAACTATATAACTAATATCAATTCTTCTCCAACCCCCCCTTCAACAACTCAATGTGTCTCTCGCTGATCTTCTGATTCCACTCAGGCACGAGTCCTCCCAGAAAATCAACACTCTTTCTCTCCAGTAGAACAACACCTTCTTCAATAGCACAATCCTTCTTAATCAATAGTTTCGAGCCCAACTGGATGGGAAACCCACTCTTGAGATTCTTCGAGCTTAAAAACGGCAACTTCTCCAGTTCTAACGCGTACAGTAGATTCCCCGAGGTGTCCTGCACCGTGAGTTTGTAATACTGATTAGCATTGTTAATACTATTATTCACATTATCTCCTTCAACATCGACATTTCGCACCATTCTGTGTGCCCCGAATCTCTGTCTATCTGCTCCAACACTCTCAACGTCATTCAACACAAGCAACTCGTCCAATTGGTCTCTTTTACTACTGGAAATGTTCTCAAGAGACACAATCTGTACAAGAGTCTCATAAGCTAATGCTCTGCTCAATGCACTGGGAAGTGATCTCTCTGAGGCTAAACGGGCCCTTTGTGAACGTGCATCCTGTGGGAATTGCAAGTCACGTGTCTTTGCAATATCAGCAGTAGTGAAGAGGGACATTACAATAAATATCAACTAATATCACTAATATCATTACTATTAACTATTTTTTTTTTTCGTATGAAATGTATATTCTTTAAAATTTTCTATAGATATTTACTTGTAGTTGGCAATGCTGACATAAACAATGAAAACACTTCTTCCATTTCTTGTAGCTTGTTAATTCTAGACTAAGAATTTGGTTGGTTGGTAGGATATTTGTGGAGCGGCTTGGTTCTCCCTCTATTAACTATTAACTATATAGTACTAGTTAAATTATTTTTGTGGCCCCAACCAGCTCATCGCTTATATAATCATCTTTAAGTAGGGTGACCCTTTATTTTTATTTTTTTGTCAAAATATTTTTTTTTTCTCTATATTTAATTAGTACTGATTCCTGAAGTTTGTTATAATTGCACATTGAACGCATTCAGAAATGTCCTGGCAGCCGGATCTTGAGTCTGTCAGCCAGTTGAAGCAGGTCCTTGCCGCTACTTTATCCCCAAACCATCAAGAGAGAGAACAAGCCACTTCGTTCTTACAACATGCTAAATCACAACCTGATTTTATAAATTATCTGTTATACATTCTTGTTTTTGATCTTGATTCAAATCCACAAATCAAAGCATCTTCAGGTTTGACATTGAAGAATAATATCCCTAAATCTTTGAAAATTGGTCAAGATAGTTATCTATTGACTAATATCCTAAAAGGTTTATTTAGTGATGTGATATTGGTTAGAAATATAACAGGTAATGTGATAACCACATTGTTTGAATCATTAGGAACTAAAAACTGGTCTAATTTGATACCCCAATTGTTCGAATTGATTGAATCTTCATCTTCAGATATAAACGTTAAAGAAGGTGCAACTTCAACAATTAATAAAATTTGTGAAGATTCAAGTCATATCTTGTCAAAACAAGTGAATGGTACCAAACCATTAGAATATATCATTCCTAAACTTTTAACACTGTTAAACATCCCTGAAGATTCAATCAAGGCTAATACATTGAGTTCAATTAATCATTTGATTCATTTAGATACTGATCATAGTTTGATACCAACAGATGCATTCTTGGGAAGATTATTTGAATTAGCATTAAGTCCAAGCAAAGACGTTAGACGTAATGTATGTACGTCATTCTCACATATTTTACAAATGAGACCACATAGTATTGTTCCTCATTTACAAAATGTTGTTAATTATTCAATTTATTCAATTGAAAATGGTGAAGAAGAAGTTGCATTAGAAGCTTGTGAATTTTTATTAAGTTTAGCAACAAGTGATGATTTAGTTCAATTAATCGAAGGTTTCTTGCCTGAGATGTTACCTGTTTTGTTAAAACATATGGTTTATTCAGAAATGGATATTGCAATGATGGATAATTCAGATGATGCAGATGAAGAAGATAAAGAAGAAGATATTAAACCAAAAAATGCAAAAATTAATAAAGTTAACAATAATGAAGATGGACATAAAGTTCATCATGAAAATAATGATGACAGTGATGATGATGAAGATGGTGATGATGATGATGAATTTAGTACCGAATGGAACATAAGAAAATGTTCAGCTGCAACTTTAGATATATTAGCTTCTTGTTCACCTGCAAAAGTTTTAGATATAATCCTACCTATTTTAAAAACAAATATCACATCTGAAGAATGGCCAATAAGGGAAGCATCCATATTGGCATTTGGTGCAGTTGCTGAAGGTGGTGTTGAATATGCTTCAACTCAATTACCTGAACTTGTTCCATTTTTAGTTGATAGATTACAAGATAAAGAAGCAACAGTTAGACAGATTACGTGTTGGACACTTGGTCGTTATTCACCATGGATTTGTTCAGAAGCTCATTCTGGCGGTGCATATGCGAATTATTTCATACCTACTTTCCAATCAATAATAAAATGTTCATTGGATAAGAAAAAGATTGTTCAAGAAGGTGCTTGTTCTTCATTAGCTCAATTTATTGAAAATTCATATCCTGAATTAATTCAACCATTATCACAAGATATCTTAACAACTTTCAACACATGTTTCAACTACTATAAGAAGAAAAATTTAGTCATTCTATACGATGCAATTCAAACATTTGTTGAAAAATGTGAATTGGATGATACTTCATTATCAACGATATTACCACCATTGATTCATAAATGGGAAATCTTGGCTGATGATGACAGGGAACTATGGCCATTATTAGAATGTATGTCATCAATAGCTGCATCTTTAGGTGAAAGATTTGCACCTTTTGCAGTTCAAGTTTATGAAAGATCAATTAGAATCTTAAGTCATTGCATAGATATGGATAAATTAAGCATAACTGATCCAAGCATCCATACATTAGAGAAAGATTTCATCATAACGTCATTGGATTTAGTTGATGGATTAATTCAAGGTTTGGGTGAACATACGGGGCAATTAATTGATGATAATTTAATAAATTTATTGATTGAAACGTTCACTGATGAAAATAACGATGTTAGACAATCTGCATATGCATTATTAGGTGATTTAGCCATTCATTTACCATATAAACTAAATGATCATTTACAAGCTATAATTGGTTCAATTGGATTTGAAATTGTTACATCAAGTAGTAATAATGAAGCATTTGCAGTTGTTAATAATGCAACATGGGCACTTGGTGAAATTGCACTTAGGTTAAACATTCAACCATATTTGGAGAAATTAGTTAATATAACTATAGATTTAATGAATTCATCAGCAATGGAAACAGTTTTGGAGAATTCAGCAATCACATTAGGAAGAATGGGGATTCAATATCCTGAATTTTTATCTTCATATCTTCCTGAATTTGCATTAAATTGGTCAAAATCAATGATCAAATTAGAATTAAACGAAGAAAAAGAAAGTGCATTGAAAGGAATGGTACAGATCATACTATGTAATCCAACTGGATTAGGCAATGAATCATTGATTGCATTTGTTAATAATATCCCAGTTTATGAATTGCCTGATCAGGAATTGGTACAATTGTTTAGAAAATTATTGATTGGGTATAAAGAATTATTAGGAGGGGATTGGATACCATTTATTCAAAGTTTGAATGAAGGTCATATGATAGAAGGGGTTTACTGTCAATAGATCATATATAAAGAATATTATGAAATGGTTGTAATAATAAATAGAGAGACCATTAAAAGAATTGAACTTGTAGATTCAACCACCTCTACGTTAAAGCATCATAATAAATAGTATAATTAGATCTATACATCTCCAGTGCATATAATTCTAGTTGGCACTATGGGATCAAAACACCAATTCAGTTCCATCATAATTCAAAAACTTACCATTCTTACCAGTATCCAAACTTTCAACCAATTTAATGATATATTCACCACTTTGTTCAGGAGTGATTGCAACACTTTTCAAAAAACTAGCCTGTTCTTCAGAAACTGCACCAGCAACTTCATCACCCATATCAGTGCTTACAACACCAGGACTCACAGCCACTGAAACAAACCCATCATTTTGTAATTCATTAGCCAATGTCAACACAGAAAAATTCAAAGCTGCTTTAGATTGTCCATAAGCAGATGATGAAAGTGGGAAGAATTGACCTAATGAAGCAGCAGGTGTTGAAATAAACACAAGTTTCTTAGTTTGTCTCTTGACTAAATATTTATGAATCACTTTCGTAGTGAATAAAGCACCAATTGTGTTTGTCTTGAAATGATCAATCCATAATTGATAATCAGTGTTCAATAATGGTTGAAATGCATCAGGTTTGGCAATTCCTCCATTTGAAATGAATATGTCAATCCCTTGAGGTACAACTTTGATTAGTTGTTCATCTAATTGATTGATTGAATCAATTGAACTCAAGTCAAGTTTAACAATATGAACATTTGGATTGGTTTTACTCAATTTGATTAAATCAGTTGCTTGTTCTGGAACTCTAGCTGATCCAACAATGATATTTGAAGGGTTTGTTGAAAGTTGTTTGACAATGTTGAAGCCGATTCCACGATTGGCACCTGTGATGAAGTAAATTTGACCAGACATGATTGTATTGTATTAGTTGTATTAGTTGTATTAGTTGTATTAGTTGTATTAGTTGTATTAGTTATATTAGTTGTAGTAGTAGTAGTAGTAGTAGTAGTAGTAGTAGTTGTGATGATAAACATCCCAATTTATACACAAACCATGGGCATATCAATTACTAATAGCCACATCACTTCTTTGTACCATTGAATAGAGAACATTGCTATCAAAACCTTGTTAATAGTTATTCTCAACTGTTGTTACTGTCAACTTTTGATATTCATATTACTAATTATTAATGCCTATATCTGATATCTGATTAGTAAATGGTGGAGATTGAATTATTTTCATTGATTTCAAATTATCAACAACTTTTCAACTCTTTGTTTGATCTTTTCTTCAGGAACTCCGTCTTTTGATAATTGTCTTTGAAATGAATTGTTGATTGAATTTGTAATATTCACTTTTGATTCTATGCCACCTTTATATCCCCAACTAAAATGTCATCTTATAGTACATGGAATCTTGATTTCTTGGAGATAGAACCACCATTTATTCACTATCAAACCCCCTATCCCCGGCCTACAGACAAACTTCAACAGTGAAAAGTTTAAAGATATGAACGGAAACGCAGCCATACTACTGTAATTCAAAATATAATTGCAAGTTAACAATATAGACTAATTACCTGATTTTCTTTGATGTTAGGATCTTGAGTATGATTTAATGCTTCCAATTGATCCTTTTCACTCACCATTCAAGACTACAATCAAATGATCCCATATTTTACCTTTCTTAACATCATCCAATTGATAACACATGTTGAGACAAACTAAATAGAGTATCAAATAACCTGGAGTTAATTCACAATCAAAGCTCCATGCATCAATGGTATGATACTGTATTGAGATAGAGTTTTTGGTAGCTTCCTTCTCTGCACTATCACCTGGAACCATCAAGATGAAAATCCCATAATGGCGACCATCTGAGATCAAAAAGGATGATGATTCTGTTTTCAATGCATACATCAACATTTTTCTGAAGAGTCCATTTCCTTCGATGTTTCCCATATCTTCAGAATCTCTTCCATCTGAAGGACAAACAATCTCATGGGATTCTCTCAATGCATCAAATATTGGTTTAACTGACTCATTTGTGAATTCACCAAGTAGTATAGGAACAATCACTCCTTTTGATTCAAGAGTATAAAAAAGATCTGGTTTATTCTTAAATGAGCAGGGAATGAGTGGTGGTAATGAATGACTTTCAATAAACAATGAATTATATGATTTCCAAACCTCAATGATACTCTTGACTTGATTTAACTCAGTAACTCTGATATGATCTATCCTTTGAACTTCAGTTAATTTGTTCCAATTTGCATATAGATCCAATCCATCCTCATTATCATAGACAAAAGGCCAGGACTTTCTACTGGTAATTTTTCTAGCTGAAAAATCCCAATCTATATCCAAATTTTCTAACTCTGCACAAAACTCTGAAACTTTGTGTTTAATAACATTTTCATCTAATTCTGCTATGAATTTTATCACAAATGAGTTCAAATTGCGAGTGCTTTCACTTTTGCTTTCAACAGGTACCCTTGAAGTATCCTTTGGTACCATATTGCGGGAAGGATGTATCAAATTAGTTCTTGGTGTTGTTAAATACAATTTTGTAACAGTGGAAACTGTCAAGTCCTGACATACACTCTCATAGGAGTTTGGAAATTCAAAATGTCTAGGTTTTGTTCTGAAAGAACGAAGCGCATCTCCTTGATTGGGAACAATACTAGCAGTAAGGTCAATTGCTTTAGCCTCACTCAAAAGTTTCACTTGACGATCTCTTTCTGTAACCAACACTTCATAATCTGAGTTTTTCCCATATTTTCCATCTCGGATCAGTCTTTCGTAAAGTTCTTTCTGGCTTTCATAAAACTTTCTTTCCCTTTGAAACCTCCTTTCATACAGTCTTTCTTCTCTTTCATTCAGCTGACCCAGCCCATCTCTGTCTGAAGAAGACCTCTTCTTATCATTTCCTGATGACATATTCAAAGTTGGAGCGCAAAGTTAAGTTTGAAGTGTGGCCAAATTCCAATTCAAAAACCCTGAGAATATTTGACACATCACATTCGCGAAATCTATTGTTTATGTCAAAGTTGTAACGTTTCTTCATTTGTTGTTAGTAGTTACGACTGTCATTGGAGACGAAACTAGCACTACTTATAAGTCATGAGCTGTGACTTTTAACCTCAATCTCAAATGATGCAGTAACTCATTTTATTTCAGTTTATGGAGATGTTTACCTAATTAGGCATATTTCCTATTCGGGGTATTTATCGACCACTTTATTGATACAAATCGAACTTCACAAGCACATTTAATTATACAATCACACACTCATTCATCACACAGAGTAAAGCCATCACTAACATCAACTAACATCACAACCACCTCAACATTAGAACAAACAATTCAACAACAAATCCAATTCTAAGTATAACGGGACACCATTACCCCGGATCCAAAATACCACCACGCCACCATCAAAAGTTGAATTCAGATATCTTCACAGCACATTCAACACCGTAGAAATCTTCTTCACTCTAAGTCTCTATCTTCATTGCAAAGCATCACCATCAAAGGCAACACACTCTGCCCATTTTCATCATCTCTTTTTCATCCAATACGGCTGTTTCTTAAATAGTTGAAAAAAAAATCCCAAATGTTAATATTAAAATAACAGCCAATAGCAAAAGTGCAATGTTTAGTTTAGATTCAAGGTTTCCTAAACTTTGTTGTTGATATGCATTCGAGTTTCTCTTTTCATCAGCCATTGTTGTTGTATATTGTATTGATCTTTTGTTGATTGTTTGTTGATTGTTGAATGAAAAAGAAAATGTGGGGTTGAAATTTTTTTTTCATATCAAAATTTTTCATCAAATCAAAACATATTATGATAATTATGATATAACTGATAAGTTACTTCAATTTTATCTCTACAATTATTCAAAGACGTGGACATTGACGTATTAATAATAAATATTCATGAAACATCCCCAAATTTAACTCGATAATCTCTAATAACCACATCTAAATCACCTAAAACAAACCAAAATCTTTCACGAAAAGAATCAAGTAAACATGAAACATCAATGAATGAATCATTATAAATTTTAGCAAAATCAGTATTATTCTCTAAATCCAATTCTGCATAAATGACCTTCTCTTTAAAATTAAGTGTGCTTTCTAAAATCCTATTAAGATACCAATATTCAATCTCAAGATTATTTTGAACTTTATGCAAAATTGAAAAAATTCGACCTCTAACAGCTTTGAATTTAAACCAATTTTTTAAATAAATGAAATCAATAACATCATAAAACAATTTAATATTCTTAACAAATATCTCAGATCTTAATTCAAAATGAGTCTTAATGATAATAAGAACTTTATTCAAGAAATTTTTACGTTTCTTTAAAAGTTTAGGTTTTTTCTTATCACGTTCATATTGTCTTTGTAAAACTTTCACATATTCAGGTATATTAATTCTAAAATATCCATAAAGTGAATCACCAACAGTTTCTAAAAATTCAACAATTGTCCAAATTGATGGGAAAAATTTAACACATTTAGTTGATTTCATGTTTCTTGTTAAATCATATTGTAAAATTCTTGAAATTTCAACATCATTGAAAAGTTTCATAGTTGGTGAATCCATAATTGGGAACAATTCTAATAATTCATCAGATGAATAATCTTTAATCTCATCTAAAAGATCAAGTGTTGGAAATTTATCTCTAAATTTAATTTTTCTTGATGGAAATGTAACTTGAGAAAATCTAATTAATTCTTGTGCTCTTGCAGCCATAAGGCTTATTCTTAGTTCAATAGTGTCTACTTTAACATTTGTCCATTTAAGTCTTGATTTCTTTTTATTGGCAGCATGTTTTAAAGAAGTTGAAGATCTTGCTAATTTTCTAAGTTTAACTTCACCCATTGATTTCTTAGCTTTTTCTAATGATTTATTATCTTTAATGATTTGTGATTTATGATCAGACATTAACTTTCTTCTAGCATCATTCATATTGGTTGGTTCAATCAAGTCAACTTCTCCAGTTTGATAGGTTTGAAAATCATCAACTCTATCACTAAGAATTGCTTTAATAAACAACGAATTAACAGTTTTTGAAATATCTTGATTCACAACTGGGTCAGGAAACTTACCGGTTTCATTAAAATTATGATCATTTGTTTGAACATCATGAGTTTCAACGATCCCACCTGGATCCATCTTTTTAGAAACCTCAAAATGTGAATCATCATCATCATCATCTTCTTCTTTTTCATCATCTTCCAATTCCTTATATTGATAATAACTTGAAACATTCAATGACAATCCATCAAACTTATGCCTGTCAATATTAGTAACCAAACAATGATTACATGGATAAAAGCAACTATCAGGATGTATACATTTTCGACATTCACGAAGCTCTAATTTCCCATATTCATCAGGATGTTTAATTTGAAAAGTTTTTAAATTTGTAAAATTAAAATTTGAAACATGTTCAATTGATGATTTAATTCTATGATATTTCTTGATTGTTTTTCTTCTTGATTGTGAAACTCTTGAAGAAACTGGTTCTTCTTCTGATTGTGAATTATTTGATTTGGATTTGGGAATTTTTTCATTGTTTGAATCTGGAGAAGTTTCTTCATCTTTTTCAACATTATTGGAATGAGAGTCCATGGTCATATATTAGCAAATAAGTAGCGACTTGATATTCTTTTCAGTCTTAGCTCAATTGAATTGAAGGTTAAAAGATCAATTAAAACACACATTTATTGCATCAACGTTTTTTTTCAACTTTGTGGATTCACACACAAGTTTAAAGAAAAACAATGTAAAACCCCAGCAACACAACAACACAGTAATAACATCTCTAATTCAATTAACTTATAATTGCAACGCCCTGTAAATCTCATCATGCCCTTTCATTTCATTTTTTTTCAAATATTCATCAATCCTATCTCTAACACTAACACCATTCCATAAATCACCATCAACAACAGGAACGCCCAAATTTTCAATACAAACACCACTACCAATACTCCCACACACAGAAGCAACATGATAATCGCCATCACTTAATACAAACCCTGTTATGAAAGATCCCACGAACGTATTGCCACAACCTGTTGGATCTATCACTTTTGATTGATCGGTGTGATATGGAGGATACCAATTCCCTTCAGATTTGAACTCTGATCCATCATGGATCTTGAATAATGTATAACTGCCCAATGCACCACATCGTAGCACTAATGCCCCATTCCCTGTTCCAAATCTGTTCTGTTTGTTCAAGAAAGGTAGGAATTTAAATGCGAGTTGTTCAAGTTCGAATTTATCTATCGGTTCATCCAATCCGAAGAATGAAGCTGCTTCTTTGGCATTAGGACTCAATACATCCACATCTTTAACCACTGTGATCAATGCGTTTAAATTCTCAGGAATGCATTCATATGGAACAGGTTCATAAATTATCAACGTTTCTCTATTCAACTCACTCAATAAATCAACTGAACCTTGAGCACGATCCATTGAACATAAAATATGCAAACATTCAGTATTGAACCGTTTCAATTCATCAACATGGATTTGCAACTTCGCTGCAAGATATTCGAAATCTCTCGTATCTTTCAACTCATCATCATCATCATCTCCATCATGATAATAATTCCAACCTCTAGTAGTCAACCTCAGTGGATCATTCCTCCATTCGATCCCGATGCCCCAACGATCAAGAACTTGTTTGATCTCCATAGGGAAATCTGATCCTTGGTCAATGATCATCTTGATTCGTTTCCAATGGGGAGAAGGTGTGATTAATCGAGATCCTAATGCACTGAATGTTCCACCACCACCAATGATGTTCAATTGTGGTGGGATATCCTTGTTTGAATGGTAGATATCGTCGATTATGAACATTCCTAATGTGAAGAAGAGAATGGTTGGTTCATTCTCAGTGGTTATGTCCGCTGTCTGCGTCATTGTGAAAGTTTCTATCAAGTATTATAGTTTCTATCAAGTATTATGGTGATGAGATGTTGATAAAATTGTAAACACTGGTATCTCCGGGTATTTCCGAGGGGATAAGTTATGGAATTGTAGCGAGGTTTTTAGTAGTTGAAAGTCACCAGGTACCTCTGAGACTTTAAGGGAGGTTTAGTCGATTAATTACTGGAGAGTCACGTTAGTCTCATTTATTCATTAATAGTATTCCTTTCGAATACAACTCTAGTAAACCATCTATCAAAGACAATATAGAAAGGGTAGGAATATCATCTTGTCAACACGACATATTCACCTCTTATCAAAACTTTCAACAATCCCAACGAACTCACGGAAGTCAATACTTTTTCAACAGGACCACTATGAGATTTTGATTTTTTCAATAAGCTTTGATAATTCAACTCTTCATCGTTATTGATCGATTGTAAATTTAAATGATCCATTGATACTTTATCAGTGTTTATCAATACTGATATTATCTGATTGTATTTATCGTCAACTATGAGTTGATACTTATCTAAGAATTCATCAGCTGTATTGAACGTTGATAATTTATGATGATCATCTTCATTGATTGAAACATCGACTAATTCTTTGAAAATTGAACCATTAACGTTGATCATGTTCAACAATGAGTCTTTGTTCCTCGTTTCAAAACCCTTGTCAAGGTCTTTCACGAGTAGGGATATCGATCCTGATTTGAGATGTGCATTGTATTTGTCTTGAAGGTATATTTTATTCCTTTGGATGAATTGGGTTTGTAAATCGTTGAAGTTTGTTGATCGTTGGTAGTACTTCTTGTTTGTTTGTGAGAGGGATTGTAATAGATCCTGTTGCTTGATCTGACGAATGGCTCTGTCTATAGTCTTTCGTACAGACATGTTATTTGTTATTATTTGTTATTGTTATTACAGCTACTATTACTACTAGTAGTTAAAAAAGCTTTTTTCTAACTATTGAGGGAAAAAAAAGAAACGAAAGAAAGTTTTGAGGGTCAAAGTTACGTAAATGAATCATCAGTGAATCATCTTAACCATATCTAGATTCTAGTCTTTAAAGACTCTAGCTTAAAGTCTTGAGTCTTGATGACGCTATTTCCAAACCGAGGATGAGACCGAAATTATGCTTAGATGCGGATTATTGTTTTGGTCTCCACAGTGTAGCAATTGTGCAACCATAAGAGTAAGACTAGTCTTAGTGGTCTTAGTCTTAGTCTTAGTCTTAGTCTTATTATTTTAATTACACGGACTGTGTTGTGGCAGCTGTAGAGTCTCGTCTCCAGTCTCCAGGTCTCCAGGTCTCCGTTTCTTAACTTTTAAGTCTCCAGTCTCTAAGTGGAAGTGGAAATGGAAACTTCTTTGCATATGCCGAATTCTACGGCGACTGAAAACTTAAAAGCGGAAATCAATTTTAGTATTGGCGATGTTTGATATAGTGGTAATAATAATACGATATAGCACTATGATGATACTACTATTGATACTACTACTTCTATCAATTAATGGTACCACTAATACCACACACTAGTAGAATGCAGTCCACCACCATCCACACCCCCGTAGAGTCCGTACTCGAGTACGGATTTCAAGCCTCCTGTCAAAGCCTGAGGCACAAAAAAATTTCATGAGGCACAAAAGCATTAGCTAAGAGTAAATATAGTGCTACTACTAATAAACGGATACAAGTAACAACACACACTAACAAACGGATAATATATATCACCACTATATCTACTAAATCTACCCCATCACCAAACAATGGCTTCCAATTGCTCACTCTGCTTTTAAACGATCAAAATTCAGTTGCTGCATTCATTTCTTTTTCTCCTGTCAAGAAACATCAACACATTGAAGAAGAGAGAAATTGCACAATACTGTGGCGAAGTGAGAGTGGATGCCTCTAGTATATAAACAGCGTAGTCCCCATCAACAGTCAATTATAAACACCAACATCAACAATGGTCTACAATCCCTTCAAGAAATCAGAAGTTGTCGTTGAAGACACTTCCTCTAGCGAAGTAGAGTATGCTAAACCTTTGGATAAAGGTTACAAAGATTTGGGTATTGTGAGTGCCACGGGGCTCATGATCAACAGAATGCTGGGAACTGGTATCTTTGCCACTCCAGCAACCATCTACACTCTGTGTGGGAACTCTGTCGGTTTGGCCCTTATTATCTGGTTTGTAGGTGCCGCAATTGCTTTCACTGGGTTGTTGGTTTACATGGAGTTTGGGTCAAACATCCAGAGAAACGGTGGTGAGAAGAACTATTTGGAGTATGTTTACAAGAGACCAAAGTTCTTAATCACTTGTGTTTATGGTATCTATGCTCTTGCTTTGCCTTGGGCTGCTGGTAATGCCGTTTTCGCTGGTACTTTATTAATCAATGCAAGTGGTCATGAGGCTAGTAAATGGGCTGAAAAGGGTGTTGGTTTGGGTGTCATTACCTTTGCTTTCCTTGTTAACAGTATCCATATCAAGACTGGTGCTTATATTCAAAATGTGTTGGGTATCTTCAAATTGGGTATTGTCTTGTTTATTACTGTCACTGGTTGGGTTTCATTAGGTGGATGGAAGAAGACTGATAACTTCCATGATACTTTTGCCACTGCATCCGATGCCACTGCTTATGGTGTTGTCAATGCCTTGTATAATGTGATTTGGTCATTTGTCGGTTATTCCAATGCTAATTATGCACTTGGTGAGATTAGAAATCCAGTTAGAACTTTGAAATTTGCAGGTCCAACTGCTTTCATCTCTTTAGCTACCATTTACATCTTTGTTAACTTGGCTTTCTTTTCAATTGTTCCAGCTGATGTCTTGCAAAATTCATCAACTTTGTTAGTTGCCAACTTCTTTGACATTGCATTTGGTGCCACTGCTAAAAAAGCTGCTTCTGTCTTTGTTGCCTTGAGTGCCATTGGTAACGTTATGAGTGTTATTTTCTCTCAAGGTCGTATTGTGAACCAATTGGGAAGAGAAGGTGTCTTGCCATTCACTAAATTCTTTGCATCTTCAAAACCTTTCAACTCTCCAATGGCTGGTCTTGGTGAACATTGGTTTGTTGTTGTTATCTTCATCGTTGCAAGTAATCAAGGTGATGCTTATAACTTGGTTGTCAATTTAATCTCATATCCATTAAACATTGTTAACTTGTTTGTTGGTATTGGATTAATCTACTTGAATGTCCAGGCAAAGAGAGGTAAATTAGAATGGAAACCACCAATCAAGGCATCAATCCCAGTTGCTGTTTTCTTCTGTTTGAGTAACGTTTACTTGATTGTTGCTCCATACATTCCACCAGATGAAGGTCAAAGTGTCTATGAGAGTTTGCCATACTACATCCACTGTGTGATCACTTGGGGTATCTTTGCATTTGGTGGTGTGTACTGGGTTTTGTGGTCCAATATCATTCCAAGAGTGTTTAAATACACATTACACTCTGAAGAGATTATTGGTGAAGATGGATTCTGGAGAAACGATTTCAAATTCATTAAGAATGATCAGTATGAGGATTATGTTATTGAAAGACAAAATTCAGAGAATACCACTGAAAAGGAGAAGACTAAAGATTCTGTTGCATCTGATTTATGAGTTCATTTCGTTAATTTGTTTATTTAAGTATTGTTAGATTAAGTGAGTGTAGTATTCAATGATAACAACTATATCGAGTGGTGATTATAACTATACCATTACATGACTTATAACTGATACTTATACTACTAATACTACTAATACTACTAATAACTGATACTAATACTAATACTAATGCTTATAATAGTTTATATTCCGAGGGTATACCCCCGGTTCTCTCTTTCAGTATTTTTATCGGGTTCGAAAAAAAAGGTCAAGGAGAAAGTGAATAATAAAGAAATAAACATCAACACAATTGGAAATCAGCAATGTCGTTCTCACAGTCTCCAGCAGTTGTCATGGGTGAGTTTTAACTAGTGCAATTTCCCTCTATATGCTTTATTACTAACTCTTCATCCAGACAAGTATGTGGCTATGCTATTAATTACCTATACAATACTAACTCATATCAAAGTGGTACAGGGCTCACCAAGCTAGGATTCGCAGGGAATGATTCTCCATCGTATGTTTTCCCAACTGCGATCGCAACACGTTCAGGCTCAGGCACAAGCAGCAAACTGCCTTCGAAAGCAGGATCATCAAGCTCTTCACAGTCTAATTTCCTGGCTTCCAAGAGAGGCACTGAAGATTTAGATTTCTTCATTGGTGATGAAGCAATTGAAGCTGCCAACACTCAGGCGTATTCGTTGTCGTATCCTATCAAGCACGGTCAGATTGAGAATTGGGATCATATGGAGAGATTTTGGGAGAATTCAATCTTTAAATATTTAAGAACAGAACCAGAAGATCATTATTTCTTATTGACTGAACCACCATTAAATCCACCTGAAAACAGAGAAAACACAGCAGAAATCATGTTTGAATCGTTCAACTGTGCTGGTCTATACATTGCCGTCCAGGCCGTTTTGGCATTGGCTGCATCTTGGACTTCTTCAAAAGTTACGGATCGTTCATTGACTGGTACAGTTATCGATTCTGGTGATGGTGTTACTCATGTTATTCCAGTTGCTGAAGGTTATGTTATTGGATCAGCTATTAAGAACATTCCTATTGCTGGTAGAGATATCACTTTGTTTATTCAATCGTTGCTTAGAGATAGAGGTGAAGCTGATACATCATTAAGAACAGCTGAAAAGATTAAACAAGAATTTTGTTATGTTTCACCAGATATCGTCAAGGAGTTTAATAAATTCGATAGAGAACCTGAAAAATTTGCACAATATATCGTTGAAACAACAAGAGGTCCTTCCAAAAAAGTTGATGTTGGTTATGAAAGATTTTTAGCACCTGAAATCTTCTTCAGTCCAGAAATCGCATCTTCTGATTTCTTAACACCATTGCCAAACGTCGTTGATCAAGTGATTCAATCAACACCAATCGATGTCAGAAAAGGGTTATACAAGAACATCGTATTAAGTGGTGGTTCAACAATGTTTAAAGATTTCGGTCGTCGTTTACAAAGAGATTTAAAACATTTAGTAAATGAAAGAGTTAGTGCATCTGAAAAAATCAGTGGTACTAAATCTTCAGGTGTTGATGTTGAAGTCATTAGTCATAGAAGACAGCGACATGCGGTTTGGTTTGGTGGTTCTTTATTGGCCCAAACCTCTGAATTTCAAAGTTATTGTCATACTAAACAGGATTATGATGAATATGGTCCAAATATCGTTAGAAATTTCTCATTGTTTAATATGCCATGATCTTTGATAGTGTTATGTGTTGGCAATGGATAGATGTGTTACGTGCAAGGAAATATGGAGAGAGAGAGTATAGGTGTACAAATGAAGTTTTTAAAAAAATGCTATAAAATGGAAAATCATGTAGTACGTATTTTAGTTTCAAATGGTATCAATTGGATATAACTATATTTATAAATCAATACTCATCTTTCCCAGTGATGATAACATCATTAATTTTTAAAATCATTCTTGTTAATTGTGTAGCCAATAATAATTGTTGTTTTTTACCAATTAATGGATCAACAACAAATAATTCCTTCATATCATTTGATCCTTTACCTAAACAATCAACACCCAAATTTGGATTTTTCTCCTTAATATGCTTAGATTTTAAATTTGATAAAGTTTCAATTGGATCCAATCCTGAATTTTCAGCTAATGTCATTGGAATTTGATCTAATGCTTCTGCAAATGCCCTGAATGCATATTGATCAATTCCCTTTTGTTGATCAGCAGCTTCACTAACTGCTAATGAACTTGTGATTTCAGCAGCACCACCTCCATAAACGACTTTATCTTCACGGATTAAATTACGTACAACACATAATGAATCATGTAATGCTCTCTTGGCTTCATCAACAATCATCTTATTGGAACCTCTGATGAAACATGTGACTGCTCTTGAATTTGCACATTCTTCAATGACTAACATACGATCTCTTGTTGTACCGAATTCTAATTCATAAACTTTACCTGCTTTACCTAATTTTTCTTTGGATAAATCTTCAAATCTTGGTACGATTTTACCATCTGTTGCAATTGCAATTAATTCTAATTCTGGACCACCAACCCATCTTACTGCAGGTAATTTATTTTGTAATAATAAATGATTTGCTTCATCATCAAACCCCCATTGACAAATAACTAAATTTGCACCTGAATCTTGAACATATTTAATCATTTCTTTAAATTTTTCTTGTTCATATTCTTGTAAATTTTTAAATTCTTCAACTGTTGAAATATCTAATTTATGTTTAGTTTTTGGTTTTGGTGGTTCAAATGGACATGTTAAAATTGCTAATCTTGCATCTTCAATACGTTTTGGCATTTGTGGATGTGAAAAATCTTTATCTAAAATAACACCTTTAATTAATTTAGAATCTTCTAATGATCCACCAACTTTACCCTCAACTTTAATCAATTCAAAATCAACATCTTTTCTATCTTCATCAACAACTGATAAAACTGCATCAACTGCCATCTTTGCAAATTGATCATGTGTCTTAGAAACAATCTTAGAACCTAATGAAGTTTTAGCAGCTTTCAACAATATATCAACCCTATTAGTCTCTATATCCTCAGCAATCTTATCAAGTTGATCAATGGCAACTTTACATGCCTCATCAAACCCATTAGCAATCTTAATTGGATGAATACCTTTATCAATCAACTCCAATGCCTGATCTAATAACGCACCTGCCAAAACAACAACACCAGTGGTACCATCACCAATCTCATCATCCTGAGACTTGGACAACTCAACCAATAATTTAGCAATCTCATTATCCAACTCCATCTGTGATAAAATAGTAGCACCATCATTAGTTATTGTAATCTCACCATCTGGACTAATCAAAATCTTATCCAATCCTCTTGGTCCCAATGAGGTCTTGACAATAGAACTGACGGCCCTGGCGGCTAATATATGCTGTTTCTTAGCTTCTATCCCATGTAATCTCGTCTTGTTTCCTTGATCTCTCACAATAATGAACGGTCTTCCCATCTCATCTTGTGCCACTATCGCATTGGAGAGATCAGGCATCGCCATCATTTGTTGTGCCATTGTATATGAATTGTAGTGTGTTGAAGTGTATAACTGTTTGTTAACTAAATGTAACTAGTTTATCTGATTGAAACTCAACACTGAAATCAATAATTCAATTTGATCTTTAAATTAAATTTTTGTTTAATTTTTTTGGCGTCGACAAACTGAAAAAAATCTATAGGAATCACCAGATTCGGATAATTGCCCAATCGGGATCATTTTCGAGACTTTAAATTTTTTTAAACTGAAAAATTCAAAAGCTCATCGCATTAAAATTTCTGATTTATATTTGAATAATTAGTAGGAAAAATGAGTGTTGTTGGGAGTTTGATCTTCTGTGTCGACTGCGGGAACTTACTGGACGGCACAGTGGAGCAGAACCACATGAACTGCGGCGTGTGTTCGAAAAGTTACGATGTCAAACGTGAGTTATGATCCAATTATATGAGTTATATGAGTATACTAACAAGAACAGACTTTGCTAATTTGAAAGTTATCACCAAATCTGCTGAGGATGCATTCCCATCTACACTAAAACTCAAACAGTCATCAGTTAAGACTATCTTAAAATCAAGTGAGATCGAAGACGGTGCAACCATCAAAGAGAAATGTCCAAAATGTGGTAATGAAGAGATGCAATATCATACTTTACAACTACGTTCCGCTGATGAAGGTGCCACTGTTTTCTACACCTGCACGAACTGCAGCTACCGTTTCAGAACGAATAACTGAGTTTGTCTCAGGTTTATGTGTTTATGTCTTGTACAATAGAATAGTTTTAAAGCATTATAATTACTAGTATGTATTACAAGTTGTAGAGTCTAATATGATGAATTATAGGAACAGAAATAAAGAATAACATTAAATAATAAAGAGGGCTTAAGATCAAGCAGCAGTTGCATATTCTAATTCCCCAGAATTTTCATATTCATACATATCCAAGGCAACAATAGCAGAATCTCTAACGACTTCATCTTCATCTTTAGCAAACTCTTGCAAAATAGGTAATACTTCATCAGTTGCAATTGAACCTAATGCTTCAGCTGCCTCATGTCTCACCATTGGTGCTTCGTCTTTTCTTTTCAAGACTTCAATCAGTGCAGGAACTGTGACTGGTGCACTCAACTGCCCGAAAACGTATGCGATTTCATGTTTGAATAAAGCTGATGGATCATTGAAACCGGTGGCTAATGCTAAACATGCTTCATCAGTTCCAATGTCTCTCAGTCTGAACATGGCTCTATAACGTTCAAACAAAGGCGTTGCTTGATCGTTCAAGATGTGTGTAAGTTTCTCAATCTTGACTGATTTTTCAAGTGATAAAGGTGGTGCTGGATCAATTGATGAATATGCAGATTCTTGTAATTGTTCATTCTTAGCAGTTTCTGAAGTTTCATAGTTGATCTTCTCAATTGCCAATTCACAAGTCTGTCTGATCTCCAACAACGGATCATTCGTATGATATTCTTTCAACAATGGTAATGATTCAACATCACATAATGCACCTAATGCCTCTGCTGCCTCATGTCTAACCATACACTGTTGATTAACTTCATCTTTCAACACTTCTCTCAATATAGGAGCAGATGACAAGTTCTTCGTCTGTCCCAGCACATAAGCGACTTCATGCTTCAACAACTCTGAAGAGTCCTGGAAACAATCACCAATGTATTTGACTGCAATATCTGCTTTCTCTTTGTTATCAAGTTCAGATCCAATTGATTTTAAGTTGAATAAAGCTCTGAATCTCACGGCAAGTTTCACGTCCCCGGATTTGTTCACCAAGATGTCCCTCAGTTGCTCCAAAGAGGCGTTGTCCACGTCGTCGTTGCTCATATTATTATCTATAGCTTCTAGTATTAAAAATCAGGTGTTTAAAGATAAAAAATTTTTTTATGTCAAAAATTTCGATGAGATGAAAAATAAAAAGAAAAAAGGCGATGAGATGGGGGGAAGGGTGCGTAAATCTGAGTCTGTATTGACTGAATTTCCTATTGTTTGATATACGTAAAATTCAGCACCGGGGCATTACTACGCAAAATTGAGCCTAGACATAAAGACCAACTCACTAATTACACAAGGAAAGATGGTTTTGGGCTCGAGACAACGGTTGAAGTTAGTGAGAGTGGCGATTGGCGTTTCGGTGCTGCTGGTGGTTTATTTGTTGCTGAAGAGAGTTTACCAGGAGTCGGAGGATGTGCTGGATGGGAATTTGAAAGCGTTACAGAGACTTAATGAGCTTTATAAAGCTCAACAAGCTGATGTTGATGGTGTTGAGGATCAAAGACGGATTGAGAAGCTGTTAGAGTCTAGTCATGCACAGTTGAAAGAGCGAGAAAAGGAGCATATTAGGAAGAAGGCCAATAAGAAGAACTCGTGTCCATCATATCTTGATTACAGTCAGGTTCCACATCCTCCATACACTGATACAAAACTAAGATTACCATTCCAACGACCAATTGAGAAATGTCGAACATTCACATCTCCTGTTGTGGAATCCTTAATTACTGAACTGACAAAACGTATCAAAGATCCAGATTTAGCACGTATAACGGAGAACGCACTACCCAATACATTAGACACCACCATTTTATATCATTCTTCTAAAGATGAAGCCAATTTAGAAACGTTTGTCGTCACTGGTGATATCCATGCCGAATGGTTAAGAGACTCTGCTCGTCAGTTGTCAATCTATCAAAACTTCACTAATCAAGATCCTAAATTGGCCAATTTGATCAAAGGTGCCATCAAGACACAATCTAAATACATCAAGGCGAGTCCTTATTGTAATGCGTTTCATCCACCTGCAGGATCAGGTGTCTCCAAGGGTGAAACGGCAATGGATGACGTGCATCCCAAACCGAATTGGAGAGTCGTGTTTGAATGTAAATGGGAAGTTGATTCACTTGGTTCATTCCTCACTTTGACAAGAGAATATTACGACGTGACAAAAGACATATCTATATTCGATAGTGAATATTTAGATGCATTGCATTATTTGTTGATTGTCTTGAGAAGGGAATCATCACCGACTTTTGATAAGAATGGTAATGTGTTACCTTTTTTTTACACTTTTAAAAGAGATACGAATATAGGAACAGAGACATTACCATTAGCAGGGCTTGGTAATCCTGTTAATTTTGACGTTGGTATGATCAGATCTGCATTCAGACCAAGTGATGATGCTACTATATTTCAATTTTTCATCCCTGGGAATGCATATATTCAAGTTGAATTAGAACATATTGTTAGGATCTTAAAAGAAGTTCAAAATGGATTGATTGATAAACAAGTTATCATGTCAGATAAATTACAACCATTGATAGATTCTGCATCCAAGTTATCAATTGATATCAAAAAGGGGATTTATGAACATGGTGTTATTCAACATCCTAAATTCGGGAAAGTGTTCGCATATGAAGTTGATGGTTATGGAGGTGCAAATATAATGGATGATGCAAATATTCCATCATTGTTATCATTACCAGATTTAGGATTTCTTGATATAAATGATGAAATTTATCAAAATACAAGAAAGATGATATTGAATAAATCTGGAAATCCATATTTTTTAACAGGTTCACATTTCAAAGGAATTGGTGGTCCACACATTGGTATTCATAACGCATGGCCAATGAGTTTATTGATGCAAATTCGTACGACTGATAATGATGATGAAATTATTGAGAATTTAGAATTAATAAAATCAACAACTGCTGGATTAGGTTTGATTCATGAAAGTATTCAAGTTAATTCACCTAATGGTCATAGTTTTACAAGACCTTGGTTTAGTTGGGCAAATTCTGAATTTGGTAAAACGATTTTAGATTTAGCTCATAGAAAACCTCATTTGATATTTAAAGATGAGTACAAAAATGATAAATTTACACTTGATTCATTACAATTATGAAGATTCATTTACACCTGTTCATTATTTCCCATCTATTTACTGTTGATTAATATAATTGGCAATGTTTTCTGCCGTTTTACTTGATGCAGTTTTTGCCGTACTTTCGTAAGCTTCTTGATATTGTTTTAAAATTTCAGGATCATGTACATCTTGATTTCTATCTTCTGGGAAAGTATATTCTCTTTCAATTCCTTCATCATCATCATGTAAAATTAATCCATCATTTTCTCCTTCTTCAATACTTTCAACATCAGAAATCACATCAATTCCTTCATCTTGTTGTTGTTTTAACTTTTGTTTAGCTAATTCTTTATCCTTGATACCTAAATCATTCATCAAATTATTCAAACTTTTCTCTTTTCTTGCCTTTTCTTTCTCTTCTTTTTCTTTTAATATTCTTTCCCTTTCTGCTTTATAATAAGTTTCATATTCTTCAACTTTATTATCAACTGCATCTAAAAACTCATCAAACCCATCACCTGTATAACTACTCACACCAACAACATCCAACTGTGAATAAAACTCTTCAAGCATTAAACTCATTGAATTCACTAATGAATTCATATATCCTGAATTCATCCCATCTTCTGCATCAACCCCACTTGCCAAACTTGCCTGGAAACTTTCAAAATCTTTCATCCATTCTTTAGCAAACTCTGCATCCTGAACATCTGTCTTATTGAAAACAATAATCATAGGCAGTTTAGTCTTATAAAGAATAGAACATGCATACAACATATTAGAAATAAACGTAGTTGGAGAAGTATTACGGGGCGTGTCGACAATGTAAGCGACAACAGTAGGGAAACTAGACGCAAACGCCTCAGTGATAATCGCACCTGATGCACTCCATATAAAACATTCAATCTGTCCTGGAGTATCAATAATGACATGTTCATGCTTATCTGCTTTATTCTCAACAAGTTTCAAAACTTGGTCAATCTTAGTAGAGAACAAGTTTAGTGATGTGACAATCGCACCATTGGGGCCTAATTTATAATTCTCCATGACTTTCTTATACTTGATTGAATCTCTGATATCAATATTAGCACCATATGGGATTTTGAGAACAGCTGGATCAAGATTGATGACATAAGGAGGGGTCTTTTTAGCGTGCAAATGCGAGTTCAGACGCTGCATGAACGTCGTCTTCCCGGAACCGGCCATTCCGATGCAAATAACTGTACTTGGAGCCATTGTTATCTCTATTTAATAGTATTAATACTAATCAATAAATCTCTTCACTATTAAATTTTCTTCTTTTCTTTTTGAAGTCTTCAGTTACCCGGAATTAAAGTTCGCGAACGTTCGCGATCATCGAATAAATTTTTTTTCCTCTATAGAAATAAATTTATAGAGAAAGAAAAGAGCAAGCTCATCGTTCCATTTTCTCTTTAGATTCTCAATTATTTAAGCAGAAAAGACAATATGGCCGTTTCAGCATCCAAAGCCAAGAGAGACGCCAAGAAAGCAGCCTCCGGAAAGAAGGTCAAGAAGGACAAATCAGTCGAAGAAGCTGCCGATGAGGTTCTAAAATTAAAATTACAACAAGATAAAGATGGTCTTTCTGATCGTGTCACCACTGGTGTCCTTTCATCCTTGTCCACCTCTAGAGATATTAAGCTATCTTCTGTGTCTTTGTTATTCCACGGTAAAGTCTTGATCCAAGATTCTGAATTGGAATTAAATTATGGTCGTCGTTATGGTCTATTAGGTGAAAATGGTTGTGGTAAATCCACTTTATTAAACGCCATTGCCGCTAGAGAATTCCCAATTCCAGAAAATATTGATATTTACTTATTGAACGAACCTGCCGAACCATCCGAATACAGTGCTTTAGAATACGTTGTTCGTGAAGCTGAAGCTGAATTGAAAAGATTAGAAGATTTAGTTGAACATACCATTGTTGAAGAAGGTCCAGAATCTCCAATCTTGGAAGATTTATACGAAAGAATCGACGGTTTAGACTCTTCTACTTTTGAATCAAGAGCAGCTATCATCTTGATCGGTTTAGGTTTCAATGCAGTTACTATTAAGAAGAAAACTAAAGATATGTCTGGTGGTTGGAAAATGCGTGTTGCTTTAGCTAAAGCTTTGTTCGTTAAACCAACTTTATTGTTATTAGATGACCCAACTGCCCATTTGGATTTGGAAGCTTGTGTTTGGTTAGAAGAATATTTGAAGAGATTTGACCGTACTTTGGTCTTAGTTTCTCATTCTCAAGATTTCTTGAATGGTGTTTGTACTAACATGATTGATATGAGATTACAAAAAATTACCATGTATGGTGGTAATTATGATTCTTACGTTAAGACTAGATCTGAATTGGAAACTAATCAAATGAAATCTTATAACAAACAACAAGAAGAAATTGCTCATATTAAGAAATTTATTGCTTCTGCAGGTACTTATGCAAATTTAGTTAAACAAGCCAAATCTAGACAAAAAATCTTGGATAAGATGGAAGCTGATGGTTTAATTCCAAAAGTTGTTGAAGATAGAGTTTTCACTTTTAAATTCCCAGATGTTGAAAAATTACCACCTCCAGTCTTATCATTCGATGATATTTCATTCGCATACGATGGTGTCAAAGAACATAACTTATACGAACATTTGAATTTCGGTATTGACATGGACTCAAGAGTCGCTTTAGTTGGTCCAAATGGTGTTGGTAAATCCACCCTTCTGAAAATCATGACTGGTGAACTTCAAGCTCAATCCGGTCGTGTTTCAAGACATACACATATCAAAGTTGGTGTTTACTCCCAACATTCTGCTGATCAATTAGATTTGACCAAGACTCCATTAGAATTCGTTCGTGATAAATTCTCACACATTTCACAAGATTTCCAATACTGGAGAGGTCAATTGGGTCGTTATGGTTTAACCGGTGAAGGTCAAACCTCACAAATGGCCACCTTATCAGAAGGTCAACGTTCAAGAGTCGTGTTTGCCTTGCTAGCATTAGAAGCTCCAAACATCTTATTGCTGGATGAACCTACCAATGGTCTTGATATCCCAACCATTGACTCTTTAGCCGATGCCATCAATGCTTTCAACGGTGGTGTTTGTGTCGTTTCCCATGATTTCCGTCTGTTGGATAAAATTGCTAAAGATATCTTTGTTGTTGAAGATAAAACTGCCACTAGATGGGACGGTTCAATCACTGCTTACAAGAACAAATTGGCCAAAAACGTTGTTTTATAGATGCGTGACTGAAGGTTTATTTATAAATAGTTTCTCACACTTGTTTTCTTTTGGTTGTTGTAGAACTCTTTCACTAAGTTGATTAGTTGATGTATTTGATGTTTTAATTAATTTATTCTTAGTTGTTCCCAATCGGGTAAAATGTAAACAAAGAAAATTAGTCCTATGTACTGAAGAACAAAAAAAACTGAAATTTGGTCTTCACAAGAAAATCGAGTTCCTTAAACTACTTTCACCACTCGATATCGCCACTGGGATTCATTAGACAAGTGCGACAACGAGTTCAGAGTACTTCAAGTCCCTTCGTTATCACAATTTCCACCCTGCATTTGCATCAAGATCCAACTTTACACACGTTTCATATAAGGTAACAGGGTTTAATTCATTTTGTTGTCTAGTTCTTTGGAAAGATGTCGTACAGGACTCACAAGAGAAGACCAACGTCGATAGCAACGGACCAGATCCTCAAGTCATTCAACACTTATGTCGCTGCTGATGGTCAAGTCTTACAATCGTCAATGGTGAAACATGGGTCCCCTTCAAAGAGACAGTTGGCTGGATCGACTTCCCAAGTCAGATTCACACTGCCAAACGACTCTGATAGTGAAGATACTACACAAGAACCTGAATGGATAAACATCTCTGATGAGGAAGATGATTTGGATGCAAGTAATTTACAGAATGATGAACCTGTCAGAAGAACAGGCTACACACATACTCGTTCCCAAAGTGAGGATATAATCCATGCTACCGAGTCTATAATCAGTGATCAAACTCCAACTTTGAAACAACAGGCATTGGAAGCGGTTTGTGAGAAGATTAGCACTAGTCCAAATAGAAGTAAATTGTTTTTAAAACCATATTCAGAATTAAATTCAAGATCATTGCCAGTTCCTGCTGAAATTCTATTACCACCATACATATCACCTAAGAACAGTCATAAAACGAGGCCAAGATCATTGGTGTTTGACGGTACATCATATCAACCATTTGACATGTTGGATAAATCTAAAACATTCTCAATCACTCCAAAGAAACTATTCAGCGATGATATTTCCACAATGGATAACATTTCAATGAAAACATCAACATCGAATCCATTCATTACATCTTCATCAAATGGAAAAATAAAGATCCCTGATTTATCAAAACCAATATCTATTAATCAATCATCTAAAAAGGACTTTGCGTTAGACAACGAACGTGAGATTGAGAATCCAAGTCCTGCAGCAAAGAGACAAAACAATCACCTCAACACTGCTTTCTCATTCCCTAATATCCAACCATCTCAAGAACAAAACGTTGGCGCATATAAAGAATTACCAGATATACCAATGGTGAATCCACCAAAGGAAAGAGAAATTTCAACAGGTTTGAAATTGTTTACATCTAATGAATCAACTGGATCTCCTCAAAGATCTCCATTTCGGTTTGATCAAGAGAAACAGCAACAACTACAAAGATCACACCAAGTATCGCATCAAAGGCAAAAATCACATCAACGTACAAGATCCGTCATCAGTGGTCAAGATGGTGAATTTAATATCTCTAATTCATATCACAACTCAAATATCATTGATCCTCAATCAGATCAACAGATTAGAAACCATAGAGTCTCATCATCAAGATATTCTGATTTACCAACGGCAATTCATTCACCTATTTTAGATTCATTACAAAGGGCAAATTCAATCAGTGAAGAAGCTCATGTGGAACCAATAACCACAAATAGAACATCATCATCTAGATATTCTGAACTTGCAGAACAATTGATGCGTCCTCCTGTGATTAATCAACGTAATGTGTCTGTTCAGTCCAATTCATCAAGTCAGTATTCAATACAGGATTCTATTCAGGATTCTATTCAGGAATCTATTCAGGAATCTATTCAGGAATCTATCCAGAATTTCAATCAAGTTCCTGTTAATATCCAAGAGATAGTTGATAATGTCACTGTTGATGAACCTAATGTACAAGTTAATGAAATTGTTGATGATATCATTGCTAAACATAATAACCAAGCTGATGAAATCGTCGAGCTCTCAGAAGAAGATGATGATGATGAAGAAGAAGAAGAAGAAGAAGAGGAATATACAGTTGAAGACATCAACAACCAATTAAGTGCATTAGGTTTCACCATCATGAAATCATCTAATGAATTAACAAGACCAATAGCATACCCTGAAGAACACACAGAATTACAATTGACAAGACAACCAACTCTTGATTCACTCGTTGATATAACTGATCAAATCAAACAATTATCAATAACCATTCAAGAATCTCAACCATCAGTCCCAGTTATAAAGACAATAATTGGTGATGTTTCAATCGAAGAAATTCCAATCCCAAGTCAACAATTATCTAAACCACAATCATCATTGGCTACATCATTGACCCCATCATTGGTCTCATCAACACTGGCCCCACCATCCAGAGAACCATTACAATTAAGCTATCATAATCAACAAATCTATAAAATTTATCCAAATGACACAATTGAAATAGACAAGATTCGTTCAACTTCAAAATCAACAAGGATATCCAAAACTAAAAGCTCACCATTATTAAGTCAATCATCATATGATTCTGAATTCAGTCAACCGTTCAGTGATGCATCCACCGCTGATACAAACACTACATCGTTGATTGATTCGACTTCTAATATCATCGATCTGACCAATGATGTGAATGATCGTGATGTGTTGAGAATTACTGCTAATGGTAAGAAAACTCCAATTTATGGATTGATAGGGAATGGTAAACCAAGAGAGGTTATCATCATTGATGATGAAGATAATGTGAATAATGTGAATAATGGTACTAGACATAATGGGAAAGGTATTAATGAGGGAAGAAGACAACTAGATAAAGAAAGACCACAATCATGTTTAGGAAACATTGAGTTTTCAAATTCAAACAGAGCATTCTCCAATTTCTCATTTGAGACTGTTGCTTCTGAAGTTCAATTAAGATATAAAGATGATTCAGTTTCCACCACCAATAATTCAAGAACTAATAATAAGAAACATTTACCAATATCACAATATCCACGTTCTAATTCCAGACAAAGAACAAGTAATGTCATTGAACTTTGTGATACGACGATGTCTAACACTAGAGAAGTCTTAGACTCGTTGAAGAGACAAAGAACAATTTTGTTGAAGAATCATCATGATGCATTAAGGGAAAAAAAATTACAAGAGAAGAAATTGAATGAGATTAGACAAAGACAATTGGATTTGTCCAAATTGGAAATGAGGGCGAGTTTAAGTAAACAAAATATCGTTAATGATTGTTGATATGAGATTTCTAGAATTTTAAACATTATGAGAATGACGAAGTAGATGGTTAATTAAGCATTAAAGACAATGAAGAAGTAGAGACTTGAAAACTCAAGCAAACGTGAGGCCATTGATGTGGAATATTGAAGTGGAGAGAGAGCCTATAATTAATAAACGTTTGAAGTTTTTTCCTATTGAAGTAGGTTTGTAATGTTACAAAGTTACAAAGTTTAATGCAAATGTTGTATTGTTCAATTTTTGAAGTATTAATAAGTGTGCTTCCAACTATGAACAAGTGTTTGTGCTCAAGCATGATGACATTCATCACAAGGATTCATCATGTAGATTAAGATTATGGAGATTCATCAGCCGAACGTTCTGAAACTGGAGATAAATCATATTTAGATTCTTTAATAAATCCAGGTGATGGTGTGGTGAATGAACTATTTGGAGTTTTATAAATATTCTTTTGTGGTGTCTTGATCCGAATTGAACTGATATTTTCATTAATCTGTACTTTTTTAATTGAATTTTGTGAATTTGATCTATTGAATAACGTCACTGTTTTATCCTTTGTTTTGAAACTTGAATTTTGATAAGTGTTTTCAAAAACTGTACCTTTAGTTATTTTAGAAAGACTAGATTTCAAAGATTTTGCCTTTGATCTTAACCCTTGACCTTGATGACGATGATGATCGATTGGTAGAATAACGTGATGATCATCATTATGATTTTCAAAATCGAAATCTTCAGGAACGTTATTTATTTCATCCAATAATGAATCGTATGAATTATCATCGTTTGAAGATGTTCTTGAATGGTTTCTGTTATCATTTATAAATGAATATTTCTCTTCATGATACTCTTGATCTAAATTTTCTGGTAATTGATAATATTTCAATGATCTTCTTGTCTTTAATGGAATTCTGGCTTCATTTTTACCATCATTAAGTGTTTCTCGGAATGTGTCTTCCACTTCTGTAGGAAAGTTGTTTGAATTGTTTGCCCCTTCGTTATGCAAATTGTTTGAATTGTCTTCCACTTCGTTATGCAAATTGTTTGAATTGTTTGAATGGTTTGAATTATTTACATTATTCATATTCGATTGATAATCACTGAAAGATTCAACAGTAGTCTGATCAATGGGTGTAATAGGAGGTGAATCATCAACTGAAACCTTATTATTAACAATCGGTTCATCATCATCATCTGAGAAATATTTTCTATTGAACAACTCTTCATCATCATTAAATTCATCATCTTCATCAAGATAATTCATATCATCTTCAAAATCTTCATCTATGTAATCATTAACATAATATCCATGCGCTGCGGGATCAGGTGACATGGATGATTCATTGTCTTCATTAGGTGATTTATAATATCGTATAGACATGTTTCTTCCTGCTTTTGTGTCTTGTTCAAAAGAGAATTCACTTTCACCAGAGATTGAATCAACTTCGTCTTCTTCGTTTTTCCCTTCATTGTCTTTCCCTTCAGTGACATTATGTTCTGTTTTCTCAAGTAAGGTTGTATGTTCAACTGATTGTTTTTTATGTTCAAATTTACCCAAAGAATCATTCAAATCCAAACTTTTAACCAATTCTTCAACAATCTCATCACCAGACTCTTGAATATTAGACATCTTAGTCTCAACTTCTTTAAAATATAATGGTTCTCTTAATTCATCACTCGTGAATATCTTGCCCCTTCTCTTGATATCTTTCTTATCTGTTAAACCAGCAGCACCACTCCCAATACCATTGACACTACTATTGATACTACTATTAAGAGCCCTTTCATCTTTGAACGTACTCATATCAACATCAATCCCCAACGGAGGCAACAAATGTCCTTCCTGGGGCGTATCACTGTTACTCACAGTCTCAACTTCACTTTCAGCACCAGAAGCACCAATAGCACCAGTAACATCAGTTATAGTAGTATAAGTATTAACATTAGCATTGATATTGTTGTTGGTTTTGTTGGTATTGTCATTACTATTAATCTTCACAGACTGCACAATCACCGGTGGTTCATTATCAAAACTCTCCCTGCCATAATTCCCACTATTCGAGTTCCTAGGCGATGCACCAGACCCCCACTCATGTGTCCTTGTGCCTCTTATCGTTGGTGAACCGGAGATTTGTGAGGGAAGTGTAGGAAGGATGTTATAAGCTTGTAGATTCGATGTTGACCCTTTTGATCGCAGGAAAAGCCGTTGCAGTTTGTTGCTTTTGGACGTGTTGGGCGACGTCGGTGGCTGGCGTGCTGGTGATTGGTTCATTCCAGTGATTATAGTGTTCTTTAATGTAGTGGGTCTAATTACAGGGCTATTAACTGTTGATTAATTATATGATTGTTGTGGTTTTGAGCCATGAAATTTTATTCATCGTGTTTTCGTCCAATATATTACTTCAAGATTGAACAATTAGAGCATAATTCACAGAAAATGAAGTGGGTTTTGCTGCTGGGAATCTCACTGCTGCATATTGTGAGTCTTGGGGTGTTTTTCCTCGGATTTTTCCCATCAAAGACGGTTCTTCAGGGATTTAGCCAGTTTAATAATGAGATCAATGGTGAATTTGATGGTGTTTTCGATCGTGTTGTTGTGATGGTTGTTGATGCATTGAGGAGTGATTTCATGTTCAGTGACCATTCTGAGATGAATTTCAGCCATGGATTGTTAAGATCAGGTTCTGCGATTGGATTCACTGCTTTTTCAAATCCTCCAACTGTTACATTACCAAGATTGAAAGGTTTGACTACTGGATCAACGCCTAATTTCCTTGATGCCGTGTTGAACGTGATAGAAGAGGACTCGGGTAATAATTTGGCTAAGCAGGACAGTTGGATCCAGCAGTTGAAGTTGCAGGGTAAGAAAGTGCATATGTTTGGAGATGATACATGGTTGAAACTGTTTCCTGGAATGTTTGATAAAGTTGATGGAACTGCTAGTTTCTTCGTTAGTGATTTCACTGAAGTTGATAACAACGTGACTAGACACATTGATGAAGAGATGTCATTGCAGGAAGAATGGGATTGTTTGATATTGCATTATTTAGGCCTAGATCATATTGGTCATAAAGGTGGTCCCAATTCACCATTCATGAAACCTAAACAAGCAGAAATGGATGGGATTATAGAGAGGATATATGGTAAATTAGACCCTAATACGTTGTTTATTGTTCTTGGTGATCATGGAATGAATGAAATTGGGAATCATGGAGGTTCGTCTCAAGGTGAAACATCAGCTGCATTGTTATTCATATCTGATAAATTTAAGAAATTTAATAATGGTGTTCAATCACCAATTAATTATAATGATGATTATCAATATTATAATAAGATTCAACAGATTGATATCGTTCCTACTATTTCAAGTTTATTACATCTGCCGATACCTATGAATAATTTAGGTATATTCATTAAAGAGTTTCTTCCATTATGGGATTCATTACAACAAAGAAATGTGATTTTAGATAACTTCAAACATTTTCAAAAATTCATACCTGATTTAAATATAGATGGCACAGATGTCTCAATTGACTCAATTTATGAGATTTTAAAAGATTCACAATCTGAACTTACGAGAAATGCAACAAATTATGACATCCCCAAGATCTTAACAGGTATAAGTATCAACATAATATGTATACTAATAACATTATTCTTATCATTTAATAAAAATCATTGGAAATTATCAATCTTGAACATCACAACACCAATATTGATTGGATTAAGTTCATTTGGATCAAGTTTAGTTGAAGAAGAACATCAAATTTGGTGGTGGATATTAATTGGGATTGTTTTCATATCAATTTTAAAATTTAAAGATTGGGAAATTTTAAAAATTTTGGTATGTTTAAGGATAATTAGAAATTGGAATAATATGGGACAAAAATTCATTAATGAAATTGCATTTGGTTCAATGTTGGAAAATTACCCATTTTGGAAATGGGGGTTGATTGTTTTGACTATTTATCAAACAAGTATTAAATTCAGATCAAATGAAAGTTTATTGATTAGAATTTTTAACATTTTAACATTTTTAATCATTTTAACATTTAAAGTATTATTCAGTGAAATTGATGGACAAATCCTACCATGGGAATTCAGAATCAAGAGTTATTTAACAAATCCAAATTCATTTATAATTACATTAAGTCGTTCATTTTTTTGGTTGATTGGTATTGCTATTATTATTAGATTTTTCTTATCAAAAGGCGCCATTAGATATAAACAAAATACAATCAAGGATATAAACGATTTATTAGGATTGATATTGGTTTTCCAAGCAAGCATTAACAATATTCCTATATTTTTAGCATTAAACATTTTAAAAGATTCATTCATCACGGTTTATGAAAAGTACAAACATGATGATAATTTGATAAATGTTGGAATCATACAAAATTTAATAATTGTTTTAGAAAATTCAATTTTTTTCAATTTTGGTCAAACTAATTCTTTAAACACAATTGATTTATCAAATTCTTATAATGGAATCACTGAATACAGTATGTTCCCAATTGGGGTTCTAACATTCTTGAATAATTTCGGTGGTGTGGTATTCATTTGTTTATTAGGATATGAAGTATTATTCAATAATATCAAAATAGATACTCAAAATGAAATATTAAAAACTAAACAGTTGATTAATGTTGGATATTTCTCCATTTTAAGTGTTTTTTACCTTGTTAGTTGTTATTTGCAAAGATATCATTTGTTCATATGGACAGTTTTCAGTCCAAAGATTTTGTTTTTGATTGCATGGGTTGTGTTCATGAGTGTTTTTGAATACTTGATTGTGTTGATTATTTCAATTAGATAGCATTAAATAAAATGAATATAGTGATGAATTTATAAAAGAATATAAGGGCACAGTGTTGCTGTTGATGTAATTATCGATGATTGGTAAATTGTAATTGGTAACCATCTTGTGGTCTCCTCTAGTAGTAATTTATCCGATACTTGATACCCGCTTAGACCGGATTATCCTCTTAAATATGAAGCTATGACATCCAAAATTGAAGGAATAACACGCTTTAATAACCCTTGATCCTGCTTAGTATGTAAACTCTCTTAACCACATTCCCAACAGAAAGGCACTTAGGGATGGAACAGCAGCATATGACACAGCTTGAATCTCAATATTTACAAGTTATATTGGTAAATTCCAATGCAGCCTAAAATTCACCAGAATGTAGAGATCTCAAGAATGTCATGAAATAAAAGACGGCTATATACCAAATATCTCATAAGCTATTGGCAGTGAAGAGATCTCACTGTGTTAAACTAGTATTTCTAAAGTACACTCTTGTAGTTCCAGACAATTGTCTTTATAGGAATACTGCCTTATACATGTATCAACCCATAAAATTTAGCCTTGAGTAGAATCATGTAGTGGTGATACTCTCCAGTTAATATGAAGCTGTGTGTTCTCAGCAACTCTAACGGAACATCTTTTCTAGGTTCCTAAACATTAGTGTTTTTGATACTCATCAGTTCAAAGTAAAACGGTGTCATCAGTCTTAACCAAATCAGAAACAGAAACCCACTCATGAAGAGAACAGCAGTATACGACAAAGCCAATAATTCAACAGTTCCAAACTTCTTATAGATCATCACATCCAAAGAAGGAAAGTGTATAAGCACAATGAGCAACATGAAGAAACTGATCAGCACTTCGATGGATGAAGATATGGTGAACAGATATTCATCATCTGTGATTCCAGAGAACACACTGTTTGATGAGTCTATAAGCACTTGAATGGAGTGATATGACGAGATGATGGCGATGAAAGTGTAGATGGCATAGAATCGTTTGGGGAGTTCCAGCATTGTGTGGATCAATAGGTGTATAGTTAAGAGTAGATAGATTAAATTAGAGGAAACACCAAGTATCTAGGAGAAATAGCTCATTGGACTGTGAAATAATTTACATTCCAAATTAATCTTAACAAACTGTAGAGACCTCAAGAATTTATGCAGTCATGACGTAGATACTGAGACCCAAAGGGAAACAGCCATTAACGGGTTTTGGACAATTAGACCATCACTGGCCTAAAATACATAGGAAAAATAATCTATAAGTTCTTTTCTGATGCTTGGAATTGGAACTCACACTCACACTCACTGTTCACACTTCACAGTGACTCCAATTGGCTCCTGGTCTACAATTCCCTCTATGCACCCTAGATTTTACTGACATTTGTTTTAAATCTCTATAAAGGATATAGGATTTTCATTTGAATGTTTAAGTCCTGTCATGAGTCCAAGGAAGAATTGTCAGGATCGCTGTAGTCCACATCGATCAGTGAGCTGAAGTTGCATTAGCATGGCTCTATATCTACTCGAATAATTCAATAAATCCATGCTTGACACTATACCTTCGACATAATGATGTTTACCGTGAATACTTCGATCTTCACCAAGAGGTCAATTGATTGAATTACATGTGTCCAAATATCTCATAAGCTATAGATTGACAGTGTGTTAAACTAGTATTTCTTTTCTTTTGAAGTACAAGTACTCTTATGATTCCATATCTTTATCTAATGACCTTATCGTTGCTGTATCAATGAGGTAAAAATCAAAATCATATAAAGGGTTGGTAGTGATGCTTAGTGCACCATTAATACCTTTACACCGGTTTATTCTCTAGTGAATGTGAAGCTGTGTGTTCTCAGCATCAACTCTAACGGAGATATTCACTGGGTTCATATTGTTTTTGATATCAGTTCAAAAGTAAAACGGTGCAACCAGTCTTAACCAAACCCCAAACAGAAACCCACACATGTATAGAACAGCAGTATACGACACACCCAACAATTCGACAGTTCCAAACCTTCTATAGATCATCACATCCAAAGCAGAAAAGTGTATAAGCACAACGAGGAACATGAAGAAACTGATCAGCACTTCGATGGATGAAGAGATCATGAACAGATATACATCATCTGTGATTGCAGAGAACACACTGTTTGACGAGTCTATAAGCACTTGAATGGAGTGATATGAGGAGATGAAGGCGATGAATGTGTAGATGGCATAAATGAGTGTCTTGTTTTGCATTATAGTATATAAAGATGAATTAATATGAAAAATACAACTAACCAATAAACACATAATGACCTACACACTTGTGATCCCCACTGTGTCTGTGGGCAACGTGCCGCAATTAGCCGTCGACTTGCTCTTGCACAACTTCTCTTTCCAACTGGAACAGGTGCTTGACTCTTCACTGTTGTTTCCCTTTGCATCACCTGTTGATTATAAAGAGACGCCTTCAATTGGAACGAGCACAGCACTGGAACTCCACGTCTCCCACGAGCATCAGTTAGCGTTGTTAGTGCAACGCTCGCCTGTGATTCCGCAGTACACGCACAACTTCACCGAGCAACTGGCCCAATTGGCCTCTGATTACAATGTCTTACTATTAGACTCCCACCAGGCTGTGAAAGGCGATGAGCCTGTCCAGTTCCACGAAGAGCAGAGTCTCGCTGAGTTGATCAGCAGAATCTCACTGGATGATTCCAATATTGAACTCCCTCTGAGTCTCGTTGCCAGTGCCATTGTCCGTTCATTAACAACGAGTGTGAAGGCCCTATCAGCTTCAGTCTACGAAGGCGATAATACTCAGGATGCCCATACACTCGCTGGGAAAGCCATCAGTTTATTAAACCTGGGTGACAAGCAACTGACTCCGCCTAAATCGTGGGAATCAGTCTACGGTGACAGACCTTTAGTGTTGGGTCCAGAGGGTGGATTGTATAATTGATAATTAATTAATTGATATTGATATTGATATTGTAATTGTTAACATCAACATATATTAAATAACAATATTAAATGCCCGCCCCAGACCTCGTGCTCGACCCCAGCCTCAAGTACTGGGCCCTGGTCCCGATCTCAGTGGCGATGCTGCTCTTCGGCCTCGTGAGACAGCAGCTCGTGGCACTCGCTTCTCCAGCCACCAAACTGCCTCAGCTCGACGCCAAATACAAACAGGAACAAGCTTTGGCAAGAGTCCAACTCTTCAAGTCCCACCACTGGAATCTTTCCTCTCACGCCTTCGAGACACGCAGAGCACACCTCGTCCAGCTGTTATTAGGTGGCTCACTCATTCCTAAAGAAGAGAAGAAAGAGTCTAAAGAAGCACCTCAATTCGATCCAGCAGCAACTGATACTGCTTTTGCAATGATCAAGAACCAGTTCGGTCCAATGATCTCGCAGTATCTGATGATGGGATGGGTGAACTACTTCTTCGCCGGGTTCGTGCTCATGCGTTTGCCGTTTCCACTGACTCCCAAGTTCAAACAGATGCTCCAATCAGGTGTTGCCACCACTGATCTCGACGTTCGTTGGGTCTCTTCCATCTCATGGTACTTTCTTGCTTCATTAGGGCTCAGTGCAGTGCACAATGTGCTTATCAGTGATGGGAACAGCGACAATGTCGGACTCGTCCAGCAACAAGGTCCAATGGTTCCTCCATCGATTCCAGGTATGGGTGCCCAACAAGAAGAACAGCTCAAGAAACAGCTCATTGAACGTCTTGTTAAAGAGAGCAACGACTTGAAAATCATTGAGCATAAGAGTGTCTACGACGATGTTGAGGATCGTTTGTTGAAACTGTATGCTTAGATAACTATTAGTGTTATACATATAGTGTAATAGATTAAGTATTAGTTAGAAGAGTAGTCAACGCATCCACATACTGATCAAACTCATATTGTGACAGTTCTGAGCAGCACACGTTGATATTCACCACAGACAATGTAGAAACAACATTATTAGTGATGAGAGGTCCCGTATGATTGTTTGGCTGTGAGAATATCAACTGTTTCAACCCGTTTCGTCTCTTTCCAAGATTAGAGATCTCTAAAAGTGTTTCCCTTGGACTCGTTAGTTTCTTCTTGAGATATTCTTCCTTATCAACGAGATCCAATAATCCCACCAATGGAGCATACGATTTCTGATTCTGTTCACTTAATTGTGAATTAACAATCCTAACATCATCCCAGTCCATTGAACTATCAATATCAATGTCAATAGCACTAACACATAATCCATATGATCTCGTATACTTCACATCAATAAACTTTCTCAAATTAATAGGAATCGATACTCTGAATCCACTGGAAATCCCAGACAGTGCAAGATGATTGTAATACGCCAACAACGCAGTGAATGAGACTTTCTCCCTTTTCAATATCATGTTCAACTTACCAAACTGCTCATTGTCTAATTGAATACGTCTGTTTAAAGTACGATAACTAGACACATCTTTCTCCCTATCAATCAACTTGGGTTTGGATCTGAACATCTCATACACGATCGTCTTCAAGACATACCACCATGAAGGAACCATCAAAGAACCGGTTTCCAATTCAACATCATCACTTATACTCTCCCCATTCAATAACAATATTAAATCCTCTAATATCATCACTCCAGTTGTACCATCATACAACAAATGATCACATAGAAACACCATCCAATCACCACTGATGACAATCTTCCATAACAATCCATCACTTCCAACTTTGAAAACCGTATCGTGTAATTCATCAATCAATTCATCAATATCACTCTCTTCAACAAACTCCAGCACACTTCCCACATCAACATCCACTTCAACAATGTTCATATCGATAACATTACACCTTAATAATCGTCTCTGTGTGACCAATGACTGTAATCCTCTCGTGATCTCATCATAACTGAACTTCTTTCCCAACTCACCAGCAATTATAAAACATGAATACGTCCCTAGTTTATTCCTATAGTAGTTAAACTCTTGAAAAGTGTTCATTTATCAGACTTAGACACTCCAGCACAGTAAATTATAAAGGGGAACAATCACTCTTTATATAATATTCTTTATAGCATCAGCAATGTCTCTTAATTTAGGGGTTTATATTGATTTATTGATTTATAGGAGATAGGAGACTCATCTCATCTCGGATTTGAATAAATTTCCCCGAGGACTTCTTTTTACTGTGTAGACACTAAAATAACGGTCCCCAATATGGAGCCAATAGGCACGAAAAAGCCTCGTAAACGTCGTGTCATCAACTCTTGTCAATTCTGCAGGTCGAAGAAACTCAAAGTGCGTACTTTACCTGTTAAATCCCTGCTTAAATCCATTTTTTTATAGCGTGTCAGTACTAATAAATTCATAGTGTGAGAAACAAAAACCTGAATGTTCAACATGTGTCAATCTCAAGATCCCATGTCTCTACTATGACGTGCCCGAGGTTAAAGACTCTTATAATATCGATCAAGAGATCAGGGAACTCACACAGAAATTAGACCGGTTGATTCAAGAAAGAAACAAGAACAATAACATTAGTCCATTGAGTTCTAATTCAAGTACACCCAATGTCTTGAATCCAATGATCATGGACACTAGAAGCATCACAGACATCAAGACTGATTTCCATAGACCACTTTCACTGTTTTCATTATTTCAAAAAGATCAATATTTGAATTGTCTTATAAGAAACACAAGATCAGGTAATGATATACCAAATCATATAAAACAAGAATTCGAAAGAGAGAAGAGACATAATTCACAAATCGACCTCATGAAGTTCAAAATGTATCAAGACGATCTATCACTATATGATCTGATCCTGCCATACTTGTCACACCCTGATATCAAATCATTAGTTGATAATTTCTTCAATGTTGAACTACATTCTAATTTCCCATTCATTGACAAGACAAGATTCATGAATTGGTTTGATCCATTCATTAATAATCTAAACCCTGGTCCAACACTCAACACAGCAACATCAACACCCTCAAGATCCAACACAAAACGCACACCATTAGAATACCTCCTTCTTGGTCAACTCTTACTCATCCTGCGAATCTCATACGTTTCATTATTCAACTGTGGTTATCCAAGTTGGTATGACACCCTCCAACCAATCCCATCAGACGTCTCACAATTAGCGGAATTATGCCTTGATGAACTAGACAAACCATTACATGGCCCCACGATGGAATATTTACAATTATCACTGTTATTAGAATATTATAAACTATACTCTCCGGAATCAGTCGCTGCAATTGATGATATGATCACTTTAGACATTGGTAAATTGGTAAGAATGGGGTCAATATCAGGGTTCAACACTGCCAGCCTGACAATTGACCCAAATACTGAAGATGAAGTTTTACAAAATGTTAAGTTCTTCATATGGAGGAAATTAATTGATTTAGATTATGTTAAATTCTTAAATGATGGAACTCCATTATCTTTGAAAGAGGAATATTACCACTCTGTGATTCCTGATCAATTAAAAGATGAAAATGGTAAGAATCCATCAATATCTTTAATAATCAAGACTTTGAATGAGAGATCTGTTGTTTATGAATTAATCCATCCATTCTCTGATTTATTAAACAATATTAATCAAAGACCAACTATAAACATAATGGAAACAAACCTTGATAATATAATCAATCATTTACAAAAAACATCATTAGATAAATTATTCAATCTGAATGATTCAACCATTGATTCAAAACTGATAAGATCTGTCAAATTCACCAATTTAATAGATTTGGCAATCTTGAACCTAATGATATCGACACATTTATTCAACTCTGAACTCCCCAACACACCAACCAACACATCAGCCAACGAATCAATACAAATAAGAATGATGCAAAGGATCATAATCAGTCTTAACTTCCTATTACCATTAAGTGCATTCTTTGACATGACTTCACAACCGATATACAACCTACACACTCAATTCGGTTTGAATTTCCAACATATCCCACGGATCCTTCAGGCACTTCATCGTGCTTTTCAAGTCCAATTATCACTCCTTATCAGATCTCATTATCATCAGCCTGATCCACATCAACCAACCCAACCACATCATAATTCATCACATCATAATTCAATCACATCTAATTCAACACTTGATGATTCATTGAAGGACACATGCACAAGCAATGCAAGAATAACATTGATTAATTTCGGAAGGATTTCAAAGACGTACATCTATAGTAAACGACTACAAATGATGCACACGTTCATGCTGTTGAAAAACTTTGGAATAGATATTGAATTAAACATATCATCAGAACTAATACAATTATTACAAAACTCAGGAATTAATCAACTTCCAACATCACATATAAGATCCATATTAGATCTATGTGACTCTCAATTAGTCAAATTAGACGGGATCTATCAGACATTCATCCATCCAATTGACGAACAACGTGATCAATTCGAGTCTTTCCTTTCTGATAATGGATTAAACACATATGCAATTGATCAATTGGAGATATTCCTAGATCAACTGCCAGTTAATTTGACTCAGTTTTAAACCAATCATTAACCAATCACAATCACCCTAATAACAGCCTCAGTAACTAATAAACACTTAATTAATAGTAATAAATGGTAAGAAATCATCAGTTTTAATACTATCTCCTATATCCGCGATAATGCCGGGTATCTCCGGAATAACCCGATTTTGCGGATTTTAGTATAAAAAAAGCCCGAACCCCCGAAAAAAATTCGTAAACAAAACAAATCAAAACAAACAAATAAAGAGTTTATACTGGTTTTGTGGATATTTGCTGTTTCAATATGTCTGGTCAAGATAGTGGAATTCCTAGTGTTGGATCTGATGGTTCGATATCTAAGAAACGCAGACAGAGAGTCGTTTATTCATGTGAGAATTGTCGTTCAAAGAAATTGAAATGTGACAGATTACGTCCCAATTGTTCAAATTGTTTAAAACATAATTTAGAATGTTCATATCATTCTGGATTGAACCATTTGCCTAATGTTTCCATCGGCTCACAAATCGAGACTTTAAAAGAAAGATTATTGGCCCTTGAGCAAAAAAAATTAGAATTGGTTGAAGGTTCATCATTAGAAGAAGTTAATTTTTCACATGTTTTAGGATTTCCTTCATTGATTAAACAAAATAAATATTTGAATTCAATTAGGGTTGATAGTGGGAATGCCGTGACTTCAGGTAATGTTCCACAATTGATTGAAGAACAGTTCATTAAAGAGAAAAGACAAGTTAGTGATGTTGAATTATTGAAACATGATATGAAATTAAATAATAAGACAAGTACTGATTTAATTAAAAATTATCTTAATGATAAAGTTATCGTTTGGGAATTAATTAATCATTTTTTCAATTCTGAATTATATTTACCATATTCATTCATTGATAGAAATTCATTTTATTTAAAAGCAACTCAATTCTTAAAAACAATTGATCAAGCTGAAAAAATCCCCAAGCTTGACCTTTTATTAGTCGCTTCAATCCTTGTCATTATGAGAATCTCATACGTTTCTCATTACGATTGTGGATATGAAACTTATGAACCACCAAAGATAGTTGGTCCTGAGGCTTTAACATTGGCAATCTTATGTTTTGATGAAAGTATGATTGGGTTTGATTATCCACCACATGATGTTTGTAATTTAATGCTATTGATTTATTATTGTCAAAAACTTGCACCTGAATCATTAGGACCAATTGCATATAAGGAAAGAATTGCAGTTCATTCAGTTTATAAAAAATTTATTGAAACTCAATTAAATTATGATCCTGATTCAAATGATGTTGAAATTGATTTAAAAAGAAGAAGATGGTATCATTATTTAGAAATTGAAAGATTGGAATTCATATATGGTTGGTTACCAATCCAAAGCAGATTGGAAAACTATACAACTTCATTACCAACTGTTTATAAATCACAAAGTGATGATGATGTTATTAATGAAACATATCATGAACGTAATAAAATTCAAAAATATTTAGTTGAATTTTCAAGTATGATCAAAAATGTTAGAACACCATCAACATTAGGTGAATATGAAGAACTTTTAAAACGAATCAATGGTGCAACTTATAATTTGAATGATATTTTATCATTAGAATCAAGTACAAAACATCAAAAATGGAGAAAAACAGTTAAATTTTTAAACTATTTGGATATTAGTTCAGTATCATACATGCTTTCAATGCATATGTTTTTATACTATGATGATAAAGTCGATGATGAAGATGCATTGTCTAGAATATTAGGATATGTTTCAAAAAACACGAATCAAGCAATAACATTAGCATATTTTTTTGATTCACAACAACAAGAATATTATGATTTAGTTAAACATTTTGGTTATAGTATTGAATTAATACCAAGGATAATACAATCTTTGCATAGATCATTACAATATCAAATGACAATATCAATAAAATTATCAATTCAAAGATTTCATGGTGATAATAACCCAATCATTGATTCAATTAAAAAAATCTTGTTCCAAAATTCAAAAGTTATAGTTTCTAGTTTGGGTAGAATCTCAGGAAGATATTCATATGCTAAAAGACTTTATATGATTATTTCATTCATTATATTACAATTATTTGAATCAAATATGGATGTTAAACCAGATATAATTCAAAAAATTTTATCATCTGGTAAATTTACATCATTTTCTGAAAAAACTTTAAGTTTAATAAATAAAGATTTAACAAGATTAACAGGTGAAAGAAATTTCACTGATGGTTCACCAACTGCTTCTTATGAAGAACCATTGACTAGTTATTTTGGTGAAATGTTGAATAATAGATCAACTGATTTAATAGAGATTGATACTTCAACAATTGAACAATTGGAAGCATTCTTGAACACTCAATCTTTCCTAAGTACTTGAGAGAAAATTGTCAAACTAATACATCTCTCCATTCTTGTGCCATATGTCTTGTTTGTGCGTGTGTTTTTTTTTTTTTTTATCCTACTGTTTTAGATTAACTCTTCTATTCGTGTTGTTTTATGTTTTTATAACTATGCTGTATTATACTAATGTTCACAAATTCTGTAGCCAATTGCCTATATCTTTAATCATATCATCAGTGACTTCATGACCAACAGGGTATTTAACAGCTTGGAATTTAGAAGATTCAGGATTAAACTCATCTCTATTCTTGACAACAATACTATATTTTTGAAAAAATGGTAATGAATATTTCAAATAAACAACCTCATCGAACTCACCATGGATTGACAAAACTTTAAGATCATTAACTGGGAAATTCTCAACTGTTTCAACATCATCATTACTTGATTTTATAAATAACGTTTGTGGGAATCTAACTTGATCTTCCTCACTAATCTCATTCTTCAAATCAGAATACTGTTTCAAAAACAGTTGATCTTCACCATAATCGTGTAATCTATTCAACAATAACGAAGTCAGGTCATAATTACCCACAATAGGAATAACAGCATCGACTAAATGACCATATTTACCAGCGAATTTAATAGTAGAGTGTCCACCTAATGAAACACCAGAAAGTACAGTAGTCACTTCATAACTTGACAACTGGGGGAAATAAGAAGGCAAATATTCAAGAATCAACTTAACATCCAAAACATTACCCTCAATCATTGAAAACATATCATGAGAATGATGAACATTACCTTGTTTCCAATCTTTGTTTCTTAATCTATCCAAAGTTCTCTCACCATGGTTTCTATGATCGAAATTCAACACGACTAACTTCCCACTCACATCACCATAACTTTCAATGATTGAATGACTCAGTTTCTTAATGTCTTTGGCATCCTGAAGACGACCATGAGTAAGAACTAATACCTTAAGTTTTGAACCATCACCAATTTGTTCAAATGGGAATTGTGAACCGTTGTAATACGCAAAGATCTTGATCCCTCCAATGATGAACTCTGTGCTCTGGATCTGTTCAGGCATTTTAGCAGATTTGAAAGTGTTTAGTGACATTTAAATGATGAACTGGAATGTTTTGTTTTGTTTTATGTATACGCTTAAAACTCCCTATATGTTTACTGGTGTTGCGCGTACCAGATTATTTCAAGATAAGACGTCAATCAACTCTTCATCTAGTGTTCAATACTCAGTGATTGGTTCAGTTATAGAGGCAATATCTCAGCAATTATTACGTTTCATTAATTTCAATAGAGATCAAAAATTGATTGTAAAATTGTTGATCTAATCACTAAATCCATAACTATAACAGAACCTCGAAATAATGATGCTTTTGACTCAGTACACTGATCACAGTCACAATTCATACAAAATGAACTCTTACTTCTGTAAAATTCTCGATGTTTCTATTCTTTATGAAAAAATTTTATAAATTATATCGTATTCATCTTTAAACAACATCAAATGAATTTTCTAGGAATGGTGTATTCCCAAACTTTCTCAAAAACTTCTTCTTCATTCTCCAATGCTTTCAATTGAACTTTCAAAAAGAAATTATCACTATCAGAAGTCAATGAAGATTCACTTTCTAATTTAATTCTCCAATCATCTTCATCCCTACCCATATCATAAGTCCACCAATTAACATTAGAAGCACTCAATGGATCATTATGTTTGATTCTAAACTCATTCTTATTCCAAGATCCGTGATAAATTCCTGAAAGTTCAGCATAGTTTGGAATTTTGGTGATACCTGAATCTTGAATATCTGATAAGACCCATTCATCAGTTGAATAATCATAAGAAGTTGTTTTGATTCTATCGTATGGTTTCACGGCAATTGAATCAATACCTTTCATGATTGTTGCTTGTTCGAAAACAGGAGCTTCAATAACTTGTTCTTCGTTCAATAATGGTAATTTAATTTCACCCTTGTGTAATTTCAATGTTGAAATTTCAGGTGTTGGCCAATTTTGTGGCCAATCTGCAGTTGATAATGAAACTCTTAATTTATGACCTGGTTTAATGGATATTCCCAAAACGTCTAATTTAACTTGAATATCGTATTTTTCACCAGGTGTTAAAAATTCTGGGAATTCAGATGATTCTCTATGTGCTAAATTCAATTGACCCCATGAGATCAAAACATGTTCACCATTGTTTGGATAAACATCGATTAATTTAACAGATAGGTTAGATAATTTCTTATCTGAAGATAAGGTAACGTTCAAGACAGGTTCACCTAACAAGTCAACATCTTGTTCGAAAATTTCAGAATCAAATGATAAACATTTCGAATCTTCTAATCTTTGATCTGCTGGGAAATCACCTTTGAATCCAAATGGACAATAAGTACCTCTAAACAACCCATGTGATAATATACCACTGACTTCATAATCAATATCACTGATTGATTTAGATAATTTATTGTTTTCAGAAAGGTATAAAGAAGTGAATTTTTTATCTTTTGGATCTTTTAATGAAATCCATTTACCTTCCCTATATCCATAAGATTCTTGAATTCCACTTGGATCTTGAACATATGTTGTAAATTTAGGTAATTTAAAATCTTTATCATCTAAAGTTTCAGGATCTAAATATTTCTTAAACCATTTTAATGAAAGTTGTTGATATCCAATCTTTGGTGCAGGTTCTGCCATTTCAGGATATTCATGAACCCAAGGACCAACTAAACCAGCAGTGTCTGGATGTGGTAAATTATCAACCATTCTGAAAACAGGTGAAGTATAACCATCTCTATAACCACCAACTGCTAAAACAGGAATATCAACTTTTGAATAATCTTCATTAATTGATCCATGTTTCCAATATTCATCCCTTGTTTGATGTTCAATCCAATTTTTAACCATTGGTTCAGAATTCAATCTTTCTAACCAGTTTTCTTTCCATGATGGTCCAACAACTTTAGGATCTTGAGGTCTTGGTGCATAAACCGCCATCGTTGAACCCCACCATAACATATCAGACGCCAAAAGACAACCACCTCTATAATGAACATCATCAGTGTATCTATCATCGGTTGACATTAACGTAATGATGGTTTTCAAAGCAGGATGTTGTCTAGCAGCAACTTGTAAACCGTTGAATCCACCCCATGATTTACCAAACATACCAATGTTACCATTTGACCAATCCTGTTTAGTGATCCAATCGAATGCATCAAGGGCATCATCTTGTTCGATCTTGATGTATTCATCTTTCAAAACACCATCAGATGCAGAACTACCTCTCATATCGATTCTAATTGAAGCTAATCCATTACCTGCGTACCAAGTATGTCTGATTTGATCTCTTTGAATAGTCACATCGGTTCTGTATGGAATATATTCAACCAACGTACCAACTTTTAACCCATTTTCTAAAGCAGCTTTAGGGATCCAGGCATGTGCTTGTAATTCAATCCCATCTTTCATTGGGATTCTTAAGTTTTGTAACTTGACAATCTCATGTTGAAGTGAGGAATGTTCCAACACTTTAGTGATTGCCTTTGGGTTTGTGTTTCTGACGTTGAAGGCCATGCTTATTTCAACTAGGTAGACAGATCAAGGTAAAAGTTCAAGAATCAAGTTCGTTTTTACATCAACTATCACATCTTTAATTTGATGCAGTTTCGCGAAGAAATAAAAACGGTTTTCGCAATTACCCGATATGGACATCTCCGTTATTTGTTACTTGTTTGAGTTAATGAAACTTCGGTAATATTTGCCTTTGTTCGAAGTGGAGTGAATATAAATGATACTCCTAGCGTTATCTTCTCCTCTAGATTATGAGGAGATCGGTGAGTAGTCATGTAGCTTGAAATAACGGTTTACCGTTACTGTCGATCCCGAAGGACCCCCAATTTATAAACTAAAGTGTAAACGAGGTGGAAGTGATTTACGATGTGAAAGTAACCATCAACAGACTCAAGCTAGAGAGAGGCTTAGGCAGCAGGCTATACCTATTACCGTCTATCGTCTATGTACAACTTACTAATCACCGGTACAGGCAACAGCTGAGCTCAGTCCAGGTTTCTATGTCATACTGCTTCTATACACCTCGAATTTTTCGCACTAGAAAACCATCAAACCTTCTCTAGACCCTCGACCGTTGGAGACCGTTAAGCCGTTGAAGGAAGTAGTATAGACCCTTTGACCAAATCACAGGACAAAGAAATGATAAGCGAGAAAGTGGAACTGTGGAAAGATAAAGAGAGTTTAAGGCAAGATAAGCTGTGATTAAGGTTATTGGTGTATTGCGCGGAGTTGCATTAGATTTCACGCACTATTTGTTAATTTTGGTAAAAATTTTCTCCCCCAACTTCCCAACGGAATGACAATTGCAATCTCAAACATGTCATTGCAATGAAAAAAAATTTATCAGTTCGTCCAATGATATTCCGTAACAGTATCATACTTATCTTTTCTTTTTTAGCTTGTTTCCCATCTCTGTATAAAACTACATCAATTTTTTCTTTTTCCCAACGTCTTTAAAACTTTAAGACTTTCCAAAAAACCGTTGAAAAGTTCTTGACTCTTATTCTTATTTACTTTACTCAAAAGGGTTAAAATGTCTACTGGTATAGAGCAACACAGTTCCAAAGAGGAAAATCTTCTCTACTCCCACAGCGATGACGCCAGTGCCTTGGAGTCCAACTCTAACAGAGAAGAACATTTACAAGATATGAGTGAAATGGAAAGCAGAGACCATGTTCTTGCTCAAAAGATTAACTTAATTAACGATGCTATTGATGAAATCGGATTCACTTGGTTTCATGCAAAACTTTTCCTTATTGCTGGGTTTGGTTACTCTATTGACTCACAGATGGAGATGATTCAATCCGCTGTCAAAGTATACGTTGATTATCAGATGTGGGGAGGTGGTAAATTCCCACTTTCTAATGAAATTTTTTATGCTGGTTTAATCTGTGGTTCAATCGTTTTTGGTTTTGGTGCAGATATGGTTGGTAGAAAAATCGTCTTTAACACATCTATCTTATTGACTTCCATTTTTGGTTTCTTCACTGGTGGTATGGATTCTTATTCAACTTATTGTATTTTCATGTTCTTATCAGCTTTTAGTGCAGGTGGTAATATTGCAACTGATGTTTCAGTGTTTTTAGAATACTTACCATCAAAATATCAATACATGAACACTTCAATGGCTGCATTTTGGGGTGTTGGTCAAACTATTGCTTCTTTAATTTCATGGGCTTTTATTCCAAACAATTCATGTGAAGGTCCAGATAATTGTCCATCTCATTTAAACAGAGGTTGGAGATATTGTTGGTATGTTAACTCTGGTATTTGTTTATTTGCTGCATTGGTTAGATTATTCGTTTTAAAATTAGATGAAACTCCAAAATTTCTAGTCTCTACTGGTCAAGATGAAGAAGCAATTAGAGTTTTACAAAAAGTTGCAACTGAAAACAATCGTCCAATGACATTAACTCTTGAAGATTTAGAAGCATTAGGTGATATTAAACAAGATTATTTCGATGCTTCAAGAGATGCAAGTTTCAAAGCTTTATTCAATTCAATCAGAGTTAATTTAAGTATTTTATTCCAAAATAAAATCGTTATTAGATCAACTGCATTAGTGTTTTTATCATGGGGTTTTATTGGTATTTCATATTCTATTTTTTACAATTTCTTATACATTTTCATTGCATCTCATGGTGGTGATACTGGTTCTTCAACATTCTTGGTTTACAGAAATGCAACAATTGCCAATTTCGTTGGTATTTTTGGTCCAATCCTTGCTGGTTTCATGATTCTTATCAAATTTAATGCATTTGGTAAATTATGGGTTGTTGGTAGAAGAGGTACTTTAGCATTTGGTGCAATTTCAACAATGGCAATCCTTTTTGGTTATACAACAGTTAGAACTCCATCTGGTGATGCTGGGTTTGGTGCTGCCACTTATTTCTTCTTCAACATTTATTTCGGTACTCTATACGCTTATACCCCAGAGACATTCCCAACAAAGGCAAGAGGTACTGGTATGGGTTTCTCATTAGTTGTGAGTAGAATCTTTGGTGCATTTTCTCCAGTTGTTTATTATTATGGTGCTAAATCAGGTTCTTCTATTCCTATTTGGGTTTGTGGTGCAATTATTGGAAGTTTATCAATAGTTTCATTATCTTTACCATTTGAACCTTCTTTGAAGAGAACTGTTTAGAAGAAAAAAAATCTATTGTGATTTTAAAAATAATTTTTAGATGTTTATTGCGTTAATTTAATATGTGGTTTATAAAGTGTTTGTAAGTGATAATTGGTGCAGTAGACGTTGGACTATTGGTGATATCGTAGACAGGACTGGTGCAAAAATTTATAAATCATAAATAAGATCTATGATCTACGTTTTTCATAAAAATTTAGCACACAGACACATCAAAGTCAATAACTATATTGGCCAATCTTTGTATCTGTTTACTCAATGGGTTATACATTCGAATCAATACAAGTTTTGTTTCATAGAAAACTTAGAATATACACAAATAATTTCGTTAACGATCACATCAAATGAATTTAAACCTCAACTTATGGCAAGTCAAGATAAAATTCAACAACTTCTCATTAAAATCAAGGAATTTAATCCAATTTGATTCTAACGGTTTTAACTTGGGTGTAGTTGTCCAAAGCTTCAGTACCCATTTCTCTACCAATACCAGATTGTTTGTAACCACCGAATGGAGTTTGTGGATCGAAATCATTGTAAGTGTTAATCCAAACGGTACCAGCTTCCAATCTTCTTGAGATTTCCAAAGCGGTTTTTAAAGAAGTGGTATGTATACCTGCAGCTAAACCGTATTCAGAGTCATTTGCTTTAGCAATGATTTCATCAGCAGTTGAGAATTTGGAGACAGTAATGACAGGACCAAAGATTTCTTCTTTAACAATTCTGTGATCTTCTTTAACATCAGCAAAGACAGTTGGTTTAACAAAGTAACCTTTGGTACCTAATCTTTCACCACCAGTGACAACTCTAGCACCTTCATCTTTACCATGTTGAACGTATTCCAAAATTTTGTTCAATTGTAATTCAGAAGTTTGAGCACCTTGGAAAGTGTCTTCATCAAATGGGTTCCCAACTTTTAATTCTTCAGCAGCTTTTTTCAAATGATCCAAGAAAACGTCGTAGATACCTTCTTGAACGTATAATCTTGAACCGGCACTACAAACTTCACCAGAGTTGTAAAAAATACCTTGCAAGACATTCTTAATGGTCTTGTCAACTTCAGCATCGTCAAAGATAATGTTTGGAGATTTACCACCTAATTCTAAAGTGACTTTCTTCAAGTTAGATTCAGCAGCAGCTTTCATAACGTAACGACCAGTAGCGGTAGAACCAGTGAAGGCAACCTTCTTGATTCTTGGATGTCTAGCAACGGCATCACCAGCGGTTTTACCGAAACCAGAAATAACGTTAACAACACCAGGTGGGAAACCAGCTTCCTTGATGAATTTAGAAACGTATAATGCAGATAATGGGGTAGATTCGGCAGTCTTCAAGACAACAGTGTTACCAGTGGCTAAAGCAGGACCAACTTTCCATGACCACATTAACAATGGGAAATTCCATGGAATAATTTGACCAACAACACCTAATGGTTCTCTTAAAGTGTAACCGAAATGGGAAGTTGAAGAGTTGATAGTTCTACCATCAACTTTGTCAGCCCAACCGGCAACGGATCTCAAGTATGCAATTGCTAAAGTGACATCACCACGAGCAGAACCAATGGCTTTACCATTGTCCAAAGTCTCTAAAGAAGAGATAATATCATGGTCTTTTTCAATCAAATCAGCCAATTTGTTGATGGCTAAAGTACGTTGAGCAGGGTGGACTTCAGACCAGACACCTGATTTGAAAGCTTTTTCAGCAGCATCAACGGCAACATCGACATCTTCAGCGAAACCTTCATAAACGTGAGTGATCTCTTCTTCAGTTGAAGGACTGATGACTTCAAAAGTTTTACCAGAGATTGATGGAACGAATTCGTTGTTGATGAACAAACCGGTTGGTTGTTCGAACTTCTTGCCGTTTGGCAAGGTAATTGTGACGGATAGAGGTAATTTAGACATTGTTACTGTATATAAACTAACAACAATTAAAGTGGCAATTGGAGCTCTTTATATACTTTTGAGAGTTGGAGTAGTCAATGATGTTCCGACCCCACAAAAAGTTTCGGATCCAGGGAGAAAAGTTTCTCCTTGAAAGAATGACAAGGAGACCGGTGCTAACGCCGTTTGAGAATTAGGTGGAATTGTTATTAGTTAAAGGAGATGGTGTTAATACTAGCATCTAGCATCCACTAACACCATCACCATGACTAGTACAACCACCACTACAACCACCAAAAACAATCCCTTTTCTGCCACAATTGCTCTCAAAATTCCCCAGATCTCCAAATTTCGGACTCCTGCTTCTTAACCCCGGACTTTTTCTCTTCTCGGAGTAAAACGCGATCCGAATTTTTTACAGTGCTAAGAACTAATTACTAATTCTCCAATAAACTACACCTTATTCCACGGACTTATAACTATACGAATATCTTATTGGGTGCTATCGCCGATCACTTCACTGCTAATATATCGTACTTGTGTTCTTCTTCAGATTTACTCACCAATTCAGTCAAAGAATCATTCACCAAACTTGTAATAAACAACCCACTGATCTCTTCCTTGTCGTAGATCTTGCGTACATTCACCTTCACTCGTTCATGTAACTTGTCCAGCATATTCACAGTGATCTCATTGTCTTGATCCTGCTCATCAACAAGCACCAACACATCCACCAGTGTTGAATTATTCGTAATGAACAACGAACTGAGAAACAAGATCAAATGATTAGAATGTATGTTTTCATTGTTGAAACTTATCGTTATTGAATTGATCTTTGATTCTGTCAATTTGAAAAGAATTGCAAACTCCGATATTATATCTTCTCTTGAATTAGTCAAATAATTCTGAACTAATCTCACATCTAGATCTTCTTTATTAATTGCAAATATCATTAAATCATTCTCATTTGATGATGATTCCAAATATGTAACTAATTTATCTTCACCAACGTAATACTTCAGATCTCCAACATAAGGAACTTCATTAAAATGGAAAAATTTATTCAATAATTCTAATTGAACATGATATTTATAATCATATGATTCATCATCAATATTTGTTGAAGCTTCAATCAAATCTGTTGTTCTTTCACTCAATTGCTTTAAGAAAATAGCATGAAATTTTGATTTATAACCTGGATCATTCAATTTATCATATCCATAAAATAATTCAACAAAATTAAACAATGTAACAAACCCACTAACATCTTCAATGTTATAAATAATTGAATCAAATTTGAAATTATTAGCAAACTTATCATTATCAATATCTGTTTGATCAGATGATTTAGTAGCAACTCTTTCAATCTCTTTACCATTCCATTCAATCTCTCCTTTCAAATATCTAGAAACCTTCTCTCTATAACTAACTGGATAAACAATCATAGTCATTGGTGTTGTTAAAAATGTTGAAACTAAAGTCATAACAACAAACATTGAAAATACTTTGGAACTAATAATACCAGCATTAAACCCAACTGATAAAACAACAATTTCAACAATACCTTTACATGACATCAATACACCAACACTTAATGATTCTCTCCAGAATAATCCATTCATCTTAGCAGAAACAAACCCACCAAAGATCTTAGTCAATACCGCTATTGCAATCAATGCAATTGTATAACCCCAATCAGTTCCATTGTTTAAAGATCCAATATCAACTTTAAAACCAGCTAATGCGAAATAAATAGGAATTAAAACAATATGAACTAAATCTTCAATCTTATTAGTTATATCAATAACAAATCCATGTTCTCTAGGAATGATTAACCCTGCCATAAAAGCACCAAAAATTGGATGAACACCAATTATATCAGTGAAAAAACTTGATATGAAAACAATGATAAATATAGACAAGATACTAAATCTAGATAATTGACCCTTTTTCAAATCTTTTCTCAATATAACCTTGTGTAAAAAAATTCTAAGTGGATATAACATGAAAACACCCCATCCAAAAGTAATCAACAAGATATATAAAGTTGTAATTCCACTTCCTGAATTAGCTAAAGTAACACTAAGCGCCAATAAGATCCAACCAATAACATCATTGGCAATACCAGCAGCCAACACAATAGTCCCGACACGATCTTTCAACAATCTCAACTCTGTCAAGATTCTAGCAAGGACAGGGAATGCAGTTATACACATTGCAACTGCAATGAAAACCATATATGTAGTAAATTTAATACCTTCACCATAATTTTCATGAAGTCCAATAGCGATAATACAACCAAATCCAAATGGGATAGCCATATTTATCAATCCAACACTAAGCGCTATTCTCATATTTTTTCTAATAAATTTAATATCAACTTCCATACCAACTAAGAACAAGAAGAAAATAATACCAAAATTAGCCATTAACGTCAACAACGGGATAGACTCCTTAGGGAACGCCTTCTCTGTGAAGTTAGGAATGTGCCCAAACACAGTAGGACCCAACAATATCCCTGATATGACTTCTGCAATGACCCTTGGTTGTTTCATATATCCTAACGGTATGTGAATCAATTGACAGAACATGATGATGAAAATGGCCTGGAAGAGGAAAAGTGTGATTGGATTGGACGAATCATAGTCTAGGGGATCACGACCAGCGACTATCCCGGCAACGGAGTGAGTCGTAACTGCCATCAAATGTGGTTTTAATTTGTTTTAATTTGTATTGATAAGTTATAGATAGAAATTGATATGTGTTTTTTTTATGAGAAAATTAATTACATCATAGCTAAGCCTGGATGATGAAAGTGCTCGAAATAAGTGTGATTCGAATCTATTTCATTAATTCAAGGAGATCTCATTATACTATTTAGAGAAGATAACAGCCTACAGGTGCTTTCAATGCATTATCTCTCGGAAAAAGTGTTTATCAAATTAATTGTCGTTTTATTGACACAAATCAATCATCTGCGGAGTTGATATTTACACGGGTAAATTTGGCAGATTTATTATCACATAGAGAACACACTCAAAACAAATATTAAACAGAAAAAATGTATAGTGAGATGCTATAAAAGGAACTCAATGATTCATTCTCAATAGAATTGCATTTCTTTAGTTATTATATATCTTCTTCAATATGTACTACTCCATAATTGTCACCATTTCATTTCTTCTATTGTTGATATTTGAATGTATTTACACATTTGGACAAACAAAACCAGAGTTATCAGGATTTTCATCAATTATTGAATTAAACACAAAACAGGCAACAGTCCAGGATATCTTGGGTGGCTTCCAATTCTATCCAACGATTGGAAAAAATGTTAACAATTCAACTATTGAGAATGAGAATATCATCATCAATGAAGACGATTATATAAAGTCAAAACGTTATCTACATGAACTATCAGAAGTATTAGAAAACTTGACTGTCAATGAAGGAACTAAAGAAGGTTTCAGTCTTGCTAAAGTCTTTAATATTCATGATCACTTATTATATGGTAATGGTGGGTTTAGTTGTTATTCGGATAATTCAGAAACTGATGGTCAATATATCCTTCAAAGTTTCCAAGGTAACGGTAAATTATGTTCCTCTACTGGATTTTATTCATGTATTGGGTACTCAGGACATAAAACACCTTTGGTGACAGCATATACAGACATCAACCATTCATACTTGAAAGTTATGACAACACTTACCTATGATGAGATTGAAGATTTGAGTCAAAAATATAGACTTTTAAAAAGAACTGTTAAACGTCAAACTTTATCATTGAATTTACCACCTAGTGTCAAGATTGATCTTTTAAAGAAATCTTGTGGGATGAATGATGATGGAAATTTAACAAAAAAATCTTATTCTCATACAACATCTTGGAAGTTAGGTATTCCAATAACAATTTTAATCATTTTAGGTCTTATATTCAGTGTGTTCATTGAATTGGATGACTTCTCTATCGGGTTCACCATCACATTTGGATGTTTATCATTACCTTTATTTTTAGGACAAATGTGCCCTGATACGGTTTTATCAATAATGTCTGTTGATGCAATAAATTCTGAAACTTACGGAATCCTCGCAACTGGAGATTTACATCCATTCTTATTACTTCTCGCCATGTTGTCACTTTACATTTTAGGTGCTGGAACTACTTTTCTCTATGCTGAGCAACATTTAATGCAATAGTGTGAATTCTACTATGTAAACTTATCACATAAAGACATGCTATTTCTCACCATTGTAATTTGTGTATGAGATTTAAATAACTCTGGGCTTTTTATTTTGAATGATGTAATCTGTTACGTGAGAGTAATATTACCTCATCATACAATAATTAATCAGTAGTTTATCCGAGATCTAACCTCACTTTAAGCATTTAGACTGGTGTCATGATAAGTTTACAGAATTTTGTAATATTAAAAGACAATCACCGTGACCTATCGAATATGAGATATTTAAAGAGACTCTATTGGTCCATTTTTCAGTGTCTATATCTGATAACTGAACGCTTCTTGTATCTCCAAAAGAGGTTTTTACTGGTGAATCTCAAAAGCTAGACTTTTGATTTTCCCAAAAGGGTAATTTTCTAGATTGCTGAGTTGAGCCTTTTGACTGAGTTTGATAGAGATCCAGTTAAGGCACTAGAAGTCAAGGTCTTGTTCAGTTAGCCAGTTATGGATTTTGCAATAATATTTGAACTACAGAGGACATACCATCTCTTTAAACCGAGAATTAAGCCAGAAAAGATGTAGAGAGAAACTGAGTGAATATATAAAAAGGAAAAGGCCTCATATATTCTTTCTCAACAAATTTATCTTTCTTTACCTGAACACTATTCATTTCAAGAACAGCTCAATATGCTATTCCTACTTGTACCAATTTCGTTTCTTACTTTGTTAATTTTGGAAGGTATTTACAGTTTTGGACAGACAAAATCAGAATTATTAGGACTTTCATCAATTATTGAATTAAACACAAAAAATTCAACAGTTCAAGATATTTTAGGTAGTCTCGAACTCTACCCTTGGATTGAAAGTACCGATATGAGAACTTCTGACACTGAAATGGTAATTTTTAAGGATGATTACTTAAAATCAAAACGTTATTTGGAAGAACTAGCAGAAGCATTAGAAAAATTAACTACCCATGAAGGAACTAAACAAGGTTTCAGCATTGCTAAAGTATTCAATGTCCATGATTATTTAGCATATGGAAATGGTGGTTTCAGCTGTTACTCGGATCCAGATTCAAGTGGTGACTATATCTTTCAGGCTTTATACGGTAATGGTAATTTATGCTCTTCTGCTGGATTCTATTCGTGTATCGGGAATTCAAGATATGAGGCACCTGCTGGGAAAGCATACACAGGTATCAATGAGGCAATTTTGAATGCAATGACGACACTTTCAAACAATGAGATTGAAGAGTTGAGTTTGAAATATAGGTTTTTAATGAAGACTACAAAACGTCAAAGCTTATCATTAAATTTACCAGCTACTGTGAAGGCTAGCCTATTCGATAATTCTTGTGAGGAACATCGTGATCCTAATGCTTATCCCACAGCATCTTGGTTCTTAGGTGTTTTTATTACAATTCTGCTCATTATAGCCATCATTTTTAGTGCGTTTATTTACGAAGACTATGAGGCTGCTATTGTTGCTCTTATACCTGCATGTTTATCAATTCCCTTTTTCTTGGGACAGATGTGCTCTGATGTTGTTTTATCCAAAGCATCCGTTAATTTGATAAATTCTGAAACTTATGGAATTCTTGCAAGTGGAGATCAACATCCAATTTTATTACTTTTCACGATGTTGTCACTTTATACCTTAGGGATTGGAATTTCTACAGTATATGCTTTGAACGCGTGAACTTTACAATACGTGGGAGGCATTCTATTGCTAGTTTTATAGCCAAGTGACTAGAATTAGTACACAATTCATTAATTTTATTATCAAACTAGTAAAGGTAGGTTGTAACTCATCGTATTTTTCCCAAAAGGGTAATTTGCTAGATTACAAAATCTGGCAAATATCCGAAATTGAGATCCACTAGAGTCTGAATGGTTTGAAGCTCTAAGTCTCGTCTGTAATCCATATCTACAGTTTGCAGTAATACATAGTAAATAGACAATACAACTCCTTGATAAACAGGAAATATAAAACAGAAAATTTTTATAGCGATTTAACAAGACAATATAAAAGATTCATTTCAATGATTCTTTGACAATTTCTTTTGAACACTTTTGATCATCAGGAAACTTCAACATGCGCTATATACTTATAACGATTTCATTTGTTCTTTTGTTGATTTTGGAGTGTATTTACAGTTTTGGAAAGACAAAATCAGTTTTGCTTCAATTTTCATCAATTATTGAAATAGACACAACCCATTCAACAGTTCAAGATATTATAGGTGGTTTTGAAATTTATCGTACGAGTAATTCAACTACTGATAATAATACTACAATCATTAGTCATGAAGATTACTTGAAGTCAAAACGTTATTTACATGAATTATCACAAACTTTAGAAAACTTGACTGTCCATGAAGGAACTAGAGAAGGATTCAGCCTTGCTACAGTGTTCAATGTTCATGACTATTTAGCTTATGGTAATGGTGGTTTTAGCTGTTATTCAAACCATTCAGGTACAAGTGATCAATATATCTTTCAGAGTCTCCTCGGTGATGGTAACTTATGCTCTTCCTCTGGTTTTTATTCGTGTATTGGGTACTCAGGTCATAAATCTTCTTCTGGAAAAGCATACACAGATATCAATGAGTCATACTTGAAAGCTATGACAACACTCTCCTACGATGAGATAGAAGAAATCAGTCAGAAATACAGCTTCTTGATGAGAACGGTAAAACGTCAAACTTTATCACTAAATTTACCAGTCACTGTCAAAACAACCCTTTTTGAAAATTCTTGTGAGATGAATGATGATCCAGATGCTGATTTGACAGATTATATTCCAAGAGCATCTTGGTTTTTAGGTGTGCTTGTTACGCTTGGGCTCATTATAGCCATTATATGTAGTGGTTTTATTCCAGTACAGCGCGAGTGTGCATATTTTGTTGTCTTGTCTGGAGCTTTATCACTTCCCTTCTTTTTGGGACAATTGTGTTCTGACGCTATTGCATCAACTACTTCTGTTGATTTGATAAATTCTGAAACTATTGGAATTCTCGCAAGTGGAGATCATCATCCAATTCTTCTACTTTTTGTCATGTCTACACTTTATATTTTAGGTTTTGGAATTTCTATCACCTATTTCCCAAATAATCATGGATATTAAGAGCTTACATATGAGAGAATTTGTTGGTTTTGTCGTTATTGAGACTAAAATTGAATTTTCAATTCACTATTCATCATAGTATTATACATGTAGGATGTAACTACTAACCCATCGCGTCGTTAGATGGATGCTATATTTTTTTCTTTGCCTTGTTTAAATTTTGTGGTTCTGATTTTCCTAAAAGGGTAATTCGCCAGATTCAAAGATTCAGGCCGATTTCTGAAGTTGAGATTCACTGGACTCTAAATATTGAGATTTTTCTTCACTTAAGTTTGCTCTACTTTGATAATACTCAGATTAAAGGGACAGATTACATTATAGCACCTTGGAAAACAGAAAATATAAAACAGAAAAACTGTATAATGAGACGCTATAAAAGGTGCTCAATGATTCTTTTCAACGGAATTGTCTTTTTATAGTTGAACACTCTTCATTTCAATAAAACAATATGCTCTACCTATTTGCACCGTTTGCATTTGCCCTTTTGCTGATTTTAGAGTGTATTTATAGTTTTGGAAAGACAAAAACAGAATTATTAGGAATTTCATCACTCATTGAAATAAACACAAAAAATTCAACAATTCAAGATATTTTGGGTGGTTTGGAATTTTATCCCTTAAATGAAAGTCTCAATAACTCTTGTTCCCAGGATGGATCTATAACTATTAGTCCAGACGATTACTTAAAGTCAGTCCAATATTTACATGACCTAGCACAAGTTTTAGAAGACTTGTCTGTCCATGAAGGAACTAAAGACGGTTTCAGCATTGCTAAAGTCTTTAATATTCATGATCACTTATTATATGGTAATGGTGGTTTTAGTTGTTATTCTGATAATTCAGAAACGGATGGTCAGTATATCTTTCAAAGTTTCCAAGGTGACGGCAATCTATGTTCCTCTACTGGATTCTATTCATGTATTGGGTACTCAGGACATAAATCGCCTTCTGGAAAAGCATACACGAGTATCAATGGAATGTACTTGAAAGCTATGACAGAACTTTCATACGAAGAGATAGGAGAATTGACAACTAAATATAGATTTTTAACAACAACAGTGAAACGTCAAACGTTATCCCTTAATTTACCAGCCACTGTCAAAACTAATCTTTTCGAGAACTCTTGTGAGATGAATGATGATCCATACTATGATTTGGAATACAAATCTTATTATCCTAGGGCATCTTGGTCCTTAGGTGTGACTATTACAATTTTGCTCATCATAAGTTTTATAGCTAGTGCATGTATGGGGTCAGATCGTGGAAGTGCGGGTGCTTCTATTGTGGTTTCGGGTTTATCAGTCCCCATTTTTTTAGGACAGATGTGCTCTGACTCTATTTTATCAGCAACATCTGTTGATTTGGTAAATTCTGAAACTCTTGGGATTCTTGCAACAGGAGATTTACATCCAATTCTTTTACTTTCCTTTATGTTGTCACTTTACCTTTTAGGTATTGGGATTTCTTTTTCTTATGCAAAGGCACCTGCTAGACCTAGACGATAAAAACTTTAAAGGGAGAGAGATTCAGTTGTTTTGTCTCCATTGTGGCTAAACTTATGACTTTAATTTATAAACATCTTCATTCTGGAACTAGTACATGTAAACTGTAACTCATTGTGCTTCAAAAGAATGCTACATTCTTTCTCTGCCATTTGTTTTATAGCTCTAATTTTCCCAAAAGGGTAATTTTCTAGATTGTCGAGTTATACCTTTTGACTGATCTTAAAATTTAATAGAGATCCAGTGAAGACTGTAAAGTTCTTAAAGGTTCTTACTCTTGTTCAAGTTATCTTGCTAAACCTCTTGTAATGATAGCTAAAGTAGGAAGTGGTGTCTTGTGAAATAGTGAGGCTAGACAGAAAAAACGTTCAATGAAGCAGAGAGAATATAAAAAGTACTCATAGATTCTTTCTCCACGAATTTGTCTCTCTTTAGTTGAACACTTTTCATTTCAAGAACACTTCAATATGATCTTCCTAGCTGTTCCGTTTGCATTCATTACTTTGTTAACTTTGGAGTGTATTTACAGTTTTGGAAATACCAAAACAGAGTTGTTGGGACTTTCATCAATAATTGAAATAGACACAACAAATGCAACAGTTCAAGATATCTTAGGTGGTATTGATTTCTATCCATGGACTGACAATATCGATATGGTAAATACTAAAGGTGCAAATATAGTTATTATAAAAGACGACTTCTTAAAATCAAAACGTTATTTACAAGAATTAGCACAAATTTTAGAAAACTTGACCGTTCATGAAGGAACTAAACCAGGGTTCAACCTTGCTAAAGTCTTCTATGTTCATGACTACTTAGTTTATGGTAATGGTGGATTTAGTTGTTACTCAAATCCAGATCCAGGTAGTGAATACTTCTTTCAAGGTCTATACGCTAGTGGCAATTTATGCTCTCCTACCGGATTCTATTCGTGTATTGGTAATACAGGATATAGGACAGCCGCTGGAAAGGCATACACAGGTATCAATGATGCATACTTGAGAGCTATGACAGCACTTTCAGACGGTGAGATAGAGGAATTGATTCAAAGATATGGGTTTTTGATGAAGAATGCAAAACATCAAAGTTTATCACTTAATTTACCAGTTAGTGTCAAAACTAATCTATTTGAGAACTCTTGTTCATATAGCAATTGCCCTGGACCCAGAGGATCTTGGTACTTAGGTGTTTTTATTACAATTCTGCTCATTATAGCCATCATTTTTAGTGCGTTTAGTTATGAAGACCATGAGGCTGCTATTGTTGCTCTTATATGTGCATGTTTATCAGTACCCTTCTTTTTGGGACAGTTTTGCTCTGATTTTATTGTATCAAAAACATCTGTTGATTTGATAAATACTGAAACTCATGGACTTTTGGCAAGTGGAGATCTACATCCAATTCTTTTACTTTTCATGATGTTGTCACTTTATATCTTAGGTATTGGGGTCTCTGTTATACATATTGGTAATCGAGCTTGAGTATCGTCAATGGGATTTTAATGCATCAACTTGATTTTCAAACTACGTGGTAAATGTAAGTTGTAACTTATTGTGTATTAAAATCATGCTATATTCTTTAAGTTTGTGGTACCGCTGACTTTCCCAAAAGAGTAATTCGGTAGATTGCCGAGTTAAACATTTTGGCACATCTTGATAAAGAATGGAGATACAGTGGTAACTGTAGAGCTCTTGACACTTGAAGATCTTGTTCAAGTTATCTTGTTTCACCTATTGCAATGATACTTCAAGTAGGATATAGCACCACAATAGAAAACCAAGACAGAAACATGAGGGAATAAAACTGAGATGTTTGTAAAAGAATATAGAAAGTGACTCAGAGATTGTTTCTCAACAACTCTTTTGTTAAACACTTCTCATTATAAGAAAACACAAATATGCACTACCTAATAGCTATCTTTTCATTTCTCCTATTGTTAATATTTGAGTGTATTTACAGCTTCGGACAGACAAAAACAGAATTGCTAGCATTTTCATCAATTATTGAATTGAACACAAAGAATTCAACAGTTCAAGATATCTTGGGTGGTTTCGAGTTTCATCCTTCGAATGGTGAAGACGATTATTTAACGGCAAGACGTTATTTGGAAGAACTATCAGAAGCATTAGAAAAGTTGACAGTCCATGAAGGAACTAAACAAGGTTTCAGCATTGCTAAAGTCTTCAATATCCATGACTACCTAGTATATGGGAATGGTGGATTTAGCTGTTATTCGGATAACTCAGATCCAAGTGGTGAATATATCTTTCAGGCTTCATACGGCGATGGTAATTTATGCTCTTCTACTGGATTCTATTCGTGTATTGGGCTCACAGGGCATATATCATCTGTTGGGAAAGCATACACCAGTATTAATGACACATATTTGAAGGCTATGACAACGCTTTCCTTTGACGAGATAGGAGAATTGAGTCAAAAATATAGGTTTTTGATGACAAGAGTAAAACGTCAATCGTTATCACTAAACTTACCACCCAGTGTCAAGATGGGTCTTTTGAAAAACTCTTGTGAGATGAATGATTATGCTCATCCTATTCATGTTCCCAGACCAAGTTGGTTCTTGGGTGTGTTTATTACAATTTTGCTCATTGTGAGTCTTGGATTCAGTGTTTTTATTCCTCTAGACGCAGAATTTGCGGATTTTGTTTTGATATTTGGATGTTTATCATTCCCCTTTTTCTTGGGACAGATACGTTCTGACTCTATTCTATCAATGAGATCTGTTGATACGATAAATTCTGAAACTATTGGACTTTTTGCAACGGGAAATATGCATTCAATTCTCTTTTTTTTCATTATGTTGTCAAATTATGCTTTAGGTATTGGAACTTGTATTGGTATCTCTGTTCATTATAGAAGGGGTGGTAGAATGCCATAGGGCTCGTTCTTTTTGTGATATTGACACTAATATTACGGCCATGACCCATTAATTTGTTTATCAAACTATTCGTAACTCATCGTGTTTTTAAAGCATAGAATGTCTTTCTTCTTCATCGTATAAATACAGATCAAAAAGAATCGTCAAGTAATCTTCTATGTCTACAGACAACGTATTCGACGAGAATTTAGAAAGCTTCAACCCAGGTATACTTTATCTATTCTTCTCTATCTTCGCCAGACCTTTGGCCATATAATCATGTTTGTGTATTTTTCTCATTACGTTTCATCTTGAAAGACACAATGGCCGCCAATTCGATTGTTTATTACCAAAAGAGTAAAAACGTTGAAGATTTGAGGCAACTTCGATGTCGCGAACTGCAGAATCTTGTTCCATGAGGCGGAAAAAAGAAACATTTAGTGATGTTTTTCAGATTGAATCTTCATTGTTTTCGACCGATTAGGAAATTTTGAACAAAACATCAACGTCTTTGTTTTAGAGGCAATATTGATAAAAACAATATAAATACTTGACTTGGTTCCTGTTTCAACTTTCAGGTTTCGTGTAGTTAATACCTCCCATTCTTTCAGATATCATCAAAACCATGCAGTTTTCAAAAGTCATTCTTTCTAGTTTAATAGTGTCCCTTGTTTCAGCACAGTCTGTTTCAATCTCATGTGAAGAAACCCCAGCTCCTTCAACAAACACAAACGTCAACTCTTTCACAAACGGAAACAATGTCATTTACCTCTCCACGATTCTGATCACTGAGTTTGTTAACTCATGTACCGTTGCACCAACACCTGTTCCATCTACAAGAACAACTACCATTAATTAAAACCCTTCAGCCTTTAGCCATAAAAAAATGAAAAGCTGACCAGTTTGGACATTTCTTTGGTTTTCTTTCCGTCGTTCTTGGAGTAGTGAGTGTTGATTAGTTCCCATCTGCTTCCTTTGTTCCCATTATATTTTATACCCTTCCTTTTATACGCTTGTTTTAACTTAAAGGCACTGTAGCATAACCCATAATTAGGATAAAAATTGAGTTGTAACGCTGACTTTTTTCTTTGGTATCAGAAGGAATGACTAACAAGAGTTAGGACCAATAAAGCCTTCGGTATCAGCGGTGCAAAAAAAGGAATTTGGAGTTGATTTTTTGAGTTCTTTGAAACTTTTGTTTTGAGATCGGTTTCAATTTATGATCTAAACAAGGGTGTTTGAATTGCAAAATTTACCTCTGAATCAAAAAGGTTCAATGTGCCAGACTCTTTATCCTTCAGAAAGTTCATAGCGTTGCAACTAATAGCTTTCAAATAGTTATCAAATTATATCTGGTCTGTCACTGAAAGTTCTGATAATTCATAACATTAATAAATATCAACGATCTAGTCCTGTCTTCGGTTTGATGGAATATTTGCCTTATTCAAAGGACCTCGCAAGATTGACTATTCCAGTTTGACAGCATCATAATATCAGCCCTATTAGAAGAATATTATATGGTCTCAACTTGATACTTTTGAAGAAACTGGTTCTCTTTTTGCTGGTTTAACTTCAACACCCTCAACAAGACATTTAAGGGTTTTTCAAAGACCGTAAAGACCGAATAAGTGTATATCACACATCAAAAGAGAAGTGGGCAGACATGATAAACTGTGAGAGACACTGAAGTATGGCTACCGCTTTTGAGTGTTATGGCTGTGATTCTTTATAGGAGTTATGCAGGGAACATTCTTGAACTGGAAACGGTAGACACAATTTTCATACTCTTTGCAATTTAGTGTTTTTATTACTATTTGACTTCCTCATTTCAACCACTTTCCACCACATACACAGTAGATTGACCAATACTATCCATTTAAATTGGCCACTTTTCAGCCATTCCCATGGTTGAAGATAGATTTTCTTGAAAGATAAAAATCATCTGTCAGTTGCTCTTCAATCAGCCTTATCACTTATTCATGATTACTTTTGAATTTTCCAAAGATCCATCGAGAGATATCTTCAGATGATTAGAAGATAACTGAAGTTTGATTTACTTTTAATTTTATATCAACGGTTTAATGAAAAACGACTCATTAGTAGTAGAATACTTCAACAAGATAAGTAAGTTTAATCTATAACCTGGAAAGATTAACTATATCCAGATTACTACTTCCGTTCCGTGCACGGTGCCCATCGTCACTGTGATCAACTTTTCTTTCCATGATCAGATTGTGTCTAAATTTGGGGTCCACAATTAATTAGGCATCAACACTTATTATTGCTTGATTGATATCTCTGTATCTCTGATCTCACTGTTGGTATCATATCAGCATCAACATCTTTTTGATTTTAAAAGTTGCTAATTCGATATGGCGCTTACTTTGGTCCATGAAACAAAAGAACATGTTAACAACGTCGTATGTAGTAATGCACTATATGAAACTTCAATAATAGCCACTGATTGACGATTGACACAGTCTATGGTAATCCTCTACACAATTGTCGACATATTTACGGGCATTGTAATAAATCAAACCCCTATTGCTTACAATTTAGACGTTGGACTATCATTGAAGTCAATAGTGCCGTTTGTAAAATTTGAAAGACTATGCGGGCAATGTGGTTCCCCAGATTTAGAATGTAACTGTATGCCAAATTTCAATTGCAATTTGCAACAGTTTGTTAAGGCGGACATAGATTCCGTTCAACTTTACGCTTTAAACTTGAGCTACGTTTCTTGGAAGTTCTTGGAAGTTATGGAGGAATAATAAGAATAATAATTATGGATATTAATCGATCATGGAACCGATTCTTCATCAAAGCCTTACCTTTGTGGCACTATCATGTGACCATTGTCCATTTATTGAAATTTTCTGGGATGCGGACATGAAAACTTTGACTTTTTGGGGTAATACTAGTAGTTATCATACCACCAAAACATAAGGAATGCTAGCGCTATATCGACAACATGTTGAAATGTGTTTTTTTAATTGAAGTCGACGTTGCGGGTTAGCGGTATACCGTAGCACTGATCTCTGAAACATGATTTGAAAAGATCTTACGTTGATACAAAGTGGAAGTCCGAAGTACGAGGAGATATCGAATCTCTGTTGAGCTTTGATCCATGAGCCTTGACGTCTTTGGATCTGTGTTTTTGAGTGGCTTATCCAATAGAAGTGTTCAAATTTCCAAGCCCAAACGTTAAAACTTTAAAACTTTAAATCCCGACACTGTTTCTCCTGCATATGAAGTTTTTCCGATTCCCGGACTAAACCATTTCTTTTTAGCTTTTAGCACATAAGACATGTAATTCAGTGTAGTTTCACCGAATTCCGCCGAGTGCGGAGTGTGTTTCTGTGTGTGATGCTACTCAAGATTCAGGAGTCAGGAGTCGGTTCAGAATAAGATTTAATACAACTTTCACTGTTTTCAATATGTTCTCAACAATTCACTAACCAAACAATTTGTGTAACCACATTCACATACTTGAAAATTGAGGTTACTAAGTATAAACTTAATAAGAAACCAATCGTCTTGTTAAAAAACAACAGTAGATTATTGTTGTATTCATGGACGGTGTACCGAAGAAGTTCTCAAACGGCATTTGTGGCTTGCCTATTTAAGCTTTCCTCCAGATATGATAAGGCCTTCAATTTGACAGGTTTTAGGAATTCGCGTAAACTGGAAGTAAACTTCTCAAGTATTAGTGGAAATCTTACAAGCAAAATAGGACTGTTTGTAGTATGTATAATCCATATTGAAAGTGATAAATACGGTTGAATAGACTCTACATAGAAGAATTTGATTGTTGGCATATATTTATTAGTCAAATATGCATAATATCCCCCCTTTAAAATTCATGGAATGGCTCGTGGTTGGTTATTTTTTTCTAGAAATTTTCTCATGAACACAATCCATTCCACGGCGTTATATATATCAGTGATCTTTAAATGATATTGCGCAATCGAAAACTCTCAATTTTTATGCCTTGCGTGACTTTTGATATCACAATTTACAAAAAGTTTATGCTCAATACATTATCAATATGAGTTTCATTCCAAAGATATAAAATTCCTCTAAAATCTCATGAATTAGTTCGTTTATTCAACTCATTCTTCTCTATTGTAACAATGGTTTACAAAATTTCACTTGGATTCCTTAGTGGATCAAAGAAAGTAGATGACGTTGAAGGAAGCGACTCTTCAATTGAGGATTTAAAATTGGCAGAATACAAGGAATACAATGAAAAGTATCCAGAGCCAACTGAAGAAGATTACGCTACTTTGAAGAGAGTTATTAGAACTCCAAGTTACGCAACTTATCTCATCTGTTTGATTGAGTTTGCTGAAAGAGCTTCTTTCTATGGTGTCAAAGGTAGATTGAATAACTTTATTCAATTTCCGTTACCAAAAGGTGGAAATGGCGCGGGCGCCCCACCTCGTGGAACTCAACAGAGTGCAGGTGCCCTTGGGTTGGGTTTACAAACTGCCTCTGCTTTGACTCTTCTTTTGACTTTCTTTGCCTACTTGACTCCATTATGGGGTGGTTACATCTCTGATAAATCTTGGGGTAGAGTTAGAACCATTTGGTATGGTATTTGGGTTGGTGCCATCTCTCATATTATCTTAATCATTGCCGCTCTTCCAACTGTTATCAAAGGAGGACATGCCTTAGCCCCAACTATTATTGCCATCTTGACCTTAGCACTTGGTACCGGTTTAATCAAACCAAACTTATTACCGTTACTATTAGATCAATTCGAACATAAAAGAGATGCTGTTGAAACAAGAAAAGATGGAACAAGAGTCATTATTGACAAAGCAGCATCTTTAGAAAGAATTACCTCTGTGTTTTATTGGTCAATCAATGTTGGTGCATTCTTGTCTTTAGCTACCTCTTACAGTGCTAAAAGAATCGGCTTTTGGTTGGCATATTTAGTCCCTGGTATTGTTTACTTCTTAATGGTTCCAACATTAATTCTTTTGGTTCCTATATTGAAAACAGAGATTCCAAATGGTGTTTCAGTTATTGAAGAGTCTCTCAAAGTCTTTCTCTATTCTTTCAAGAAAGGTTGGATTAAAAGATCTAGAACTAAGACTTTCTGGGAATGGGCAAAACCTGAAAACATCATTGCAAGAGGTGACGTTACTTCAATTGAGGAAACTAACAAGAAAGGTAAGAAGAAGATTTCTTGGTCTTCTCAATTTGTTGACGATGTCAAAATTACTGTTGATGCTTGTAAGATTTTCTTATTTTTTGTGATTTACAACATCAATGATGGTGGTTTGGGTGGTATCCAAAATTCACAAGCAGCATCTTTAACCACTGATGGTGTCCCTAATGATTTGATTGATAACTTCAATCCTTTGACAATTATTGTCTTCATTCCAATCTTAAACTATATCATTTATCCTGGATTGAGAAAATTGAACATTGAATTTAGACCAGTTCAAAGAATCTTCACCGGTTTCATGTTGGCAACCTTATCCCAAGTCGCAGGTGCAGTTATTCAATGGAAAGTTTACAAGACTTCACCATGTGGTTATTACGCTACTGAATGTGAAATTGGAACTGGTGTCTCTCCTATCTCTGTTTGGGTTCAAGTTGTTTTGTATGTGTTACAAGCATCTTCTGAATGTTTTGCCAATACCGCAGCTTATGAAATTGCTTACACTAGAGCTCCAGATCACATGAAGGGTTTGGTTATGGCTTTGTTCTTATTCATGCAAGCTTTATCTGCAGCTTTATCACAAGCCTGTACTCCAGCCTTGAATGATCCTAACCTTATCTGGCCTTTCGTAGCTTTTGCCATTGCTGGTTTATTCTTTTCATTGTGGTTCTTGGTGTTGTACAAAGATTTACATAAAATTATGGATCAAGAGAGAATAGAAAAGGAAGAAAAGACAAAACTTCAATTGCAATTAGTCAATACTTCTAGCAGTTCTCAAGAAAGTGTCTCTGAAATCATTGACGAAGAGAAACCAGAAAAGACTAATGGTAAATAGTTTTAGAACTTGGTTAATCAGCTTTTATATATATTAATTTTTAGATAAACGTTGTAGTTTTGCTTCCAAGATTGGCTTTGAGATCAATACTGCCATTTTCCATGGTCCATTATCGAAGAAAAAAAGAGGGAGTCTAAAAGTAAAGGAACTCCGTGTTCGGCTCCCATACTTTGCAATTACAGGTAAAGCAAGCGAACAATTAGTAATTATGTTAAAGGCTCGGGATAGCTATTTGCTTAGGTTTGATTGGTGCTAAACCCAGGAAACTTTTAGTTCGAGGAAGAGGATTAAAGGGGGGAAAGTGTCTGTTACTACAAAAATAAAGATTAACTACCCCATAAGATCAGCACTTAACCAAAAAAACACATGTTAGATCCAGATTCTCATGAGTCATTGATGCCAACTTCAACACCCACCTCCAGCTGAGTGGTCAAGATCTTTGAATTACTGATCAATGGACTACACACTACCTCACTTATACACTTATACTGAATATTGAATAATAACTTAGTCAGCACACGAACAGAAAACCAAAGCCCAACCAAACGCCGTATCACTAATCAGATAACGGCCAGTTGCAAGGGTTGATTCAAATGAATTGTATGGCTCTCTTTTGAAATTTGGGATCTTATTTGTAAATTCTAATTTCGATTCCTGAATCCTTCAATGTTTGAAGAAATGTCAGTTCCAGTCCTAGTTCGAGTTTCAAAGCTGCTCAATAATTCATGTTATAGTGTTGATGAAGTTAGCGAGTTATTCGATTTTTTGGATCAAGATTCAAAGCTTGTTGAATGTAGTTCATCATTAATAATTTAAGTACTTACTACTAATCTCAATGAATATGCAAGGATTACTTCGAGTACTTGTAAGTTTTACCAGACCCATGGTTCGATACAGTGATATTGTGTACAGCAATTTCGCCAATAATGGCAAGCATATTTCTATTTGAGAGTCAGTCTATCCCCTAGCAAGTATTACCGTAGACTACATTTGAAAGTTACTAGATGTTGATGTGTACAATTGCCGTTGTCTCAACACTATTTACTACATACTACCTACTACACAATTTGTGCTTAAATAAAAAAACGAAACTTGCAGGAATGATAGAATACTTGCCTGAATTGAGCTTTGTACTTTCAACAGATGAGATTTCAAGAGAAGGGTTACAGTACCTTTTTGATCCACAAATAATTTAGTAAAACTTTGCATGTGGTATTTCTATTGAGCAACGACAGTTTTCTCAAGATAGATCCAAATCAGTACTAATAACTTCTTTAGCCTTTCAACATTTGAATGAGCCAACTGTTCAAACTACTTATGCAGGCTATTTTCTATCGTATATTGAGGCTCAAATCTCTCGATGTGCTGAATTTCAACTGCATTGTTTGTTTACTTCCTTCACTAAGTTTTCTTTTTTCGATAATTTGGTCTTCGATATCAAACTTAACCAATTTTACGGAATACCGTTATAGTTTCTCCAACTAATTCATCAACAATACGCTTTCACGATTTCCAAGCCGCACACGTTCATAAAATCGACTGTTTATTCACAGCCTCAACGTTCAAATTACTATAGAACTAACTTTTGACTCTGATTTTAATTCAAACACGGCTACTGTTTAGTTGGATCCAAATAACGACAACAATCTGTCGATTGATGCTTCCAATATGAGTACTGTATTACTATTCATTTTCCATTACTATCATCTATGCGGTAAAGATGTTTCATTTCCCCTTCCCCGATATTTCTTGATTTGAATTTGTCTCTAGGATCTTGGAAGTAAGAGCGTATCTCAAAATGAAGAACTATTTTTTAAATAGCAGAGCCTCCATGTGATAGGAATACTCTCGTTTGTTATAAATATATCTGGTTTGTTTCTATTATATTGTCCTCAACAGTCTTGTTCCTCGCCTCACCTGCGATGTCGAATTGCTATAGCAAGGGATTTGACACAAGCAACAATTACTGCATTTGCACAACCAGATGTAATAATTACATCAGTAGTGGAGACAAACCAACCTGTACCACTATTCTTCATCTCTTGCTGGAAATTCTACCCTTCTTCTTTGTCTAGGATTACAAACTTATTTTCTTATATTCTTTTTGAAACATGGTGGTTTTGTGATCAGCATCTGAAGTTATTGGATTCGTTGTTCGTGTGATAGATCATTTAAATCCATGGTCAGGAATCGCATAGTTTGTGGTTCAAGGTATTTGTCTTACGATTTCACCAACTTTTATCATGGCTGGTATATACTACATCCTCGCTCAATTAGTGATGATCTATGGTAACAAGTTTTCCCTTTTGAAAGCAAGAACTTTATCGTATGTCTTCATCATAGCAGATCTCATTTCATTGCTTATACAGGGAAATGGTGGTGGTATGACAGCAGGGGATAACGCAAACATTGGAATTGGGATTGTCATTGGTGGTCTTGCTTTCCAGGTTCTTACAATGACTGCATACTTTTTTATCTTATTCAGGTTCCTTTACAAGATTAAATATCTAAGGTCATCACAGTGTGAGCTCGAGCCTGAGTTTGATATAAGATATCGAGCACTACGATCCAGGAAATTGGTCAAAATATACCCATTGGCCATTATCTTGGGAACAGGACTCGTTTATATTCGTTCGATATTCCGTTTGAATGAGATGGCTCCAGGTGAGGACTCTTGGTTGACCAAGCAGGAAAATTTCCTTTTGGGGTTTGACGGTGCATTGATGGCATTATGTTTGATACTGTTTATTCCTCTGCATCCAGGAATAGTATTTGGCTGTTTGATTCCTCTAGAGAACCAGAGTCAGGACTCTGTTGAAATATACATCGATTCACAAAAAGATGATGAGCCAGAAACTTTCCAGAAGCGTGAGGAAATTTAGGTGAAGAGTAATCTATCATCTAGATTTCTTATGTTATTATTTATATATTTGTTGACATGTTCTTAAACCCAAATAACCCATGTTACTGCCAAAATTCAAGATTCTTCACTTCGCTTTCTAATCAGTCTAGACTATTTACGATTCAATAGTTGTAGAAATTGCGATTATCTAGCCGCAAGTTTTATAATTAACACCTTTATCCCAAATAATGTGTTATAGCTTATAAAAGTAGTGTGTTATGTATAGAAATACCTTCATTTTAACCATTAATGTGTTATACAATATCCAATTGGTCATGTGATCAAGGCTATTAATATGTATGGTGTCTGGGTTTTATGAATTTCGCGAATTTGAAGATATTCCACAAATTTCCACAAAATGAAAGCGAAACAGAGACATATATATTGACACAGAATTACACTTATAATGAAGTTCTTATCTATTTTAGCAGCTGCAGCTGCTGTTTCTGCTCTTCCAATCCATGCAGTATGTATCCAAGCCACTCATTTGTCCTTTTCTGGGCTCATTTTATGTGCCAGATGACTGAGATCTCAAACTAACCCCTTTTTGATAGAACATCAAAGTCGTCAAGATTGATGAAAATGGAGTCCGTTTTGTTGAAAATTTCGAAGTCGATGACATTGAGAGATACACCAGTCTCGAACAATTGGTCCAAGATTTACAATTAAAAGAATTTGACGATGAAGTTACTCAAGAAGAAAAATTATCCCTTTTGGAAACTTTGAAAAGTTTCAAATCTCCATCAGATGTCTTGACTTACTTCAAGGAAACTTTTGATAACTTTGAAGAATACGTTCGCTCATTGAATGAAGCTGCCCCTGTTGAAGAAATCAAAGAAACCGATAACGTCCAAACTGATGAACAAAAAGAAACTGAAGATCTTCCAAACTTATCTCAGTTGAAAACTAGCCCACACTTCGTTAAGCCTAACTTTCACACTGAGGAAGAACTTGAAGCTCTTAAACAATCATTCAAAAATGAACTACCCCACTTGAAGAACAAACATCATGGAGTCAAGACTCATCATAAAGGTAACCGTCATCATGGTGATTTCTACAAAGCACATCATGGTGTCAAATGTAACAAGGAAGAAGATCAATCATTCACAACCAAGGCTTCCAATTACGTCAAAGGTTTATTCCAATCTTCTGAAACTGTTAACGTCTCAGATAAAAACACTCCTACACCAGCTCCAGAAGAATGTGCTATGGGTGGTATGTTATTTGGTGTTACTTTTGTTGCTGGTATATTCTTCCTTATCAAGAGAGCTGCCAACAGAAGAAGAGCTCAACAAGCTGATGAAGAAGAAGGTGAGATTTTCGTTTATGAAGCTTTAGATGAGAAGAATGCTATTCAAGAATAGTTATTAACACTTTACGAGGATATTAGGAGTTTTTACTGGATATATGGTATTTTTTTTATAGTTTGAGCGATAAACATGGGACTTTATTTTAAATCATGTTGTAGTGATATCGATTTTACAAGTATACTATGAACAGTTTTCAATATTATTTTGTTTATATACAGGAATGCCCTTTTATTTGAGTGCATCAAACAATAACAATACCATGATCAACAATACTTGGTTTGTAGTTTTCGTCACTTGGAACAGTGAATTCAAGTGGTTTGTACAAATACCAGTTTTTCAATGCATTAACTGAAGCTCTGGTTTTTGCTTCTTTCAAAGAAGAACCATAACTTTCACCTAATTTATTTTCACCACTGAAGACACCAATAACATAAATTGGAGAGTTGGTGTGTCTACCATTTTCAGCTAACAATCTTGCAACTGGTTTTTCAAATCCCTCTCTAGTACAAAGTCTGGAAAGTTCTCTTGTTGGTTGTTCGAATTCGAACATTGTGCTGATATCCAATTTTCTGGATAATATATGATCATAGATGAATTTTTTTGTTTGTTCTTCAGATTTAGTTGATGTATAAATACCAGCAACAATCGATCTAACGGATAAAGCATAAGCAGTGATTGGATTGATCTCTTCTTTGTTATTCGATTTAACTTTAGTAACTCCTCTTTCTCCTTCAACTTCGGCTCCAACTGGTAAGAATCTCAATTTACCATAACTATACTCAAGTGGTTCTTTATTTAAGATTTTGTTCAAAACTGGAGATTGATCAGCTTCAATACCCCATCCGTATTTACCAACACCGTATAATGACTCGGTGTTAATGTAAGCTGCAACAGCTGTGTTCAATATAGGCAATGGAAGACGTGGGTATTTCGCAAGAAGGTATTCAGTGGTGTAATAACTTAAGAAATTCTTACCTAAAATGTTAAGTCCATGGTTATGTGCAAGTTTTTCCTTGCTTGAACGACAAGTTAATGACCTAGCAAGGAGACTGAGTGAGAACTCTTGTGGTAAGTTTAAACGGTTGTGTAATGCCACTAAAGGTGCGGATTTTGATGCTTCTTCTTCACTTAAGATATGATTCTTAGTGATTGGTTCCGAAATGCTTTGTTCAGCAGTCTCTGATGGAGCTTCACCCACCACTGTGTTTGTCTGACTAAGTTGCTTCAGATATCTAGATGTTGAGAAGTATGATTTCTGCAGTATCAATGATGAACGAAGTTGATTCATCAATGTTCTGGATATTGTTTCCATTTTTATAGACAATTCTATGCTTCCTGATTATATCGTATGAGTTAAAGCCCTAGAGGAGTGTCCGTTCAAATGCGTGAGAGTCTAGCTCTGGTGAGTCTAGTCTACTTAAACTGGGTGAATATGTTGTGAGATTCCACAGAAACTCTTTTATTCCACTACAATTTTTCAAGAATTTTTCACTCAGTTGAAAAAAAAAATAAACCCATCACAAAATTTACCCGGATTTGAATTATTTTAGTCACGTGACTAAGACTTCCCAATTAGGAATATTACCGAAAACATAAAGATATTTACAATTAAAACTAAAGATAAAAACTGTATATAAAAAGGCGATGGAGTCCAAATCCAAAAATTCTGAGGTTTGTATCTTCTTATTTCAATCTTCTCTAGATACAATTAATGTTAAGAAGAGACAACCATCAGAATGATTGGGTGTGGACTCCATTATAAAGAGTGTAAAAACGATCCCAATAATCTGATCCAAACGAATGAGCCTCCAAAAAAAGATAAAAAACAATAAAAAAGAATCCTCAACTGTAGCAGACTTCTTTTACCACATCAAACATAGATGATTTCCAATACTAAGTTCTAGCCCTTCTGTTTGGTTGTGGATTGAACTCATAATCTGGATATCTTCTCTGATGAAGTCTCCCATCACGTTCTGCATACTCTCTGAATTCGTCTCTAACAGAATCTTTTTCAGTCCGATGAAAAGCACTGATGAAGACATTAAACTCTCCAGCAATTTCAGGACGGAACTTATCTTCAATGTATTTCTTGAATTCTGTTTCAACAAAATATTCAATTGGTTTGTCTAGATCTGAATTCTTCATCATTGACGCTAGTTTCAGATATTGGAAAGCATTGTTAAAGGCACTTTTATAAATGAAAAAAGAGTTACTAGATCTTGGGACATTGTCTCCTTGTGCTTGATTGTCCTTTTTTGATTGAAATTTAACGTGAGTTTCTTTCATAAGAGTATAAAGACCTTCTAACATAATAACTCTATTTCCCTCAATATCAACCCAATCAGAACTAGAGTTCAAAGAGTTTCCTGAAAAAGTTGAAGAAAGAACAAACAAAGACCCGTTTTCATACCTGAAAGGTAAAGGAACTTTGAAGTTTGAATTTGAAGTTTGGGGTCCATTCTCCTGCTCATACTTGAAAATTTCTGAAATTTTGAGTAATTTCTCATGGGCTCTGTTCTGACAATAAAGAATTTCAATCATTTCATCAATTTTGGCAATATCTTCATCAGTTGCTTCACGACCTCTTTTACCCTTTTTACTTAGCTCAGGGAATCTATTGATTGTCGAAACTCTTCTCTCTGATGTCATTGGAGATAGTTTAATGAATGATAATTCATTTTGTAGAGAGTCCTCTAGATTCAACAGTTCCCTTTCACTTGGATTTGAAGTATGATCCTCATTCAAACTTCCAGTATCGTTGGTGTTTTCAGCAACAGTGCTCTGTGAAATCAATAAAACACTAGATAAACCAGGGAGTGCTGGATCAATTGGTGTATCAGTTGTTGGATCATTTTCTGTATCAACTTCTTCGCCGATGTGCTGGGTGAGCCAGTCCGATGGATCGTCGTTATTCATCATTTAAGCTCGCTATATCAAGAAAATCGGTTAATACATTAGTTCTATTATTCAGTGGATGAACATGGAAGAAGTCTGGAGTGATGAGCATTGATGAATCGAAGTGATCTTGTATCTTCAGATGCTCCATTTATAGTGCTAGAACACTCTTCTTTTTGAGAAAACACTGGTACACAAGCAAATTCTATCAACAAAACTCCTTCCGTGTTCAGACACCCAATCAATTACTTTCCTTCGCAAAGAAGAAAACAAGTCTCAAACGATAAACATACGTAAATTGATAATAAACTCCAAAAAAAAACAACAAGAGATCCCTAAGGCGAAATAACTTGTTCTTTAAGTTTTTGAGCTTAAGTTACCAATTGTTTTCACTCTCACGTCGAAACTCGACAGGGGGACAAAGGAAAAACAAATGCGGGTTTTTAAATACATTGCGAATGTTGAACAAAGGAAGTTTCAAAACATTAAATCGGTATGTGCACACTTTTACCATGTGGAAAAGGCAGAATCTTTAGAAATAGGAATATCCGAGTTTTAATAGCAATTCACTGTTAAGCTTGGGAAATTATTAACTATCCTCAGTATTAATTGGCTGGATCCCATTAATTATATCAGTCGAAGAAACTAAAGTGATATAAATTAATTAATGGTGAAATTCCTGCATAATTTTCTTGAAATTTTAAAATAATTTTACAAGGGCAGATTTTGATTTTGTTATGAAAAATCTTACATGATTGTCTCTGGAAAACATCAATATAAAAATATAATTATTATCGACGATAATTCGATAACTATACGTCGATAACATCATATATTTATAAAAGCCAGGGTGGTAGTAAAGTCCAATGGGTTACATCAAGTGATTTAGGGCAATGGGTCCGGAAATTGTAGGTTTAACGTCTCTGCCATTTGGTATGGTAAAAAATTATGGAGAAGGATTTTGCATAAAATCGTAGGAAATGGGTATAAAACGAAAGCAGTGAGTCGACTTTACTGGTTAGACTTGAAATAGGTTTGGATGGTGTATGTAAATATGGCATATTATATTGTTTTGGTATATTTTAACACACCTGCCATTTGGCATGGTTAAATATTATGGAGAAGGATTTTGGATAAAATCGTAGGAAATGGGTATTAAACGAAAGCAGTGAGTCGATCTACCTGGTTAGAGTTGAAATAGGTCTGGATGGTGTATGTAAATCTGGAATAATAATTGTTTTTGTTGTATTCGAGCGATAGTATATGTGAAAATTAATGGTTGATCGTCGATCATTCTCGATTGATGGTTATGTTTCTCGGATGATTATGGCTTACATAAAGTGGTTGTGTGCTCACTGCTCAGGAAATTGTGGGTTTGTTATAAAATTGTGGGTCAGTGGTTATGTTTCTCGGACGATCATGGGCTAAATAAAGTGGTTACGTGCAGCTTGGAGAAGGATTTTGGATAAGATGGAAGCAAATGGGTATTAAACGAAAGCAGTGAGCCGATCTACCCGGTTAGAGTTGAAATAGGTCTGGATGGTGTATGTAAATCTGGAATAATACTTGTTTTTGTTGTATTCGAGCGATAGTATATGTCAAAATTAGTGGTTGATCGTCGGCTGTCTGTTATGTTCATGGTAGAATAAGATCAAACTTGGTAAGTTAACGACCCAGTTTCAAACAGCTAGAAGAAATAGATAGGCGAAGGGATGATATGCTATTTTGAATCCAACCTCATATATATGTGTTTTTCAACTACTATAGACAAATTGACGGGAGTCTAATGATGTTAAATTTTTTCTCAAAACACTGAAACAGCTGTTTCTTCATGAATTGTAGTAACACCATGCTCTGCAATATTTTCTATATCAGCAACATCATTGGCTGCTTCAACAGTAAGGTTTATATATGACTGTTTGTTAACTTATATTTCTTCTTCAATTTTAATACCTATGCCTCTAAACGCGGAAAGATATAAGTAGTCCAGTGGGATATAGATACCAGGTTCGATAGTGATAATCTGTCCTGCTTTCAGTTTATTAAATCTAGAATAGTTTGGGACATCATGAACATCAAGACCTGGGGTATGGCCAATATAACGAGGGCATATTTTGGAAACCTCGAAAGATGTTAGTGATCTAAATCCAGCAACATTTTTCATTTCCTTTGAATGCATTAATACTGATATCATAAAGATCTTGTAATCCAACATTACTGTCAACAGTACAATGTGAAATCCATTCTTTCTGAACATTAAAAACAGCATAATTCCTTTTATGGTTCTGAAAATTAACCAAATACGGACCAAGTTCTTGTGCACGATAACCTATCAGAGCCTCCATCAAATTCCTCTAAATAAGATTTCAGAGTTCTTTCAGTTCTAGCATACGCGTGATTATATGCAATACCAGAGATTTAACTGCTTTTCTCATAACTTCAAGCTCAACTAGCGACTTTATAGCTCTCATATTAACAATCAAATTCTTTAATGGGATTATTTTTCTTCATCGTTTACTGATATCCAAAACGTTCTATATCGTTGAGTATTTGGAATTGGCTCCTATATTGAACTTTGAAGAGATTGGTACAACAGAATCTGGTTTATTCCAACGACTTAGAAAGGCCAATTGTGTCAATTCTACTGTTTTTAAACAATGGCTAGCCAGTTGTATGTGTGGGGTGTGCGGGTGTGGGAATTCTGGTATGCCCACACACTGGTCGCGAATGAGCGCCACTTGTTTGTTTATAAAACTTGTTTGTTTATTGTATTCTATCTATTCTCTTATTCTACACGTTTACACAGGCTTAGTTTGTTACACAACAGCCTATCCTTTATTAGTTATAGCGGAGAGTCTTCACACCATAATCCCTATACCTAGGCCTTCACAAGAGAAATCGGTTTGCCATATTACTTAACACCACAGTTAAGTAAGAGTTTAGAATCTAAAGAAAGTTATCGTTAGTACGGTGCATTGGATCAATGTTGGATTGAAGCACGAGTCATTTTTCCCAACGTTGTTCGACTTACGGTAATCTAAATCACTAGAAGATCGAAGGAAATGAAAACCACCCAGCCTGTTTTTAATGATCAGTTTATTCGTTAAGAATTGTTCTTTATTATCAGTTTATTCATTGAGAATCAAATATTACTATGATTTTCATACATATATGTTTCAAAGTTCAACTTTATCAAAGTCAACATAACTAGAAAGAACGTAACATTCTTTTTCAAGACTTATTTCATAGGTATCGGTCACAGTGTTAAGAAGGCAGTTACCGTGATACGATACTTTAAAAGAAACATACGTTCGTGATAAATCCGTCAGAGGGAACGAAATGATGCTGATTACTCGTCAGAACTGATTGTGTTTAAGTGTTAAAGATAATAGTTTATCAAACTCAAAAAATACATTTGGTGATTGATCAAGAAATACGGTCAACGAATCCAGAATTTATCCTAAACCTGGGAACAACAGGCTAAACAGCCAGAAGTTTTGAAACTCGAAGTTGGAAGCAACGAAATCTATTCAATATGTGATTGAAAATTACCACAGTACATCATATTAAGTCAAATCGAAAGGTCACGAGTCTTATTAAGTTTTACAATATATATGAACATAGACGTTGTTATTGAACATAGAAAGGCGAGAAGTTAGAAGTTTTTCAGATTATTTTGATCAAATAATTGGTCATTAGTCATTACTTTAATAGCTCTTTACTACAATAGAACTCAAGTGAGTTATTTGAATTTCAAAACACAAAGATTTTGCTAAATGTTTTCAGTTAATCATATACCTACATTTTATGGTACAGTAAAAGTTTTTAATGTCTAGCTGTGTGGTAATTGGTTCAGAGTTTTACATGAAGATTACCGTTACCATTGCATTCAATGCTTAGTTTTTCATTCATGGTTAATAATTCCAAATTACATTACATATTGGAGAATAAAGTCAGAGACATGGATGGTTATTTTACAAATGGTTTTCAAACTATTTTCCGTTTCAATCTCATTCATACCAACATCCCATCAGTCATATTCGGAAATAAGCCTATTTTGTGATTGATGATAACTACTATAAATATGAAGTTAGTTGAATGTCGATGAATCAGCTGTTATATTAGATAAAATATATTCATCATTTGGGTTGAAGAATGAAATGACCAATGAATTAGAAGTTAAGATCTTAATAGATTTAATTGTCTTGAGATTTACAACTGACGGAGAAAAGGTTTCTGATAGATAGGTGTTCTGTGATTTTGTTCAGAAGGTTACCAGTGAATGATTTTTACTTGATAGATGTCATTATAGAGAGTTTTTCTTTTAATTTTATACCAAGAGATGAAAAAGTCCATATTTAATGTTAGGTGATAAGAGCATAGAACGTGTTGAATTTTTTATTACATATAGGTTGAATCCAATGTTTCAACATTCAGATTTCCACGTGTGCTATCCAAACATTCAATCATTCCTATTGTGTCCATTTGAAGATCTGGCCAAAGAAAATAACATTGATATCATTGTCCGATACAGATTTACCCAAGTGGGAAGAACGAACAGGATTAAGAATCATGTGTTATTAAAGTTGTTCTTGCTGATGCTGATTTTTACAAATAAGGATGTTTATTCACAGAACGGATATTCATATGGAACGTTAAAGAATTAAATATTGGTTGCTACATCTACAACAAATGCATTGCTTTATAGCTTAAAAGGTTATGCTGCATTTAAGAAATCATTTTCAGATATTATTTACATATTGGTTTAACTACTGGTTTCAGTGAGAGTATAGATCGTGACGAATTCCTAAAGAGCAACATTTCCCATTGATGAAACAACAGCCAAAGGTTGAGAGGGAATGTCGTTTGAACTACGAAGGAGAAAAAATAAAGAAATAATTGAGTTTAAGCTGTAATTGCAATTAAGCGGCGATTGAAGTAAAGTAGTGATTTGAATTAATGGTTTTAGCCTTTTTGTTTTTTGTTGAGAGGACTTGTGTTATACTCTGCACCTTTGATTGTTTCATCAGAGTCGTCATCGTCACTTTGTACTCTTTTCTTACCTTAGGTATCTTGGGTGTTCACGACTGATGAGTTGACAGTTTCATCGTCAGTGATATTGTAATTGTCACCAGGGTATGATTCAAACAAATTCAACTCATCATGGACGCTTAAAAATTGTAGTTTCATTATTTCTGGTCTTTTCCTTTCAAACTTCGCTGTTTTTGAAGAGCAAGCAGTATTTCCACCAGTTGGCAAGATCTCATCCGAATGCTCACTAAGGGTAGTCTTCCGAGGAGGATAATCTTGAGGACATGATTTATTAAATCTAAGATCAATTGACACAGTCCCTTGTTTAGGCAATTCTGATACTTCCAGTGCCATGATCATAATATTACGTATTAATCTTTTTAAAACATTATTTGTAGTAAGTGCGATTGTAGATGATTCTTTATTGTATTTCATGATGAAGTTTTTGTTTGCATAGTCAAAAAAGAAACCGACCACTTCCTGAAGATTATTTGGTTTAGATTTGTCAGGGAAAAGGTCAAAGCAAACACATCTTAAAAACCCTTTGTCGATAGCATCTAGTGCACGTTGTATCTCTTTCAGCATTTGGTCTGCCACTGGGGATTTATTCTTCACAGGAAATTTGACCTCAACACTGTCTTCTTCGTAATCTGCAATGTAACTGAACGTTCTGTCAATGAAACAAACATCTGGTAAAAAGTCACAGCTATATGTTAAATATCCCACCGATATTGACAACATTGTCTGGAATAACTTCTTTGAGTCATCTGATGTGATTTTAGTGGCCCTTCCACTGGTTTCGCTTTCGCTTCTCGTAAACATTGAGGAAATCTTGAAGTGAGAGTAAAACAATCAGGAAGAAAATAGAAGAAGGATTCTCCACCTTTATATATGAGTTGGTGGTGATTAGGTGCTGAGTTCAACAAAGGCCCTTTGGATCATTTGCAAAGCCCAATGGAATGAGCAGTTCTTCTGGAGCATAGATATCAGCTTTGAAAGATCATATTGTAAAATTTGTGGTGAAGCGCCGTCTTATAATCATCGTTTGACAATACTGTGATCGTTTTATCTTTGTTCTGCTTTGAACTGAACAAAAAACAACTATTGGTACGGCCACGCTATTGTTTAAATTCAAACCCCGCGAAAATTTACTCTAACAGGAAAAAAGATCGGATGTTTGTTTTAATTCAATGTTGATTCTATTCTAATTTCTCTTGCTATTTAACCCTTTACCCTCAAAATGACTAAATCTCAGAGATTCAACGGAGAAGACGAACAACCTATTGACCCACTAGGAATAAATTATAATAGAGGAGCTCCAAAATGCTCCTGATGAATCATTTGCATTGACTCCTGAAGAGAAGACGTTTGATTTCTTGAACAATGATCCTAGAGGGGATCAATTCAAATTATCGTTACCCTTGCTTGAACAATTTGACCTAGTTTCGTCCTTCAAGCTATCTGCTGCTACTAAAAGAAGGAATCTGTCGGCTACGATTTTGGTAGATGATCCAGAGTTGGGGAAAGAGATTGATAGTAAGGTCATTTCACAGAAAATTGATGGCAAAACAGCTACTGGTTCTATTGATAGTGTCTTGCATGAAATACTTGACTTCAACATCCGTTTTGAATTGAAGAGTCAAAGTGAAACAGACGAAATCAATTTCCCAGCTGAAGCATTTTTTGGCAAGCTTTGTGAATTACAAGGTAATAATGCCCATTTTAGTAAGGCTCAAACAAATAACTTTCTTGATCTTTTCAACAAAGCTGAATTACCTTTCGAAATTACACTGATCAATTCTGCTGGTGAATGGATCCATTCAGATGAACATTATCGGGCAAGACATGCTAATACAGAAATTGGATTTGCATAGAAATGGGCAGAAATGATCAACCCTCATGTATCAAGATTAGAACAAGGTGATGAACCGGTAGATGCTGTTCCTTACATAGTAATACCAATCCAATCAGATGAACCAAAGGCTGTTAGAGAAACCATTGTTTTTGTGAAGGTCAGGGAAGGCACGATCCGTGAATTTGTTGAATCGTTAATCGACAATAGGTATGTTGTTTCACCTTATGGCAAGAGTTTCAATAGTGTAAACACTAATGGTCATGATTTGTTGAGAGAAACTCTTGGATTGTGTTACTATTTGGAAACAAATGAAATGTTTTTGAGCGATGGTCGAAGATTTATCTTACTACAGTTTAATTTTCCAAAAGATGTTGACCCACAAGATTATTTCGGTGATGTTGGTGCAGGTTTACAAGGTCTAAAGGTAACTATTTCTATTTCAACTCTTGGTCAGTTGTTGAAGAGTCACAATATTACTCCCCAATGGCTGTTTTCACTTCAAGAGCTTCGCTTTATCTCATGGATACTTAAGATTTTGCAAAGAATAAAAAGTAGCAGCATAAGCAGTACCTTAATGGTAGAGTCAATCAGATCAAGGGTTTAGTCAGTTGTGTTGAAAATGCAATGAGATTCTCTAGTGATAATGAAACTTCAAATATACCTGGTTTAGAAAATGCTGGGGTTGTAACTAAGAAACGGAAACTACACTCTACTAGTTCCCAAGATTCAATTTCCATCCCTATGCTCACATTACACTCCGAGATTCATCTTGACAAGTCACCATTTGATTATTTACAATCTGGTACTGAAGTTGATTATGAAAACTTAAAGTTATTTAATCTTTCTATAATGAAACAAATAAATAAAGGTTGTTATTTATTGTGGTATTTCCTTGAGAAGTTTAAGATACACAAAACTCTGATCTACCTGAATAGAATATATGAGTATACCACGATCTTGAATAAGATATTTTTTTCATGATAGATTTATGTAAAACCAATTTCTGCCATATTTACCGGGTAAAATTTATATGTCAAACTTTACTTTGGGGGTAAATCTAATTTATTCAAAACACTCTTCAAGTTTCAGCACCCAAAACCAAAGAGCCATACGTCAAATTCCATCAATTCAATGCCCAAAAGTGCCGCTGATATTGAGATTGAGCTCTTACAGGATCCTCAACTCAAGAGATTGAAAGAGGTTTTAACCGCCCAGTTTCCAATCGAGTTAAACCCTGATCAGTTCGTTTTAAACAGAGCTCCAATGGAAATAGCACCTTTTAGTATCACAGATTCTCAAATTAGGGCATTTCTTTCATTTCCAACTTTGAATGACGAGTACGGAGGTTTTTCAAGCAACTTTGATGAGATTCAATTGAGGTTATGTGTTCTTAAAGTGAGTATTATGAAGAAAGTTTGCCTTCAACTTTACTAACAACTATAGGTCTTTATCAAGCTAATTATTGATTACTGGTTCTGTGTCTTTCCAAAAGATTTGGTCATCAAGTCAATTGCTTCTGGAGATTTGGATGATTTGATGGGTACCTCCAAAGAAGTATCAACAGTAGTTGATAAAACTATCGAATACTTGATTGAAGAATTTGAAGAGATCTTTTATATTAAAGGAATTACTAAGTCTGGAGAGAAAATCTCCAAGAGACACCCAAATGCATTTACTGTTGCTTCAATGATTTTGAGAACTGTCCATTACAAACACGCAAAAGCTACAGAAATGAAAGTCAATTTAGAAAAAATTCAACCATTAAAAGGTGAAATTGAGAATTCCAGAGTTATTAGAAGCATTTCGTTAAGAAGAGACAAGTTTTTAGATGATTCAAAACGATTTTTCATGAATAATCTTGAAGCTTTATACGTTCCTTTTCTTCCTGTTGACTCTTTAAAGAAGATACCAAACAGTTTCAAGAAAAATGATCAGATTTTGAGATTATTTCTTGATCCGTTACCAGATTACAAAAGACCAGATGAAATTTCTGTCAAGCTATTACAATCAGAGTTGAACTTATATCTTGTCAACAATTATGAATCAACAAATTTGGAGATTATCACAAGTTCTTCAAGAGATGTTGTGCAACCACTATGCTATTACCTTTCAATAAAAAACGATCCTGATTCTGGTAGAGTTACTGATACGATTATTCAAAAACTATCAGATATAAAAAACCATGAGCTCACAATTGCAAAAAAGCCACTTATGACACACTTGAAAACACAAGGGGAACTTAAAGATGATACTGTTTCTATCATTGAATCAGTTTTTGGATCAAATGAAAGTGTCAACTCTTTGAAAGATTTAGATATAGGTAAGATTGTATCAGAGCAAGTTTCGTGTGCTTCTTTCAAATATAATTCGCCAATCCCATCTATCACAAACAAATCCAAGAATAGAAATAAGTTTATCTTTGCTTTAATATTGGAACATCTCACTAGAGCAGGTGAAGAAAAAGTTATGGATATTGTTTCTGTTTCATTGGAAGATAATAATATAGTTGATCAAAACGAAGTTGTGGATCATGCAATTGAGAATATCAATCGACAAGGTCATGACCAAATCTTGGATCAAGCTCCTGTTGAAAGTATTGATAAAGCCCATGAAGATGAAGACATGGCTCCTCCTGAAATTATCAACATAACTGATGAAAACGAAGCCTTTAATCAAGTTCCTATTACATTCGAAAATATTGATGATCATGCTCCCGTTGATGTTTCCAAATTGGATTCAGATAAATTAGTTGCAAATCCAGACTCTCAACCTCAATCACAACCTACACAACTTAAACCACCTCTTACAATTTTCAGAGGACTTCAAATTCCAAGTGTAATCTTAGATAGACTAGATCAAGAGAGATCCAATGTTACTAAAGCACAATTTGAAGCAGCAAGAGTTGAATTAGAGAAAAGAAGAGTTGAATCAATTGAAGAAGCAAAAAAATTAACTGAACAATTTTCAAATATAAAAGCAGTATCGATTGCAGTTGATGGATCAGCTAATGTTGCTAATGATTCCTCTCCTTTCAAAATACCATCGCCAATGAAAAAAATTGCTGTTTCTAGCACTACTTCTGCTGCAACTCCTGCTAACGCAAAGGAAAATCAATCAATGGAGGCTAAAATTAATTATGTTAAAGCAAACAATCAAAACAGAGTCGTGGATGCTGCCACTAGATTGAAAAAAATCAATAAAATAGGTCTCGACGAAAAGGTCTATCAAGCTGCTATTGAGAATTTCAATAGAGTTTCAGTCACTGAAAACAAAGTTGTGAATAAAGATGTTGATGCTACATTTGAAAAAGTTATGGTATTAGGAATGGTGTTGTATGTTTCTACTGAAAACGACCAAGGTGGTATCAAGAGAAGAAGAAAGAGATAATAGTAATACAGATCTCGCATAGAGTCAATTTTTTTTTGAGCTAAAACAGAATAAAACTACAAGTTCCAATCAATATTATGTTGCTACCTTTAATTTATGTTTATGAACCATTGAACCATATATTGATTACTATAATACCCAAAATGCCTTAAAGAAAAAGAATGTAAACCTCGATTTGATGAACTATTGTAACAATTGATCTCTGTAATGAGGTTGGTTATTGACGAACTTAGCTGCTCTTCTGTCATCTCTATCTTCATGATGTTTCTCATTCTTCCAGATTCTTTTGTTTTCCATCAATTGTTTTCTGTCTTGAACAGTAGCCAAATGTCTGGACTCAGCAGCAATCACGGTACCTTGACCTTCACTCAACACAGTCTCTGGTTTGAATGTTTGTCTGTAATATCTAGCCATGGAACGATTACCAATTTTGATACCGGAAGGTAAATGTAGTTCAACACCATCATTGTATGAAACATCTTTTGGTAATTCTTCCTCTTCATCATCATCAGATCCAACAATCTCTTCATCAACATCTTCCCAATCTTCTTCGTTAGTGTTCTCGGCGTGTTTATTATAAGTGGAAGTGAAATCATAGAATTCAGAAATCTCAAGTTTTTCATCTTCTGTATGGTATGGAATTTGAGAATGTCTCTTACTTAACATATGTGCCCTCACACTTTCTAGACTTCTACCTTGGAAATCACAAACGATACAAAGGTTACCAACACCGATTTTCTCACTCATATACTGAACTAAACCTTTCTTATCCACAAGGTATTTTTGTTCAGGGATATAAAACCCATGTGATCTGAACATATGTTCAACATTGGTATCAAAATCTGGGAAGTTCTTGTTACAGAACAAACATGTTTCAAGAGGTATATCCACTTTATTCTTGATTTTTTCCTCCATTATCTTTTCCATTTGTTGTTCCTCAGTTAATTCTATAGTTGGTGTGGATTCTTCTGAAGTTTCAGGAGTTTCAATCGACTCCGTCACTGGTTCTTCCTCTGGATTTGAAATTTCAGATCCAGTGGTTTCCGATTTGAAAACTCTGTTGATCTTATTACCACTATCATCACAAAGTCTAGAGGCATCCAACATATTTTTTCTTGCAATCTCCAATAATTGTCTCTTTTTCTCTATCAACTCTTCTTTTTCTCTTCTTCTTTGCTCTTTCTTCGTCAACTGTTTCGTCTTCTCTTTAGAACCCGATTTCTCATCATCTCCTTCATTATTTATGCTCATCTTGGATACTTTTTCATTGAAAAGTGCTTCTTCAATCGCAGGTAAACTAGCAACTCTTCTCTTAAGATTATACCTGTGCCAGTCTGATTTCATGTGCGTTCTCTGGTCCTCAGGGGTAGGAAACTGCAGAGAACATGTGTTACAGGTGAACTGGGCCGACATCTTGCTTGATAAGATTGCTTTTACACTCTTTTCAATATTAAACATTTTTTAATAGATGCCTAAAATTTTTTTTTTTGAAGCTCATCGCACGGGACTCATAACCATTAACACCCGTACACCAAATTTGATACGTGTAATTATTCAAAGAGATGGACACAAATCATCGCTTTATAAAATTGGAGGTTGATTCACAATTGATTGAGCTTTATTATAGCATTATCTGATCACGGGAGAATGTTGCTGCTTGGGAGACTAGTGCTGGTGTTCTCGCTTTGCCTGGTGCATTTTGTGCTGGGGGACAAGGATTTCTACAAGATTTTAGGCGTTAGTAAAGATGCTAGTGACAAAGAGATCAAGTCTGCCTACAGGAACTTGAGTAAGAAATTCCATCCGGATAAGAATCCAAACGATGATGAAGCACATCAGAAGTTCATTGAAGTCGGTGAGGCCTATGAAGTGTTGAGTGATGAGGAAAAGAGATCGATTTACAACAGATATGGTGAAGAAGGTCTTAATAATGGAGGTGGTGGTGGAAGAAGAGGAGGAGGTGGGTTTGATCCTTTTGCTCAATTCTTTGGAGGTGCAGGAAGACAACAACAGAGGCCCGGAAAACCGAGGGGTCGTGACTCAGAATTGAATATTGCCATCTCTTTGAAAGATTCATATACCGGTGTCAGTTATTCTTTTGAAGTTGTGATGCAAAACGTTTGTGATAAATGTGATGGTACTGGATCTGCGGATGGTAAGACTGAGACATGTCATGAATGTCAAGGACACGGTGTCAAGATAGTTAAACATCAATTGGCACCAGGTATGTTTCAACAATTCCAAACGACATGTGAGAAATGTAATGGTAAAGGTAAGACTTTCAAGCATAAATGTTCTAAATGTTCTGGACAGAGAGTGGTTAGAGAGAATAGAAAATTCAATTTCAAAGTTGATGCAGGAACTCCAAGAGATTACGTGAAAGTCTTCAAAGGTGAAGGTGATCATAGTCCAGATTATCATAGTGGTGATTTATTAGTAAATATCAAAGAAAGAGATGACCATAGTTTGGGATACAGAAGAAGGTTCAATAATTTATATCGTACGGAAGTTCTTTCATTGAAAGAATCTTTACATGGAGGATGGGAAAGAGAAATACAGCATTTCAAAACAGATGATTCATTTGTGATAAAAAGAGCTATGGGAAATAGTGTCTATAACGGAGAGATAGAAATCATCAAGGGCAAAGGTATGCCAATCTTAGAGGATGATGGAGAAATTTACGAGCATGGAGATTTGATCATTGATTATGTGGTTATAAATCCAAATGGGGCAAAAAATTCACAAGCGTGGTTGAAAGATGAGCTATGAAAAATGAAAGCAATAATACATTATTGTGCAATGGGTTAAGTGCCTATAAATTTTCTCATCTCTTTTTGTTATGATCTATAGGATAATAAATGGGCTAGAGAAATGCATTGTAGAATTTTATCAAACCACTTGACTTTTTTGATATTTCCAATAATTCGATCTAACTGGATCGTATTTTGTTGAAAGTAGATCATATCCCTTGAATGCCAACTCATTATTCTTCTCCAGTCTGTAAATTCTAGTCAATAATTCCAAAGCTGGTATCGATTGATGTTGATTAGATTCATTAATAATATCAGCATAAGACAATGCAAGACCTTTCAATTCTGTTATATCTTTACCAAGACCTTCATAAACCCCTATCAAATAGTTCCAAGGACTAGAATTGTGTGGTGCCAAACTTATCTGCTCAACTATGTATTCTTTCTCTGTTTTGAAGTTCCCATCATTAAGTAACGAATTTTCTTCTCTACCAAAAAACACAAAATATCTATGAGTCCAAGCACTGTTGTTATAAACGTCCTCTCGTATGAACTCATTCACGAACTCCAGTTCTAAATCCCAGTAATTAGCCCATTTGATAACCCATTTTCTATATGACCATACATGATAATTCTTAGAGTCATCATCCAGCATGATTTTCATAATTGGGAATTCTCTCTTCACATTCTTCACACCAGTGAGTTCAAACTGTTTAGTCAAGAGAAGTTGTCTATAATGCCATATTTGATAGTTTTTAATATTGTCTATAGCTATACCTTCAGCCCAATCGAGTTCCTCATCAATATCCTTTTGCAAATTGACAATGTTATGAAATCTGTATTGCCATGCAGTATAATGAGCAGCGTTCTGTTGGATGGCTTCAGCAGTTAAGCTCAGTGCTCTTTCTGAGTACTCCTCTTTCTTCTGTAAGGCTAGTAATAATCCCATGGTTCTTTTGTAGTCATCAGTGTACATAATCACGGAGACTTTGACATTCTCTGGAGAGAGTGGTAATGGTTCCACATCATCGTAATTGAACTCAGTCATTCCTAATATGCGATAATATGGTGTTGTATTGGTACTTAGATTGTGTCTTGTAAAGAAGTTGCCTCAAGAATTCAATTTGGTTTTATATCAGTAAATTTCCCAACTCGGCACTTACAATAGAAAAAAAAATTATGTAACGATTTTTTGTTGTTAGTTGAAATTCTTTCAGTTCAAAGTGTTGTGAAGTTCTACGTTTCAAGACTCAAATCTCATTGAAATTCTATTATATAAACCACTAATACACAAACTAAAGTTTCAGTTTAATTTTTCTTCCAAATATTTTCGAAATAATGTTTAACAAAAGCCAACGGATGATTTTCATCTTTAGCTCCCATTGTTCCAATACCTGGAGAGAAACTAGTGATTGGCAAGACTAAGATATCAGAAACGAGTTTAGGAACCTCTAATCTTGTGAAATCTTTCCAAGTGACTTTGCTAAAGATACCTGATTGAACATAATCATTGAAATACGTGAAAACAACATCAGTCCAAATACCAGCACCTGTCCATTCCAATATGTCCAAGTTATTGGATATGGTCAATTCACCGATTGATTTCTTTTCCAATGTCTTTTCTGTAATTTTTGAAACGATTTCTCTCAAGATTGGATGTCCTGGTTTTGCTTGAATGACCCATTGACAAAATTGTAATCTTCTAGCATATGTTTTCTTCCAATCTGGAGAATCTGGATCACTTTCAATACCGATAATCATACCGATTTCATTTGGTGAAACATTTTCAGGGATCCAATTAGGAACTGGTTGCAATGGTAATGTATCAACATCTGCATAAATACCACCTCTTGCCAATAATAACAAATATCTGAAAAAATCCATTTTCAAAATAATTGATGGTAAAGCTTCGTAAGCTTCAACGATTTCAGGAATAGAAGTGTATAAATAGTGAACGATAGCATGGGAAGTATCATCGTTGAAAAGTTCATGAACAAAACCTGGGTTTTTTTGAGCCCATTGAGTTTCACCTTCTTTGAATTTTTCACCAAATCTTTCATCATTCAAACCATACTTCCAACTCTGCCAAATATAAGCTGGGAACTTCTTATTAACATCATATGGGAACAAAAATGCAAGTTTTTCTCTTAATGTTGCATCTGATGGTGGTCTTCTCAATTCCATAAGTTTCTTCTCTAAAGCCTTGTTGTTTTCTTGTAACTCTGAGATTTTCTCATCTTGTTGCTTTACCAACTTATTAGCAATAGCTTCAAATTTAGAAGTTATATCATCCTCTCTGTTACTTCCTATTCCTGACAATAAACTTTCATTTGGGATTTGTTTCAACACATCTTGAAGATCAGGTGCTTTGCTTGGGTAGATTTTGTATAAAAGTATTAGAATACTTATGATGGATATAGATGTGATGAGCAGTCTCTTCAACGTCGATGATACTCTAGCCATCTTTAGATCAATCTATCTTTACTCTGTTTGATTCTGTAATGTGCACTTGAAATAAAAAGTAGCCAAAAAAACAACAGCCAAAATTGCCAGAAGATATGGGTCTAAAAGCTGAGATCTTTTGATAGGGTGGATATTATGATTCTCAGACCAAGTATATGACACCGTATAAAAGATTCTATCTCTGCAAAGATCTGGATCAAACAATTCTTTGTTTTCTCATGTTTTCCTTTTCAACGAATTTGAAATTTTATGAAAAACGAGACTTGGTCACGTGATTTTGGGAGACCTAAATCGGAAATCTGTGATAAAACTACAGCAGTTTGATGAAGGTGTATGTATATGTGCTATTGAGAGTCATTTGATAGACTATGTTCTTCAAAACTCTCTTTTTCCAGGTCTTTTCAACCCATTCAACCGAATAAATCCCAACTATTAACTTTGAAATCATTAATAGCCTTTTGAACAACGTCAATGCCGAATTTAATCCTCTTGTATGCTTTATTATCTGATGGTGTGAATCCATCTTGTTCAAGAGTCAGTAACTCGTTCAATTCCTCTCCTTTCTGGAACAAGACGTTGTAAGTGACCAGAACATCAGTTTCAGCTTTAGCCAATCGTATGAGCCCAAGAACAACAACCAGTGTAGGTTTCAATGCAGACTGTTCACTACCTGTGACTTCTTCTTTTCTCCCCCATTTCAATGCTGGCTCGAGACCAACTCCAATCAAAGCAGCTGAATCAACTGAGTTTTTGACATCAGAGTCCACACTTATCAGTTTCCAGCTGGACTGTGAGTCATTGAGCGTTGATATCTCAGCAAAGTGTTCTTTTAATGCCTCCAGTGGGTCCTTTGTCTCCAGTGACTCCATGAGATCGAAGATGAGTGAGTCTGTGTGTATCACCTCGTTATAGTCCGATTCGTTCTCAGAAGAACTGACAAACACCTCCTGCGTGTCCGGAACTTGTCTGAACTCTGAAGCGTCGAGCAAACCGACGGGAACTTTTGTCTCTAATCCTCCTCCGTACAATTCTCTCGCTTCAAACTGCACCATTCTCTTATTCTCTTACTCTCTTATTCTCTCTATTCTCTATTCTCTCTTATTGGTGATGAGTTGTAATTCGCGAAACAACTTCCACTTTTTCTCCCTGAATTACAAATTGCCACTATACAAAACACTCTCAACATTAAAGTGAGTCAATTGGAGCTAATCAAAGAAACAGTGACTAACTGAACCACAAAGAGATGTCCGAAATCGAAGTAGACACTCCTTCGCCTCGCGGAGAGATCGACGAGAGCTTGTACTCGCGTCAGTTGTACGTTTTGGGCAAAGACGCGATGCTCAAGATGCAGAACTCGAATGTGCTCATCATTGGACTCAGTGGATTGGGTGTCGAGATTGCGAAGAACGTTGCGCTTGCAGGTGTCAAGTCGCTGTCCATCTACGACCCGCAGCCAGTTGAGCTGAGAGACTTGTCCTCCCAGTTTTTCCTGAGAGAGTCTGATATTGGACAGCAAAGAGCCAGTGCCACTGCCCCTAGACTCGCTGAGTTGAACTCATACGTGCCAATATCCATCGCCTCTGATATCACCGAGGCCTCATTGGCCAAATACCAGGTCATTGTCGCCACTGGGTTGACCTTGGAAGAGCAAGTAAAGATCAACAACTTCACACACGCTAATAACATCAAATTCATTGCTTCTGACTCAAGAGGTTTGTTTGGTAACGTGTTTGTTGACTTGGGTACTGACTTCACCATCATTGACGCAACTGGAGAAGAACCAGACACTGGTATCATTTCTGACATTGAACAAGATGGTACCGTTTCAGTTCTTGTTGATAGCCGCCATGGTTTAGAAGATGGTGATTTCATCAAGTTCTCTGAAGTTGAAGGTTTGAACATCAACGATGGTCAATTGTTCAAAGTCGAAGTGTTGGGTCCATTTGCTTTCAAGATTGGTGATGTTTCCAAATTTGGTTCATATGTTAAAGGTGGTATTTATACCCAAGTTAAAGTCCCACAAAATGTTAGCTATCAGCCATTGATTGAACAATTAACCAATCCAGAATTCGTCTTTTCTGATTTTGCCAAATTCGATCGTCCTGCTCAACTACATTTAGGTTTCCAATCTTTACATCAATTCAAAGAAAAAAGAGGTTATTTACCAAGACCATTCAATGATGAAGATGCCAATGAATATTTACACTTGACTAAGAACCTAGCTGAACAAACCAACTTTGAAGGTGATTTAAGTGAAGATTTGTTGAAAGAATTGGCATACCAAGCAACAGGTGATGTTCCTCCAGTGATTGGGTTCTTGGGTGGTTTAGTTGCTCAAGAAGTTTTGAAAGCATGTTCTGGTAAATTCACACCAATTAAACAATTCTTATACTTTGACTCTTTGGAATCATTACCAAAATCATACCCAAGAAATGCAGAAAATACAAAACCAATCAATTCTCGTTATGATGCTCAAATTGCCGTTTTTGGTTTAGATTTCCAACAAAAATTAGCAAACTCTAAAACTTTCTTAGTCGGATCTGGTGCAATTGGTTGTGAAGTTTTGAAGAATTGGGCCTTAATGGGTCTTGGTTCTGGACCAGAAGGTAAAATTGTTGTTACTGATAATGACACCATTGAAAAATCCAACTTGAATCGTCAATTCTTATTCAGACCAAAAGACGTTGGTAAGAATAAATCAGAAGTTGCCGCAGATGCTGCTGTTGCAATCAATGGTGACTTGAAAGGGAAAATTGAAGCTAGAGGTGACAAAGTTGGTACTGAAACTGAAGACATTTTCAACAATGAATTCTGGGAAAGTTTGGATTTCGTTACAAATGCTTTAGATAACATAGATGCTAGAACTTATGTTGATCGTCGTTGTGTTTTCTTTAAGAAGGCATTGTTGGAAAGTGGTACCTTGGGTACTAAAGGTAACACACAAGTTGTTATTCCAAGATTAACAGAATCATACTCTTCATCCCAAGATCCACCTGAAAAATCAATTCCTTTATGTACCTTACGTTCTTTCCCAAATAAGATTGATCATACAATTGCTTGGTCCAAATCATTATTCCAAGGTTATTTCACTGAAGCTGCTGAAAATGTCAATTTATACTTATCTCAACCAAACTACTTGGAAGCAACATTGAAACAAAGTGGTGATGTTAAGAGTATTTTACAAAGCATTTCAGATTCTTTGAACAATAGACCATATTCATTTGAAGATTGTGTTAAATGGGCTAGACTTGAATTTGAAAAGAAATTCAACCATGATATCAAACAATTATTATTCAACTTCCCACCTGATGCTCAAACTTCCAATGGTGCTCCATTTTGGTCTGGTACTAAACGTGCTCCAACTCCTTTAGAGTTCGATATCAACACCAAAGATCATTTCGATTTCATCGTTGGTGCTGCTAACTTACGTGCGTTCAATTACGGTCTGAAAGGTGATGCAGGTGAACCTGATAAATCAGCATATGCTAAAATTTTAGAAACCATCAAAGTTGAACCATTTAATCCTCGTTCTGACATTAAAATTCAAGTTAATGATGAAGATCCAGATCCAAATGCTCAACAAGATTTAGAAACTGATGAATTAAGAACTTTGGCAGCTTCATTACCACAACCTTCAACCCTTGCTGGATATAGATTAAACCCAGTTGAATTTGAAAAAGATGATGATTCAAATCATCATATTGAATTCATTACCGCTGCTTCAAATGCAAGAGCTTTAAATTATCAAATTGATACTGCCGATCGTGCAAAGACTAAATTCATTGCAGGTAGAATCATTCCAGCCATTGCCACAACCACTGCTTTGGTCACTGGTTTGGCTCAATTGGAATTATACAAGGTTGTTGATGGTAAGGACAATATTGAGGATTATAAAAACGGATTCATTAATTTGGCATTACCATTCTTTGGTTTCTCTGAACCAATTGCCTCTCCAAAAGATAAATATAACGGTAAAGAATTTGATAAGATTTGGGATAGATTTGATATTAAAGGTGATGTTACATTGAAAGAGATTCTTGAATATTTCGAAAAAGATGAAGGATTAGAAATCACCATGTTATCATATGATGTTTCTTTGTTATATGCAAGTTTCTTCCCACCTAAGAAAGTCAAAGAAAGAGAAAGTTTGAAAATAACGGAATTGATCAAGTCTGTTACAAAGAAAGATTTACCATCTCATGTCAAGACTTTAATTTTGGAAATTTGTGCTGATGATAAAGAAGGTGAAGATGTTGAAGTTCCATATGTCAACATCACTTTGTAATTTGGTTTACTACATAGGTCAAATGATTCAATATAATTAGTTCATCTTTTTTTCAATCTATTTATCCTTGTAGGCCAGCAGTTACAATTCTGAAAAGATCGCCACGTTGACTAAACAACTCATCAAACGTTCCACTTTCCACCAATTTCCCATTTTTCAACGATAGAACTCTATCAGAGATCCTCATCATTTCTTCAGAATGTGTAATCATAATCACTGTAATATCTCTTAAATTCTCTTGAATCAAACGTGCAATCATATGTGAACTTTCTGCGTCTAAAGCAGAAGTGCATTCATCCAGTATCAAAACTTGTGGTTTTCTCAGAAGTGCCCTTGCGATAGATAGTCTTTGAGCTTGACCGCCCGAGATTAGAGAAGTATCTATTCTTGTATCTAATTCCATAGGTAATGATTTCACAAACTCGTAAACATGGGCCATTTTCAAACAATTGACTATATCTTCTTCAGAAACGCCTTTGAGACCATAGACCAAATTATCATAAATTGAACCATCAAAGAATGTAGTTTTTTGATCAACTAATGCGATTCTATTTCTTAACCAAGTGATATCCAAATCATTCACATCTTTATTTTGAAAAAACACGGAATTGTCCCTGAATTCATATAATCTAGTGAGAAGTAAAGTTATTGTTGATTTCCCAGATCCAGACTCACCAATGATTGCAACATGTTCATTCTCAGCGATACTAAAATTGAGATTTTTCAAAACTTTAACATTGGAAAGTGAAGGATATGAAAAATTCAAATTCTTAAATTCAATCAATTTTTTCTCTTGATAATCATACCCACTTGGTATCATATCACCTTCAGTCTCAGCTTTTGAAGGTAATAATTCTAAAATCTTGAAAATATAACTCCCTGCTCTTTGACCTCTACTCACTTCAGGGACAGAGTTCATTAATTGGGCACAACTCATAATAGAGAACAACAAAAGGACAAATGTCTCCATTAATTGTGGAACTGTATAGTCTTGATCACCAACGAGTTTAATTCCATAGTATAACAGAATACCTTGAACAACAAACGTTAATGCCGTTGTCAATGAAACTCCAAATCCTGTCAAGATGGCTCTTTTCTTAGCCACTCTTTTCAAAACAGTGACTTTCTCTTCAAATTTCTCTTCAAAATGTTTATGCAATCTCAACGTCTTTATCGTTTTTATCCCCTTCACGATTTCATACTGTTGAGTTTCCAAATCAGCAACTGCATTCTTATACTCATTCTCTGAAGTTTGTAACAATCCTGCATAAATACCTGTAACGATGACAAAAAGTGGTATCAAGGAAATGCAAACCAATGACAATTTCCAACCATTAATCAAAGCCCATATCAAACCGACATTAGACAAGACAATAACTGTTGACATTATACTCAAGAACTGTGATACTAAATTTCTTAAGTCTCTAGAATCATTAAGAACGAGTGTGTTGATCTCTGATGGGTTGTTATTCTTCAAATTGAACCAATTTATTGATTGTGTAGATATGGTTTTGAAAACTTGTTTCCTTAGTACAAATACCCATAATTCACTTGAATAGTCAAGCAAGAAATCTTTAGCAAAAGTACTTAATCCATCAAACAATGCTAGGAAAATGACGATCAATGACCATTTTAAAAGATATTTTGGCTCTCCGACATCAGAACCACTGCCTTCTGGAACGATCCCAACTAATAACTTGGAAAAACAAAAAGAGAAAATAGGATTGACTGCTCCGTTTAATAAACAGAAAACAATACCTAAGAACAAGATGAATTTCTTTTCAACAGTTTTGAACATTTTGAAAACAATCTTCTTGATTGGCATTAATTCAGGTCTATCATCCTCACCAGCTTTCCCGCCTTCTAATGTATTGTTCACTTCCTCTTTTTCTTCATTTTCTTCCGTGATTCCACTTTCTAAATCACCAATTCTTCTTCTGTTTCTTCTGTATACTGTCCTCGATAGATGTGGTATCTCCTTTTGATAATCTTCAAAAGATTTCCCTTCTTGAAATATTGACTTTGGATAAAAATTGGATAAGAGTTGGGTTGATAATCTTGATCTTGCATTATTCAAAAAGACAGAATGATTAGGGATTTCAGTTGCTTCCTCAACATAGCTTTCTTTCAATTCTTGATCTGTTTTGGTCAAATCTTAAAGCAGGAGTAATTTTTGAAATATTCCATCTTTTTGTAATTCCAAATCTTTACGATATCCAGACTCTGTAACTGATCCATTTTCCATCAAATAAACAAAATCATCAGGTTTTATTTGATTATATTCATGAGTCAACACAATTGTAGTCTTAACTTTTCTCCATTTTTTAATAGCTTCAATAATCAAATCTTTCAAAACAATATCTAATGCACTTGTTGATTCATCTAAGATTAGAATAGGCGTATCACGAAGTTTAGCCCTTGCAATAGCGACTCTTTGTTGTTGGCCACCACTTAACTGGACTCCATTACTACCAACAAGAGTATCTATCCCGTCTGGAAGATCTCTAATAACTTCTTGAAGAAGTGAAAGTTGAACTGCTTCTTTAATGCGAACATCTTCATCGAAAACATCAAGTTTTTCCTTTTGTCCAATCAAAATGTTGTTTTTGATGGAATCATTGAACAAAGTACAGGATTGTTCAACAAGTGTGATGTTATCAGTAAGCCAATTTTCATTAACATCAGAAACATTGAATCCATCAATTTCAACACGTCCGTTTTCTGGAGAATAAAAATTCAATAAAAGATTTGAGATTGTTGATTTACCTGATCCTGATCTTCCAACAACAAAAGTTAATTCACCTTTTGGGAAATGTAAAGTAGCATTTTTTAAAGCTTTTATCTCTTTTCTAGTTGGATAACTAAAATCCACATTTTTAATCCTTATATCACCATTACAAACAGATGGGTATAACTTTATAGTTTTCATTTGAAGTTCATGATGAATTTTAACGTTTTTGGACTCCATTTGAATAAACTTCTGAAGCCTTCTCATCGCAACGTTTCCCTTTTGAATAGTGATGATTTGTGGTAACATGCCTCTAACTGACTCACCTAGCATCAAACATGATGTGAAACAAGTTAAAACGTCCCCTGCATCAACTTTACCTTTTCTAACTTGATCAGAACCAAACCAAAACCCTTGAACAAACATACATAGGATTATAAATCTCAAAGATCCCATGTTTAAACTGGATACTAATGATAACTTAACAAATGCTTCTTTACAACTCTTAACTGCTTGACTGAAATTTTCAAATTCGACCTCCTGTGTTTGAAATAAATCGACAATCTTTGCAGAGCTCAATGACCAATCAAAGATCTTAGCAGCTTTTGAAGTCTCATTATTCTCTAAATCTGTGAATCGTTCAACCAATCTTGCAAATATCAAAGAAATAACAAGAATTATTGGTGCGGAAGCTAGCATCACCAACGTAACTGACCAAGAATAATAAAATGAAGTCCCTAACAATGCAACAATAGTCATTGCATTCTCTAAAGTCAAACATGTAGCTTCAGAATTTCCAGCCCTTAACTCTTCAACACATCTGTTCAACTGGGTAAGACCACCAATTCCTTGATCATTGGATTCATACCATTCAATTTCTTTCTTCAAGTAGCTCCTCAACATAAGACGTCTAGCTTTAAGACCATGTCTTTCTCCAATCAACATCCAGGATGTAATCATACCCCAAGTAACAGGAATAGCACCTGCTCCTAAAGCCAAAAGGGCCATCGTAGAAAGAGTGATTTTGTTCATGAACTCTCCAATGGTTGGATATGCACCCTTTGCAAGATTTGCTAACACATCAAACACTCTCCCCATCAAGATTGCTGAAATAGACGGTGTTAAACTTGCAAGCACTGTGATCAATAATGCAAATGTCTGAATTGGTATGTCTTTTTTCTGGAAAAGCATATAAAGTGATGCCTTTTTGACTTTTGGTATTATAGTAGACTCCTTCTCATCTTTGTGCTCTTCTTGAATGTCCAAGTCGTAGAAGACTCTCTCGCGTACTGTTTCTTCAGACTCTAATGTCGATGGAGATGAGATTATTTCTTTCATAATTGCACCAGCTAACTCCAGAAAGTCAGCAATAAGCCAGTGAAGACTACCAAATGGAAAACAGCAGCATATTGGAAGATATATAAGCCAGCAGACCCACCAAAGAGCCTCAAGAAGTGAATTTGTGTCAGATTTGAAAAGTTTCCCAATTTAGTCGAGACAATATAAATCGTTAACTCCGAGCTTTATCCGAGATGTAAATTTGTCACATGGCACTTTCCAAGGCACGGACTGTATATAAAGAGACGAAATTTGCTGTTTCTCTCTTTCTTACACTCATTGATCACAATGGCTGAACTGTTAGAGAAAGCCACCACTGTCTTCAACGAACTTGTTGAGGATGTCGACATCAGTAAATGGTCACTCCAAGGTATGTGTCACTTTTTACAGCAACCGGGGTGGAAATACTAACAACTTTATAGCTGCATTGATATCAATCTCATTCAATCCGATCTTTTGGAATACAGTAGCAAGACTAGAATACAACACTCATTTTCTTACCAAAATAGCAGGTGGTGCTAAAAGAGGTTGTTACCTACTTGCAATCACCATTTTTTCACTAGGTATTTTCAGAGACTACCTTTTCGAAAAAGCATTAAGAGAACAGAATACATCATCTTTGTTAACTGATCCAATTTTTCAATATCTAGGAATTGCCTCTTTTGCTCTTGGTAACATCTTTGTGTTGACTTCAATGTGGGCATTGGGTGTCACGGGTACTTATTTGGGTGATTATTTCGGAATCTTGATGAGCCATCGTGTGACTGGATTCCCATTCAACGTTTTGGATAATCCAATGTACGTAGGATCCACATTATCATTTTTGGGTACTTCTTTATATTTTGGTAAACCAGCCGGATTGTTTGCCACTTTGATCGTTCATGTCTTATATACCATTGCTTTAAAATTTGAAGAGCCATTCACTGCTAAGATTTATGCTGATAAGGCCAAAGCTGATTCAGAAAAGTCCAAATAATTATTCTTAAAAAATAAAAGATTCCTATGATCAGCACATACACACGTAGTCACACACCTCTACACTACAAACCAAAAACAATTGGACCCACAGACTAAAAAATAACATTCTATGCTCTGAGTACCAAAAGGAAAAGGTAAAATGCCCACTATGGGAATTGAACCCATGATCCCCGCATTACGAGTGCGATGCCTTACCACTTGGCCAAGGGGGCAAAACCAGTGCCGAAAAGCGGTGTTCACCGGCTATATCGCCGCATCCGGCGCCAGGGCTTCAAACCAATTTTTGATTTAGGGCTTTAAAACAGGTTAATAGTCGGATATTGTACTAATTCTCTTCATATTCATTATCTCCAACATCTGTTGATCTCGGATCTTCTCAAGAATGATAGATCTTACATGTATACCGTTCTTTAATTCTCAATAAAGATAATTCCGCTGATTTTCATTACAAACAACAATTCCTAAAATTGCGCTACTGAACTGAGCTTTTTTCAGTGACCGAATATGTGACTGGTTGTAGCTAAAGGTGTATTCTGTACTGTCTAATCTATAACTCTCTCACCTATAAACTCATTCATCAGTTATGACATGTGAAGATATAACAGGTCACAGCGAATTTCGCGACTGCACAGAAATGATACAGCAATTTATTTGTTTATACCCACTTTCATTCCGCAAGTGCTAAAATCTGACCCTTTCCAGATCATCTACTGTCCAATTAATAGAGTCTCTTATTGATAAAGTCCACTTTGTCTTCAGAGATCTTGAAAATAATTTAATAGTCCAGAATCAAAGCATCACACACAGACATAATGCCCATTGTTCCACCACAACCTGAAATCGAGGCAGGGAGTATAAAGAAGCTGATAGGTAGATTGACTGGTCAGCCAGAAAGCTATGCTAATAAGTCACGTTATATATTCGGTCGTACCCTGGGAGCCGGTAGCTTTGGTGTTGTTAGACAAGCAAGAAACTCAACGACAAAGGAGGATGTGGCTGTGAAGATTGTTTTGAAAAAGGCATTGAAAGGTAAAGAAGATGCATTTTATGAAGAATTGGAATTGTTACAGAAATGTCATCATCCACATATTGTTGGGTTTAGAGATTGGTTTGAATCCAAAGATAAATTTTATATTGTTACTCAATTGGCCACTGGTGGTGAACTATTTGATAGAATTGTCGCAAAGGGAAAATTTACAGAAAAAAATGCAGCTGAAGTGATTCATCAAGTTTTGGATGCTGTGTCATATTTACACAATGACTTGAATATCGTTCATAGAGATTTAAAACCAGAAAATTTATTATATATCTCAAGTGATGAAGATTCACCTTTAGTTTTAGCTGATTTTGGTATTGCGAAAGAATTGAAAACTCCTGGAGATTATATTACAACTGCTGCTGGAAGTTTGGGATATTGTGCCCCTGAAGTCTTATTAGGAACTGGTCATGGTAGACCTTGTGATATTTGGTCACTGGGAGTTATTGCATACACTTTACTTGCTGGTTATTCTCCATTCAGAGCTGAAAATGTCAATGATTTCTTACAAGAGGTGGATAATGATCAACCTGTTATTTTTCATAAAGATCATTGGGAAAAGATCTCTAATAATGCTAAAGATTTCATCCTTCGTGCCATCACCGTTGATCAAACAAAGAGAGCAACAGCCAAAGAATTATTGAAACATTCATGGTTGATTGATAACGCAGGAGAATACGCAGATGATGATTTGAGTCCGGCATTGAAAAAATTCAGAGCTAAACAGAAATTCAGACAGGCTGTTGAACTGGTGAGACTGAATAACCGTATTCAGAAATTGAGACAAGTATACGATCAAGCTGATGATTCCGATTTGGCCTTGGTTGATGACCTGAATAGCGATAAAGGAAGTTTGAAATCTTTTGATTTGGAGAGTATATCTTCTTCACTACCAGAATCTCCATCAGGTTCTGAACATAAAGGTAAACTGAGTGCTAATTTATTTCATCAAGTTGTCAGAGCGGCTACCGAAAACAAAGATAAAGTCTTAAATTTTGAAAAATAAATAACAAACCCAAACTTTAGAAACTGAAATATATAAGATAAGATCTCTTCATATTCGTACTAACACGGACTTCCCGGCTCTATTACCACCAATGCCCAAAAAATAAGTTTTTCAAAAATAAAAAAATAAAATGAAGGATGCGAGGTTCGAACTCGCGCGGACAATCGTCCAGTAGATCTTAAGTCTACCGCCTTAGACCACTCGGCCAACCCTCCTGTGATTGAAGTTGTCTGTGCATTGGTGAGATATACCAGATTTACCCCGCAAAATTGGTAAGGGCCACATAAAATAAGTAAAGGGGAAGAAGAAGAAGTACAACTAGAAACAGAGGTTCAAAGATCGCGTTAAAGATATTAGAGAAATAAATTAAACAATAGAATACATTAAGAAAAAGAATTAACTACACAAATGGATGGAGGTTTTGAATTTGAAAGACGATTGAGAAAGTATTATCAATGTTAGATGATACAAACTTAAGAAATCATGAGAGTTTCCTACCAATTTGTAAGGTTCTAAGTTTGAAAAGAGATGGTAAAAGTTTTGAATTGTGTGAAGGCAAGAGTGAGAACGGGCAGATATTGGTAAATGGATCTGATCAAAAGCCAAATCAAACCCAACTCCGAAAAGGTTCTCATGGCTAAGACTGAGCAGCGACTAATGGACTTATCATTACATCTTTTTTAAACATTTTTATATATTAGAATCGAATACATGACTTATTACAAAAAAAAAACATAAAAAGTACATTTAGGCAAATATCTCATCAAATAGACTCAATGAAGGGGATTTATCAGATCTACAGTGATAAGTTGCAAGTTTAAAATATATCCTCGAGAAATTAGAGTCGTTGTAAAAGAGCTTAAAGTGTTAAAAAGATTTTTAATATTTTCAAAACTAAACTCTCAAGGACAATTCTGGCTTTCAAACCATGAAAAACACAGAAGTGATGGGTTGGATCGACGTACACACAAGCCCTAGATCTACAGATATATTATAAAGATATGAATCCTGTTTTGGTATTAATTTCTATTAAATATGATTCAAAATTCTTTTGATTTTGAATAGGCATAATGATTGAGTATATATCCTGATGAATTTCAAAGGTCGAAAGACTCAGAATGATACATCACCTTGAGCCCCTGTGCCCATTTCTTGCATGACTTGTTCAAAGACTTGGACCCGCAGCTAATAACCCAATTATTAGCACGATCATAACCGTTAAACTTATGTGAATAAGAATTCAAATCAGGTCTCCCGTTCTTAATATGTGTGTTTGATTCAGGTGTACTTCTCTTGAGTCCTGAAGAGAAATCATCATCGTCAACCACATTAACATCATCGAAAGGATCCAATTCATTCAATTCAAAGTCATCAACATCCCGACTGTCAAATTCATCATCAAGGTCGTCATTACCTAGAAGCTGTTCAAACTCTTCTGAGTCATCATCAAGTTGATTCTCTGCATTCGTGGATGAGGATCCTATTAGTCCTTTGTTAGCTGCACTGATGTATATGTCTATATTATTAATATTGAAATGTTTGAGAATCCATAAATCCTCTTTATTCCTCAATACCCAGATAAGTGTAACACTGACTGAACTATTCTTGCTTAATTCCTCATAAATCCCTAATGCAACTGAAATACCTGATCCACCAGCAACAAGGACTGCTTTATCCACAGTTTGGAAAAAATTAGGGTATATTGAAGGAAAGGGTCCAAAAACTGAATGAACATCACCTGTTTGAAATCCTGTACTCAACTCTTTCAGAACTAGTTTCACTTTCTGCTCGTCAGGTCTTGATGCAATTGTATATGGATGACTAGGAAGGAGGTATGTTAATGGATTTGTTTTTGAATATGAAAGTCTGATATGTGATGCAGGAACAAAAGATCTATACCATAAGTTTTCAAACTGAACGATCTTTAGAGATGATCCTTGATGTGATAAAGTTTCAATGGTGATGTTTGTAGACTTGTATATCTTGGTGATGAATTGAATGGCTATCAATGATAAGTTCAATAAAGTGTATAGAGTAACTCCAGGTCTTGCATGAAATTGTAAAAGTGCAACAGCAGCCCAAGCAATGATTAAATGGGTAGTGAAAAAAGTTTTGTAGAATCTTCTTCTTATGAATTTGAGTGAGATGAATGTAGATATCAAGAATCCAAACATTGCAATGACGCCTAGAAAGTTCAGAAGTCTGAACATTTTCTTGATCTGAGCATCACCACGAACAAGCCAAATTATGATAAATCCAAGTGAATGTGAGAATCCCAAAACAGTGATAAGCCTACTTATCCATTTGTGTAAAAATATGAGCTCCATATAATACACATTGGGTAAAGGATTTGGTTTCAATGAAAGAAATATATCAAAAGGAACCAACACGTATGCAAATCTCCCCATTCTTTTAACAAACGCGCTGATTTCATGAGGTGAAAAATGAATAAATAAAAGTCCTATAAGTGCAGCAACCCATAATAGAAGCAGCCATACATCATTGATAGAAACCCATCTTCTATGTGTAGTGGCTCTGCCTGATGTGATCCAACGCTTAAGATAAATTTTCCTTGAGATGTAGAGGTATGAAATGTGAATAAATATGAGTAGTAAGACAGCGTATCCGTATTTAACGTTGATAAAATGATGATTACCATGCCTCTTAACCAGGTCCAAAAGCTGGCTCATGGTTGGTGAAGGGAAAGGGTACAGAATAGTTTTATTGAAATCATTATTCAATTATTGTTTTTTTCTGTACTGAGCGAATATTACCGAATTCGGATTGACACAACGGTTTTGAGTTATATTTGAACCATGAAGAGAGTCGATTTCGGTGATACTCTGTCAAATCGGGACTTGGATCTTAAGAGTTGTGGCTCTTAAAAGTTCAGAATCGGTTATCGAATATCAAACAGTTCAATTCCCTGGCTGAATTATCTTGAAAGACAGACCTAACCGTGTAATAAGTCCGTTTTCAGTGTTCATGGTTGTCTCAAAATTTATATAACACAAACACACACTGCCAATTGTAGAAGTGTAACGTGGCACTAGACTTGGCCCATTCTTAACCACATCTGCGAAATTTGGTACTTCCGTCTATTCAAACTTAAACTACAAACTAAGTTACAATGATCTAATCATACAATTTTCAAACCACACAAGTGAACTTGATTTCCAATCAACTTTTCATTCAACCCGCTCCCTTAAATCTCGACTCAGAATACAGAACTCATGATCCACGATAGGAGTTAGATTTCAATTGTTTAACTGAAACTGTTTTGTAAAACGCCTTTAACGATTTCTGCGTTGCGCATCGTTCTGCATCGTGATGTAGCTCACTACCTTCTTACTAAACTCTAACGGAGATCTCGTCAATAACTCGCGAATTTGGGAAAACTTCTACTACTGCTTATATCTACCACTGAAGCATTGAATCTTAAGCGAAAGCCATCAAACTAAACCCCAGATCTGGACTCTCTCAACTGCCAACAGATGCTTGCCCAGGGACCATTTCATGAGGTTTATGGACCAAATCGGACTTGAACCAGTTTGGTGAGGTACATCGTAAAAATGAAGAAAACAAATCATATGCGTTGGCATGTTGACGTCAAATCTCCACCAGCCGAAAGTGCGTTTTAAGATCTTGAAATCTCTACCAAACAATTTGAACCAACCAGTATGAAAATAACTGGAACAACAGACTAAAAATAAAGTGAGCCCCAATTCGAAGTCAATTTGCCCCCACGGTCTTTATAATCTTGAAATAAGCGTTCCTGAAAGAAATTACAGCCTTTCTGTAATATAGATGTCAAAAGACATCATAAGAAGGGGCTATGCCCACGCTGCACAGTGAGTGGCGTAGCGAATCAACGGTTTTCTCAACATATCGACTTGAAGTTTGAACACAACAATTACACCATAGATCATATTTATCATACGATTATAAATTTAGATTTAAATCAAATCAACGTTGACGCTAGTTGCAGTAGGCGAGCCTTGATCGATGTCGGATAGATCGAGTACAGGGTATAACAACCTATATATTTCAACACGTCAACAAAGTCGGTTGAGGAATAGCCTATATATCGTGCTATGAATGCAATAAGCGGTACTCGGACTACGGTGTCTAGCATAATAGTAGTACATCTACATAGATGATAGCACCTATTCTATTAAGCCCACTGTCAAAAATCAAAAAAAATCAAAACACTTCTTGCTGAATTTTTGAAAAGCAAGCAGAAAAGGATCGAGTAGTTCTGCAACCCGCAATCCATTCAGAAGTTGAGTACTTCACTGAACTATACATGTACATTGTATAGGTAGACCCCAATTCCTTTTTCCAGACGTGGTCTTTGATCATTTCAGGTCAAAATCTTATCAATGAGTTTGAAAGATATGAAAGTATAAAATTGAGGACAGCACACCGATTGTTTTTCACTCTAGGAGATTGAAAGGCCAAATTATTCATTCACTGACCTCATTGCCTATGTTTCAGGCTTTAGGGTTCATCAATTTCTTTCCAATGCTGCTGAAGCATCACCTTCAAAAGATTTATGGTATTACTAGTGATTCAAATCTGTATTAATTCCTAAGTATCTAAATCCACCAATTGATATTATGAGTTCTGTAAAAAAATTTATTGGTGATGAATAAAAACTCAGTATACATTTATTGCTCGAACGAACCAATTATATTATTATTACATTAGACTGACTTAAACGTTAGTACTGTGTACATTAATTAATTAAAAGATTTGGTGTTAAATGCAACTCATAAAGTCCACCGTATGAAATGGCAGATTTTCTATTTCCTCTGGAAAGTATTAAGCAGTTAAAAGCTCAGTTGTTATAATGTAATATGTATGCTTACTGGAATATAGGGGATCCGCAATAGACCAGTGATGGCCTGTTATTACCTTTTTGATAGTATACTCAGTTTGATATACCAAGCAGCATCAGATATATTAGAAACACTCATAATCCATGCCTACATTTTTGATCCATTAAAACATCACCACTGGATCTTGATCTGACCGGATAAACTGTTTTTAATTTAAAAGAGATTTCATGAACTCTGTCTTCCTCCGCAATTACAAACTTGTCATCAACAACATGAAAGTTAGTCAAATGAACAAAACATGACCTTGATATTCTCGTACGGCCTCCTGAGTTATTCCCCAAGCTAGTACCCCATCAATAATCTTGAACAGAAGTGATATTTAACCATCTCCAAATCCCTGTAAGTCCGTATCCATAAAGTATATAAAGTGCGGAAATATGAATTTAATGGGTATGCCTGTTGTGTTATAAACATCAAGTCCTCTGTCCTAAATTTCCTTGAATATTTTGTGACACATTTTCGTTTTCTGAAATCGATAGTAAATTATCACTGAGTACATTTTAATCTCATATTATGAAACTTTGCTACCAGATTATGATATATTAGTGTGCTTGTTACTAATGTCTTTAACTGTGCCCTCGGGGAGTTTTCAAAACAGTTCATCATTGTACAGCACTTCAAACGAAAATTTGATTGTTCCGGAATTCTTGATTATGCGGGTTAACGCAGGATCACATTGATCTAGAATTTTGACTCGAACTTCCGTCAATTTGACTCCTGATGTGACTCCTGATGACTCTGAGTCTTCTACGTCTGGAAAAAGGAATTGGGGTCTACCTATACAATGTACATGTATAGTTCAGTGAAGTACTCAACTTCTTATATAAATAATCACCATAGTTTACCAGCACTGCCTAATAATCTCACACCTGAATACTGGTAAACGTGCTATGGACAAAACTCATAAGTGCATGCCCTTGAAAAGAGATAATAGAGCCTTAGTGCCAGTATGAGTTTTTGTTGGGTTTGATTTGAGGTAACTCACGTGAATGATGCTCATGTTCCTTATGTATAAAGGGCTTCTTTGATCTGTTCTTTATTTTTTATTATACTGATTTCAGGCTTCAGCTAATTATTCAGGTACGCATTCTGTACAATGCTTATTATTTAATTACTTGCGTATTTACAACCTTAGGAAAGATTCAAGAATCAATTATAACTGAAATATGGTGGTATTAATTATACACCTATAAACTGAGTCATAATTTGGAGGTTTCCAGAAGCTTGAAATAGAAAGCGACTGGGTAATTGTATGTAGTTTTCCTCGAGATGATTTTGAAATCACATTCAGTGTACACTGTAAACCTCCCTTTCATCACATGTCAAATGAGGAGATGTATACTTTGAGTGTACCAGTACCAATGTCCATATGCAAAAGTTCTTACATCTTAACGTAAATACATGTTTTAAAATCCGTGAAGTATTCATCTCTGCATATCGTACCAATAGATTTGACGCTTTGGCGGGTAAAATATTATTTAGACACTTTTAAAAAAACTGGGGCCAAGACGTAGTAATTATTACAAGAGACATATGAAATTTTATTGTTGATATCATTTTACTGAAATTTAAGGTATGCTGAAATCTAGATATGATGGTTAGTTCATCATAATCGAAGATTAATCTATTCCGATGAAATCATAAACGTATTACTTCGTAATTATTCTCTCAAAACTTTTGATTGAATTAGCGCTTGAAACTATCTCAAGATTCATAAAATGCGACTATGAGTTTCTTCGCTAATAGTGTGAATATCAAACCTGTATTTTGAAACATGGGTTTTGTAGACCTTAGACAGCCCCCAATTCAGTCTTGGGACGGGCTTAAATATCCTGAAGATTACGCACATGTATTCAGTTACCAGACCTGTCAAAAGAGCTTGATTGCCGAAAATAATATCTCGCTTTTGACCGTCCCGACGGGAGTCCTGAAACCATATCAGCTTGAAAAGCACTGTACCGTCGAGATAACGTAACTGTCATACCTCATAACAGGCATTATACATCGTTTAGTGTTTTTTATATTTCAAGTTCCCTGTAACCATCATTCGTAATTGAAAGGTGGTTTTTAAAATCGGAATTTTGTATGATATCACCATGTACAAGTAATATGGCGACCTCAAGCACATTTAACGGTTAACGTTAACGTTTATATTGTTTCTGTAAAATTTGCATGGTCAATTGAAATATAGTCAATTCTGTGATATATCTTTGAAAGCACAGTACCCACCATTATCTGTATACAGATCAAGTAAATGTCACCAATATCTGCTGTGAGATCTAGTGTGTATTTACGTTCCATACCACTGCGGAAATTGATCTTCTTCTTTGAATTTGCGGGTTTGAAATCAGCATTATAGTGATATATAGCCAATGGCTTTACAGTGCACACATGAATTCACTTTATCTGCCATAGACGATAGATACGGATGAAGGTCTGGTTATATAAATTCATCACATACTTGGCTTACCTGTTTTCATTTTTGAGTTTTATTTAAGGTATCTTTATGCCCTTATAAATTGTGACGTTTTGATTCTGATCGGTGTTCCGGTTAATTAATATTGAACTAATATGTCATTGATCCAGATTCCACTGTCATGTTTCAGAAATGTTGACGTTTCCATATTTTTTATTGGAAAATCCTTACAATTGGTACAATAAATATTAATAAGGCCCTTCTATCAAAATAGAGGTTACCCCTAGTTTCAGCTTTCAATATGATATCATCCGATTAGAGTATTAATAAACTGTATTTCCACAGAATGTACGACCCACGAGTCCAAGGGTCAATAGGAAACGTAGAAACAGTATATAGGGCTAACAAGCAAGACGTCAGCCCATGAAATGGATCCATTTTTTCTTTGTAAACATCAAAGATCAAAATAATAAAATAAAAAGGTTGCGTAAACAAACCAGAATCTTCAGCAAGAAAGGGGTTCAAGTACGCTATATTAAATAGCTGAGTCAATTCTAAAACAATTACTATCTTCACATGTCATACGATCTCAAAGAAAACAGCTCAATTGGTTTCTAAATTGTTTCGAATCATAGACCATGATGATCAATTGAAAAGGAAAACGATGTGTAAAATGAAACTTGATCCAAGCTAATTGTCAGATTTGAACTAAATATACAAATGGCCATAAAATCTATTAATTACATACATAAATTGTCGTTAGTTACTCTATCTTGTTTCATCATTTAACTGTTCGTTATATTATTTTCATAGATAAGTGCCAGTAAGTAAACGACGTTGGATCCTAGTTCTGGTCTTAATCTGATAAAACATATGTAGTTGAAAGTGCCTAGTCATCAGTATAAGGGTAATGTCTCCAATTAGTATGTTACAACATCTAACAACCAGCTTGTAGGCATTATTTTCCAGAAAAAAAAAGAGCTGGAGTTAAATCTGTTGATTAAAGTTTAAAGCATGCTTAAGAAAAAGACTCCGCTAAAGGTTTTCCAATCTACGATCAGTGAGGCCTGCGCCTAAATAAGGGTGTGATGCTGGAATGAACTTAAAACCAGTACACCTTGGGGAAAATGTCAACAATTGTTAAAGAAGGCCATTTTAGACTATTTGAAATGTTTGGTGAAGTCACCAACCCATTAGTGTGGATATAGAAATAAGTTACTTTTCCACCGGATCAATTCTCTATGCCATATTGCGATTTTTAGATTTGGCTGTGTACGGATTGATATTCATGCATGAAATGAGGGTATGATATGTACTATATCATAACTGTTTAGAAAAGTATCGAAAACCATGGAACAATAAAATAATTGTAATATTGTTGGAGTTTTTCCATGATGACTTAACACTTTGCACATGTATGTGACTAGCATGAGGCTATATATAACTAAATGAGTTTAAAAAAAGACACACATAGTGTGCATAATTCCAGGACACAATAGGAGAAGATGTAGCTCTATAGTGAGCTGAATGAGTACTTTCTAGTGCAAACGTTGGACTTATGGGGTACTCTCACTAATAGAATGCCGATTCTATAAACAAACAACTTATTCTGTGGGAACGGTGATTGTCTGTCCGGCGACTTCCAGAACCAGTTTTTCGTAGAATTGGACAGGCAATGGCGTGCGCTTACGCTTTTTGTGCATTAACATGCAGTATTATGCATTCCCTCACCAAGACTAACCACTTTTCGCTGTGAATTGTAGATCAATAAAACCTTAAACTGTCTTGTTCAACTGGTTAGAGCACTGCTTCCCAGAGTTGGAAAACCTATATAAAGAAACGGAAATCGTCTAAACTGTTGATGTGGAAAGGTAAATGCCAATTGATATCTAGACTCAAACTATTTTGAACTACATATACTCCTGGTTTTCATATCCTGTCACTTCATACATTTCATATTTCACATAGCTTGAACCTTTGTCAGTCACATACCAGCCCTAACTCTAAGAGGCTCCAGTTTTTAATTTACATCAATCTTCCCAATCAAAATGGAACCACTGCAGCATTCTTACACCAGTGAACAAGCCAGATGGGAGGCATATCAGTTTTCAGACCCTTTTGCAACAAGCTCCTTTTTATGCTGTAACAAGAAGCACAAACTTGTATGTCGCCCCAACTGTGATTCATTACCCAAGGTGGCTAACAAGGACGATATTTTGTTTGAAACTGACCTTGGCCGTTGTCTGAGCATGGGTTTCTCTCTATATCCAGTCTGTGACACTTCAGATGCTTCCACACAATTGGACCTGGCCTTGATTAAACTCACTATTGATTCTATCAACCACTCAATTGGTTTCACAAACGATACAGAAATGAAGAGAAGAGCATTCAGCGTACCTTCTGTCTCTAATTCAGTTGCTAATGGAAGAAGAATGTCCACTGTTGGTGATCGTCAAGTCACTAGAAACGAATCTGAACATGTCAAGCTTGTTGAGTTGGCATGTCGACACATTGCCTCTGCTGCATCATCACATAAGAAGGATGAACAAGAAACTGTTAAAGGTTCTAAGAGAAAGAGAAGAGGTGGTGTTCTTGGTTTCAAAGAATTGGCTTCTAAGTCAAAGTTATCACCATGGCATTTCCATAGAGTTTTCAAATCAATCACTGGATTAACACCAAAGAGTTATGGTGATCATTGTTGGAAATTCATTAAAGATCGTGAAAGACCTCAATCAAGTACAAGACGTGGTTATTTCAAAAGTTCTGAAGAAATCGTTTCCAATTTCCAAGAAGGCCCATCAAAGAAAAGAAAGACAAGAGATAACATTAGTGCACAAACATTGGTTGTTAATACCCCACCTCCTTCTAGTTCAGTTGTCAGTCAGCAAGTATCTCCACTCACTCAAGAGGATAACAACAAGTTTAATCCACCTCCACAAGTACCACATGATAATTTGAATATTATTGAGAATCAACCAATCAATGATCAAAATAGCTTGGATATAAACATGAATTTTGCCCCATTGAGGCATCATAGCCTAGATGTTGGTAACATGATGGATGTTTCTGACTTCAATTCTGGCATTCTCACTCATTTATCACCACCATTCTTTGCTGGATTAGGACATCTCCCTCCTGCATTCAACACACATGCCAACTCTGGAACACCATCATTATCAGCCAACACTCCACAACCACTCTTGGGTCAATATATTCCTGTTGATAACCAAAACCTTTTTCCACAAAACATTACTCCAACATCAGCCACTTCAGAATCTTCAATATCTTCAACATCAGGACACAAACATGTCAATAACCTGCCGCAATTCCCACTTCAACCTCCAACTTCAACTGGTATTCTTGAATCTATTTATTCTTATGGTTCCAATGACATTGGTAATTCAGAGTCTTTAATCGGTTTAGCTCCACCACCACAAGATACCCTTCCTCAAATTGATGAATCACAATGGCCTAATGTTCAATCTTCAACTCCAGAAGATTTGGCTGTGAAATTATTGACTCCAACATCAAGCGTATCTGATTTTGATTTAACTACAAAGGCAAGAGTAACTACAGATGATATTACTGACATTAGTCTTAATAACTATACGTTCACTGATGGTGGAAATGTCGTTAATAGTGGAGTTCCACCATTTTATGGATGGGATGACGTTGAAGAGAATGAGATTCAACAAAACCTTGGACTTTTCAACATTGAAGGTAATGAGATTATGAACAATATTGATACATACTAAATGATTTATACTAATATTTAAAAATTTTATACCCTTTTGTCTATATTAATTCATCTGTAGTGCAATTTATAACAATACGCATATCATGTAGTCCGGGGTTTCAAACCCCTCTGATTAGGCATGATCTATTAATTATCTGGTTTCGTATTACTAGCGATTGATTTTGAATCTCGATTCTCTACTGGGTGACTGATTTAAGTGGAGTTTTGACATCTAAAAAATTCTTGAACCATATTTTAGCACTCACTTACAAATGTATCGCACAAAATGACTAAGTAGTGGTTAAATGACCATCTATGACGAACTTCTGTTGAAATCGGGGTATAAGCTTATTGATAAAGATTGGTCTTAATGAATCTAGATGATCTGGGCGTACACTTAGATAGTTTTTAACTCGTTTTACTGATATTTAAACAAGGACAAAAGTCTAAAGTGGTCAGTAAATATAGGACCCTGAAGTATAATATTTTTGAAAAAGTAAGACCTAGACCTTAATTTGGTCAACCACCGATAAATCTTGGGTTTGAAAACATTCGGTGTCCTTAAATCATCTGATTTATCTGATTAAATGCCAATACTTTACATAACATGTCCTAAATAAGAATGAGATGATTTTAAACTATACTTATTTGAGATTGATTTGAAACTTTATACACTCTGTAGAAAATTTAAAATGTGTCAAATTCCAAGGAGAGAAATTTTATTTTTTAACAATTTTCCACCAAAAATAAATAATGCATTTGATTTACTACCCAGCCACTTTTTCTGTGTATGTTACGTCAATATGCCACTTAGCGTTGAGTCTTGACGAATATTATATTAACTGACAAAATCATGAAGCTAATTTTAGTATTGGCATTTTTCACCACTTGTTCATTTTATTATGCATGAATTGATTCTAGACAAAGTGAGACTCTACCAGAAAACAAACTAAACCGAAACCAAAAGATGTAGAATTGTCTATGATGATAGGAAACTGTTTATTAACAATTAAGTCATAATTCAATTTTTTGAGGCGAACTTTATGCGAAGAAAACGTCGTAATAACTTGACAGCTCGATTCCTAGATTTAAACAAAGTTTTATTTTTTATCGCTATACCAATCAGGGCAGAAAGTTTACATTTTTAAATCATAATTTAGCCTCATCATGATATTTATAAGGTTGACACTTTTTCCCTAAATAGATTCAGTAATAGACCAATGAACCGTCTAAAGTTCAAATACAAATCATCATTCTTCACCTTTTTTTTTCTGATGATTTTATGAAAAGACCTATCTGAGTAAAACGTTCAAGTTTTTTAACCAAGAGTAATATTTTTGATATGATTTCATCACGACTTGATGAAGATTATTGTGTCATGATAATTGAAATCAAATAAAGCTGTGTTCAAATGTGTTAAAATACACTAGATAAAAACTTCATTTTCAACCATCCCCCACTTTGGATTTAATTATGGTCAATATCCCAATCTTATGCAGTAAACAATTACTAGCCTAGCCCTTCTTCAGTATATTCGAGACTTTTATCGTACGAGTTCAAGCCCCGAAAATAAGCACAGTAGAACCAACATAATTGTGAGTCCAAGTAACTACTTGTCATGGTTATATGAAACACCATTCATATTACAATTATCTACAAATCTCAGATTCTCAATGTCAAAGTGATGTCCACTTATCTCTCTTGAAAAATGAAAAATTTCGATATACTTCTAACTAACAGATCGTCAATTGGCCATCAATTTGGCAATGAGATCAATATCAAGTCAATACCAATAAACACGTGCACACTACCACGAGATTTGAATATAGAGTTATCCATTTTGTAGATTATCTTCTGTTTTTTCATACCACTCCACACTTCATCGATTTCATACGACCGATAAGAAAAAAAAATCATCATGAAATTATTGTGGTCCATAATCATCATAAAAGGCCGTTTGATAAAAAGGACTAATCCCCAAAATCCCAATGGTTCTCTCACTATTGAACTTACATTGGTTCCCACACGAATCGATAATCGGACTGGTATCCCCCACAATCATTGAATAAAATTTAATTATGACTCTTGACTCTCTTGACTAGAAATAATGGTGAGTGCATGAATACGCGACCAAAATCTCAGGAAACTGAAACAAAAAGGTTGTAAAATTTTCCATCTCATTAAGCGAATATTACAGTCCCCAGATTCCCAATGGTATTTACACCACAATAAAATCAAACATCAATATCTATTCAAAACTATTGATTCTTGATTTATATAAGGCCTAATAGAATTCAATGGGGTAACTTTACTGTCAATTTTGGAACAAACGCGCGAATTCTGTCAACACAAAGATCTTCGGTCAATATGCAGGGAGATGCATTCTAATGCGCGAGTTTGCATAACTGGGGCACTAAGTAAAAAAAAAAACATAATTAAGGGTCTTGGAAGAATAAATGTGTTTGTGTGTACACTGTACACTGTTTCGAGTCTCGTGAATGTAATTAACTCAAACATGTAGTGAAGTTGACATAATAAGCATGAGTATGTCTTGATTCATAATCTTTGTGTTTTTCCAATGGAATTTGATGGGCTTTTAAAATTTTGAATGAAACGATATGAAAAAAAAACCTATTCCCGCATTTTAATAAGGTGTGTGTTGATCATACTTGAAAATTGGAATGTGACACAAAAATATGTGTCCATAGTAATAGTTCTCCAATTGAATCATAATTATTAATTGCATGGTGTAACGTTGGTAGCGAACACATGGTGAACTTTGTATTTCAAGTATAGCACCACCATCATTGAAAAAACGGTCGATATTTACAATGTCGATGTTGTTAACAATAAGACGTATGTTTTCTATCCCGCTTTCTACTAGTTAAAAGAAACGACATTTAACTCAAAGTTTTCAATTGTTAAAGGATAAAGTGTCAACTCCGCCGTTGATCATGAACTTTTTCTTTTTGTGTGGTTAAATTTTTACACTTACAAAAAAAAATTCCACATGTGATTTAAAAAAGGTGTTATTTCCATATCGAGGTTTAATTAACATGCATCAATATTGTACCTTTTTTTTATGATCAAATTGATGATCAAGCTGATCTTTGAAAAGCACATCAATTATATTGAACAGTACTGGAATTGGAATGTTGATCCTTTTTTGGCTGGTCCAATTGTATAAAGACAATGGGCCGTTTTTTTGAAAAAAATTCGGTAACGGTTATTGATTTTATTTAAAAAGTTCCATGGCTAAAGACTTCAATGTTTGATGTAAAGTTTTGAAGAGGAACTTAGTATAGCTTGTTTAGACTCTATTTAATGCACTGGACAGATATTATTCCAGTAACTAAAGTTTAGAATGTTTAAAGTCTTTTTAATTTTGACACTCCATTAATTCAATCCTAAAAGCTCTTATGTCCATCAAACTGACACCATTTTTCACAATGATCCAAGTTTTGAAACACATGCAACTTTTTTGAGAATTGAATGCTCTCTTTTCTACAAATGATGTGCCATTTAGACGTTAATGCCGACACTGTAAGGAGTTAGACATGTTGATCTAATGAGGTCTCAAACGCTTTTGGTTTTAAAAATTTCCGAGTATGGATTATGGAGATAAGTGATTTGTTTTTATACACTTTATTGTTCCTCAATTAATGAGCATACAATACATGTCACATTCTAGATGACAGATAGATAATGGTTAATGAATATTGTAATTTGTATCAGTTACTGTTACGGGATATAATCTGTAATTTCAAGACTCTAAAGGCATTGAATATCACACAAATTGTCTCTTAATACACAGTTTGTAAATAAATCAGTGGGAACAAGCTCATACTCGGAAATCAAGCTGATCTAAATAACGGCAAGACACAAACGGAACATCCGGGTCTTGAGATATTCAAAACTAAGCGATTTGAAATGTGTCTCAAGTTATGCTTCTGATAAATAGATAAACGGGAACAACCGTTTCTCAAAATTTTTAAAAAGTAGGTCTAACATTTGTATGGCTGGCCGTTGATTGAAAAGTCCGGTGGCGTTAAACGGGCATAATGTGTTTTCCTAATGTTATCAAAAGATTTCCTAATGTTATCAAAGAATAACGAATTATGGATAGATAATGACAAACTGGTGATGCGTTTTGTTCAGTACTCAGCAGTGAGCACTAAGGAGCATTATGTGTTATAACTTATGGATATCTAAAGATTCACCCTTGTACCACAGACTTCAATATAACTCGACTACTCCACGTTTATAACTCATCACTGACACATGTCAAAGAACTAACAACACGTGTATGTTGAATATCTAGCCAACTTTAGTAAAATTCTGTAATATGTATTACGCAACTTTTATGTGTCAAAAAGATAACGATAAAAGAAAAAGCTGATCTTTAAAACTATAAATCTGTCAAATTCCAATATTAAACGCGCCATGACTATCAATTGACTATGACATTCGGTGTTAAGTTGATTCAAAAGAAAGTAAAGAAAGAGTAATGATAATAATAATAACATGCTATTAAACACACACAGACGTTCTCTCCATTCAATAAGAAGAATAACTCTCTTCATTTGTTGGAGTCACCACGTAAGGTTAAAGGATAACTTTCACCATTTTCTTCATTGTCAGGTCTTTGTAAATTGAAATAATCTTCACCAATTTCTGCTTCTTGTAAAGTACCTAAATCACCAGGGGTCATAATATTATTACGATCTCTTGGTGAACCTGGAGCACTTAAAGGTCTTGAAATTTTAATTTTTTGTTTAAAACTAGATTCTGGTTCTTCAAATGAATTTCCTTCACCATTAAATAAATTTGGATATGCTCTTGATAATGCTAATCTTCTAGCTTTAACATATTCCAAACCCATTCTTTTCCAATCAAGTAAATCTGATAATCTTTCAGTTCTATTTCTTTGATTGATACGTTGTCTTCTTGTCTTTGTAGTGAAATCATACATATAATTAGTCAATTGATCAATTGATTCATCAACTGATTTCATACGTCTGTCAACGATATAAATACCATAATCTGATGAATTTTCAATCAAATCTTCCATATAACCACCAAAACCTGAAAGATTAGTAGTGATACTTGGAACACCCATTACGGTACATTCAGCAGGAGTATAACCCCAAGGTTCATAATATGAAGGGAAAACACCTAAATGACAACCTCTAACGAATTCATCATAATCTAATGGTAGGATTGGATTATTTGCATTTAAGAATTCTGGATGGAAAATAATTTTAACACGATCATTTGAATGATTAAATAAACCAACTCTTCTAATTTGAGTTAAAATTGGATCATTTGAATCATCTTTCATATTATGAGTGACAATTGGTGGTAAACCTTCTCTTTTCAAGGCAAAAACACGTCTTTTTAATAAGACACGATCAGCAGGAGAGATTAAATCATCTAATTCTGGAACTTCTTTACCATGTTGTTGATATCTTGAACAATGTTCTAATAATCTATGACCAATTGAATTTTGAACTTCTTTGACTGTATTTTCTAATGCTTTAATGACGGCTTGACCTTTTAAAGTTTCAACAGTGTATGAATTAGTTGAAGCAGGCATGATGATAAATGCAACAACGGTTATTTTAGAGCCTGCTTCTTTCAATCTATGGTTTAATCTAGCCAATGCTTCAATGAAAAAATCAACACCTTTATTTCTATATTCATAACGACCAGCAATGAAAAAATACAATGTATTTTCTAAATCAAAATCATAATGACCATAGAAATGACCTTTAATAAAATCATTAATTTTTTCTTTCTTCATTGCATGTAAATTTTGAAATTCATGAACAGCTTGAAATTTAATAACGTTTAAACCATTTGGTAAAACACCATCTGGTTTTCTTTTTAATAAATGCTCGGACTCATATGCAGTGATTAATGAGACAGTGGTGAAAACGTCAGCGGAATGAGCAGCAGCCCTTTCAATGCAATATCTATGATAGATACCCCTTTTCCCAGCTTCGGCATCAACGTCAAAGTTTGCCAAATTGTTGTAAAAATCAACAGAACCTGCACAGAGGTAACGACCAAGTAAAGTGGCATGGGTAGTGAAAACGGTAGTGACATCAATTCTTCTCTTTCTACAAAGAGGAATAGCCACACCTGCTAACCATTCATGGAAATGTGCAATGACTGCACGTTCACGATCATGGTAGACAAGTTCACCCAAAAACCAAGCAACGACATAACCCAATAGAATGGCATTGTTAGTTTCAGCATCACCAGTAGGAGTAGGGATCCCACTAATGTTCCACAAGTCAGTTTTCCACTCGTCGAGATGGCCAGCAGCGGAGTTCACGTCAAACAACAGGACTCTAGGGGCTCCTTCGATCAACCAGCGGCCGTAGACCCAGCGAATGCCCCTAGCGCTCATCGAGTCCAGCGAGGCCTTGACGTGAGGGTCAGCGACTTCCAGTTCTTCCACCTCCACGTTGACGGACTCGTAGTTGAGCGGTCCAATGAGGGTGTAGCGGTCCTTGTACTCAGCAACTGTGATTGGCGCCTTGGACTTGAGCACGGAGTATATGCCGCCCACACGGTTGGCGACCTCGGTGGCGACCTCGAAAAGCAGATGGTTGGTGACGTCTCTGGTCATTCTGTTAATTAATTATACAGAGGTTAAGAATGGAAATTCAAGGATCTTTTATGAGAGGTCAACTTTGGGGTAGCTGCAGATCCGGTCAGCGTGCAGCCATTTAGGCGGGGACATGGCTGGCTGGGAAAAAAACCACCCTTCTGGCTCCTTCTGGAGAATATTCAACTCCTTCTAGCTCTCCTTCTACTTCCTTCTAGCTACTACTACTACTAATATCATGGCCACTCTCCAGCCGGCGGACCTCGTGGGCTCCCGCCTGCACATCCAGCTCACAGACTCCCGCCAATTGGAAGGAGTCCTTCTAGCGCTCGACAACAAGCCGAATCTGCTCGTCGCTAATGTCAGCGAGACGTCCCTCCAAAGACTCCCACAAAGCACTGAACTCCACTCTGTCCACCGCTCGCTGGGACTCGTCTCAGTGCCCTTCAACACTATAAAGTCAGTCAAACTCGCCTCAAAGGACCTCAACTCTCTCACTCAGCTCAGATCAAACATCGTCTAATTCTGTTCGCGATATAGAGAAAAAAACCATGAAAAAACAACATCATTAATACACTACTATCATCACTATCATCACATCATGACCGTCCTCCAGTCAAGCGCAGTCCCTATCGCCACAGACACGTCCCTCCAGATCGTCACTCTCAAGAACCTCGTCGCACTCGACGTTGTCCAGCAGAACGAGGCTCTCCTCAAATCGTTGAACCTCCTGGACGACAACCATCACAAAACACCGCAACTCACCCAACCACTCTCCAAAGACGAACTTCGAGCACGTATCGACGCGTTGAAAGCAGAACTAGACACCCCGGAACAACTGAAACAGTACAAAGCAGACCTGCTGGACTCTAAAGACAGCAAGACAAAAGCCCTAATAGATTCACTCGCTGAAGAATTCCTAGATGATCAAATACCTGCTGACAACACTGATGAGTTACTAAGACAATTCGAAATTGATAACAATGTCAAGGTGAATATTGAAGATGGTGAAAATATCGATCTTGGATATAATGAAATTAACGGAACTAAATTAAAAGATAGACTTACGGTTGATGAAAAAAAGGAAAAAGATGAGGATGTGGAAATGGAGTGATGTATAACACAAACCATTCATGATGAAACTGATAGCGTAGATCTTTAATATTGATAATCTCATCTCGTCAACACAAGGAAAGAGGATTTCCGACCATCGCCCTCGGATCTCATAAAGTGTCTTTTTGTTACTCAAAAGTGGCACAAAAATTTGTATTTTGATAAAGAGCAAAAATACAAGTATAGAATCCAGCATAATGGCGTAAGTAGTGTTTGAAATCTATACTCTATCTGTAAGCATGACTACTAACATCAATCAGATCTCCCAAGAGAAGAATCGAGACGGATGTGATGAAACTGTGAGTATAAATAATTCAAGGTGTCTATTTACGGATTAGGGTTAAAGACAAGATTTACTAACTTTTGATGAAAGACTAATGAGTGATTTTGATGTGAAACTTATCAATGATTCAATGCAGGAGTTCATTGTGAAATTCATAGGACCAGAAGATAGTACGTATCCTTTCCATACCTATATAGGGCATGGGGTTTGATCCATATTTCCCATTTGAGGGGGGTCTTTAAACTTATTTCCAATACTAACTTTATTCAAATAGCACCATTCCATGGAGGTGTATGGAAGATACATGTTGAACTTCCTGATCAATATCCTTACAAATCCCCATCTATTGGGTTTGAAAACAAGATATTTCATCCTAATATTGATGAAGGATCAGGATCTGTATGTTTAGATGTGATTAATCAAACATGGTCACCTATGTTCACTGTTTTTAATATATTTGAAGTGTTTCTACCCCAATTGTTAAGATATCCAAATCCTTCAGATCCTTTAAATTCAGAAGCTGCAAATTTATTAAATCATGATAAAGATGCATATGAAGAAAAAATTAAAGACTATGTGAAAAGATACGCTTCAAAAATCGAATTCAAAGTAGATGATGATGAAGATGAAGATGAAGAGGTGGAATTAAGTGAGATTAGTGATTTAAGTGAGGATGAAGATGATATTATGGGAGAATTGGAAGATTGATGTGGGTGTCTATATGGTGTTTTTTTTTATTATTATTGTCATTATGGGATCACGCTGCATACTGAGTTGAACTTGGAACTAGAGTGTTGTTGATTAATCCATTCGGACTCCAGTTTTAAACTTTGTTCAACTCTATAATATTTTTTTTTATCTTAATTCTCATTCTTTTTTATTAGGTACAATGGTTATAAACAGGTTTTTTATCATTTCATACGACTTTAATGCACGTATATCATATGAACATTGTTGAAGTAGGATCTATAATCAAATTGAATCTCTTGTGATGGGTATTGTTTGTCAAACCTCTATCAGAGTTTTATCTTATCGCTCAAGGCGAGCACTACCAGGCCTTACTAGTCTGGATGATCCATAGGCGCTATATTAAGTCTATCAATATAATTCAATACCTTAAACATCGTTGATTACAGACGTATGGCGGCGCAAAATCATGAATTATGATCAAGAATATTTGTAATAACTACGTAAATTTTAGCTGTGAATTTAATTAGTGACTTTTTGTTTAAATATCAGAAAAAAAATATCGATGTGTCAAGTCGAAAAATTATAATAATTTCTTTAAATTTTGAACGAATTATTTTATCTTATTGGTACGTACTTCATTCAATAATCATTGGTTTTACAGATATTACCATTAATTGAGCCGATTATCAAAATCTTGATGCTCAAGATAGACTCAAATATAAATATAAATCAGATAATATTATATTGTTACATGGCACATATCGTGAAACATAGCGTTGATCTGACAATTAATTAAATTTAAAATTGTTGATTTTAATAATCATCGCCCATGATGCAATATGAGGAACCATACACATAAACTTCGCAGAACGCTCCCCGATATCAACTTATACACATCCATTCAATTTCCATCATTCCATTCCACAAATGGTTAAATGAAAATTGATATTATCGGTGTTTTTTCCCAATTCGGTATAACCTGATACGGATAAACAGCCGATAAGAACAAAACAATAAACATGATACTGTCAATTAACATCGAAGTTGTATGAACTGAACATAGAGATCTACTCATACGATGCAATTTCAAGAGAGTATCGTATTTCTTTCATTAATTATATGCGGAAAGATCCTAAATTGATAGCTGCAGAGATCCTCGATCTATAACAAGCCACAAGCAGCCAACTGCCACATCGATGGGAAAATAAATCATGTCATGGGGATGTCATTTTAAATATCGAAACATATTTGAATTTTATCTCTTCTTGATACTTATTATACCTCTTTTCACTCAACTCAAAAATCTCACAATGACACAAGAACCTGCTCAAAAGAAACTCAAGAGAACTAAAAGAACAGAACCGTTCATTTTAAACTTCTTCGAAGCATTGACTCCAGTCTTACACGCACCTGGACAATGGAGAAATCCTCGTGATCAATCAAGAGATTATTACAAGCCTGAATATTGGGTCAAGATTGCACAACTTGCAGAACGTGGTAAACTTCATGGTATCTTCTTTGGTGATTCATTAGGTATTTATGGTGGTTATAAATCAGAAGATTTAAATGGTCCTTTCAATTTCGAAGAAGCTGCTAAATCAGGTAATAACTTTCCAAAGAATGATCCAACCGCTTACGTTGCAGCCATGTCCATTGCCACTAAGAACATTTGTTTCGGAATCACTTGTTCAACGTTAAGTGAACACCCATATCATTTCGCTAGAAGAATTGCAACTTTGGATCATATTTCCGGTGGTAGATTTGGTTGGAACGTTGTGACTACTGCTGTTCCATCTGCAGGAAGACAATTGGCAGCTGATAACGTGATGCCTGATAAGAACTTAAGATATGAAAAAGCAGATGAATATTTACAAGTTGTTTATGAATTATTGTTAAGCTCATGGAGAGATGATGCATTGATTTATGATAGAGAAAAGGGAATTGTTTCTGATCCTGATGCAATCAGAGAGATTAACCATGAAGGAAGACATTTTAAAGTTCCAGGTCCTCAAATCACTGAACCTTCACCACAAAGAATGCCATTGGTTATTCAAGCAGGTACTTCATTAAAAGGTGAAAATCTTGGTGCAAAACATGCTGAATTAATCTTTAATTTTGCACCAACTCCAGAGATCTTGAAAGAAAAAATCGAATTTACTAAAAATTTAGCTAAAGAAACTTACGGTAGAAATCCAGATCATATTAAATTTGTTACTCAAATTGCTGTTATTCTTGGTGAAACTCATGAAGAAGCAGTTGCTAAAAAGGAAGAGTTGAAAAAATATACCGATTTTGAAGGTATTTTCACTCAAATTGGTGGTACTGGATTAAACTTCAACTTAGTTGATTGGGATGAAGATTTAAGTAAATCTGAAAACCCAATCTTTAAAGGATTTGCTGAAAACTTCAAAAAGTTTTTCTCATTAGATGAAGATTTTGTCTTTACAAAGAGATATTTTGCTGAAAATTATCATAATACCAACACACATTTTGTCGGTACTGCCAAAGAAGTTGCTGATCAAATGGAAGATTACGCAGAAAGATCAGGTGTTGATGGTTTCAGTATGACAAACATTGTTTTCCCTGAAAATTTTGAAAACATTGTCGATTTGTTAATTCCTGAATTACAAGCTAGAGGTTTAGCTCAAAAAGAATACACCGTTGACGGTGGTACTTATAGAGAAAACGTTTACAGAGTCAAGGGACAAACATACCCACCAGAAGATCATTACTCTTATCCATTACGTTGGAAAGCTGGTGTTTCTAAAGAAGAATTCGAAAAAGAATTAGAAGAAGTTTCCGAGAAACATAAAAAGCTTGTTATTCTAGCAAATGATGAGTAACAACACATCCATAGACTAAAACTTGTATAAATGTAGATGAATGAAAATAATTTTTCTTTGAGATTTGTACAGTTGACACAAAAAAAATAAAAATAAACCGAAAAGATTTTTGATGAGTGAAAAGTTTCTAATTAAATAACACCACAAATGTCATTAGTCCAATACGACTCTTCAGACGATTCTTCAGATGAAGAAACACTCACAAAACCAGTCATCCCAGAACTATCCCAACCATCTGTGCCACATTCAACAGGATTATCAATATCAAGTTTCTTGCCTCCTCCAAAGAACAATAATGTCCAAACCCAAACACAATCCAAGTCTCAAGTCTTGGGGAAAGCCATCAAGAACACAGTCAATGCAATGATCGCTCATAACTCAGATGGTATAGTTCTACCCAAGAGTGAAAGAAAAGTAACGTCATTCATACCATCATCAGTACGAAACAAGACCAAAACAGACTCATCAGTTCCAATTCAAGTAATAACACCACAGAAAGATCTTTCTAAAGAAATCAAGAAAACAGTGAACTTATTTAATACTGCTAAACCGAAATCAACTCGTCCTACCGATCATATGGAATCCATAAGTATAAGGTCATTGGAAATGGATGTCGATGATGAGGAATTACCAGACGCAATTGAACCTCAAAAGGAAGACACAGAAAAACATATTAAAGACTTCGACATGGATAAATTCTACTCTGAAAATATCGAACTTAAGTCAAAGGGACTACTACAAGAAAACAAGAGACTTCATTCAGTTGCAAATGGTAAGAATCAACTATCATCATTAATCAAGAATGCACAACAAAATGAAGAAGTTCTAAATGAGAAATTCGAGAGAAACAAAAGAGCAAGAAAAGATCGGGAAGGAAGATACGGATTCTAAGTGTCAGTCATCGTCATACTGTGACTCATAAATGACTCATATCCTTCATATTTCATCATTTCTTAACTTTTGTAGTAGTAAAGCTGACCCTCGGAAGTAATTCAGACCCTAAATTTATTGTTGTCCTCGGAATTCGATTTGAAGGACAAAAAAAATTTTCGAATTTTTCAGTGAATTCGATGGATCTCAATTTTCAAACAAACTTGATAATTAAAATATTTGGCCACTTAAATTATTGTGATTCTCTCTTTGTTTTTAAGCTGAGCATTACGTTAAATTCCCTGGTGATTGATCATTATTTTGTAATTGTGCGGGAGGAGAAGTGAAAAGAGGAAAAAATAGAACCACAATCTGGCAAAAAAAAAAAGAATCGAATCAAGATCAAGTATACCTTTGTAAAACAACCTATATTTATCTCTGGTATTATCACTCTGCAATTAATCAATGGACCAACAGATCAAACAGGCTGTTGAAATAGCAATTGGTGGTACAGCTGATTATGCTTTGAAACAACAGGCTATTCAATTTTTAAACGATCTAAAGTCATCTAATGAAGGATGGCAAGCATTTTCTTTGCTACTTAACGACATCACAAACTCAGACCAAGTGAGATTCGTTGCGCTTCAAGCAATCACTGAGCTCATTCCATCATTGCCATCAGATCAAAGAGACTTAATAAGGAACTCATTGTTTCAATATTTAACAAAAATCATAAGTTCAAGTCAATCAGATCAAGTTTTCTTGAAGAATAAACTAGCTGAATCATTCGCCGCTTTGTTCTGTGTAACTTATTTATCATCATGGTCATCATTTTTTAAAGATTTTGAGAAATTAATCGAGGATCAGAATGAAATAGCCATTGACTATTATTTAAGAATTTTAATCAACATACATTCAGAAATTGGAGACCAACTGATCATCAGAGAAAGACCATTAATCGACAGAAACAACGCATTGAAAGACGCAATCAGAGCTAATGATATGGTGGAACTCACCGTTATCTGGAAAAAGCTTCTTCTCAACTTCAAAGATAAAAGTACCCCATTGGCCACCGAGATTTTGAAGTTCACTTTAAGCATCATAGGCGGTTGGGTTTCATGGATCGAAATAACATTGATTATTGTCCCTGACTATATCAATTTGGTCTTGCAGTTCTTATCAAGACAGGATACAAGAGTTATTTGTTGTGGCACATTCATTGAAATTGTTAGTAAAAAGATGAAACCTGAGAATAAATTAGAATTGTTATCACTTTTAAACTTGACAAACACAGTTAGTTCTAATATCACGCTAGATGATAGTGATTTACAATTCACTGAAGAGATTGCAAAATTATACAATGCCATTGGATTGGAGTTGAGTTATATTCTGGATTCTTCTGAAAACTCCAATGACGTTTTAGTTACTGCTAATCAACAAATCATTGATCTTTTCCCATTTATTTTGAACTTTTTAGGTCACATATACGATGATGTTTCAATCAATGTGTTTGGATTCATATCAAGTTATTTAACTGCATTGAAAAAATTACAAAAACAAAACTCAAACTACATAACTTCAACTCATTTACAATTATTGTCTACATTATTTCAAAAAATCATAATTAAAATGAAATATGATGATGAAGAAGATGGTGAAGATGAAGATGAGATTTCAGAATTTAATGAATTTAGATCAAGATTAAAAGTTTTTCAAGATACAATTGCATCAATTAATACTGACATTTACCTCGAACATGTGGTTAATATTATTTCTCAATCTATTTTTGATAACACTTCTACTAAAGATTGGAGAACTATAGAGTTGGGATTGTTTGAATTAACCAATTTCTCAGATAGTTTAAGAACCAATGCATTCAATATACCAAAACTTCAAGTTAATACTTCAAAACCATATATCATTTTTCAAGAACTTTTAGCCAAAACCATTAATTCTAATGTCGTTCAAATTTATCATCCATTGATTCAACTTTCATTCTTTGAATTAATTGTTCGTCATTATTCATTCCTGAACAGTTCTGATAATAAGAGTGAAATGACAAACCATGTTTTGAACACTTTTACTACACTTGGTATCTATAGTGCAAATGAAAAAGTGAAATTAAGAAGTTGGTATTTATTTTTTAGATTTATTAAACTTACAAAACCAATCTTGAGTGATCAGTTAATTGAAACTTTGATCTCTCAAATGTCCTCAGATATTTTGATTGTCAAGGCAGAAGTTCCACAAAAGGATGATGATTCTGAAATCCTTGAAGGATCATCCATTTTTGATAGTCAGTTATATTTATTCGAGACATCGGGTCTCTTGATATCTTTGATTGATAACAGCAAGATCAGTTTCAAAGGTAAAGTATTGGACTTATTATTAAACCCAATTTATTCCAATCTGCAAGAAATCATTTCAAACTCAAATAAAGACCAACAAAGTATCTTACAAGCCCATCATTTACTCATGGCTATTGGTACAATTGCAAGAGGGTTTGAATACGATACTTCACCAAATAAGAAATATGTTCCTGAGATTGTGGAAAGATTCAACAATACAGCTGAAGTTGTCTTGGTAACTTTGGAAAATTTAAGCAATTTTGAAATCATTAGAGATGCATCAAGATTTTCATTTGCTAGATTTATTCCAATTTTGAAAAACAGTATTAATAACCATTTATCAAGATTGATTTCTATTCTTTTAGCTTCAAATAATTTGAAATTCACTGAATTGACTGACTTCTTGGGATTTATTGGTCAAATTGTTCATAGCTTCAACAAGGATGATTTAATCTATCAATTATTGAATGATTTATTCACTCCATTAACTAATAAAGTGAACACAATGCTTCAAGATAAAGGTGAAAACAACGTTTATGAAGTAATGCCAGATATACAGAGAGACAAGGCATCATTGAAGAGAGCATACATAACACTATTAATTGCATTGAATACAAACCATGTATCTTCATTATTGATAACTCAAACCAATAAGAGTTATTTACCAGCCACGTTAAATACATTGTTAGAAGATGCCAACAATTTGAATGATCTATCAATTACAAAACTCGCATTGGGAGAGTTAGTTATTTTGGCTAGAGTATTCGGTAATGACACTGTGAATGATCCTGAAGATAGATATGGACAAGGACTAACTATTGAAGGTATATCAAGTTTCTTATTGTCTAATTTAGTCAAACTTTCATTTCAGATTCCATTCCAAAACGAAAAATTTGACATCAAGGACGCTCAATTCAGATTCATTGCCGATGAATTGGCAAATATCTTGAAGACATTGTACGGTGTCAAAGGACAAGAATTGATTTCATATTTAAGAGATATTTATTTCCCAGAGATACAATTACCAGCGAGTGTTGGTGATGATTTGTGCTCTAATTTGGTCAACTTGGACATCAAAGAGTTCAGAAAATACTTCATCAAGTTCGTCGTCCAGTTCAAATAACGATTTATATAGAAAAGAAATAGCATTGAATATAAAGATTTCACGTTAAACTTTGTGTATATGTTATGTTAATCCACTTCCGGTCGACTGAACCCGGAACTCGATATTCGAATCGTCGAAGAAAATTTTAAAGGAGCAAAAAGAAGGGATTCAGATCATCACCAAAGAAAGCGTAAATTGCACAGAATTGGGCCCATTTCACACACTCACAACAATGGACGAAGTACCGGACGCATCGCTCGTGTCCATATTCGCCACTCTGGAAAAAGACGGTCCATTGAAGCAGGAAGACTACATCAACAGGTTGGAAGAGCTCAAGGCCAAAGAGGTTTACGACAATCCAGTGTTTCAATTCCTGAGGGATGCTGATTTCAAGAGAGCCAGACAAGCATTTGAGAATGGAGATTATCCCTATCCTCCAGCCACGAGCTCAACGGCTTCTGCGACTCCAGCAGCACCAGTTGCACCAAAGAAGAAAGATCCATTGAACGATATCAAGACTAGAGAGTTCAATATTGAGGATTGGGACTTCGAATTCACCAACAAGACGTTGATAAGATTTCTTCCTAGTGAGCTTCTTGCCATCAGAACAAACTCAGCACCTTTCCCTACCCCAGAGAACTTACCACCAAAAAGTTTCTACAGATTACGCAGTGGTCAGAATAACACTCAGACCCACAGCCATAATAATAATAACAGAAGACAAAACTACAACTCTAGAAACTTCACCGATGGTACTGGATCAATGGGTAATTTCAACTTGGGTAAAAGACATCCAAATGAAAGAGGAAACAGAAGAAGAGGTGGTCGTAATAGTAAGAAGCAAGATGATGATTCATGGCTTGAAAAGTTTGAAGGTGATGGACCAGTTGGATCTGCTGATGATTTTGAGAAGTGGAAAGCTAAAGTCGCAGCTGAAGAGCGTAAGAAGAGAGGTGAATTTGTTCCAGATCAGTTAGAAAACAACGATGAATACGATAGTAGTACCAAAAACACCATTGATAGTTTCTTCAGTTCTGGTGGGTTGAACTCAATCAAATCAAATCAAACTTCATCATCACAGAACAAGAATTCTAAGTTTTTTTCATTCTTCAAACCTGAAGAGAACCAGCAAACAAGTCAAGATACAGGCAGTTCAAATGCTGATGGTGTCTCCAAAATCTTATCTTTCCTTGATAAAGGTGAGAAATCTGCAGCATCAGAAACTAATTCTCAATTAGGAACTCCTTCTCAAAACTCTCCACATCAAAGTTCACAACCTTCAAGATCTCAATTTGATTTTGCTAATTTGAACAATAATCAAAGTGCACCACCAACTTCTAACAGCGCACCTCAATTCCCACCTGGATTTGGCCCACAACAAGGATCTCAACCACCAACTCCTTCAGTCCAACAAGAACAACAAGGTCAAGGTCAAGGTCAAGGATCCAAAGAATCCTTTTTCATGTCTTTATTGCAGAAAAACGATGGCAAACCAGATGAACAAGAATCACCAAAGCCTAATGAATCAGTACAACCTGAGCAACAACCTCAACAACGTTCTTCAAAACCTGACTTATCAAAACAAAACTCAAACTCACAACAATTGAAGCAACAACCGCAACAACAGCAACAACAGCCACCAAAGGATCAACGTTTACAAGGATTTCCTCCAGGTTTCCAAATTCCTCCAGGTTTTCCACCTCCAGGATTTCAAAATCCACAAGGAAATGTCCCAAGAGGTCAATTACCACCAGGATTTGAAAACAACAATGATAAATTACAACAAAATAATTTACCACCTGGTTTCCCACCAAACCAAGGTTCTCTACCACCATGGTTAGCTGGTCAACAAATTGGAATCCCACCACCTCATTTACAACAGTTTCAATTACCAAATGGTCAATTTTTACCTCCACCAAATGGAAACATCCCACCTGGACTTGCACCACCTCATTTAAGACAGCAACAACAACCTCCACAAGGCGGTGCTCAACAGAAACAAGGGCAACAACAACATTCAATTCCTGGTGCAATTCATGGAAATAATGGATTTCCTCCACAATTGTTATATGGAAGACCTGTTCCAAATGGACAAATTCCATCACCAATATTTTTCCAAGGTAAAGAAGGTGATCAACAAGCGCAAGGTAGATTCCCACCTGGATTTTTCAATGCCCCTCCACCGGGATTGATTCCACCTCCTGGTCAACAACAGCCACATCAACAACAACCACATCAACATCAACATCAACATCAACATCAACATCAACAACCACATCAACATCATCAACAACAAGGCAAATGAAATTATTCATATGTCTATTGAGTTTGCTTTTAATGACTAACATTTTTTAATGCTATTGATTTTGGTGGTGTATTCGAGCGTATATAATGTGTTTATGCTAACTTTAGGTGCCCTCTTTCCTCGAAGATTGTAGGCCACCAGTAAGTTCTACGAGTGAATTATCTACTGAATGTTTTGGACTATGACTTTTTCTATTGAAATTAAAGCTATATGACTTGAGAAATTTTAACAAAAGTATTCAAGAGTTGTATATGTTCATCAGTACCACTTGTTAATCTTTTATCAGTTTCAAATAAGATTTGTGATATTCTATTTTTTTGTGAATTATTATAAAAATCACTAAGGATAAATTCATCATGAATTTGATTTGCAACTTCAGTTGCACTCCAACCTTGTAAAATCAAATCATCAACATGTTTAATGATCTTATTAAGATCCTTCGTAGCTGTGGTATTAATCAACTCTTTCAAAACAGTGGATGGAACAGCTCCTGCAATCTCTTGAATATTCTCCACAGAGATCTCTTTACTAGAATTGTTTGATAAATCATTACCTTCAATATCTTCATCTCCATCGGTATTATTAGCTGATTGTAACTTAGCTGCCGATTGTAAGAAAGTAATTGCTTTTCTTAAATCTCCACTAGCCAAATCCAAGACCCCTTGTAATGATTCCGTACTTATCTTCAAATTTTCTTGAGTTGAGACATACTGTAGTCTTCCCAATGCACTTGAATCATCTAATGGTTTGAATCTAAACTTGGAACATCTTGAAGCTAATGGATCAATGATTCTCGTGATGTAATTACACACCAGACAGAATCTAGTGACGCTTGAATAAGTCTCCATCGTTCTTCTCAATGCGGATTGTGCATCTGAAGTCATGGAATCTGCTTCATCTAAAATAATGATCTTATAAGGAGGACATGGATAATTTTCTAAATCTTCAGCAGTTGGATTAGAAACACTTAATCTTGCGAAATTCTTAATCTTCTCACGCACAATTGAAATACCTCTTTCATCAGAGGCATTCAGTTCTAAAACTCTGGTTTTACTCAATTTTGGTCCATAGAGTTCTTTTGCAAGTGCTAATATGGTGGATGTTTTACCAGTACCTGGAGGTCCATAGAAAAGCATATGCGGGAGATTCGCTGATTCTAATGTCTTAGTGAGCACTTTCACCGCATGCTCTTGTGCAGTGACTTCTTTTAAGCTCTTTGGACGACTTCAAATGATGTTAGTATGATTGTATGGGACATAATGTTGGTGAATACATACTATTTTTCGACCCAAGGAAGCTGTCTTTCTGGGACTTGTGCGTCAGCTTCTTTTCTAGCAGCGAATATTTCAGTCATTGTGAATGAGTGTTTGATCTATTCACCAGTTGTGGAACAATCGCTTGAATGATACAGATACACGACACGAAAAGTTGTGAAATATTTGAACTTTTTCCAAAACGCGAAAACTTCTCGAGACTGAAAAATCATCTTCAAGATAGCTACAAAGATTGATCATTAATGTCTTTATTTATGTATATATGTCTATTCTAATCAATGCACACCGATAACTGAGAGCTCCAAAGTCCATACACGTCGTATGTGGAGTTTCACTGAGGAGACTTTTGACCCTGGGATGAGATCAGTGAGATTCAATTCAACTTCTTCGTCTGACCACCAACACTTTCTGGCTGGTTTTCTCCAGAAAAGCAGTAATTTGGAAGCGCCTGCACTTTGTGATTTTGCCTTTCTGGAGCTGGAACTGCTTCTGACTGACTTAGCAGCACTAGAAGCCAACTCAGCTATTCTAGATCTTCTAGATTTATATGATGCATTGGATTGGACCGGATTCAACGATGGAGACGATGCGTCTGACAATGGTTCTTCAACAACTTCTGGTTCTGGGTTCTTTAAATTGACTAGTGCTAGCGATGTCAACACTGTTTTACCAGGTTCACTAGATCTATGTCCCCATTCGCTCTCCGTTGAGAAACCAGATGAGCAAAGCATGCCTAATAAATGTTCCTCTGCGGTCCCTAACTCTTTACCCTGGCCATATCCTAGACCTTCAAACACTTGGTAACGATTAACCAAATATTCACCAGCAGCTTCCTTAATCAATTTGATATCTTTAGCTGAAAGGCCTTTAACTGGGGGAATAACATAATAATCTAAATCTTCTCTCAACACAATGATTGCAGGTTTCTCATTCAAAACATCTGCATCAGGCACTTGGTATGCACCGTATACTTCATGTTGGACATTTGAAGGTAGTCTGCTCGTAGCTTCAGCAAATGTATTGACAATGTATTCAAAGCACCGAGGATCAAAATTGACATGAACCACGTCGTCTTCAGTGAGATTGGTGATTGGATTACCGAACCCATCAAGGAAAACCCCATTGGGGAACAGACAGAGCAATATGCTCTCTGGCAAGTTCATCAAGTCGTCTCTTGTTATCTGGAAAGACTCCCCACGGATATTCAGCCTGATCAGCGAGCCCATGTCGATGTTGGTCTGCGTAGGCACTGCACCAGCTGCCCCACCGTCGGGCGTGACCTGCGTGATGATATTAGCGTGCGACATGTCGAAGCAATGACTCTTTTAAACACTTTTCGTTTAATTTTTTTGTTTTGTGGTTGGCTCAAAAAAAGTCCGTGTTCCAATTTTTCAGTTACCCGGATTTCATGATGATTATGTAATCATCACGTGACTGAGATGATCTTAAATTTATTTCATTCTGATGATAATTGTTCATTAAAAGCAAGTGATTTGGAGCTTAGAGAGACTAAAGAGAGATGATTGTGGATCATTCGAACACTGAAGAAGTGACGCAGGTTTCTAATAGCGATATTTGGGGTGATAGTGATGATGAAGAGTACTACAGACAGCGAGAAGTGAGTCAGCATGAAGATGGTGAGTTTTATGGAGTGAAGCCTAAGCAACCGGAGAACTCGGACACTGCTGCTTTGAGGAGGATACACGCTAAACAAGGATACTTAGCTGGTCTCAGTTCACAAAAGGAGGAAAGTTTGCAGAAAGGCTTTGACGATGGATACCCTACCGGTGCCAATATTGGGATCGAGGTTGGTAAGATACTGGGAACATTACACACGCTGAGCACACACACTAATAATGCAATCTCAGACAAGGCCCAAGAACTTTTGAAAGAGGCACAGGAGGAACTGCACATAAGGAAAGTCTTGAACAAGAGATATTTCGATGAAGATTTGAAGATAGAACAACACCCATTATTGACACATTGGAACGAACAGATCCAATCTTTATTACAAACGACAGCATCTCAATGAAAAATAACTTAATCTTTTAAATAATGTACACTTAATGTTCTATATATGTATGTAGTCAAAATAATTTCACCAGAAAGAACACCAACCAATATAATGTTGACATAGGTTCTCAACTGATGTAGATTGTTGAATCAATTTATCAACTTGATTTGGTATGTTTAATTCTTTATATCTGTGGAAATCATTACCTGTCAACTTATCTGTGATTCTCTTCAACACTAACTGTGCTCTTGCATTTCTTATCTCAATCTTTTGTTGCACTTCCAATCTTGCCGCTTCTTGCTCATCAATTTGTCCATGTCTTAATAGTTCAACGGTATTGACTTGTTGGATCTTTGCTCCAGTAGCTTCTGCAATGGTTTGGGCTGGAAGATCAAAACCCCAGTTAATCAATGGATCATATGCAAATGCTTCTAAGATAGCCATCAACGATTCTTTATTATCACGAAGAACATTCATAACGTATTCACATGTTATTCTGAAACTACCTTCGATTCCACTAACTTCCATGGCATAAGTCAACATTCTAGTCAATCTAAATGGAACCTTCTCTGGATATTTCTCTCTCAAAATGGCAGCTTCGAAACAATCACCAAAATCAATATGAACAACTTTACCTGTCAATCTATCCAACATCAAATTTGAAGGATGTCTATCACCCAAACCTAAAATATAACCCGTCATAGACATAACTGCCAACGATCTTGTATATGTGGTTCTTCTATCTAACCAAGATTCAGAAGATCTACTCTTCAACCACAAGACTTTATACAAATCTTGACCCCTTGTGTTATCTAGTGCATATGTGAAAACTTCCACTTTCTGCAGCAACGTCAAACTATCATAGTCAGGTGCCATCTGCAGCATAATTCTGTGTTCAATATTCAATATAATGTTTCTAGACTCTCTATATTCTCTGATCAAAACATGGAATGTATCTGAATTTGGAACCCATCCTAATAAACCAGATTTTGGTGATAATGGAATAGCAGGGAATCTTTGAATATCTAAATGTCTTTTGAAACATTCTGGATCATTTAGCAACAAAGTATTGACTAGACCAAACAATTGCATAACTAAGTTATCTTGTCTTATATCTTCATGACCTTTCAAAAGGAAAAAATATTCTTTACCATCAGATCCATGCATTCCTACTCTTCTTGGTCTCTGTTTGGATGAAATAACAGTGAAACTTGGATCAAAACCCATGGTTCTAATGATTGGTTTGGATGGATGGTAAGAACCAGGAATTGAAAGTTCCAAATCATGAGCAGCTAATAACTTAGGTGAAACATATTGTAATTCCAAAGTTTGTAATTGTGGTAATTGTCTATTGATTCTTCTGAAAACATTGTAATAGATATCCCATGCTTGATTCAGTTTCGAAATATCTTTACTTCTTCTGAAACTTAAGACCCAATCATAAGCATTTGCTAAATCTCTACCAAATGTATTTTGAAATGATATCTCTCTTAAAGTTTCTGGACCTCTTTCCAACATCTTATGCAATGGTTCCAAAACAGCAAACATTTTTTCAGTATTATGCTCTCCAAAGAATAACCTTGAAGCATCTTCTAAACCTTCATACCATAACTCATGCCATAGAACAGCAACCCTAATAAGTTCATTACTAACCAATTCTGACTGACCAACTAAGGTAGCGCTGTGAATTCTCATTTTATCAATGATCGAGGAGGCAGCTCTTTGTCTAGAAACACTGTCTGATTTGATAGCAACAGCCAATGGATAAACCAAAGCTTGAGGATGTGCCTTACCCAAATCACTGAGTAATCCATGTAATGATCTTGAAACAATTTCGTTTGGTTGATGAATTCTCGAAATCAACTGTGGAATAACTTCTAGCCATGTATCTATCTTAACCATCAAGAATCCTTCAGACATGGCTTGTGCAGCTTCAGGAATACCACCAAATGTGAACCAAAGCGTTAATAATCTCAATGTGTCTTGAAGTGGATTTGATTCAGATAATGCAATTGAATGGAAAAACCCCTTAATGGCAGGAACAACATGTTGTTGCACTAATTCTGCAGGGTAGCTTGCTTCTTCATCAGTTTCATTAATCGATGATTTGGATGTCAACAATGAAATGACTTCAAAGTTTGCCAATGCCCAATTGTGCCATGCTTTGTACCAATTTGAATCAAAATGAGTGGCCAATAAATAAGAACCAAGAATGGTTTCAGAGTTTTCACTTCTCCAACTTGTTTGTAAAGCAACTTGCCATTCACCTTGTTTCAAGAAACATCTAGCTAATAATCTAGTGTACTCTTCAACATTTTTGATGTTTGAATGTTGTGGTAATGGTTGAGTGATCAAATCATCTGGATTTAAACCTAAATCATGAGACATTCTAGAAGTGAAATCAATCAAATGACTTAATGCTTCTCTTCTTGAACCTGTTGCCCACATATACTTCAATTGAGCATAAACAACTTGGGGTGGAGCTTTTGAAGTGTTTGGATCATCTCCTTCTTCCAATAATGAGTTCAATGATTTTTCAGCAAGTCCCAGTCTTCCTGATTTTCTACAAAGATTGGCAAACTTGATCCACATCTCCATATCTTGCTTAGGTTTGACCACTAGAGATCTCACTTTCAACAATCTTTGCCATATATCAACATTACGTTGACAACCCAACAATCTTGCATTCCATGTCTTTCTCATAACTGCTCTTGCTTCTGAATTGGATGGTAAATTTCTATAGTGAATAATCTCTTCCAACTCAGCCAACATTTGTACCCTAACAACAACATTATATGCACGACTGTAACTCTCAGAAACCAATGCAGTGATTTCAGTTACCAATAGATCTCTTGCTTTCAAAATATGTTCAGAAGCATCATCAAAATTATTACGGTGTAAGCTTAAAATGGCATTGAAGAAAGAACGATCTGGAGATTCTGGTTTCATCACAGTGATATATGTGTCCATTCTATCCCATTCACCTAGACCCCATGCAGCAGCAGCAGCCAATGGTGCAACAGCTCTCTTGATATCAGTAGGAGAGTTTGTCCATTTCTCTTGAGCCAACTGTGATAATTGATCCCATTCACCCAAGGCATGTAAACATCTCATCTTACCCATAGTTGTTTCAATGGTATCAACTTCTCTTTCATTATAAGCTTTCAAAGCATCTTCCCAACGTTGCAATTTTTCATACCATGTCTCTTTCAACTGTAGGTCATGATGCTGCTGTGCGTGTTTCAAAATACCAATGGCAGCATCTGATTGTTGTAATTGATTATTGATACTGATCAGAGCTTCAATAGTTGGAGTTGATGGTTCTTGTGAAAATTCAACTTCTTTATAATGAAGCGCTTTGGCATAAGCATGACAACGTTGAGCATATTGACCAAGTGTGGAAATATGGATAGGTAATGGCTTATCATCATGTTCCATAAATTCAGCCAAGTTTAATAACGTTTGATAAATTTCTGGTGGATTGTTTGGTGAAGAAAGTGCTGTGCATAACGATTGGACTAGTTCTTCTTGATGTTGAGTGTATAGTTCAGACCAACAACTTGCAAAACTTGCATTGAACAAATCTCTAGCCAGCGGGTAGTATGAAGAAGCAAGATCAGAACAGGCTCTAAGAGCATGCGATGGTGATTCCTTCAATAATTGAACACTTAATCTTCTTGACCACTCTTGCCAATCTTCTTTCGTTCTGCATTGAGAACATTGCCATGCATTCTTCAAGATCTGTTGATTGACGGGAAGTTTTCTAGATGGTTGTTCAATTGGATCTGAGGAGTCATTTTGTTCAGAATCTTTATCAAAGACCAAATTATGTGGTAATGGTTCATCATTCAACAGTTTATTGACAAGTTGATCATATATTGGTGATTGGATTTTCTTCTTCATTAAAGTCTTGTTGATGATTGGGATGAACACTGAAAATTCAGTACCCATTTGAAGCAGTAGAATGCTTAATGTGTTCATTGATGGCTTACTTAGTTCTTCATTTCCAGAAACAAGTACCCTTAATAAAGTATGAACGATTCGGGAGGCCATATCATTCAAATTAACATTTCTGGAAAGTTTACCAGCTGTAACAATAGCAGCCTTTCTCAAATTTGTTGGTCCATTTTCAAAAAGTCTAACGACATTAGGAATGATTAAATGAATCAGTTCTTCAGAATTCGAGCCAAAAGTGACCAATGCAATCAAGACTTTCAATGCAACTTCAGGTGACTTATCGTTACCCAACGTATCTAGCAACAAAGATAACACTTCTGGTAAATGAATCTTAAATTCACCACCCAAGGCTTTAGCAATTGATTCCACCAATGAGATGATAGTTAGTTGAGCATTTCCAATGGAGAAGAATTCTCTAATAACGGCAAAAATCTCCTTCAAATAAGGCCTTATATGTTGCTTAACAATACCAATCAATGCACTTAGTTGCTTGAAATAAAACTCTAACCATGATGGAGGTCCACTATGCATAACGTCAATAATAACATTCACTATATTACCTGTGAATTTCAAACATGTAACAGTGATTGTTTTGAAGATCATAACAATAGTCTGGATACATTTGAAATGATAACTTGATAATGACTGATCTTTCAAAATCTTCATCAATGTAGAAATCACTACCGTTGGGTAATATTCTTCATTTGATGGGGACATACCTTGCATTAATAACGCAATATCTGTAGGTGGTCCTTCAACTGGAATGTTTTTCGAAGTTCTTTCAACTTCTTTATGCTTGTATGGATCCAAGGCACCCAAGATACCCAACAATTTGACAGTTTCTCTTCTTTTTGGTGGTGATGTTTCTAATTTCAAAATATTGATCAAAATGTTAAGAAGTTGAGGATAATCCAACAATGGCTGAATAACATAACCTGAAGAGCCAGTTAATTGACCCAATGTTTTCAAAGCAGAATCTCTCTTAAATGAAGAACTTTGATCTTGAAGAATCTCAATAATCAAAGGCATCAAATCATTAATGAAAGGCTTTATATCTTCACCACCAACAACTGCCAATTCACCAATAGCAGCCACGGATGCAGATGCCACAGATGCAGACTTGTCTTTAGATTTTGGTAATAGAACATCTATTATTGGCTTAACATATGGTTTGGAAACACTTCTGGAAGACTTTATCAATAAAGATAATAAAACTGCACTTTCCTCTTGTTTACGAGTTTTGATGGCATATTCCAGTTTGGTCAAGAGTTGGATCAATGTTTTTCTCAAAAATGGTACAATATATGCTGGATTGATGGTAGATAGTCTACCAATGATCTGAATCGCCACTTTTTGAATTTCAAAAACTTCATCATTCAAAGCCATGAACAATAATCTGACATTATCTGCTTGCGAAAGCTGTGGATCAAAGTTTTTACCCAATGAGTTCAAAACGTCAAGCCTTATTTCACCGACTGGATCAGTAATGGCAACAGTAAGTAGTTTATCCAAGACTTCGGAAACAGCATTTAGCGAATAACTTGAAGTTTGGAAACACACAGTGTCTCTCAAAAATAGTTCACAAGAAGTGACTGCTGCAAATCTTCTAACCTCAGGGTTTTCATGTTCGATGTAAGTGATTGTGCAAAATCTGACAAATTCATATAATGATTCATTCTTAAAGTCAAAAGCTGGCAACATTTTCAAAGCTTGAATGATTAAATTGGCATCATTGTTATGCAGACCATTTCTTGATGACATTTGATCTCTGAATTGTCTAGCCAATTGTGCATTCATCTTGTTGGAGAAATTTGGAGAACCTGGAGGTGAGAATGGATAACCAGATAAAACATAACTCAATAGATTTAAAACTTTGAAGTTTATAGTGTTTTCAATTGGTTGAAGTCTTTGAGATAAAGTCAACAAACATTCAGTCATATGATCGGATAATGCACAAGAGAGTAACATATCCAGTATATCTCTCTGGAGATGTTTTGTTAGTGCCGGACCAACAGCAAGAGCCAATTTACTGATACAGTAAAATATAGCTGGTTCAATATCTTTTTTCACCTTTGATTTGGTGTTTAGTCCATCCCTTACATTATCTAAGATGGCATCCAGATAAGCAGCTATTTGACCTTCCACTTGATAGGCAATATCACCAATTGATACAAAGATTGCTGTGCTCTCGTTCTCTTCTTTCAGCTGGGAAAGGTAGAATAGTAAGGTTCTATGAAGATATCTTTCTGAAAATTTTTGTGGGTTATAAGCAACAAGTAATGGTATTATATGCGTGACTTCTTGTCTGATGATGTTGTACTTATGTTCTCTGTATTTGAATGATGTTTCGAAGATAGCATCATATTTATCTTGAATGAAAATTCCTCCTTTTTTAACAAGTTCTTTGAAAACCAACAAAGATCCATGAATAGATTCAGAAACGTTCATTTTGAAACCTTGTGATGCCCCTTCGAGCAGTTTATTGAACCAGCTCTTCTTGAGGTTAAGGTCTCTTTCATAAATGATATCCAGACATTTCTCCAATGTATAAGCGGCGTCAATTCTGATAATCAGTTTTGAATCTCTCAATGCAGACCAGATGTTTTCCAAAACTGTATTTACATAAGAGTAGAACAGAGTAGGTGAGTTTTCTGCAATTGATGCAATGATCAAAACAGCGGCATGTCTTTTCGATTCCTGTTTCTCTACCTGTAGTAATTCGATGGCGCTTCTAGTTTCATGATCAACAAAGTCCGATGTTAATAGTCCACCTGGCACAGCAAGCTTTCCCAATGTTTTTGCAGCGAGTCTCATAATCTCAACATCGTTTGACGGTATAAGATATCTCAAGTAATTAGCCAATCTTGAAGTTTGATTCGGCTTATCTTCACCTCCAAAGAATTCAATAAGAGTATCAACGGCTAAAATACCGCCAATTTTTTCAGATGAATCATTCCCATGGATCAGTTCAAATATCTTGTTGTTGATTTCGTTGGAATACCTCGTGAACTGTTCTGAAGTAGACTCTCTTGCCGTGGTCACCAGACTGTTTCTTAACTCGAGGACCGCCTGTGATCGTTCGTGAGGGGATTTGGACTTCAACCGCACAAATATCTTCTGTATAGAAGACTGGTCTATTACTGTAGACATTATTGCGAGTCCCAATCTTTCAGTATAGTACAGCTCCAAGAAGCAATTGAGTGTTAATACAGATTTGATAGGATTAACCTTGATAAAGTTGAACTTGTTTATAATCTTTGGGCTCGCGAAAATGAAATGACCTGTTACCCGGAAACACTTCATCGTTCTCGGGAGCTCTTATCGAAACACTAACAGTCTACAATAGTAAGCTACAACTCATTATCATTCATAGACTTTTCATTTGATTCAATCTTTACAGGTTCGAATGTTTAAGTGTAAACAATACCACCATCAACAACGAGGGACTGACCAGTCACGTAATCAGCCTTCTCACTGGCCAAGTAACTGACTAGGTTTGCAACATCTTGAGGCTCGGAACCTCTTCCCAATGCAATTCCTTTAATGTATTGATCCCTGGTTTCACCAATAGCAGCACCAGTGATTTCTGACATTCTCTTATCAATCAAGTCCCACATTGGGGTCAAGACAATACCTGGACAGTATGAGTTGACTGTGATTTGTTGTGAAGCCAATTCTTTAGCAGCAGCTTGGGTCAAACCTCTGACTGCAAACTTTGAGGCAGAGTAAGCACTCAAGACTGGAAATGCGTCATGTGCAACAATGGAGGCAGCATTGATGATTTTACCACCAGTACCCAATTCTTTGAATTTGGCAGCTGCAGCTTGGATACCCCAGAAGACACCACCAACATTAATTCTACTGATCTGATCCCAGTCTTCAGGAGTGACTTCATGAACAGGTTTGATCTGTGCAATACCTGCGTTGTTGACAATGGTGTTGAAAGTTCCGAATTCTTTGTGAGTCAAGTTAACAGCGTTAAAGACTTGATCACGGTTGGAAGAATCAGCTTCAATGAACAATGATTTCACACCAAATTGTTTTGAAATAGCTTGAACTGTCTCTTGAGCAGCTTCTTTCTGAACAGCGAGATCTGTGATTGCAACATTGTAACCATCTTTGGCCAATTGTAAGGCAATGGCTCTACCAATACCTCTTGAAGCACCTGTAACTAAAGCAGCTCTTGACATTTTTTCTCTTTCTGAGTACTGTTAGAAAACAGGAACCAAAAAAAGAAAGAGTATTCCATATATTTATACACAGTTGGATGTACCTGCTGGGTGAAAAGGTCAAAGACTCAAAACTGCACCCTCATTTTAGGAATGACCAGAAGTTATCGATATTATTGTGTTTTAGAAAAAAAATGTGTCAGATTTTGCGGGAAAGTTCTCAAAATCACCTGAGTACGTGGAGTTCCGTGGGGTTAGAAGTCTGAACTTGGGAATTACAGAGAAGCATATGCAATTTGGCGGGATTCGGCATTGTGAAAGTAGCGGAATCCTGTAGACTGCAGGCTATAACACGTCTCCCGAATTCCTAATACTTTTCACAAATCTGGGGGTAAACAGGTTATAGAGGCTAAATCCGCTGCATGCTATAAAGACATCCCGGGAACGCTTGAACGACGAGATTAGCGCACTCGGTACGAATTGACCGAGCTAGGTCTCGTAATAGACAGTATACATACTACATAGTACACAACTTGTTCAATATTCACAGCATCAGCTGTTACCTTCATGTAATTTCAACAATTGAACAATAAGTATAGTTTAGTTTAGACTCTAAAGGCTTAGACTAAAAATTCCCCCCATTTCCAGTTTCAACGCTTGCCCCTCAATGGCCAAGGCCCAAGAAGAACTCTACCAATCAAAGTGTAAAGATTAGACTTCCGAGTAATAATAGCCGACAGTCAGCACAATGGAGTTCAGTGGACCCTCAAGGACCCTAATATATCATGATTTTTGTGCTAGCAGCTATACTTATGTGGCACATTGCAAACAATCAAAAATACCAGCACTCTGAGAGTAAAATTGGTTATTGGGGTCTTAGAAAGTCCCAACTTCCAAGAGTCAAGACTCCATGTTTCGGTTTAAATCCATCTCTTCGAGTAAGGGGTGACTTTTTGGATGTACTAAAATATGTGGGCGTGTGTGACAAGTTGTATAAAGACGTATGAAAAAAGCTTCGCCAGCTGAAATATATATGATAGGCCATAGTATATCATCAGCAAAACCCACCTTTACATCTAAACGATATCGGATAAACCCTGTAGCGGATTATCACTTATATGAACCACTCATTGACTATCTACCAAGTTAACATTGCTAGATTTTTAAGGCATCAGAAGTAATGGCGTTAGTTATTGATGTAGATGTCCATTTTCTTCTCACCAATTGTAGCACGAGTCATCTACCATATTCTAATTGAAGCAAGAGCGCCAAAACAATAGATGTGCCGGTGATTTTGGTGCATATTGATTCTTTTGGAGTAGGTCGAGTGACACATCATACATGATAGTACTACTTACAAAACATCAAAATATCAAATATCAAATCCATAAATCTGTTCAAGTCTCGAAGTAAGCTTTCCTCTCCTCTGGAGACAATAACTCAGTTTCTTTTTTAATGTCTCTCGAAGCCAAATAATAGGTGACACCAGTCATCACAATACCAACTGAAACCAAACAAGCATTATAAGTGAAACCTTTATTGAATTCAGGTGCATCATCTTGATTGAAAGTCAACAGTGGAACCCAAGCACCAGTTACATATGCCAAAGTATTAGTACACACAACGACAAAATTTCTCTTCATATCATCTTTTGCCAATAATCTATTAAGCCATGAGAAAATCAAAGGTTGACCAGCGACTGATGGAAGACCAATACCAAAATATGCAAACCAATGCAAACCAACAGGAATATTCCAGACTGCAAGAGATGCGGAACTTAACACAACAGATAGAAACACAAACGTTAAGAAAACACCATTTAGACGACCTCTAGAGAAATCGTTAAGATATGCAACAATAACGGCAAAACCAATACCACCACCAGAAATAGCAGTTGGATAAATATTATACTGGAAAGGCGTCAATTTTAAAGTATCTTTCATCCATAATTGGAAAGCCTGAGAGGTCATTGGCTGGATAGAGTTATTTTGAATCAAGAATAAGACAGGGAAAACATAAATGTGCCATGTGTTGAAGAATGTTTTGATTTTAGCAAATGTATACTTTTCTCTAATGTTCAATTGTGCACCAATTCTTCTTCTTCTTTCCAATGCAATTAATTTATCATTATCGTTGAAATAAAATGCAGTTGTAGTAGATGGTGTATTTGGATCTAAAAACAATGTAAGGAATGCAATTGGAATAGAAATAATTGTATCTATCACAAACATCCATTGGAAAGGTTGTAAATGATGTTGAGCCCATTCAGATGTTAAGATTCTTTGTTGCAGAGGACCAGAGATCAAACCAGCAGCAGTACCGGCACAAAAGAAATAAGTTGATCTTTTGGTCAATTCTTTCTTGGAGTACCATGAACCAATCAAATACTCCAAACCAGGGAAATATCCACTTTCAGTTAAACCAATGAAAAATCTAAGTGCGTATAAACCATTGACATTTTTTGGCGTAATCATTAAAATTGTTAAGAATGCCCAAATAAATTCTAAACCTGCAAGATAATAACGAGCAGAAATTCTATGTAAAATCAAATTAGATGGAATTTGTCCAATAATATAACCAACTGTCCATAAAGTATTTAAATAATTATATTGATTACCAGTCATGTGGTAATGTTCTCTCATACCATTGACATAAGCGGTACCAACGTTAGTTTGATTTAAATTCTTCAAGAAATAACCAGAACAAGCAGATAACAACAAACAGAAATCCAACTTTAACATGAATTTTCTCTCTAATGGATGTTTATCTATTGGATCCCATAAGAAAATACCAACTTTATACCACCATTTGTTTCTTCTTTCAATTTCCTCATCGGTTAAATGAACGACAATATCGATATATGGTTCACGAGTTTGAACTTTGAATCCATTGACTTTTAAACTTTCATCATCATCATCATGAGATGAATGAACTTCATCAACAGACTGGGATATATTGTTTTTCAAATCAGATTTACTCATTTTACCGATTCCCAGGTTCGAAGCAATTGTTATCAATCGAAGTCAAAGGATTCATTGTTCCTTTATACATACTTTGTCATGTTGGAATCTGTAAACTATGAATTCGATCTACAAACTGAGGCACACCACAGATTCTGCTGATGCGCTTTTTGTACGGCTTTATGATCCCTAATTAGTATAGAAACAACTAGTTAGTAACTTACACACTACACTGTCAATCACAAATAATTCGGAATGGACAGGAACCAAAGTTTAGAGTTATCTTAAATCCAAGATTCTCCCTGTGTCATCCTCCCTGCTTAACAACTAACCTATTGACAGTCATATATGATATTCATGCGCTTATGTACATCAGTCAAGAAGGAGATCTCATAGTGAGGGTCAGGCTTTGTCCAGTTTACATAGAAAACTTGGGGGTTTGAACTTTGGACAAAAAACGTCTGAGAGTGGCTGATTCCTAACTTGAATAGGACGAATTAGTTGTCCCGTGAACGTTTAAAGGCAAGATTAGCGCTCTCGGTAAGAATGGACCGAGATAGTCTATAGATCATAGGTGCCCACTGCCCTATATAGACAATAGACTATAGACTTATAGTACACATACCTATAAATGTCACGCTGGCTGGTGTTACCTTCATGAACAATGGAGTGACAGTTTAAAGCCTCAGACCAAGATTTCCCCCATTTAAACTTTCAACGCTTGCCCCTTAATGGCCAAGACACTCTCTACCAATCAAAGTGGAAAGTTTAGGCTTCCGAGTAATAATAGCGCTAAGCGGAGTTAAATGGACCCTGGACCCTAGTACATTATGTAAATAATGAACTTTGAAGACTAAATACTATCATGATTTTTATGCTATATTATTTATGTGGCATATCAATAATCACCAGCAGTTAAAAGTAGCAGCACACTGAACTGTGCAATTGGTTGCCAGTGTCTTGCAAAAGCTCCATGACCATTGTTTTAGATACAATCTTTCTCCTCGAGTGATAATAATTTTTGATATTTTCTATCTAGTCCTCAAAACATCTGGTAGTAAATGTTAGATTAAGCCGTATAGTGAAGAGTTGAGGAGGAGATTCTCAGAAAACTAGCGGCAATACATGATATTCTATAACCTCTCATTACCACGAACCACTTTTTCATTGAACCAATAAATCATATAGCTTTAGAGGTAATTACAAAGAAGTCTAACGTATAATTACCACCTAAACAACCCACCTATTCGCTATTTAGGAAACTAACAATGTTAACAATGTTGAAAACATCTTTAAGAACGGGAACTTTACCAAAAAGAGTGTCGTGACTCGTTGATATACTTGTTTCTTTTCTCACTAATAGTAGCACCAGTCAAGTTCCATATTGGAGTTAAAACAAAACCTGAGTGATTTTGGAACAAGTTGGCTCTTTAGCAGCATCTCGAGTCAACTATTAAGCTTCTCAAGTTTCAACTGTGAAATCTTTCCTTGATAACATATATGCACAATAGTCTCAATTGTTGAATTTCACTACTCTGAGTGTCAGCATGGTGTCAAGTTTTGGATTTTTTAGCAGAAAAGAACCTCTGATAGTGCTTCAGAATACGTGGTACTGTTCTCCAAACTCCAGCAACCTATCGAGTCAATAATCTCAATCAGATGAACCAAACATCACATCGGCATTATGTGTACCAATTTAACATTAATCGGGTCTCAAATTGCAGAGATTAAAAGGGTTCAAGTTATTTTTTATGCACATCACGAATTCTATAGATCAGGATTTAAAACCATCAAAACATCGATAATTCAACCGTAAATTTATCTTCTTGAAGCTAAATCAAGCAGAGAATTAGTGACCACACAACTGTTCCTATCTCAATTTAACAGCTCTTTATATCCATTCTTGTTTTTTCTATTAGGCAAAATTATGATATTTTTAGAAATCCACCTGACGCGTCTGAATCTGGAACCTGCATAAAATCTTTATTTTTGTTTCATCGTGTTTCGTTTTGTAAAAGTTGAAACAATTTGAAACAAATCCTTTCTTTCAATATTCAATAATCTCTAGTACTCTTCATACACTGTTGTGTCTACAAGCATGGGCATCTTCAGTGCAAAATGGGAACGTGAGGTGGATAATAGCCTGTTCTCATTTATCGAATTAGATCAATTCAGAAATTTTAAGGTCTCAACCTTATGGAACTACTCACTCATGTGGTTTTTGCTTATTCTTCAAACAGTGCTTTATGGAGTCGATGTATACACTTGTGTGAGATTATTGGCATTCAATACATGGGGTTCAGAGATCCAACCATACATTTCATATAAGATCTCCAAGTGGTTGTTCACAGCATGCATACTCTGCTCATTGGTGATATGGGCCTTTGAAGCCCTGAGAGGTATAAGGGTCTTCAGAACGGGGAATATATCCCTTACGTACACGAATCCATTTGCTAGAACGCTAAGATCGGTTGTTAGTTATAATTCCTTCTGTGTGTTGAATGAGATCAATCCAACAGGTGGGTTTGAAAAAATGGCATTTTTCACTTATTTCACACTTCACAACTCTAAGAAATTGATTTTGGCTGATAGTCCAAGACAGGTGATCAATGCATTAACTCTTTGGTCAGTTTTGAAAGTTGATACTGATTTTTGGGAAACGTTGAAACGAATTTCAGTTTATAATAGAAACGTTGCATTGGTTCTTTATGGTATGCTTATATCTTTTTTTATTTGGATCATCTTTATGGTGCTGTTGTTCTTTGCAGTTGCATTCTCAATTCCAGTTATCTATCATGTGATATTCAAAATGAAATTTCACAGCTTGAAACAATTTGTCTGTATTAAAGTTGACAAAACTGTCAAGAGGTTAGCCAGAAAATATCAGAAAGAATCACTAAAGAAGAACTACAATAATTTCAAACTTGGTCTAACTAAAAGCTCAGACATGTTATTAGGCCAGCCTAGTATTCCTAACCTCAAAGAGAGACCCACTGAAGATTTCAATGACAAATCAAATGTTATTGCATCCCGCAATATTTCAAATCCATCAACTTTTGAATCTATATCGGATCTGAAACCAGTCAGACCTTACTCTCAGCTTAACCATTCTCAATCAAGAGACACATTCAATCAGATACCCAATAATAAATACATTGATGAAAAGAATTTTGAAACTACAAATCAGCTCATTGATCCTAATCCTTTCAGAGACGTTATACAAAGACCATCTGAAGTTCACTTACAACACTCAAATGTTGACGTGCATACACACACCGAGGATGACTTTGGAGTTGTACCTTCAATTTACGAATATCCTAGGTATTCAACTCAAATTTTAAATGAATCTCAAATTGAAATGACACAGGAGACCCATTACCCCAAAAGAAACGTATTCATAAACACAACAGATCAAGAGTCATTATCTAGTGTTGATGATCAGGAAGACTTTGTGGACAATTATGCAGAAAACGCAGATTTAAGCGATTATATTGAGACTTTAGGGAATAAGAATAATTCAATAGATCAGGATAATACTAGGAGACACGTTAGACCTAGCTTGATTATGAGGGCAAGAAACATGGAATTGGAAGATTACTCAATTTATAAAGGTCATGGAAATAATGACATGGTTTAAGAGACTTGAAAAAATTCAAGCCCAGTTAATGAGACAACGAAATATAATGCATACGAATAAACATACATTTAATGAAATAAATATCTAAACGAAAACAATGTACTACCAACGGAGTAACAAAACCAACCTAGGCCTTTTCGATTTTAAGTTCCTTATATTTTTTTCCATTGTTTACAGCATCCAATCCAATACTATTTTATATACACGTAACGTCACAAGAACAACTTGACAAAGTTGAGACATGACTCAAGTAATGACCCAACATCAAGGACCATCAAATAAATTCAAGGTCTGTCGTTTATTTTTGAGCTAATTTAGCAGCTTTTTCAGCTTCATATTCAGCTCTTAGTTTTTTCAATTCTTCTTCATCGATTGGTGGAATAGGAACATCAGTAAACGTATCTTTACCCAAGAAACTATACGTGTAGAAATAGACACTCACTGTGATGGTTGATAGAACAGCAAATGTGGCAGCATTCTTCCAGAAGTATGGTCTTCTAGCCCTTATCATAGCAGGGGTCATTTTGAATGTTCTTGGATCTTGATATCTGGATAATTTACTTTGGTAATGTTAGTATTTGCCTCTCTAAGACCCATAACTTGAATCAAAAACCACTTACAACACCATCTTGTAATGATTTGATTGACTGTTTATGTAAATATAGCACCATCAAGTCATTTTATTTGGACAAAATTTGAAAAAAAACGATATTTTGCACGTGATTTGCACGTGATTGGTCACGTGCCTAGATCGATGAGGTTGTTGCCCGTACCGACTTCACAAATTTTTTTCCTACAATTTTTTAAAAACAAGAGAAAAGTAGAACAGAGTTAAGTGAAGTGAAGATCCTTAGATAGCTTTCCTAGTCCATTAGAAATTCAGGAAATGTCTAAAGTGATAGATAAGTCGAGCATTCCTATTCCTCCTAAGGATGACGAGGAATTGCAATTAGAGAAACTAGTGTTTGGTGATTTGGAGGGATTTGGAAGTGGACTAAAAGACATAGAAGATCTGTACAACGAATCTGAAGATGAACTAACAGGAAGTGAGGAAAGCGATGATGAAGGAGATGAGGATAAGTTAGAGGATGTTGGAGATGATCAGCTTTTCTTTGTCGATGACGGTGAAGAGAATGATCAAATGGAAATTGATGGTGAATCAGGTTCTGAAGAAGAAGAGGACGATGAGAGCGACGATGACGCTTGGTTTGATAGTGAAGATGAAGGTACCAGCGTATCATTACTACAACTAAGTAAACTGAAAAAGCTACGTCATACAGAAGAAGAAGATGCACTCAGTGGAAAACGTTACATTAACAGATTAAGATCACAGTTTGAAAAAATGTACCCAAGACCGAAATGGGCAGACCAAGAGCCTTCTGAAGATGAAGATGACTCTGAAGCAGAATTCAATGATGATGACGATGACAACAAACCGAATAGTGGAGATGTGAGAGCCTTACACAAACTTTTACAATCAAACAAACAACTAATAAACTCTAAAGCATCAAAATTACTACCACCATCAAAGATTTCAATTGTTAGATTAAAAGATGCCAACCAAAAGATGGTTTCCAAATCTGCAGTTCAATCCATATCTTTCCATCCAACCCATCCTGTCATGTTAACCGCTGGTTATGATAAAACTGTCAGAGTTTTCAACATTGATGGTACCAACAACACCGTCGTTTCAACTGTCCACTTCCCAAAGATGCCTATACAAACAGCTGAATTCAATCCAAATGCATCAATAAATAAGATCTACGCAGGTGGTAGAAGAAAATACATGTATACATGGGATCTAACGGATGGATCAATAGATAAGATCTCCAGACTTTATGGCCATGAAGAGACACAGAAGTCTTTTGAAAATTTCAAAGTATCACCACAAGGTAACTTTATTGGTTTGCAAGGTAATAGTGGTAGAGTGAATATATTATCATCATCTAATGGTCAATGGCTACAGGAATTTAAAGTTGAAGGTGTTATTGTTGATTTCGATTGGGGTTCTGATGAGAAGCTCTTAGTAGCAGTTAATAAGGCAGGAGATGTATGGGAATTTAATGTTGAAACTAATAGAGTCATTAGAAGATGGACTGATGAAAGTGGTGTTGGAATCACAAAGATCAAGCTAGGAGGGAAGAACGATAAATGGTGTGCTGTTGGAAGTGCCAGTGGTGTTGTGAACATATACGATCGCTCCAAAGACGTGAAGAAACCAGTTGGAACTCTAGACCAACTAGTGACATCCATCTCCACCTTAGAATTCAATTACGATGGACAGATATTATGCATTGCCAGTAGAGCAAGAAAGGACCAACTGAGATTGGTCCATTTACCGAGTGCGAAAGTGTTCCAGAACTGGCCAACTTCGGGAACACCATTAGGAAGAGTCACTGCTGTGAAGTTCAGTCCTAACAGCGAAATGATTTGCGTTGGTAACGATGGTGGACATGCGAGATTATGGAACTTGACACATTTTTAGACATGTACAATAAAAGAGCATTACAATATTTGTCGTAAAGAAACTGGCGATTTTGGAGTAGAATCGGGACTGTATGGCTCTACTGACAACTCTGAGATCGATTACTGTCACTCATCACGCTGAACTCAACTTTCCCACCAAACAATGCTAAAATCTAGAGATTACTTTTTTTGATAAAGATAAAAAAAAAACCTGCAAAGAGCAAAACCCCTTGAACCTTGAACTCTTCAACCCCAGCTAAATTCTCAAAACTGAACGTTCTGGAGAGCAGAAAACCCAGAGAAACAGCCACAAACTTCCAGAAACAGATCCTGACATCCGCGGGCCGAAGAGACAGCGCGCCCTTCCGTGTTTGTTCATTTTCTCTTTATCGTCAAGTCGCTTTTTAGTGCTCTGATAACCTCCAGGTTTTTTTCCAACTTCTTCTTTAACGAATATATCACCACCAGGCCCTCGAAATGACGGAGTTTTCGCCATTGCGAAGTGGATTCGGGGGTAATAGTCCTTCTGCCGAAGGGAGTCCTGCCTCTGAAGTTGCCATTGATGACTCTGATGATACAAATAATCCACGTTTTATCCCTGAAAAATCCCCAAGATCCTCAAAAAGGGCCAACAGCAGCACTTCAATCTCCAACAGGCAAAAACTGAGATCTAAACTGGACTCATTGACCACTTTGACAAAAAGCATTGATCCTTTGCAAGACGAATCCAGGGTTTTACTAGACACAACATCAAATTACACTAGCAAAGTTCCTCACTTTGCCCGTTATGATTCAAGAGGTTCAATCAGCGAGAAACCCGTTACAACTACTACAAATGAGAAACTTCAATCTCCATTGGATTACCTGTGGTCCAATGCTGATTTAGATCCATTGTTTCCTATAAAGCTAATAAACCAATCTCAAATGAAGTCAATAATGAATAGTCATTATTCGCAACAATTACCAGACTGTGATATGGTCTTTCCTTGGTTGCATGGTATTCACCATTCCAACAACAGTCAAAGAGATTTTTTGAACTCTCTTTCAAACTTTACCTCACTCACTAGAAACAATTTTGACATTTTCCAAAACCAATCTTCAAAGATACCTTCTCATTATAGAGGACTAATACCAGTACAGTCGGGATTCATCCCATCAGAAGATAAACTCACATCAGGTGCGTTGAAAGGTTCTATTTTGCCCTCTGAGATACTAGAGGAACTGAGCATTTCCTCCGAAGAGTTAGTTGAATTCTTGCAAGAATTCCTTAAAGATTTGAACATCAATCAAGACGAACAAAAATATCAAACAATCTTCAAAACCTTGCTCAACGATTGCATTGGCTTAAGGCTAATGCCAGTGCTCAAAAACCTTGATCCTGAGAAGGGAATATCTTTGAGAAATTTCAATATTCAAGTTTCCAAACTCGCTCAAATCTCAGATTTTATCGTTTATTGTTTCAATGATGGTCATTTATCAGAGATTGGATGTAACTGTTCATCAGTTGCAAGATTGTTATATTTTGCTCAGTTAAAGCATGCTGTTGATAATCCAGAATTGGTTGATTTACTATGCTCCACTTTACTTTTGGAAGACAACAATGAAGATTTCTATAAATCCAAGGCTAATTCAAAACTGTTAGCCACAGAGTCTTTGAGTCATAATGATTCCATTCCAAAAGAAGGATCCATTTGTTCAACAGCAGATTTGAAATCTTTCACTAATTGGGAAAACAACTACATACTAAGGGAAAAGATTGAGATATCCAAAATGTCAAGTGCAACAGAAACAATACCCAACGTTTGGGTTGGTAATACCAGCAATTTCCAAACCTATAAGAGTAAAGGATTCAGACCTGAACTTGTTAATAAGTCAAAGCCGGAAATTCCTTTGTACATTGATCCAAGTAATTCAACCTTGTTGATATCACAGGAAGAGTTAATGTCAAAAGAAGATGATTCATTGATTAATCCTGCACCTGCAGATTGGAAAATATTCGTATCATGCTCAGAAGGCCTTTCATTCCCTTCAATCAGCTATTTGAAAATGTTATTATCCAAGGATTATAAACTAGAAGGTGATATTCATTTAGATTTCCCACCATCTGGATCAATTGGGATCGGAGATTGTACCGATACTGATTTAATCTCCATCATCAACACTTGCAAAGCTTTATACACACTAAGGTCTGAATCTAATCCAATTCTAATATACTGTTCTGACGGATATACAGAGTCATCCTTGTTAGTGGTTTTGTTCTTGATATACGCTACAGGCAAAACAATGACTGAAGTTGTTAGTGATCTTCATAAAGTTTATTCCAGACCTTTCTTCTTATTCCCAACAGATGTTCAGTTGATATCCAAGATTGAAGATATTCTTGTTCATTATTCTCCTGCAGGTAAGAACTTCACTAGCGTTCACGACTTGGAGATACTCTCTGATTCTATCATTTATAAATACTTGTTCCTTTTCAAAGAAAGAACATGGTTTTTGAGATCTGGTGGATCGTTACCTTCAAGAATTTTGCCTCATTTATACTTAGGAAGTTTGGCTCATGCCAATGATCCAGAATTGCTGAAAGAGTTCAACATCAAAAGAATAGTTTCAGTTGGTGAGAACTTAACATGGTTGGAATATCCAGATTCAGTATCAGGTAATGGAGTTAGAGAAAGAATCGTCAATGAAAATATATCAGTGATGAATAATTTTGAGCAAGGCTGCCCAGTCACTGAAGTTATGTCGGTTAATAACGTTCAAGATGATGGAATTGATATGTTGACTCATAATTTACATGATATTCTCAAGTTTATCAACGAAGGTTTTGAAAAAAACGAACCAGTTTTGGTTCATTGTCGTGTGGGTGTTTCCAGATCTGCCACTGTTTGTATTGCTGAAGTTATGAAACGGTTGAAAATAAATCTGATAAAAGCATATATTTTTGTTAGAGTTAGACGTTTAAACATTATCATTCAACCAAACTTGAGATTTATGTACGAGCTGGTGAAATGGGAAGAGTCAGAAAGATTGAAATTAAAAGAGAGACGACTTGGTGTTACAGAAGGAGAAGTTATTAAGGGGTTGAAAAAATTGGGTTCGCCAATGAAACCGTTATTTGATACAGAATTGGCTTTAGATAAAGACAATGAAAATTATGACGAAGAGGACGAAACTAATGATGAAAAAATAGTTACAAAACATATGGAATCTGCAAATCTTACGTTGTCAGAGTCAATTAATTCACTCCTTTCAGATTATTCTGATGCAACTGAAGTTTCAATTGCAAACTTATTAGATTTTAGAGAAAATGGTACAATTCCTTTGAGACAGGTACAACCTTCTTCTAGTCCTGTTCATGATAAATTAGAGGTTTCAAAAATATTAAGTGCAAAAAGTTTACAGAGGGATATAATAAGCAATGAAGAAGATGATGAAGAGGAAGAGCAATGGCTTAGAGATGTTGATTGGCATATATTATGTAGAGAGATTGATGCTTTGAATAAGGTGTACATACGAGTTTGATGGGATAAGGCCGGTTTTATTTAGAGTTCATTCTTCTTTTTTTGAAGAATAGATTCATGGTTTTTGCCTTTGGTTGATTTTAGTTAGGGTTTTAGGTTGTGGAGTTTCATTTTGGTTTAAAATGACATAATTTAAGTTGTTAAAAGCTGTTGTAGTGAGTATTCTTCATGTTGTAAACGTCTACAGTTTGTATGGTTAGTATGTGCTAGCTGCACGTGACTATGATTACATAAGTTTTTTTTTTTTTTTTAACCTGAAAAAAAGATTGGAAAGATGAACAAATTGTTAGGATATCGAACATCGTCATAACTTTATCACAAAATGAGAGCCACTGGTGTCGTTCAATTTAGTGAGTCTGCCACTAGACTACTAAATAAACCATGGAAGAAAGAGAGAGATGGTTCTGCCTTTTATGGTCTTACGAGAACTGGTACCAAAAGACATGCGTTGACCACCAAACAAGGTAACAAAAACTTCTACAAAGGTACCAGATCTTCAGGTGTTGGTAGTCAATCTAGAAAAGGTCTTTATATAATAAACTGGAACAAAGTTAGAACCTTTGTTGTGCCTACGAATTTCAACGCTGATCTAAAACCATTAGTCTCACCAAATGCCACACACATCAAGAATGACTTCAAAGGATATTCTAAAGGTCCACTTGACCCAAACTTATATTTGACCAAGTTGAAAGAATACATCTTCTACGGAAAGACTGAAACTGAAGCTTCTGCTTTGAGAGAGAAATACATTGAAAGAGGTTAAGTTTTTGAGGATAGAGGCTTCAAATTTGTACATAGATGCCAATACGAAATGAATTTATTAATGCATTACAACTGATGTAGAGAAGTGGATTAGGATAATCTATTTATTTGATTCTTTAATTCATTATGATGTCGTGATCTCTGTCCTTACGGGCCTGAATTTCTTGATTTACTGTTTCTGCTTCATCGTCCGTGCTTTCGTCAATCTCAAGTTCTGGAATAGCCACTGGTTGCTTTTCATCATATGCTTCATCAACAATCAGCTCATCGCCAACGTCTTGATCATCTTCACTTTCAGGTAAGTCTTCATCCTCGACAGCAGCTTTCTTCGCGCTTGCTTTCCCTTTTCTTCCAAATGACAGAGTAGTTTGACCTTTTTCTAAAGGAGCAACGTTAGGATCACTGTTGAATCTGACCTTTCCTTGCTCTGCAAGTTTCTTAAGGTTGTATGTCTTTGGAACTGTGTCTCCTAGAAAATATAATTGTTCAATGTTTGAAACAGCACTTGCAAAATCTTTATACTGTAGCTTCTTTCTCTTCTCCGATCTTGCAATCAAAGATGCCTGTTCTGTGAAATATTGAATAAACAGTTCAGTTGCAATAGCTGTGGTGAAAACAGCAGCTTCTGACGCGCTAACATGTTCCGGGTCAGTCTTAAATATTTTCTTGATTTTAGATAGATGTAAAACTGACGTCCCTGATGCACCTTCTTGCTCTTCGTCCTGTTCAGCAGTTTCTTCATCAATCACTCCTTCATCATTTGGTTCATTTTCATCTTCAATTGTCTCATCCAACTGCTGAACCACTGAGCTATTGGCATCGTTCACATCTGGAACTGTAGCGTCTTGATCTTCAAGAACAGTCGTGTTTCCATGTGTTTCATCTATACTTGTTTCCGCAGCAATCTCCGAGGAAGGGTTCACTGGGATAAACGAGTGCAGAGCTGGTCCTTGTTCAGCCATCTTAGAATCAAAAAGATGTGATAGACAGTAGATATTGAATGTATCAATGAATAGCGCGTTTTCCAAAGCTAGAAGCTAGAAATTTTATTACATAAGCAAATCAGCATGGTTAAGAAGCTCTGGTAATTTTGCGAAACTTCACGTGACTTTTGATGGTTTTATCCATAAAATCAAGATTCAACAATGTCTTTTTTTATCAACAACAGATCTCATCAGGTCATTGAATGATGTTTTCTAAAGTCTTTGTTCGTTCTTTTCAAAGTTCTTCAACGTTAATTGAAAAATTTATACCTATTGTTGCCAAAAATGGAATTCAAGATGCTGTTGGTAATACACCACTGATTAAGCTAACAAAATTAAGTGAAAGATTGGGTAGAAACATTTATGGTAAAGCTGAGTTCCAAAACCCTGGTGGATCAATCAAAGATCGTGCAGCATTATATCTTATCAAGGATGCTGAAGACAGGGGTCTTTTGAAAAATGGAGGTACTGTTGTTGAATCTACTGCTGGTAACACCGGTATTGGTTTAGCTCATATCTGTCGTAGTAGAGGATACAACCTTATCATTTATATTCCAAACACCCAAGCACAGAGCAAGATTGACACATTAAGACTTCTTGGTGCTGAAGTATACCCTGTTCCACCTAAACCATATGATGACCCTGAAAATTTCAATCACAAGGCTAAAAGACATGCTGAAAGTTTGGACAATGCAGTTTGGGCTAACCAATTCGATAATTTGGCTAATAGACAAGCACATATTGAAACCACAGGACCTGAAATTTGGGATCAATTAGAAGGTAAAGTGGATGCATTCACTTGTTCAACTGGTACAGGTGGTACTTTCTCTGGTGTTGCTCACTACTTGAAAGAAAAGTCAAACGGTTCAGTTAAAGTCTACCCTGCTGATCCACCAGGATCTTGTGTTTATTCTTATGTTACTTCTGGTGGTAAAGAGCTCAAAAGAGAAGGTGGCTCTTTCACAGAAGGTATTGGTCAAGGTAGAATCACTGATAACTTGAAACAAGATATAGATAATGTTGATGGTGCTGTTTTTGTTCCTGATGAAGAATCAATTGCCATGATTTATCAACTTTTAGATGAAGAAGGGTTATACTTGGGAGGCACTGGTGCTTTAAACGTTGTTGCTGCCACTAAGATTGCCAAAGACTTGCCTGAAGGTTCTAACATTGTCACCGTTCTTGCTGATTCTGGTCATAAATATGCTGACCGTGTTTTCTCAAAGAAGTGGTTAGAAAACAAGGGATTGTATGAATCAATTCCTAAAAACCTACTAAAGTATGTTGTCTACGAATAGATGTAAATAGTGTTAATAATATTATTCTAAAAGAAGATTAGTTGAAACAAATAGCTTATTGTACATTGTACTGAAAATCTAACTGGTGAAGATATGAGGATCACTTCTGAATAAGTCCTTGGATTTGTAACTAACACATAACCAACTTGGAGCTGGAATCACAAACCATTTAGTGACGATCTGTCCGAAACCTTGTGTTGGACCAAGAGTGACAATACAACTTTGTGGACCTGTTGGTTTAGGGGTATTTCTAAAGTTGGTTGGTGATTGTGGGTTCTTTAGCGCCTGAAGAACATTGTGTTCCAAAACTTCGGAAAAGATTTGACGATGCACTAAACCTTTGTATTCCAAGTCATTAATATCCCCAATGGCAAAGATGTTTGGATAACCTTTTGCTTGGAAATGGTCATTAATTTTGATAAAACCAGCATCATTTGTGAAATCAGACAATGAGTGAGGTGGTAAAGATGGAGAAACACCGACCTGAGAGATGGCTAAATCAGTTTTGATAACAGTCTTAGATTTTCCAGTGGTGATCTCAACAGACTTTCCATCTTCTGAGACTTTACCCTTACTGTTGAAATGTAAAGTGAGTCCTTTTTGATTGGCCAAATAGTTTGTAACCCTTGTTCTTAGTCTATTAGTGTATCTTTCTGAATCAGCAAGAATTTTGGTACCGCTATGAACTAAGGTGATCTTCTTTTTACCAGCTTGAATTTCTTTCTTATAAGTGTGCAACAACTCACCAACAAATTCAACGTTGTTGAAACCACCACCAATTAAAACGATGTCTTTAGCAGCTTCAAGTTTTTCGTGCTGTTTTGTGAAGTAACCTTTTGGATCATCTCCAAAGTCATGTGAGTTAACCAATGGGTCGGTCCATTTAGAACCAGTGGCAACAATCAAGAGGGTATATTTCAATTCTCCATTCTTCTCTAATGTAATGAAACCATCGTTAATGTCAACGACCTCATCGACAATTTTCTCGACTCTTTTATCAACAACATCAGCAATTTTGTAGACAATACCTTTGAGTTCATTTTGGACTGGAGCTCTAACAGTTGAAGGAATGTTAACAGTGTAGCTTGATGGACTGACTAACTTGATCACAACATCTTTTGGAGCTGATTTAGCTAATCTGTTAGCAGCGGCACTACCATAATGGCCTGCACCAATAATGACAACAGTTTTGGACATTTTGAAAGTTAAAGTAATAGATAGAAGGTGTCTAAACTCTAGTTAGAGGAGGTAGATCAGTTCATGGTGCTCTTCTAGGGAAAAGGCCCTCTATTTATAATTTCAACTTTTGACGATGTAGTTTGAATATCAAAACAAATTTTCGGAGATATTTGTTTATTTTTCTAAAAAGCGAGCCGTAAATTCCTACTAAAACCGAAAATTCGCTAATTATTCGATTTGTGTGGTGAAAAACTTTCAAAACCTGCAAATACCAGCTCGATTCCTCAAAATGGGCTAAAAACTCGTTTCAACGAATGATTATTAATGCATAAATCCCGAGTTTAGAAAGTACGATCAGTGCTCACTCAAAGTTCAGGGTTTAGTCCTAATATTTAGATGAAAGATTTTATGCATGATCTCTCGAATTTTTCAATGCACAGACGTAACTCATATAGTTAAAGAATTATACAAAATTTTAGCTGATTTTTCCATCCCAAATTCCAGAATACCTATAAAACTGTCTACCGCATATCTGAGTTTCAGATTTCCTGACTTGAGCCAGCGATACCAAACATCTCTTTATACTTTACTCCAAAATCAACTGTTATACAATCTTTTCGCGTGTGCTCTGACCAAATCATGTGACTTTGCTTTGACACAATACCAAGATGGAAGTTTAACTGTACCAAACAGAGGCAAAGATACTTGACCAAATCCATATTTTGGTCCGACACTGACAATTGTTACAACATGACCGGAGGGTCTGGTTATAGTTGCCAATTTCTTTTGAGTGTCGGAACCTTCCAGTAGTAATTCAATGTTTTTAACTAGTGCATTTAACCAATAACCACGGAAAATCAGACCTTTGTAAGAAATATCGGTAACATCACCAATGGCAAATATATTAGACCCAGCACTTGTTTGTAAATTATCATTTATCTTGATGAACCCTTTAGAATCAATGAAGTCTTGATATGTGTTTGGAGGAACTGAGGGCACAACTCCAGTATTGAAAACTACCAGATCAGCATTAATCACTTTTTCCTGATCTTCAGCACCAGATTTAACAGATTTTCCATCATCTAATACTGTAGCCCTTTCATTCAAAACAACATCAATCTTTTTATCAGAAGTTAGGAAATCAGTGATTCTCTTTCTTAGATCAATACTGTAAACTTCATCATCGGGAAGTAGTAATTCTCTACTATGAATCATAGTAATTTTCTTAGTTCCATCTTTCAACTCTTTGCTGTACTGATGCATCAATTCTCCCACAAGTTCAATATTATTAAAACCACCACCAACAAGGACAATGTGTTTAGCTTCTTTGATTTTGTTGTACTGATCTTGAAAGTATTCCTTGTAGTCGTCTTTGAAAATATGGGTATAACCTAAGGGATCTGCCCATTTGGCACCGGTTGCAATAACAAGGGAATCAAAAGATAATGGACCCTGATTTTTCAAAACAACAGAACTTTCTCTCATCTCGATCACTTCATCTACAATTAAATCCACACGGTCATCCATGACTTCTTTTATTGGGTATATTGTTCTCTCTGTATCATTTTGGACTGGCACTCTAATTGAACTGATCAGATAATAAACAAAATTGGAAAGACTTATCAACTTTACATTGAAATTCTTGTTCATCTTAACCAATCTGTTTGCAGCAGAAACGCCAAAGAATCCAGATCCTATAATCACAATTGTTTTTGATCCCATGTTGCCGTATGGACTGTAGGACCTAGGTAGTAGGTACTTGTGCCAACTCTTGTAGTTCACTTGATTCACTACTTTTCTGAAATACTTCACATTTTTGCAAACCTTTTGATCATCTCATTTTTCGGGTGTGTGATAAAATTGATGTACAATGTACAGTAGATTATAATAGTCGATTTATGTTCAGGGTCAGAAAATGCATTACCCTTACATACCGGTGAGGTGAAAATATTAAATAGTGTTGTCTCATTTAAGACCCCTTATTAGACTGAGCCGAATTTATCACTTAACGTTGCCAATTAGCGTTGACAGTTAGAAGCAGACTTTATTTTGGAGCGAACTGAACGAGTTGGATTTGTCTGTCATTGTAAAGCTACAGAGACAAAAAAGAAATGTCACTTATTAGGAATTGGAAATTGATTCTGTAAGCTAGTGACAAAGGTATTAACACCTAGACTTTAAATATCTATTGGTAGAGAGTTTTCAATTTGATGGTAATACAATAAGTGAAACTAAACTTACAATCACCTATCAAAATTCAAAAACCGAAGCAAACCCCATCAAAGCTGATTAGTTTCAACCTTTCAGATACTCGGACTTAACAAAGCTCAGAGCTTTCCTTTAAAACAACTGGATCTGATTATTGATATGAATAATCATGCTAATGAGTATCGTTTCTCGGAGATAAATCTAATTTTATGCCTGTAATGGGAAATCTTCCTATTATGGCTCGAAAAAATCGGGCTCATCGGTGTTTGTGGAGCTATTTCCGCCGTTAACTTCATATAGGATAATCGAAACCTTCATTATCTTCCATATCACGAGGAAAGAGGGGAGGACGATTAAGTATAATGGATTATGGTATTCTGGTTTACTGAATGATCATTCAGGAGCTTTTCTTTAATTCATGGATCGGATTTTGTACAGGTATCCAATTACGCCAAAACCAAAGCGATTCAAAAAATTGACAGGGTGCTAGTTTCGAACTTCAAACTACGGATTCCGAGCTTATATTCAGGATTTCATAACTCAATAAATCAATAAACTATAGTCAGAAATTCAAGTACCAATCATTAGTCTCTTGACCTGAACAGATAACCCCAAGGTTTAACCCAACAATAATTTTGCTCAAGTATTGTTCTGACGGTTTTCTGTTTTGTGACACAATTCGCGAATCCAACAAAAGATCAAAACAAAACTGATGCTCTTAACAACTGTCAACACCCTCAACTCTTTTCTCAATAAGAGCTAACGAACAAGCACAATGACAAAGGGAAAACCAAAAGCCAAGTTCTCAAATGCCCGCACTACCACTGACTATGAAAAGCGACCTTCCGCTATACTGAGACTCATCAAAGATTTCTTATTTGACCTCGTGGTGCTGTTCGCCAACATTGTGGTTTACATTTTCTTTAGAGAAGTTTCAGTTAGAGGATCTTTCAATCTTCCTAAGAAAGGGCCTACTATTGTTGTCGTTGCTCCTCATGCAAATCAATTCGTCGATGGTGCAATCATAATGTCACAATTGAGATCATTGGTAAACAGAAACTCACCACCAATAATAGCAGAAAGTTCATATAGAGGTGGATTTATAGGTACACTTGCCAAATTAGCAGATGCAATCCCTGTACCTCGTGTTCAGGATAACTTGAAGTTTGTTGAAGGTGAGATATTCATCACCAATGATGATTACCAAAGACTATACGGTAAGAACACCAAGTTCACCAAGTTTGGAAAAGGTGGGTTGATCGGATTGCCTGAATCAGCGGGTAACGCAGAAATTGCAGAAATCATTTCAGATAATGAACTTGTATTGAAAAAACCATTCAAGCAAACAAATAAGGTTGAATACTTTCTCAATGAAGGAACTAAATTCAAATATGCTGATAAAATCTCAACTGATGAAACATTCAGACATGTCTTTAGTGCTTTACATAATGGAGGAATAATTACCATTTTCCCAGAAGGAGGTTCACATGATAGACCAGAACTATTACCTATTAAAGCTGGATTTGCAATCATGGCATTGGGTGCTGTTGCTGGAGACCCAGATCAACCAGTTAATATCATTCCTACTGGTTTGAACTATTTCCATAGAAACAAGTTCAGATCTAGAGCTGTTGTTGAGTTTGGAACCCCAATTACAATCACTGCTGAGCACGGGAAGAGATATAAAGAGAATCCAAGAGACACAGTGGCCAAACTATTGGAAGAAGTTACTGATGCTTTGAAAAGTGTTACCGTTACTGCGCCTGATTACGAAACTTTAATGGTTATTCAAGCTGCTAGAAGATTGTATGCCAAAAAGGTTCCTTTATCTGCTGTCAATGTCATGAATAGAAATTTGATCACTGGATATACTCATTATAAAGATCACCCACAAATCATCAAGTTGAAACAAAATGTGATTGATTATAATAAGAAATTGACAACTTTGGGTCTAAGGGATCACCAAGTCGAATTAGTACACAAAAATTCATTGAAAAGTTTTGGAATATTAGTGGTGAGAACATTCAAGTTGATAATCTTGTCATTACTCAGTTTACCAGGCACGATTCTTTTCGCACCAATTTTTGTCGTTACAGATCATGTTTCCAAAAAGAAACAGAAAAAGGCTTTAGCTGCATCAGTTGTGAAGGTTAAAGCAGATGATGTGGTAGCCACTTGGAAAATCATTGTGGCTACAGTCTTGGCTCCATCTTTATACATCACCTATTCTATTATTGGAACTTATATCACAAAGAAGTACAACATTTTGGGCCATGGATCCACTAATATTCTTCAGCTTTTTGTGATTATTTATCTGACGTTGGTTTTAACTACGTACGCAGCATTCAGAGTTGGTGAAGCTGGTATGGATATTCTGAAGTCATTGCCTCCCCTATTTCATGCTTCATTTGGACCTGGTGAAGAACTAACAAACTTGAAAAAGACAAGAGAAAATTTACAATTGGAAATAACTGAAATAATCAATGATTTAGGACCTAAAGTGTTTCCTAACTTTGACAAATTCAACAGAAGAAAAATGTTTGTCATTGAGGAAGATGAAGAAGAAGATGACGAGTTTGATTACCGTGGAAGAAAGAAAGCTAGATCTGATGATGCATCGGAATCTTCCACAAACACCCCTACTTCACGTTCAGTTTCTGCCTCATCCAGCACTTCCGCCAGCTCAGTCGGTTTATCAAGGGTTAATTCAGAAGGTTACTTGTCAGATATCCCAATTTTAGGTGATGGTGGTTGCTCTCACGGGTATCGTTCCAAGAAAGTCAAGAGATCTAATAGCATATATGGCATTGACACTTCGGACAAGGATAATGAAACAAGTTTGAAATTGAGAAAAGCATTGAGAGAGAGAATCAAACTGAGAAACAATGAGGATGAAAGTGACGATGAATGAAACATGATTGTATAGATAATATAGAGCCAAACAAGCGATTTGTATGCATACAGTAGTAGAATCTCGGGTTATTGTTCAGGATTTACCGCATCTTTTTTTAATCTCCGAAGTGTAACCCCAGTTTTTCCGCGATTTTAATAATCGCCCAAAACGGAAATGTAATTACATCAGAAAAAGTGGACCGTTTTGAAACACGTCCCGGGAAAACTGGGTGGGAAAAAAATGGCACAATGAGCAATTGAAGCTCTAGTGGTGGATGATTCGCGCATTTGGTGTAGATATGAGTACAATAGTCTTCGCAAGTGTCCCCAATGGCGATGAATTGGGTTGGATCATTGAACATTCTGGTTTTTCACATGTCATTCTCGGACTGGAAAATTTTGGGACGCGTACTTTTCTTAAAAATAAAAAAATATCAAGAGATGCAAAAATTGCTTAGCTTACATTGACACCAAAACAGTGATAAGGAAATCACAACTCACGGTCATCTATCTATACAAACATATCGAAAGACATTTCAATTGTATAGGACGATATTCAGCCTAACGTTGCTCGTAGTTTATAATAAACCGCAACTCATTTATTCCTAATCGGGAGATGGGCGATTACCGAATCGGGTTGCTTTTTTTTTTTTCGAGCTGTGAGAAATAAGAATGAATGCGAATTTATTTATAGCAATAATGGAAAATCTTTTCGAGAATGAAAGAATTAAACAAGCCAGCGACGCGTCTATCATCGAGATCTTGTACTAGAAGCGTGTCTTTATGGATCAATTATCTTAACGCTGCTCAGGATCAGATCATTTTGTGATTATCCCACTGTTTTTCCGCCAGGATCTATATTATTAAACACGGGATCTCTCGCTTTACTTCCGTTCAAATCTCTTCTATTTTTATCCATCTTTCCCAATTTGGATCTTTAAATTAAAATTTGTCCACGCAAGGTGATGTGAGTAATTAAAATTAAATCTTGAAATCAACTCAATTGCAAAAGTATATAAATGACCTCTTATCCTCTTCACTTCCAACTTTTTATTAAACTTTTCTTCAATTAAAACTTCAGATTTTAGACATTTTAATAATGAAGTTCTCCATTGCATTATCCACCCTGGTCGCTATTGCCTCCGCTGCTTATGTTCCATCTGAACCATGGTCCACTTTGACTCCAAAAGAAGCTGCACCATCAGGTGCCGTTGAAGGTTACTCCAAATCTTTTGGTATTGCCGTTATCCCAATCACCACTGGTTCTTTAGCTGCTTCAGCTACTGCTTCAGTTGAAAAGAGAGATGTTGTTTCTCAAATCGGTGATGGTCAAATTCAAGCTACCACTTCAACCAAAGCTCCAGCTTCAACCAAACAAGCCGTTTCTCAAATCGGTGATGGTCAAATCCAAGCTTCTACCTCTACCAAGGCTCCAGTTTCAACTAAACAAGCTGTCTCTCAAATTGGTGATGGTCAAATCCAAGCTACCACTGCCACCAAACAAGCCGTTTCCCAAATTGGTGATGGTCAAATCCAAGCCACTACTGCTACTAAACAAGCTGTTTCTCAAATCGGTGATGGCCAAATTCAAGCTACTACTGCTACCAAACAAGCCGTTTCTCAAATTGGTGATGGTCAAATCCAAGCTACCACTGCCACCAAACAAGCTGTCTCTCAAATCGGTGACGGTCAAATCCAAGCTACCACCTCAACTAAAGCTGCAGTCTCTCAAATTGGTGATGGTCAAATTCAAGCTACTACTGCTACTTCCACCAAAGCTGGTGTTTCTCAAATCACTGATGGTCAAATCCAAGCCACCACTGTTACTACCGCTACTAAATCTGGTGTTTCTCAAATCAACGATGGTCAAGCTCAAGCTTCTACTACTGCTGAAGCCGCTAAACCAGCATCTGATTCTGATTCTCCAGTCGTTGAAGTTTCATGTAAATCTGAAGGTTCTTTAACTTTAGAATTGAAAGATGGTGTCTTGACTGACTCTGCTGGTAGAATCGGTTCTATTGTTGCCAACAGACAATTCCAATTCGATGGTCCACCACCACAAGCTGGTGCCATTTACGCTGCTGGTTGGTCTATCACTAAAGAAGGTAACTTAGCCATTGGTGACAATGATGTCTTCTACCAATGTTTGTCTGGTACTTTCTACAACTTGTACGATGAATCATTAGGTATCCACTGTACTGCCATTCATTTGGAAGTTGTTGACTTGGTTGACTGTTAAATCAGTTAAATAAACACAAAAAAAGCAAAAACTTTTTGATATTATTACTTAATGTTTTAGATGCATTGCATTCCTTTTTGTCATAACTTGTCACATTACAAAGTCATTCGAATACGCATTATGCATTCCTTATTTTTCTCGCATTGTTCAACTGATCCAGTTGAAATCTTTGATGTTGCACTATTTTTTTTTCAGTTCATCATTCTTCATTCCTTCTTATATATTTTGGTTTTAATCTAGTTGTCATACATTCCTTTGTTCCTACTTTGTATTGATTCTTTCGAAGTGTAGTTATACTTATGTGTCTTTCGATTTGAATTTTTTTTTCAAAAGGCCTAATCAACCATACTTTAGATATGTTTAATAATTCAAGAGTCTCTAGTCGTATACGAAATTGTACTACAGATTCTTCTTATAGAAGGAATAATGACCATTGTATTGACGTGTGTTTTGTTTTTACAATCGCATGGGGTATAGAGAAGCTAAATTTTTTATGAACCAGACTTGATTTAATTCAAGGTTGGTCAACGAAACCAACAGCAACAAGGTAGACAGCATCACAGTGACTTCCTAATGACTGATCATATAAATTGTAGAAAGTACCTGACAAACATTGATAGAAGATATCATTTTCACCAATGGCTAAATTACCTTCTTCTGTAATTGACCAACCAGCAGCGTAAATGGCACCGGCTTGTGGTGGTGGACCATCGAATTGGAATTGTCTGTTGGCAACAATAGAACCGATTCTACCAGCTCCATCGTACAAGATACTCTCTTCCAAGACAAGTTCAAGGGAACCAGGGGTCTTGTATGAGAATCTGTGGATGTAATCCTCCGGTTCGAGAGTGCTTGAAGCGGAAGCAGAAGTAGAACCGGAAGAGTCTGACGAACCAGACTTGGTTGAAGAGCTTTTCTTAGTGGATGAAGCCTTCTTAGATGCAGATGATCTGGACACTTCAGCCAACGAGGAAGAGACAGAAGCTGAAGCCTCGGAGGAGATTGAGCTTAGAAGTGTGGAGTTGGTGATGGTGACTGGTGCGATTCCAAAAGAAGAAGTGAAATCAGTGGTTGCACCAGTTGGCGAAGGTCCAGCAGTGAGTGTGGTCCATGTTGAGACAGATTCGGAAGGCTCTTGAGTTGATGCTGGAGTTTGCGACTTGACCAGTCCGAAGGAAGCGAGTGAAAGGATAATAGACTGAATCAACATGACACAAAATTTTAAATAGTGGAAGGAAGAGTGAGTCTTTGACGGAATACTACTGTTTATATATGGAACCCTGAAGTTTCCAGTGTGAGGCACTCTGAATCGGGAATGTTTACACTTTGGTCTCTACACGACTTTTTAGTATGGCTTCTGCGGATCTAGAGGCAAAAAGAAAAGTGATTTGTGCTGTTTATAGCAAGCATTGCCAAATCAGGTGAATTTGATGTTCTATTTGAAGTTGAGTTTAAGGGTTTATGTTAGTTGATGTGAAGGAGAGCCCATCTGCTTTTACGTAGTACAAACTTCTCATTTGTGGAATATTCATTATGTTTTCGTTAGTTGAGGTAAAAAAGTGAATTTGTTGAAGGTGTTGAATGTAATGGAGGCATCTCGAATTTGAAAGTATCTCCAAAATTGGTTTTGAAACCTTCACTGTAGAATAATGGAACTGGATATCTTAGACTTCTTCCAAATTCGTCGATTTCTTCCTTTATATGGAATGAAATGTCATTTATGACCATGAAATCCAACTTCGGGGTATGTTGATTGACAAAAGGTTCCATATCTGGCTTCATGTTATGTATCAAACAGCGGAATAAACAGTAGAAATCGTCGTTTGTCAAGGGTTTGAAATGATCTCTGTCCGAGTTTTCTTCATTGAATCTTGATATCAATGAGTTAATGTCATCGGGACCAGTTTTCACTGATGGGTATTTATCAACAGCTTTTGAGTATGGAGATATAGTTGATGCAAAGAAGAAGCTGAAAAAGTCAATTTTTGGGAAATGTTGGATATTTGATACCATAAAATCAGAATCTAATGGCAATATCTTTCCATAAAAGATTTCTTTTAATGTATGAATTTGACAATTATCACAAGGACATCTAATTTTGAACTTGATTTTCAAAGTCCTTAGATCAAGATTGATCATTTTGTTCTTGATATCTAATTTGATATCAAGGAATTCCAATGTTTTAGAATGCTTTAGAATTGATCGATAAACCATTGAGTTTCTTGATATTTCTCTTTCTGGTTGTGAGAAATCTAATTTCAATCTTCTCAAAACATAGCAGTTATCAATCACTTCAGATACCATTTTATCATCGAATGTAACTGCAATCATTGTTATGTCTTGTAAATATCTGAACTCTTTCCATTGATCAAATTTGAATATTTTACTTGGTGAAAAATATTGATCATACCAAGAAATAATCGTCAACTCTTTCAAATAGTTCACGTCGAAAATATCCTTCAGTTCTTTTCTTTCTATTGTCTGTGGTGTGTATAAGGCTGTTGAATATGCATCTGCTCGGCAATGTATCTTGAAACTATCCAGTTGAAATTTCTTCTTCAGTTTCACAACATTGTTAAACATCAACATTGGATCCATAAATACCGTCAAATTCTTAACTTCTGTGATATCAATCAACGATAGTCTGTAATTCAAAGTATTTCTCAACCAGGGCAGATACTCTTCGTTTATTTCAATAGAAGGTAAAGGATCAGGAGGAGGAAGATCTAAACTGATCAAATTACTTGTGAATCGATGTTTTGAAACACTATCACTCAAAGCTGGATCAGTTATATTCTCAAGCACTTTCAAACTCCTCGAATTCTCCATAAGACAACGTATGAATCGCATCTGTAATATGATGTCTAGATCCCAATTAAGTCTCACTTGAATAACTTTTGAACAGAGACTCTTATTCTCTCCAACGCTTCTTACCAGTTTCTCAAACTTTTCATTCGCTTCATCAGTTTCTTCATCGTTATTAGACAGCTCTGTCAGTGGGAGCCATGTCCATGTTGGAGCCAGTGTCCATACTTTGGATTGTTCTATGCAGGAGTCGTTGAGGTATATCTTCGAATATAGTGTATTTGTGGCGAGTTCGTAAAAAAGCTTCGAGACCTGACTCAAGTTGACCAAATCCTGCTGGCACACGAGCATCTCGACAACATACTGCTGCAGCTCTATGGGCAGTTTCTGGAGCACCGAAAACATGAATTCAGTGTGTATGTGATGAGTGGTTTAAGAGTAATTGATGTTTGATTTTCGCGAATTGGTGATGATATTTTTGTATAACGTCGTGTCAAACTCAGTTTAACAAACATCAGCTTTCCAATGAATCTCAGAAAGCAATTGACACAGATACTGCAGCTTTTGTATGTGGTGACTTCCTCTTACATGTTCTGGAAGGGACTTTCGCTCGTTGCGAATTCACACTCGCCGATCGTGGTTGTGCTTTCTGGGTCCATGGAGCCTGCTTTCCAGAGAGGTGATATTCTCTTTCTATGGAACAGGGATCCTGAGGTCAAAGTTGGTGATGTTGTCGTCTACGAGGTCCCTGGTAAGCCAATTCCAATTGTTCACAGGGTTTTAAGAGAACATGTAGTGAAGAAACCACAGAAGAAAGGGAAGAAATCAGATACAGAGGGTGAAACTAGACAGTTATTATTGACGAAAGGTGATAACAATGCAGTGGATGATTTGGGACTATACAACTACAATCAACATTATCTTGATAGACAAAAAGATGTCGTTGGTGTGGTTAAAGGTTATTTCCCATTCGTTGGTTACATTACGTTGTTACTTACTGAAAATCAATACTTCAAATATGGATTACTTGGGTTAGTTGGTGTTTCTACATTGCTGTACAAAGAACAATGATATTTCAGCTCTAGAAATTTCATAAATTATAATACAATAAAGCTTTAATGTGATTATGCGATTTTTTTTAGTAATCTAGCTCCTCTTCCTCTTCTTGTTTTACCACTTGTTGTATGTTTCTCTTTCTTGAAGGAATTCCTGGAGCTGCAGAATTGGCCTCTTCTATTAGTTTCTTGAGCTCTTGATCTCTTTGCTCATTAAGTTCTTTCTCTTTGATAGCAATCGTATTAACGTATTCTTCGAAGAGTTCTTTTGATTTTTCAGGTGTGATGTTTTGATATTCAGTTGATTTTTGAAACTTTTCAACAAAGTCTTCCCATTTAGAAGATTTTGATATTTGTGGGTTATCAAATCTGCTCAAGTAATATTTAAATATTTCAATATCTTTGATAAGTTTCTGTTTCAATCTCAATTCTTCACGTCTTTTATTCTCTTTTATTTCTTCAATTAATTTTTCATATATCAATTTAATCGTAATCTCATCATATCCTGAAGTTTCTGGTTCTTTTTGTAAGAATGTTTGAATGTTTTGAAGTTGTACTTGATGATTCGTTTCGTCGTCAACTTTGATTTCTATATTGTTATGAATCAACAATTGCTCAACAATAGTTCTTCTGGCAATAATGACATCTTTTTCTTGCTCAACAGCATATTGGAAAAGTTCATAAGGATTTGAGCTGTTTGTTCTTCCAAGTAATCCAAAAAATGCTTCTTCAAACTTTATCAATGGATAAATATCAGTCCATTTGGTATTTGCTCTAATTTTCCCTTCTTCTCGTAATCTATTCAGCAGTGACGTGAATGCATCTCTCTGTATTCTATCATGTCTGTAATTAATCTCCCTGAGCTTCTTTATCTTATCCAATTGTTGCAGTTGTAAAGATTTGATGATATTTTCAAAAGTTTTCAAAATATCTAATTGATTCAAAATTTCAAAATGCTTATTCTGTTCAAATCTTTTATCACTTCTGATGAACTGTAAAACTTCATCCCATGTTGTTTCAAGTTGAATCAATTGTAATGATTTCAAATAATCCTCTAATTCTCCAAGTGCTTTATCTCTCAATGCATTGATCTCTAATTCGTGTTGTTTCTTCAAACTAGCAACATATTTTTCAAATGTTTGTCTTTTAACTTTCTCAGAAATGATTGAATGCTTATAGATTGACTCATCTGAGATTTTCAACTTGATTGTACTCCATCTAGATATATGACTGACATTATAGTTTTTCAAAACTTTTATAAACGCTTCTTGAAATTTCTCCAATGAGTTATTTTCTTTCAAAAGTTCATCATGCGATCTATGTTGTAGATAATCATCAAATACTTTTTGTTTCTTCAAAGGATCTTTAATCGACCAATATCGTCTATCACCTATAAGTTTCTCAATCACAGTATTGAATGACCATGTTGCATCAACTTGATTATCTTTCAGTAACGCCACAAAAGATTGTTCATCATCACTTGACCCAAACGGTATTTCTGGCTTCAAATATTTAGCTAACTCAGATGAAGACTTGACAACTTTCTCAGTTGACTCAATTTTACTATCAGCATTTAATTCATCAAGTATAGATTGTGGTAATTCCCAAACACTTTGATTTGTAGTAGCATTATGGAAATACGTTCTCCCTTCAGCAGTTTGGTACTCTGTAAATCCATGTTTTTGAAGCACCGTTGCTCTATCCACAGCCATGCCCAAATTGAACTGATAATCTCTTAAAAACCTTCAAACATCGCAAACTATAAATGCATCAACAATTAATTTTCTGCCATTTTTCAAACATCAGCACGTGACTTCTGTCTTACATAATCATCAGACTAATAATGGTGTATGGGTTTATCTTCTTAAATTCAAAACCTCCCGAAAAGTCCAAACTTTGATCAGATAGTGAACAACAAACACAAACAACTTTTGAAAGCACACTCAATTGACATGTCACAGTCACTGCGTCCATACTTATCAGCTGTGAGAACCACGTTGACTGCGGCTCTTTCGCTGGAAGACTTTCCTTCACAAGTGGCGGAGCGTCATAACACGCCCGAGATTGAGGCTGGTAAGACCCCAGAGGTTTTACTAAATCCAGCAGTCGTTGCTCGTAATGCACAAGAAAGTGTTCTCATTGAGCCATCTATCAACTCTGTGCGTGTTTCCATCAGAATCAAACAAGCTGATGATATTGAAGAAATTTTAGTTCATAAATTTGCAAGATTTTTAGCTGCTCGTGCTGAAAGTTTCTTCATTTTAAGAAGAGTTCCAATTAAAGATCATGATATTTCATTCTTGATCACTAATACTCATACTGAACAATTATTGAAACATAAATTAGTGGATTTCGTGATTGAATTCTTGGAAGATGTGGATAGAGAAATCAGTGAAATGAAATTGTTTTTAAACTCAAGGGCAAGATTCACCGCTGAAGCATACCTTGTGCCATTCGATTGATTTGAAAGCACAAAATGAGATGTATATTACATTAATGACGATAAAACTTAAAAAGAAACTTGAAGATGATTACCAAAGCGTCCTGTAGACAATGAACAAAAGGCTCTATTAATATACCAAAATTCTCTGTACAACTGTTGAATAATTTTGACTATTCATATGTTGGGTAGTCAATATAACCTTTTGCACCACCGCTATAAAACGTGGAACGATCATATTTATTCAACTCCCATCCATTCTTCAAACGTTTGATCAAATCTGGATTGGCAATGAAATTTCTTCCAATTGAGATCAAAGTACGATCATCTTTCAATTCATCTAAAATCAATGCTTGATCATTACCATGGTTCCCATTCTTAATCAATTTACCACCCCAAATATCTTCAATGAATCTGTTTGAACCGTTCAAATTACCAAGACTTAATGCGTCACTTTCATCAACAATTTCTGATCTACGTGGTTGAATAATCTCAACAAACTGTAACTCATGACCATTTCTTCTTCTCTTTTCGAACTCCCCAACAATATAGGCATATTGTGCAACAAGGGTAGGATCTTCATAAGCTCCTTTAAACCCACCAAATTTACCAAATGCTGAAATTCTGACTGATATTTTGTCTAAACCATCAAACTCTTCGTCAAGCTTATCGATGATCTCCAAAACAATTCTAGCTCTGTTTTCAATCGAACCTCCATATTGGTCGGTTCTTTGGTTTGAAATTGGGTCGATGAATTGGTTTAATAAGTAACCGTTTGCTAAATGAATTTGAACACCGTCTGCACCCGCTTCTAAAATTGCATTTTTGGCAGCTTGAACAAATCCATCTATCACACCTCTAACTTCATCAGTGGTGAATTCTCTCAATGGGTTATCAACACTAATTGAATTTTTTTCTGATGCATCATCGATATAAATTGGTGAAGGTCCAACGTATTCCAATCCCAAATCTTGCAAAGTTTTAGCATCGGCCATTCTTCCAAATTGAAACAACTGCACAGAGACAAAAGAACCAGACGCATGAACCGAATCAATGATTTCTTTCCATGCTTTTATTTGGTCAGCATTGTAAATACCTGGAGTACCTGGGTACAAGAACCCTGAACCGGAAAACTCTGTGATTGTGCCCTCTGTGAACAAAAGCGTACCAGGGTATTGAGCTCTTTGAGTGTAATAAGTCTTTGCTAGCTGAACATCAGGCACATTAGTCGATGGGTTTCCTCTGAGTCTAGTTAATGGTGCAAAGGCCACTTTATGAGATAAGGTGATGTTGCCTAAAGTGATTGGCTCAAAAAGCGAAGTGCCTTCAAAACTGATAGTCATTCTGTTTCAAGTAGTTAAGCAGTGAGCACTGAGCAGTCCATCGTTGTACTTGTAGCTCTTTATATAGTTGAATTAGTGATGTTGATGTTGATGGTATTCCGTCTTTATTCGGTGTTCCGGGGTTATTACTAAAGAAATTACTAAAGAAATTTAAGTGCACTCAACTGTGATGGGCCCTGGCCCCTGGGCAGGAAAAATGGTGGTGGATCATGTGTCACAAGTCTGGGAATTTGACACTAGTTTATTCTCTGCATAAATTTAGAATTTAGAGACTCTAATTGTTGAAGGAATCGTTCTCCGGTGCTAAAAGTGGTCAATCTTCATTTGGGCTTATGATGAATAAAAACCTAGCAGATTCTTCATCACGATTCACTCTTTTCTCGTTTCTAATCGACTCTCTGAGAGGCAATTGGCTCTGTTTTGATTTGTGTTTAATCAATGCAATTGTGTTTTGCTTACGGTTACGAGTGATGCTCACAAGAACTTTTTTTTATTTTCGTTATCGGAGGAAAAAAAAATTGTGAAACCAAATTTTAATCTTGGAGATACGATTTGATTGTTTCCCCTTTCGAAAGTCTACTTCTCTGGACGATATAAAGTGTACTGGACAATGGCCAACACAAATAGCGGCAGTGACCGTCAGAACCAGACTCCAAACTCTGTTAACGATTTGTTCAACATAGATATGCTGAATTCTTCAGATTTTGATATCCTCAATGTCCCACATGACTCCCTTGACTTCCTTGATAACAATCAACTGCATTCTTCTGGAATGGGATCCTCTCAAACACTCTTCACTGCACAAAACAACCAAATCAACACACCTTCTACCACATCCAGCCATACCGCAAGGTCTTCGAATCCGGATTCTGCATTTCTTTTGAACCATTATGATACAATGCTTAATCAAGGCAAACCAGGACAACAATCTATAAACCGTCCACAACAGCAGCAACAACAAATAAAGGGAGATACAGTGGCCCATATATGTGACCATTGTAGAAGAAGGCAAGTATCGTGTTCGCCGTCAAAAAATGGTGGCTGCATCAACTGTGAAAGCAAAGGAATCAAATGTACATATACAGAAAGTCCCTCAAATCCTCAATTGAAAAGAAACATGGGAATATTAGAAAGTACATCGCCACAGGAGCAAGGCACACAACCAAATCAGAAAAGAGTCAAGACCAATCTTCAAATATTACAATACCCAAGATCATCATTTTATGTTGGTTCAACATCACAATTTGATCCTTTGATCCTCGATAAAATAAAGCTGGATAAAATTGATCAAGTTCAATTAGATCCAAGAAACTCACTTAGAAAAGTATCACCAACGGTTCAATTCATCTTGAAAGATGATTATTCACCTGCATTGTCCAAATCAATGGATCAAGATATCGAACTTGTTGAGAGTTTAGTTTCGCCATATGGTCCACAACTGATTGCTATTTATTTCAAAATCATTCATCCTACATTCCCTATCCTTCACAAAAAAGTCTTCCTGGAGAAATATTCCCGTTCATACAAAGAATTTAGCGTGCCTTTATTGGCTGCTGTATATTCTTTGGCTTGTAAATATTGGAACTCAGATTATAACCTATCGAGAATGACTAATCCAGTTGATGTTGACCATTTGAATGAAATAGCTCTCAAGACATTTTATCAGGTTTTAGAAAGACCAAGACTTAGTGCTGTTCAGGCTGGTTTGCTATTGTTGCAATGTCGTTCTGAATCTACAAATAATTGGATTTTAATGCAACAAGTTGTTTCGTTGTCTGAAGAGTTGGGATTGGGTCTTGATTGTTCTGATTGGAAGCTGCCTAAATGGGAAAGAGGCTTGAGAAGAAGATTAGCATGGGCAATTTGGATTCAAGAGAAATGGTGTTCATTGAGTGAATCTAGAATTTCACATTTAACAATTAATAAAAATTGGCAAGTTAAAAACATTTCAAATGATGATTTCCCAGAATTACCACCAGGTGCTAACCCAATTGTTTCTTCAAAATTCCCAAATAACATAAATGGTAATAACAACAAGAATAACAACTCCAATAATAACCAATTGAATGGAACTAATGATTTGAAGAGAATATTAGATGATTTTGAAGTTGGAAAAAACTTATTCAAAGAGAAAATTCAACTAAGTTTGATTGTTGATGAAATAATGGATACTTTTTATACCAACAACAAATTCTCAAAAATTGAAGATATTTTGAAACTTGCTAAACCACTACAGTTGAAATTAAGACAATGGTATCATTCACTACCCAACAGTTTACAATTACAATCTAAATCCCAAAATGGTGGATCGCCTTTGTCAGGCGTGTCAAGCCCTAAAGGAACGCCGATGGCTTCTTCTAATTTAAGTGGATCTTTACACCTGAGCTACCTTGCCGCTGAAATCACACTTCATAGAAAAATTATCACCACTTTAGCAACTCCAAATTCACAACAAATCCCTCCAGAACTGGTGAAAGTATGCAGAAATGCAGCAACCACTAGATTACAGGCCGTTATTGAATTCATCAGACATTTGAATCATTTACAATCTGCAACACCTATCAACTATTTGTTAAGCACATTTTGGAGTAGCTCAACCACTTCAAATTTAATTACTGTTGGTACATTTGCGTTGATTTTATACGTCAGTTCTAAATCTACCCAAGAAACAATGGTTTTAAGAACACATCTTAACGAATATCGTTACGAACTTTGGAAACTTGGTAGTGGTAATGCTAATGGTAACTCCCCAGGTGAATCCACATTTGGGTTCGAGCAGGCAAGAAGTGCACTCATCAAGATTGACGTGTTGGTCAAAGAGATTCCTGGTCTAAACTCTTCAATACAAGGACAAGGACCACCAGTTCAAGCAAACTCTCAAAATGCTTCACCTTTATACCAAAATTTCTCAGGAAAGCCAAGTCCTATTGGAATTTCACCAGTTTCATATACACACACATCAGAAGTTGAATCCAGAAAGTCACCAGTTAATTCACTCCATAACGGCAAACAATTATAATTAACTGAGACTGTTCTTTTTCTATAAAAAGGTGTATACTATACTATAATGAGCTAATGAGTTAAACTTTTTTATGTATGACGTTCATTATTAAATTATTTACAAGAATTTCGACAACTTGGTGTCTTTGGCAGCATCTATATAGTCACCTGGTTTATCCACTATAACATGTGTTTCTGGAACAACAACAAAACTGGTCAACTTCTTTTCCTTATCTGACTGTTCTCTGATTTGTTCGATGTCAGTTATGACGGATCCTTTGTTTATAGGATATACGCTCGTATCACGATTCACTTTCTTCTGTGTTGGATCTTCCTCATGTAATCCCAACATCTTTAAAAAGTCTTCCTCTCTTAATTCTTTATCGAGACCAGTGACACCAGTCTTATCAGCATCATGATCCACCTCGTACTCCTGGCCTAGTTTCATCTTCCCACTATGAAACTGTCTCTGGAACATCATATTGACCAGTCTCATCTCTTCCTTTATATCTAAACCAGTCTCACCATTTTCAAGCCTCTGCACAATCTCCTCTATTTTATTGATCTTTGCATGATACACTCTCTCCAGCTCCTGAACATTCTTCTGTCCATTCATGACGTTGATCAGTTGAGATCCAAACAACACTACCAGCACTGCTGGATAGATCATTGACTTGTCAAACGTCGACGACCAGTGACTCCTTTTCTGTTGGTTCTGGGTCTGCAGGAGAGCTCGTGATGTGCTGAACTTTCTCGCACTCCACGCGACTCTCCCCGTGACTCTGCCCATTCCATACATCTTGAAATAATTTATGGTTGAATATGTCTTCAATTCCATCACCATCAAAATCTTTTTTTATGACTTGTAGTACTCATAAATCACAAACAAATAGACCATGGCCAGGACCAACACACCACCGGTCACAAAGCTCGGAATCGTGCTGCTCTCACTGTGCTCAGGTCTCACGTTTGTGCTGCGCTACTCGTCGTATCTCCACATCGTCTCAGCAGAAACCCACAACGACGACCACAACCATCTCGTCGAGGCAGACGATGAGCTCCCGTCGCCTCAGCAGATCTACGTTCCCCTTCTGGTCCTCGCTGCCGGTGCTGATGGCTTCTGGTCCACGCTTCTGAGTAAACCGTGGACGCTGCTCACGTCGGCTTTCGTCGAAGACTCCATCATTGGCTTCATCACAACCATCACTCTCTTCACTTATATGAGTCGCTACATAGAGACATTATGGGGGTCCCGTGAGTACTCCCGCTACATGCTGCTGGGTATTGTGGGCTCTAACATCATCACCTTCACTTCCCTTTCTTTGGTGCACTGGGGCTCAGATCACGACAACCACATCACCATCACAGGAGGCATCACCATCATCATTGCACTTGTCATTGCTGTCAAGCAACGCATACCGAACCAGTACCTGCTGTTTTTCAACGGGAGCGTCAGGGTTCGCGTCTCATTGATCCCATTCTGGATATTGTTAGTGGTCAGTACCCTGAGCCTGTTTGCTCCTCATCTCACTGTGTCTGCCATCGGTGCATGGTCTGCATTCTGTATCAGTTGGGTCTACTTGAGGTTCTACAAAGAAGGTGGATCTGGGAGACAGCTTTCGTTGCTTCCTACAACTGAGCTTGAGAGTGTCAGTACGATGCTTGAAAATAATTTGAAAGGTGACAGAACTGCTCAGTTCGCCCTAAGTACATTTTTCCCATACCCACTATCACTAGCTATCAAGCTAGTGTCTGCAAAAGTTTTTGTTTTCTTAGTGAGGTCCAAGATTTTTGACGCTGATAGCTTCATGAGTGATTCAGAAGGTGATTCTGACTCAGTGACCCAACAGGATTTGATATCATCCATGTCTGACTCCAAGATATTCACATCAAGTTCATTGAAGGGAGTTTCCAGCAATATCTCAATATTTAGCTTGCCTAGCTTCCTCAAATTTGGCAAGACTGAGATTGATGAAGGCAAAAAGAACTTAGATCAGAGAAGAGAGATGGCGTTGAGGGTGCTTGATCAATGAACGACTCTTTACCCCTCACATGCTACCTACAATAGATAGATAGATACAAATATTCCTAATGCATAATGTCTTTTTATTTACTTTAAACACTTTTTAAACATCAACTTTTCGTAACTCATGCATATGTGAATCATATAGTTTATCACTGAATGCCAACCCTGAAGCTAATGAGTCTTTCAACTCTAGCTTTAACAACATTTTGTTTCTTTCCCACTCTAGCCATGCAATATTATGTAACAGTGAATCAACCAAATCGTCCCCTTTTTGATTTGTTGATTCTATGTCAAGTTTTGATCCTTTGTATATCTCCTTGATAAATTCAGACTGCCCAATAATTATCTGATTGATCCATTTCGATTTTGATCTAATTTTAGATACTTTCTCAATAGACTCTTTGTTGATAGAGAATTTGGCAAAATCTAGCAAAAATGGAGCTTCTCTCTTCCCAAAAATTGAGTTCCTTAGCCAATACTCCACTAAACTAATTCTAAATTTTTTTGAATCACTGCTCTTTTCCTTCTTTCCATCATCGTTTTCTAATTTCCAGTAATTACCCATCTTTTGAGGTATCGTGGATAAAATGTCGGTTCTCGTTGGTAAACCTTTAATTCTTGAGTATAGCACACCATGTAACATAGATTCCAACATATTCACTCTGAACACCCATTCAATTATATTACTAGAGCCCATACTTCTTGCCCTTTGTCTCTCTATTAAGATCACATCAGGTACAGGCTCATTAGGATTGATCAATACCGTATCTACCAGATGTTGACAGACAGGAGCATATGCCACTGGATCAAATCCATCTTTGCTATCCAAGTTTCCCCATGCGTTAAGGTCAAATTTGATCCATTCTTTGACTAAAGGCGGTTTATTAAAGGGGAGCGTCTTATCCAGTTGTATTTTATTCAAAGAAAAGTTCTTTATCCCCATATCAATGGACAGTATGTTGTAATTGATATCGCTGTTAGGTTTGCTTGAAAACCTAGATGCTGATGGCGGGCTCAATAACTCTTCACTAATGATTGAAATTATCTCTGACTTGTTGCCCTTAGCGCCTAGTCCCATGTTATAACACAATTTTCGAAGCTGTGCAACAGTCGCCTTCTCAAGGCCTATCATTGTCTAGCTGGATCTCCTTTGATTTACGGTAGTTATATCGGATCTCTACTCTCAAAGTCTTTGTTTTGATGTTTTTGATCGTTTGTTTACCTTTTCTACATTTACCATGAAAAAATGACAGACAAAGTCTTCTCACTCAATTTTGACACAAACAGAAAAATTAAATGTGGGTTATATTCTCAGATGAAAATCAATGTAGAAGATTCGAAGAGTTTTCTGTTCAGTAAAGTTTATCGAGTTATAAATTGCCTTTCTATTTACATTCTGCTTCAATTCTGCTCTCTATATTTTGCTCAAAAGCATCCAGCTAGCTAATAATTACTACATCAATGGGATTTTTCACAAGCGTTCAACATTTGAAAGATGGTCAAAAGAATGACTCTGTTCCATTTGAAGAAGAGTACATCAAGAGAACAATTCGTTCCCCATCTAAGAGCAATGAATATCAAAATAACGCTTTCGCTCTACATTTTAACCAGATTGAACAAGTTTTGAAAGAGTCTGAGCATAGTGAACCAAAGAAGGAACATACACACAAGAGAAGAAGGTTTAGAGACATTTTCAAAAGAAACTCGAGCACACAAGCCAGTCCACAGACCAGTGATAGTAACAAGGAAAACGTGACACCTCCAACCACTGTCGCTAATCCACAGATTTCAGATGTTCAGTTCTCAACAGAACAAGATATACCAATTGCAAATGAGGCAAATCAGACTCAGCTGAGAAACAACAATTTTGAAATATTCAAAGATGACAATTCAAGTTTACAAATCAGCGTTTTTTAGAGACTCCAAAGAGAAAAAGAACCATCAGAGGTATCTTCAAATAGACAAAGAACAAAGATTCCAAGAGTCTTGGTCCAGATAAATTTTTAACTGCAAATAACTCATTGTTGAAAGAACAAGTCAATGAAACATCCAATGATACCGTTTCTGTGGCAAATGGCAAAACCCCAACATCAACCATCAGACCAGAATCACCTATTTTGGAAGTGAGGGAAACATTGACCCAAAGGTATATGAATGATAACTATGAGACGTTGATGAAGGATATGGATGGGTATGCTTTTGATTTGACTGTTGCTGAAGAAACGAATAGTCTCCATCATTTGATTACAGATGCGGTCCAAGCATTAAGTCCAAAGAAGAGTAGACCGCAAGACAGGGAAAGGGCAAACTCTTTAAGATTCAAGTCACTGCATCAAGTACAAACATGTTTGGAAACGGATAGTTGGAATCCATATGAGACTGCCAAAAGGGTTAGAGAAATTGATGCAGTGTCCATTAGCTCAGTTCATTCCCAAGATACTGGTAATGAAGTTGAAGTCGCAGACGCCGGTGATAAGAAGAAAAGACAAGGTAGATTCTCAACATTTGTCAGAAGAATGACATTGAGAGGAAGATCTAAGTCAGATCCTAACTATTTCACCGTTTCAAAACAGACAAATAACAGTTTGGATAGTGTGAATTTCCTTGGAGACCAATCTACTCCCAAATTGAATAGAACAATCAAGAGACAAAAATCTGATAATAATTTCCACCAAGCAAGTTCTAGTCATTTGTCTTCAGATTTTTTCAAGTCTGATAAAGAGCTTTCAACTCAAGAATCAAGTTTTACAGCTGTTGATGATTCCAAAGATGATTTCAAGACTTTAAAAGTCGACCTTGTTAACGACATTAGCTGGAGCGGCAAAACAAAAGTTGATACAGGGGAAGAGGGTGACGATACACAAGCTTTGCCATCCAAAATGAATGAAAACTTTGTCAAACAGCCAATTCAACCTGAAAACTTCAACTTTCATCACCAAATCACAGCACTTCCTGTTAAGGTTGAGCAGAATAATGAAAACATTTATAAGGACATTTTTTCCCAGATTCAATTAGGTAAAAAAGAGGAAGATTCTTTCAAACAGATGAAAAGACTCAATACTATACGAAGATCTAATAGTGCAAGATCAGTGAGAATAAACCCACTCAATCCTCAAACTCGACCAAAAGAAACTCCAGAAGTATCAGAAGATACACTTTCAAGACCACATACTAGTGCTGGAACAATGAAGATTCCAAGAAATATAAAAGATGGTGAGAGTGATGGAAAGTCATTGAAAGTGGAGGCTAGAACTTTTCCAAATAACCTTGAATGTCCTTGGAACCATGGTGATCTAGTGATAGATACCGATTTTGATGAAATGACAAGGCAAAATCAAGAATTTGAACATTTGAGAGGATTAGTGAAGAAGAACAAGATTCGCCAAAGACAACATTATTCAAGTGGTGGTGATGATTATTAGGTATATGTTTATTGATTTATTGTCTTCAATCTTCAAGTAGTGAGTAAGTGATAAAAACCGTTATAAATGTGAAGTAGTTACCCTACGAGATGAGGTGTCACGTGGAAATATTTCTTTTGTTAGAAAAATCTTATGCAGAGAGAGTTTGCATAGTAAGAACTTTTAAAACCTGATCTGACTATTTGTTGTCGATGGTTTCTACTGTTACTTACAAACAGAACAGAAGACCTGCTGGTCATGAAGTCTCTTCAAATGATCAAGCATTTGACCAAGTTTTAGAGTTTTTAAAAGCTTCTAAAGAAAATCATTTAAACATTGATGATGTGCTATCGTTCTTTGCCAAAGGTTATGGGACACAGATGTTGCAAAACTGGTCATACTATTCACAGTCAAGTGACTCTGGTAAATACACTAAATCCACTATCAGTTTAACAAAGTTTATCGGACTGTTATCCAAGCGTCAAGAAACAATCGAGCATGCTGTTAATATAGTCAAAGAGTTGTTAACCAGTTATCAAAAGACGATATATAGAGCGTTATCAGCAAACAAGGCGTCTGTTACCAATCCAACAATAAGAATACTGAATGAAGCTGTGATTATTAATAATGGAGCTTTAGTTGATGATTTTTTTGCATTGTTTGATTTTTCTTTACCAGTTCTACCAAAACTATTACAGCCTCCTAAACATTCGGTGAAGAATGCTACTGAAACCAAGAATAACGAGCAGTTATCAATCAGATATTGTTTTATTAGACTGTTGCTTAATATTTTAAAGTTCTCTGCACCATTGACTAGAAAAGATTTCATTTTGAACAATATGAAGATTACAGCCGCTTGGTTTAAACACATTCCAACTATTGATTCTCAAAATCTTATTGAATTGACATTACTTGTTTGGGATGAAAAGATCCTGAAAGAGCAGAGTTTCAAAAGATCCACCAAGTTGAAATTTTTCAACGAATGGAATCTAACAAAATTGACTCCATTGTACTATACCATTACTGAAAAAGAGACAAAATCAATTTTCAATCAGTTCATGATATCTATTGCAACTGATGCCACATATGGACTCAAATTTCCTCAAGACGAAAATTGGTTTATTGGTGAAGCTCCAAACTCTGCTGTCTCTGTCAATAATAATTTTTTCAAGTTGAACAACAGACTACTTTACAGTCTGGTATCTAATATGAAACCATGGGATGATGACGTTCAATTAAAAGCAGTTGTTGAGATCTTACAAGAAACTCCTGAATTAATTCCTGCATTCACAAACTATCTAGCATCTCGTGGTCTTCACGATCCAAAACTAACATCTTACTGGATTGGTCAAACATTGTTAATCAGTAAGATTATCAGATCTGAAATCCCAAGAGATATCGCTGAATATGCAGGAACTGCAGTTCCATTCAAGAAGACCATATCTGAACTCGTGGTTCCATCAGTGTTGAACAGAGCTGTGTTGACCAAATGTCTACAGTCTGAGCTGTTCGTTATCAGACAGTTATCAATACAACTAATTGTTGACTCTCTTCAAAAACTTCAAAGTTTCATCACACTTTATGAAGAAAAGAATTGGTTAGATGCTAAAGTTAATCTATTGAAACATATCTATTCTGTTCTTCCAGAGTTAAGCGTTTTAACTGCTTCTTTGACTGATCTATACACCAAACACCCAGAAAATAAGATCTTATTGGCTACAACACTTACTGCATTGAATGGCTACTCCATTTTCAACGATTCATATAATGTTTCTCATGCCGTCACTAAACCGTTTTTGGATGTCATTGCTGGAAAATCGTTTGCGTCAATTGATCTTGTTCTTCTTGATAATTTTTTCAAATTACAAGAAGGGGAAACTTCTCAATTAAAATGGTGGAACAAGTCTGACAACAATTCATCATCCCTATTCGCCTCATTAATAAAACTTGCCGCATCAAATAATTCAGTTAGACCTAAAGTTACATCATTATTGAGCAATCTTATCAAACAAACAGTCGCTTTGAACTATGATCTAGTTAAGGAAGATCCAACAATTGGCTTAGTTCGTTCCTTAGCATCTGTTACAAAAGATTATGATATTGAAAGCGATGAAGTTACCAAAATCTGGAAACTTCTGGATGAATCTGTCTCAAGATGTATCAGAACACCTTTCAAATATCTTGATCAATCCAATGAAAACAAGAGAATTAGTCCATTAATCTTAACAATTTTTGAGCAGTGGAAGTTTGTGGAAAAAACAACAAGTTATAAAGCAGTCTCCACTTGGTTGGTCCTGTTTGTGCATTATCTATTGATAATTGGTGAACCAGCAGATATTCTCATCAAATTGCTGAGTGAAGCGGAGTTGGATTTTAACTTTGAACCATACGTTTTCACCAAGAGTTATGAAGCCTCTATTTCTTCAATTAAAGAGGGTGGTCTATTTGTGGATCTTTCAAAACTTTACTTCTTTGAATTCATCACTACTGCTTCCTTTAAAGATATATTGAGCTCTACCAATATTCCTCTCAATGATTTCGACATAGTGGGCGCATTATCAAGAATCTCCTCTATTTCACAAGATGGTAATCTTACATTACAAGAATCAGAAAGTGTATTGTCAAATATCCTTTCAAAAGTGGGTAACTATTGGTTCACTCATTCAGAATCTTTGAAAAAGTTTTCATCTATTAAGTTCTGGGACCAATTGTTCTTTGGAGCACCAGGTGAAAAGTCATTGTACGTTTCTAATGTACTAGGAGATATTTTTTCACAGTTAGATTCATTCAATAAGGCTGATTTCAGTGAAAAGGTTAAGTCTCTACTTGATGTTAAATTATCTAAAGAGCAGCAGGTTGTGCTTACTGAATCATTGTGGGCTCTAGATAATGAATCTTTAAGAAAGTCTCTTGAAAGTGATAGTGATATTATTAAGCTTGGAGCTTTGAAATTGTTGTTAAAACGCAAACAAACTCTTCATTCAGAGACTCTTGCAACATTATTGAAATCTGAATCTTTGATCTTGACTTTGAATGAATTTATTGTTAAAGGTTTGGTTGTTTTCAATGAATTTTCCTCATTTTTTAACTCCATTATTGACATTGATGGAACCCTTCCTATCTTCAAGTCTATCTCCAACATTGGCTCTGCTATTGTTGAATTACTTGATTTCTCCCTGGCTAAAAATGATCCTATTTTCATCACATATATCGCTTCGTCTCTGAACAACGAGTCCATGGACAATCTAGAGATGACAGAGTCGTTGAATACAGTTCTTGCTAAAGGTAAAGCCAAGGCAGAAGAACTGATCAAGAATGAAGATTTTGCTGATATTCCTTTCAATCAACTTTTGAATATTTTCACAAATAAGAAACTATCAGTCTCAGAAGATCAAAAGACTTTGTTGATAAATTATGCTTTGACCAAAGTGAAGAACAAGTATACCCCAGAGATATCCAACTTTATCAAGTCTTTTGGCTCAACCGAATCTAGTGAAGTCAAGACTTGGATCAACAAATCTGTTCTTTATTTGACTAAAATCTTTGCTGAGTTTACTGAGTTCCCTCCTTCTTTCTTCGAATTCGTTGATAGTTTCAAAGATTTATTGTTTGCTATTAAGGCACCTAAACTGTTGAACAAGTCCAATGTTAATGCTTTGTTAGAAGTTATTTTCACCAAATGGGTCAAACATGAGAAGGCCTTAGAAATTGCTTCAGTAGTTATTATTGCTGGTACTAAACCACTGATTGAGTTCAATAGATTATTGCAGATTTTTGTTAACAATGAAGAGATTGGTTTCATCAAGAATGGTTCTTCTAAAGCTAAATTTTATTCTTCACTAATCATCTCCAGACTTTTCAATTTTGATATTTCCAAAAACACCAACGTTATTTTCCAAGAAAGAATCTTAAGCTTTTACAGTGGTTCTACTAGACCTGAGGATTTGTTGTTATTTGACGTCCTTGAGAAACTGGAATCTAAATTAGAATCATCTTGGATTGATCAAGTATATAATTGGGAATTCTTGGAATTGTTGAATGAAGCAGAGGAAGATCTTATCGGTGAAACCAGACTAATTGAAAAGAAACAAGAAGGTTTCTTGATAACCTTGAACAAAAAGTTCATCTTGAACGGTTTAAAGAACTACTCTGTCATCCGTCATCAACTACCATCTAATAAATGGAGTGATATTCAGAGATTCTATGATTCAGTCTTGATCACTTCATCTGAAGACTACCAACAAACCAAATATGATCCACTATTCTTATCACTTTTGATAATCAATAATGATGAATTGATTGAGATCACCAAAGATGAAGAAACAAATGATATGATTGTGAAGTCTAATATGAAGAAGTTGATTGACTCTCAGTTGTTGAGTAGCATTCTTATCAATCTTGCAAGTTCTGATGAAACGGTTATCAGAGTTACGAAAAGTATTCTGGCTTCGTTGTTGAACTCTTTAAAAGATGAGAAAACATCAGCTACATTCAAAGATCGTCATATTTTTGAATTATTCATCACCAAAATCTTGTACACTTTTGAACAACCAGACTTTAATGCTTCTGGTTTTTCACCTTTGATATTCATCTTCATTGCAAATCTGGTCCCTATTTTGAACAATCCTGGACATATGTTATTTGAAAAAACCTACAGATGGGTTCTTAAATCTCCATCACTCAAGCCAAATGAGGTTCCTTTATTCAGTGAGATCACAACTGTCAGCTCCGGCGGTGAAGATTCTGAAGTCCATTACAGGGAAATCAGTTGGTTATTATCCAATTTCATCACAAGTATCAAGAACAAAGATGATATCCAATTGTTAAGAAATAAGAACATCTTTGCATGGCTTTTGAACTTGCAAAACTCACCATACGTTAATTTCCGCATCAAATACTTGATCATTGAATTGTTGTCAACTTTCCAAAATACAGAAACTGGTGGCGATATTTTAATCTCGAGATTTGGTGGCTTGAGTCATATTGAACAAAGAATAACATCCATTATTGAGGATTTGAAAGAGAAGAGAGATGTTGATGAAGTTCAAAAACAACAAGAGTTGTTGAACCTGAAACAAATTGCATTGAAGTTTGGCATTATTTTGAAATCAAAGAAACGTTTATCAGAGTGGGCTGGGGATGATGTTGAGGGATATGTCAAAAGAGCTCTGAAAAACTGAATTTGAAACTTGCATTAAACTCTTTTAATTAGAATACATTCTGTTTAAACATGTAAAAAATATTGCATTTTACTAAGTTTGTACATTAGCTTTCATTTATTAGGAAATTGGTTTTATAAGATGAAGTCTTCAACCAAACTCTGGAACCCCTCTGTCTCTCCCAAAGAGTTAAGCCACATGGCCTCATTAGAAATATCCCTCCAGAGTTGACTTTCCCCTTCGGTCTCAACGCCCTGTTGTAATAAATGTAGGGTATCTAGAACCGGTTCTTGAACTTCTTCACTCAAAGTAGGATGCAAGACAGGAGAATTCATCAAGGACAAGTTAACGGCATTGTGTGTCTTTTGAATCTTTGAGTTATCGTTTCCTGGTCCACGGCGCAAGGAAGATTCGTTTGGTTGTGAGATAGGATATGATGTGTTGGTGTAAGCAGGTGCCAACATGTGATTTTCTGGAGTTGAGGAAACACTTGAAATATCAGACGTTATTTCATTCTGTAGTGATGATCTTGAAATTGGTTTATGGGCATTTAATGACATGGAATTTGAACGCTTGCGTTTTCTTGATTTGGTATCCACTTCTGTTGAACCATCCTCATGTTTAGCAATCAATGAGCTCATTAGACCATTAAAGTCTAAGGCTGTGATTAATTTTAACAACTGAGCTCTTCTTAAAGCAGCAGGATGATTTCCCAAGTTTCTCATCTTACTGAAAATTAACATTGCATGATCAAGGTGTTCATAAGTAGCTTGATGAACACCGAATGCAGCATTGAACAAAATAAGGGTTGCAGCAGATGTGAATAGATATTCTCTATCCATGTAACCAAATAATGCAACCATATTATCAGGCATTAAAGACCAAAGTGCTCTAATTGTGTTGATTGATGCTTGGAATGAGGAGTTGAATAAAGTTATTATTGATTTTGAATAATTATTCAAATCAATGTACTTGTTTTGTTTCTGGTTTTCTTTCAACTGTTTGGATGCAAAATGAAACAATAAAGGTCTGACTGCAAGATTGATACCTTGGAAGTATTCACTCATGATATTGGTGTTTAATCTTGAAATCTGTAAATCTTCTTGACTGAAGTCTTGTCTCAAGAAATCAGGTAAGTTCTGTTTCCATTCAATTAGCTGTCCAACTAGTTCAGCAAGAACAGGTAAAATATTAGCATCTGGTTGCTTTTGGTATAAACATGACAAGATCTTTGCATTAATTTGGGTGATTTTGACACAGTTGGTGATGTACTCAGCCTCAGGAAATATATAATGTTCACAACCAGCAGGAGGGTTGAACATATCAAAGTCATCAGGAAGCTCAGTTCCAATACTAGAATCATTCAAAGACAGAGGTAGGCCTGCCTTGGAAGATAACATTCTTTCGTACATATAAATGGTCCACCATAAACGTCTTCTGTGTTCTAATTCATATCTTGTAACATTTTCTTTATCAGCATCAACGTGCATACCAAGAATCAAAGAGGCTCTTAAGGCTAAACCAAAATAAAAGTATGAAGCAACAGTACAATCAGCAACCTGTAAATAAAAGGCATAAAGTAGTAAAACTTCAATACCACCTTCTCTGGCTAAGTTATCAATAGCACCAGATGAGAAAAGACCAGTGAAAAGTTCAGAAGCTTGATGAAAGAAACCAGAACCAGGTAATTTAGCATCTTGTTGTGATAATTTATTTCCATTGACATTATTTGCAGTTCCTAAATACATTTCACCAACAGCAAAAATCAATAATACTTTACAAAACCAGATAGTTTCGATAATTGAATCAGATTTGTTATCAGTGGCAATTCCGTCATAAACTCTTCTTAAATTCTCCTTAACAACTCCTTCATTGAAGAAATAAAAACATCCATCATTATATTGGATAAAAGTATCAACAAGTAACATGGCATAAGAATATGAAGGCATGGTAAAGTTGACAGAAACACCAGGTCTGTTTTTGGTCTTTCCAAGCATGATTCTATAAGCATTACCTTCTCTTTCCAAAACAGTTTCCGTCATCGATAGACTTGGAACTTCAGGATTTGCAACATCTTCATAATTAGTATGAGAAATCATATTCTGAACTTGAATACCAAATAAAGTCATGGAAGAAGAACCAACATAGAACTTTTGACCAGTTCTAGAATACACGAGTTTATGTTCTTGATTTCCAAAAGGAATGATAATCTCATCTTTATTAGCATCAATGCCTGAATTGGAAGCAGTATTATCTTGAAAAGTTGCATTCAAAACCACGCCCATGTCTGAACTTTCAACAATATTTTCCATGTCAAAAGTGGTAGCTTCAGTGACATGTTCTGTTGATAATGCTTTGGGACTTACCTCCACGGTCTCTCCATCTGGAGATTCTTTTTTAGGAACGGTCTTATTGTTCAATTTTAAGCTAGCGTTTTCTTTCTTCAGCCTGGCGATGGCATCATGGAGTTTTTGAAGGTACTTCATTGAAACGACAATCTTCTTCTCACCTTCAATGTACTCACAGGTAGCATTTGCCTTGGTACATTTCAAGCAGGGTTCACCACCTGGGCATTTGATATGTCTTTCTCGACATCTAACGCAACTAAAACTGATAGTTAATAACCAATAAAAACTATTAAAAACTGGAAAAAACTCACGCTATGGATGATCTTTTCACTTTAGTAGTAGCACCAGCCACCTGATCTTCTGTTCCCGGCATCCTTTCGACTCTTCCTCGCCAGTTGTGGTTTTTAGTCCTTTATCAGTAAAGTGGAAGAAACCTTCGAGATCATCGGGAAACGACACCCGTCCCCACTTTAGTCACGTGATAAGTATATTTTTTATTAGGCATAACCAGTCACAACTGCAGTTTTGACGCCTTATGCAACAAAAAATCAAGCTCCAGTTTTCGTTCGGCCACTCTGAGGGAAAAATTTCACGGGCCAATTAAAAAAAACCTTGAAAATTGTTGAAAAGAAAAACAAAAAAAAAAGCTCTAAAAAGGTGTGAATTATCAACAAACAAGGAACTAAAATGTCTTCTGTCTTGGTACGTCGTTTAGTGTTTTGCAAGAGTGTCCACGGCTTGCTGAAGAATTTCTAGGAGAACGCTCATATGCGACTCTTGCAAGGTCTGACACCCTCTTTTGCATCTTTTCATGGAGTCGAATATCTGAATTTCAATATGTTCCATCGAGATCAAGGGGGTGGTGAAAATTTCTTGACTGAACCAGGGAGGATACTCAATTGCATAATTCTAAGGAGAAACTAATACTAACATTACAAATAGCGTTCATCTGCTGCCTCAAAATTAGACTGGACAAAAATCATTTCCAAATTGGGATTGACTGGTCAAACTGCCGCTTCTTTATCTGCTTTCAAAAAGAGAAACGATGAAGCCAGAAGATCTGTCCTTGAATTAGAAAACCAATCCACTGAAGTCGACTTCGCCCACTACAGATCCATTCTTAAAAACCAAAAAGTCATTGATTTGATTGAAAAGGAAGTCAACGCTTACAAACCAGTTAAATTAGACGTTTCAGCACAATTGAAATCTATTGAAGCTTTCGAATCAAAAGCCATTGAAAGTGCCACTGCCACTGAATCCGTTGTCGCCAAAGAATTATCCGACTTGCAAAAAACTTTGAGTAACATTGATGCTGCTAGACCATTCGATGAATTAACCGTTGATGACGTTGTCGCTGCTCAACCAGACATTGATGAAAAAGTTACCTTATTGGTCAAGAAGGGTATCTGGACCGCTCCAGGTTACAAAGAGAAATTCGGTGACTTGACTGTTATGTAGACACATTCACAAAATTTATATTACCTTCTGGTTGGTGTTAGAAATCATTTTATTACATTTTAGAACAAAAACTGGTGTTTTTTTGTTTAGCGTATGATCATCTGGATTACAATCACAGTTATGAATTGACGAAACCAATGCTCAAACAATCCAATACACATATTGATTATGATCTTTGTCGTAGTTTCACCTTTAATTTTTTTCGATACGTTATATTTTTTATGAACAATGGAATCTTCTCTCACATACACTGCTAAATATTACCACCAATGGCAACTCTAGAGACTGAAGCTTCCTCGCCTCAGCAGAAGTTGGCAGAGAAGTTTTTAACCAATCTAGACGTTGAACGTCAGGCAGATTTATCACAAACGGAGGATCTTCTGAAATCTCTTAGTGTGAAATCATTGGTAAAAGCCCAACTTGCCATCAATAACTTGGTATTTGACTCAATGAGAACAGGTCTTGGTGGTCGTATTATTATTGAACTGAAGAGTGATTCTGGTACTGGTGAGTTCAAAGCTGGTGACTTTAAGAATGGTGATATAGTGAAGATATTGAACAAGAATAAATCAGACTCAACAAGCACATCTAAACCAGATAAATCCAAGAATGCAAAGTCATCATCGAAAACAGACTCCTCTTCTGATTCCAATACACAAACAGGTGTCGAGGGTATCATCTCTCGCATTTCTCAAAACAGTGTGATCATTAGTGTGGAGGAACAATACGCTGAAGCTGTTGGTGATTTGAACAGAGTATGGATCGCTAAGTTGAGTAATTCAATCACATACAAAAGAATGGAGTCAACCATGCGAAAACTGGCCGAATTCAAAGACAATGAACTACCTGAACTTTTCCAGATCTTACTCAATACAAAGCCTTTCACTTATAAACCACCTAATCAATCAATTGATGATATTACGTATACCAATACAGGATTGAATGAATCACAAAAAAGAGCTATTCAATACTCGCTGGGCTCTCCATTGACTTTGGTTCATGGACCACCGGGAACTGGTAAGACTACCACTATTGTCGAAACGATCTTGCAATTGACTGCTCGTGGAGAGAGAGTATTGGTGTGTGGACCATCGAATATATCGGTTGATACGATACTGGAAAGATTATCTCCACATTATAAAGCCAACGAATTGATTAGAATAGGGCATCCTTCAAGATTGTTGGATAGTAATTTGAAACATTCTTTAAGTTTAGTCTTGGATGATGCAGATGATGGTGTTGTTCTCAAAGAATTAAAAACGGAGATTGATCAGACTTTGAAGAAGAAGATCAAAAAGTCAAAGTCATACAAAGAAAAAAGGGAAATTTATTCACAGGTTAAAGATATGAGGAAAGATCTTAGAGTTAGGGAAAAGAAATCTGTTAATCAAGCTTTATCAGGAGCCAAAGTGATAATATCAACACTTCATGGTTCCAGTTCAAGAGAACTTAAAGGCGTATATAATACGAGCTCGCCTTCTTCTGTTGAGCACTTGTTTGACACTATCATAATTGATGAGATTTCACAATCGTTAGAACCACAATGTTGGATCCCATTGATTCATCATAAAACTGTTAAAAAATTAATTCTTGCCGGTGATAACAAGCAATTACCGCCAACTATCAAAACTACAAATAATAAATCCAAGAATATTTTGGAGAAGACTATCTTTGATAGGTTAATTGGGATTTATCCAAATGCAGAGTTCAAAAAGTTTTTGGACGTGCAGTATAGAATGAACTCAAAAATAATTGAGTTCTCTTCAAAGTTCATGTATGACAATAAATTGAAATCACATGAATCATGTGAAAATATAAAACTGTTTGAGTTAGATCATATTGAGAAAAATCCAACGACTGAAGAAAGTATGATATGGTACGATACACAAGGTGGTTTATATCAAGAAAGGTCAGATGATTTAGAAAACAATGAAATAATTCAATCGAAATACAACGATCAGGAAGCTGCATTAGTATTGTCACATGTGGAATCATTAATCAATTCTGGTTGCTCTTTCGAAGATATTGGTATCATATCTCCGTATAGTGCACAAGTATCCCTTTTGAAGAAAACTTTACAAGATGCATTCGATTCCAAAGGTGATAATAAGCAAATTGAAGTTCATACGGTTGATGGTTTCCAAGGAAGAGAAAAAGAAGTCATAATAATATCATTGGTTCGTAGTAATGATGATCATGAAGTTGGGTTTTTGAAAGATGAAAGAAGAATGAATGTGGCCATTACAAGGGCAAAAAGACAATTGGTAATTGTTGGTGATATGGAAACGTTAGATGGAAGTAAAAATAAATATTTAAAATCGTTGGTGGAATATATGGAAAACGAGGCGGATTTAATCTACCCATGATATTACACATCTTTAGAAATTAATAAATGTACTGCATTCTGTGTGATTATATTTCTAATTAGCTCATCTGATCATTACAACCCTTTGTTTTTTGCATTAGCTATTAATCGGATATTAACGATCAGGAATCCAGAAATTAACATCAAAATCAGCGCTCACAAATTGCTGATACTTAGGATTGAATAGAACCATTCTAGGATTTTTATCAACATTACTCGTTAGTTTCGTCAATGGTGGAACAACTCCTCCTTTTTTGTTTTCATCCACTTCAAATAAAGAAATAGACCCTTCACCAGTTCCACTCAATACATATTTCGCATCTGGGGTAAAACATGCAGTACCAGAGTTTGGCCATTCAGAAGTTGGAACACTTACCGGGATCTCAAGCTCATTAACTATTCCACCTTCAAACGAATCATAAATTAAATGATTACCATTCAAAGCAGAAGCTAGGATATACTTATTATCATTTGAGAACTCAATTTTATTAAAGTCGAATCTTTCAGGAAGGGATACTTCCAGAAACGGTACTGATCCCAGCATTCTGATGTCCTTCAGTTGTAGCACTGGTTTCTGTTGTCCATTGTTCACATGATTTGAAGAAGCAACTGCCAAAACCATCCCAGATGGATCAAAAGATGTAAAAGCAGTACATTGCATTGGGAAAGAGCACTGTGCATTTGAAGATCTCAAATCCCACAGCTTTATTGTGGAGTCTAAAGAAGAACTCACTACCAAATCTTGGGTCGGACTCACTTCGATGGAATTGACTAAGTTCTTATGACCTTTGAAATATCTAACAAATGAGTTGTCATGAAGAGATAGATATCTCAATGTATGATCGTCAGATTGAACACTGGATGCATAAATACAGTGTTGACTACTGTGTGTAAATCTGGCCATATAACAGCCATACTTCTGAGACTGTACCGTCTTTATTAGTTTTCCTCTGATTGTATCATATAGTTGAATGCTTTTATTGATTGATGTGGCAATGAGGTACTGTCCGGAATCATCAAAATCCAACGTCGTGATCAGTTGGTTTTCCGCAAAGAACTTCTTGGAATGTCTGAACCTAGCGTATGGGTTTGGTTTGTGGCTCATCACGATTAGAATCGGTGTTATCTTGAGTTACTTTGCTTCATTTTAGAGATGTAAACAAAAAATCTGTGAATATGTGGTGTATGGGTGTTATGATGATAGTATGGAGGAGTTATTTGGAGACATTACAGTCAAATGAGAAGAAGCCGGTGATGATTGAAGAGGGAATGGGAAGCATTGACATTAATTTGCTGATTAGATAATTTCAACTCTCAACTTCTAGTTTCTTAGTAAAAAGTTGTTGAAGATTTAAGAATCAAATCAAAACAATTTTGAACCTTTACTCTTTCCCAACTACAAACACAACACATATCAACGGTAAAACATCCATAATGAACGTGAGTATCACTAAACAGAAACATACTCTTAAAGAGACCCAGCCACTAACACTCTCCAGCTCGGAACACTCGTCCACTACTCAATCGACATTCTCTTTGTTTCCATGCTCCTAGGGTCCTTGAGAAAGAACTACAACATCGAGCTAATCACAGACAACAAGCATTTGAAGCAGCTCCTCGACTTCGGTGCATCGTGCTACGACAAACTCGTCTGGTACGCTTCTGGATCACAATGGTTCAGACGTCGTGGCTTATGATTTCTGTGACTGCTTTTCTTGACTAATGGGACATAATTGATAAGGGGGTATAGGGAAAATTAAAAAATTGATGATAATGATATTTGAAGTTGATGGTGTATTGAGCTATGGGTGTGCTAAAGTCGAAGAGTTTGAGTGTGCGTAACTCCATCGTGGAGTTAAAAAACAAGCTATTCACCAAACATTACATGAAACCAAACAACTTTCCAGACTTGGTGATCTTCACGTTTGTGCTCATGTGGCAAATATTTGAATATTATGATCTTGATTCGGAAAGAATCATTTTCCTGATCAAGATATCATCCAATTGTGTTACGCTAAATGATGGGTTAGCTGAAGAATTAATTGCTGAAATTGCGAAGATGGTGAAAGTTGTGGAGAAAATAATGAGGTCAGAAGATAGGAGGCTCTGGATAGATTTGTTTGCCTTGGATCTGTATAGGTTAAAGTTCAAGATCATTCCATTGTTGAAACTGTCGTACAACAACATCAGTCAACAAACAGGGTTTAATGAATGGTTAATTTATGAGTTGAACAGTTTGCAAAAATTACTTCAATTGAATTTCAAGAGTTTGGAAGCTGTTACTAGTGAGAAAGAATTATCCAATTGTTACAGTGAAAGAAATCATATTGCCGCTAATTTCATCAACTTAGCTGCTAATGACTTTGAAAGGCATTTAACAAATTATAAGATATATCATTACGATGGCACTTTAACAACCATGATCAACCTTATGAAAAATGAATCAATCAAGGTGTTTGATCTAATATCCAACAATTCTTACTACTTCATAAATGCTATACAAAGCTCTTTGGATTTATTCTTCAAAATGAGTAACTTCAATTCAAAATGTATGAAATCAAGAAACTTTTTGCAAAATAGTGATAATTTTAAAAGTCTATCTCAATTTCAAGGAAAGACCATCCATTTACTACAAGATGCAATGGTGGAATACATCGTGTATGTTTCAAAGATGAAAACTTTCAAAGAATTCAAGAAGATCAGGAAGTCTTTGGAAAGACTTGAGCTTAACCTCGATTCTTTAATCGGTTGCTGCGAACATGGATCATCGTTAATAAAAACAATTCAAGTTGATCTAAAAATCGACCCAGATAAAGAAATTGATAACATCAACAAGGAATATCAACACAGGTGTTGTGCAATGGTTGATCTCATGAGCATGTCTACGATGGCATTGGAAGAGACAGTTAACGAAATACAATGATACAAAACAAAATATATTCTAAAAGCTTGTTATAACCTAAATAGCTATATATTAACACGGAAAGCTAAAGAAATTATTCGTAGATCCATCCGAACAAAGAGTGTTTGTAGTCAACTAATTCTTCTTTTTTGAACCACAAAGCAATTTCTTTGTTAGCGTTTTCAACAGAGTCAGAACCGTGACAGACGTTTCTACCCATGTCAATGGCAAAGTCACCTCTGATGGTACCTGGAGCAGATTGGGTTGGGTTGGTAGCACCTAAAAGAACTCTACCTTGTTTAACGGCATCTTTACCTTCCCAGACAGTAGCTAAGATTGGACCAGAAAGCATGTAAGACAACAAAGATGGGAAGAACGGTTTGGAAGTCAAATCAGCGTAGTGTTCTTTCAACAAAGATTCAGTTGGAGTAACTAATTTAATACCAACTAATTTGAAACCTTTGTTTTCGAAACGGGACAAAATTGAGGCGACTAAACCTCTTTGGACACCGTCTGGTTTGATAGCAATGAAAGTACGTTCGCTGGACATTATGAGTGTTGATCTGGGGAGAAGAGAAGAGAAAAAGATTTTTCATAAGATTTTTTTTTTCACGTTTTTTCTCGACGTGTAAAGATGAACGTAACATTTAATTGGATGGAATTAATTTTGTGAGATGTGATAGGAATTTGGTGCATTATGAAGTAGAAACTACTATCTCTTTTATCAGTCTAATAAACTACATTTTATAGCACAAATCAGTAAAACTTGTGCTAAAATGCGTCAAATTCCAGATCAAATTCTCATCGTGGGGTCACCCGGCCCTGGAATTAGCAGCCCTGGTTCTGCCATTCTTGTATGGGCATTTTTAACCTGAAATTTCAGTTCAAGTTTCAATCAAAAATAAACAAACTCGTTGTTTATCTGATATTTCCATTCAGAGAGAGTCTTCAGTCACATTGGACCGTGAATTGACGTCTGTTTAGCTCAAGATGTCTGCCGAAGATAGCGTGCCACTGCTTCCATCGGATCAGCTAGCGGAGATCCCTGCTCAGGTATGTGTTGCATTATGTGTCTATGTTTGCTTGAGTGTATACTAACAATAATTCAATTAGCAAAAAGATATCATCAAAGAAGAGTTGAAGAGTGAACCTGAACCAGTTAAAACTGAATCAATTGATGAAGAGAAAATCAAAGAGGCTGAGAAATTGGCATTGAGTCAGCAGAGAGCATCCGTCCCTGCATCCTCTATTGGTTGGAAACAAATTGGTCAATGGGAAGAGAAAGACGCATTGACTGCTGAAGACGAATTGATGGACTTAGCTACTCCTACATTGTTGGATAGTTATTTACCAGAAAAGTTTTATGGTGATTGGTATCATACTTTGGCCATTATTATCCTATCTGGATTTTTATCCTTTGTTTTTGGTTGGTTTAATTTCTCAGTTGCTCCTGTGTTTTTCATTATTTTAGTTTCTGCTGTTTATTATAGAACATCAATCAAGAAATACAGAGCAACTATCAGAGAAGATATTCAGAAAGAATTCACTGTCAAACATATTGAAAATGAGTATGAGACTATGGACTGGTTAAACACATTCTTGGACAAGTATTGGGTCTTCTTGGAACCATCTATCTCTCAAATCGTCACTGAACAAGTAAACCCAATTCTTGCATCTAATGAAGCAATCCCTGCTTTTGTCAAATCAATCTGGATTGATGAGTTTACTGCAGGAACTAAACCACCAAGAGTTGATTTTGTTAAAACTTTACAAATTCCAAAAGATGATGTCGTTGTTATGGATTGGTCTTACTCATTCACTCCTCATGCCACTGCTGATTTGAGTGTCAAACAGATGAAAAACTATGTTAATCAAAGAGTTGTTGTCAAGGCTAAATTATTTGGTTTAACAATTCCAGTCATTGTTGAGAACGTTTCGTTCAGAGCATGGGCTAGAGTCAGAGTTAGAATGACTCCATCTTTCCCTCATATTGAAACAGTTAATGTTTCCATCATGGAAACCCCAGAAATTGACTTTGTTTCTAAATTGTTTGGTGAATCAATTATCAATGGTGAAGTTTTAGCTTTCCCTGGTTTATTGCCTTTAATTTATGAATTGATGTGGAAATTCGCTGGCCCAATGTTGTTCAAACCATTCTCTTTCCAATTAAATATCCCTCAATTATTGTCTGGTTCTAACACTTCAATTGGTATCTTGAACCTAAGAATTAAGTCTGCTAAAGATTTGAAAGCTGCTGATCGGATTTTGGGTAATACCATTGATCCATATTTGACTTTCACTTTCAATGGTACAGATATTCTTGGTAAAACAAAAACAATTGAAAACACTTTCACTCCAAAATGGAATGAATCTATCAATGTCTTGGTTAGTTCTTTCACTGAACCATTATTGATCACTGTTTATGATTATAACGACGATCGTAAAGATAAGAAAATGGGCCAACTTCAATTGGATTTGAATGAAGTTTCTGATACCCCTACTGCTCAAAACAAAGTTGGTGTTTTCCTAAGAAATTCTAAGCCTGTTGGTGAATTATTATTTGACTATGAGTTTAACCCAACTTTGGAACCAAGAACTTTACCTGATGGATCTGTTGAAACTCCTGAAGACCTAAACACTGGTTTAGTCAAAATTGATATTTCTGAAATTAGAAACATTAAACCAGAAGGTCAATCTGATAAAGTTAGTTCATACACCGAAGTTTATTTCAATGATGAACTAATTAAGAAAACTGCTGTGTTCAAAGCTAATGACAATCCAGTCATAAATGTTTCATTTGAAAAGATTATTCTTGATCGCCGTAAATCCAAATTGAAAATTTTAGTCAAGGATCCAAAAGGTAAAATTCTTTCAGCTTCTATTGAAAGATTGAATTCATTGATTGATCTTTCTGAAATCAATAGAGATTGGGCCTCATTCTCAAAAGGTGAAGGTGAATATAAAATCTCAACTACTTACAAATCAGTTGAAATTAAAGATGCTCCTGGTGCTGGTGGTTACACTCAACCAATTGGTGTTGTTCGTATCTTATTAAACAAAGCTGAAAATTTGAGAAATCTTGAAAAAGTTGGTAAGAGTGATCCATATGCCCGTGTTTTGGTCAATGGTATTCAAAAGGCTCGTACTGATATGATTGAAGGTAATTTGGATCCAGTTTGGAATGAAACATTATATGTTCCAGTTACCTCTTCAAATCAAAAGTTTACAATTGAAGTAATGGATGCTGAAAGAAATGGTAAAGATAGAACTTTAGGATCTTTCGATATCAAAACAGGTGAAATCATTGAAAGAAATGAAGATAACACTAAATATGTTGAGTATGTTGATGACCATTTAAGAACTGGTAGATTAATTCACAAGAAAGGTCCAAAAGGTATTGTTACTTATGCCTTGTCATTTTATCCAACATTACCAGTAAAGACATTGGAAGACATCTATGATGAACAAAAGGCTAAAGAAAAGAAAGAAAAGGCCAAACAGAAAGAATTGGAAGAGAATAAGGACAAAAAGAAGAAACCTTCAGATGTTGAAGAAGAAGACTTCGAAGAGACTCACAGAAAAGAATTATCCTTAACAGAACTTGTCTCATATCCTTCTGGTTTGGTGGCATTCACAATCCTATCTGGAGATTACCATAACACTGGTACTTACTTACAAGTTTTTGCTGATGGTCAAGGTTATCCAAGTCATGTTTCACCTTTGATTAATCAAAAGAAAGTCACAGCTCCTCACACTGGTGATGTTTTAATCAAAGAATTGGAATGGTCCACTTTAACTTTCAGATTGGTCAAAGACAAGGATGCAACCAGAGTTGAAGATGCTATTGCTGAATCTACAATTCCAACTTTGAGTTTATTGAAAAATTCATACAGTGAACCAAACAATTTGACTCTCACTGGTTTAGGTAACAATAAGATTACACTTCAAACTCAATGGACTCCAATATTACCGTCTAGATTACCTGAATCTGATTTGATCACTAACTCTGGTTCTTTGGATTTGAATATCGTCAGTGCTTCGAATTTGATCAGTGCAGACTCAAATGGTAAATCAGATCCATTTGTCAAGGTTTACATAAACACTACTGATACTGACTCTGTCTTCAAAACTAAAACTGTTAAGAAGACTTTGAATCCAACTTTTGATGAAAAAACTTCAATTGATATCAACAACCGTGTCAATACAACTTTAATCTTCAAACTTAGAGATTGGGATTTTGGTGCTGGTCAAGATGATGCATTGGGTCAAACTTCTTTAGAACTGGCTGAGATTGATCCATTTAATCCATCAGAATTTGAACTCCCAGTTGCAGGCCCTGATGGTGAAGATGGAGGTAGCTTAGTTGTAAAGACAAGTTTCAGACCAAGATACATCGTTCATGTCAATAAACAATCAACCAATATTGGTGATGTCGGTCTCAAAACCATTGGTACTGGTTTAGGTGCTGGTTTGGGTGCTGGTAAATCATTCGTTGGTGGTGGTATTGGTGTTGTCGGTAAAGTGAAGAAGGGAATCTTTGGTGGTAAAAAAGGAAAAGAAGAACAAGAGTAATTTTGACTCTATTAATTGAATTTTGTACTTTTAGTTTCTAATGACAATATGACTTATTCTAACACTTAATTGTAATACTACGAGTTTCTAAGATTTCATCATATATTGTAGATCATAAAAATCTCTTTGTACCTTGATCTGATTGAGTCATATCGAGATTGAGTCACGACATTCAATGCTTTTGTTCCTTGACCCAATTTTGAGCATCATTCAAACCTCTTTTAGCTTGGTCAGAGGCAACGTCGATTCCTCTCTTTGTACCAGAGATTGCATCATCGGCATTAGACCATAATTTGGAGTTAAGGTCTTTGGAAGTTTGGGAACCCCATTTCTTTAGACTCTCAGTGGCATCTTCAAGTCTCTTTTGAGCTTCTTCGAGATTCTTCTTTGAGTTTTCCTGAACTTCAGATGATTTCTTGGAACCCCAATTGTACCAGGAGTTCTTTGATTTTCTGGCTTCATTTTCAGCATCTTTCAAAGATTCTTGTGCATCATTATAGTACTCTTGTGCTCCTTGAGCCGTGCTGTCATATTTCTTGTTGGCCCATCTCTTCCAAGAATCAATTGTGGATTCGACTTCATCTCCTAATTGTTTTCTGGTGTATTGGGATTTCTCAGCGGCGGGACTCAAACGACGTCTTGCCTCGTCAGCTTCATCTCTTGCAAACGTTTCAGCAGACTCGCCCCAACCTCTCAATGAACGGGAAGCAGTATCAGCCAATGCGCTTTCCTTTTCAGGTGGAACATGGTATCCTCTCAACCAAGCATATAATCCAGAGTTGTCACCAGTTCTACCCAAAGCATCTTTAGCTTGTTTCTTCCACTCTTCTAATTTATCGGAAGCAGAGTTCAATTGATTCTTAGCAGCCTCCAATTGTCTGTTGGCTTCTTCATTGAGTCTCTTCTTTTGAGGATCATTGTCAAACCAACCAGGTTTGGTGCTTTGCACTCTCTTTTGTGCTTCATCCACCAAATTTTGAGCATCTTGACGAGCTTTGTTTAATGCATCTTCGCTTTGAGCTCTAGCAGATGAACCCCAGCTGAAGAGTGAACTCTTGGCTTCGGAGGCTTTGGAGCTGATGGAATCATAGTAAGCATCGGCGTTTTGTTCAGCGGTTTCAGACCATCCACGCAAAGAACCTTGTGCTTTCTGGGCCAATCCTTCATCAGCTGGAGAGGAGGTGAACCATCCTTTCTTATCACTGACTTCGGCTGAAACTTTGTCCTTGACACCCGTCAATTTTTCCTCAGTTGCATGTTTGGCATCAGAAAGAGTTTGCTTGATCTCATTTCCAAATCTGTCTAGTCTTCCCTTGTTGGCATCAGGATCTGCCTTTTTACGCAACAATTCAGCCTTTTCTTGAGCTTCCTGGCTGGTCTCGTTCAACTTATCAGCAGCCCAGTTGGTAGCAACTGCCTTCTCTTGTTGAAATTTACCAACTTGATTGTCAATCTTTCTGCCTGCCTCTTGTTGAAGATCATTTAACTTATCTTTAGCTTGAAGGGCAGTTTCATCTAGTTGACGACCAGCATACTGAGCAGGACCTTCACCAGGAGTGTTCTTTGTTCTAAAGAGACCTGTGGACTGGACTTTTTGAGATTCGTTAAGTCTTTGTTGATAGATGTAATAAGATGCTGCAGCAACTGCAACACCACCAATAACTAGTCTTGTAGGCATTATTAGATATTCTTGAAATTGAAAGAAGAGAATCAAGAAAGAATTGGAGATATGGGGGGCTTTATATAATCCCAGTTTCTAGGATATCACTCTGTGTCCGGAATTAGAAAAATCACTGATGTAATTTTAAGTATAGTTGCTGTGTGGACAATTAGCAATCTTAACCTGTAGAAACATATGGAAATTCCATGAAGGATCGACCCGTTCCGAGACGTTTGCAAACGTCGATATGAGATCAGAAGCACTCTTTGTTTAGCTCAGTTATGTGATTCATCTTGCCATATAACTCCCACTATATCAGTCAAGTCAATAAACTCCATTAATTTCCTAAAAGAATCTGTCATTGTCAGAAATTGTGTCATTTTTCGGGCACCTTAACTAATTAAAAACGGGGGAAACTAGTCACTAAATTCACATCCAAATGGATTCAAAATGGTAACACAGGTTCTTCGGTCTGTATACATTCATCTGCCAGGATTAGCTTAACAACTCAATCCTTAATACTTTTTCTTCTGAGTCTTGCGGAAATAAAAAAAAAAACTATGATCCCTAGCAGGATCGAACTGCTGATCTTGGCGTTATTAGCACCACGCCTTAACCAACTGGGCCAAGGGATCGTAATCTCCAAAATTTTGCTTTCGCGGGATATTAGCTGAAAATCCACATCACGTGACTCAAAATTACTCGATCTGGAAGCTTGTTTATTTAATGGAAAAAAACGCGACTTTTAAAAAAAAAAACATCGCATCTGTTATTGTTTTTTTCATCTCTTCTCCCTAACTCTTCTGGAGTTTTATGCTCATCGGTTTTCGAAGACATCTATTTTGTTCAAAGTTTTCTCTAGTTACAAAAACTCAAACTAGTTCCTTCTTAGCTCACTCAGATAGATTCGGATCGATACGTACGATGTCTGACAAGATTTTGAAAGACGCCAAAAGCAAGCTGAATGCTTCTGCTGGATCTAAATCAAATTCATCTGATCAATATCGGAAACTTTCCCAGTTGGAGCATATCTTGAAAAGACCAGATACATATATTGGGTCAACTGAACATCAAGAATCTTTAATGTGGGTGTATGATGAAGAAACTAACGGGATGCTTGAAAAGAAAGTCAATATCGTGCCTGGTCTATTTAAGATCTTTGATGAAATTCTGGTTAACGCCGCTGATAACAAAATCAGAGATCCTTCAATGACTAGAATCGATGTCACTATTGATGCCGAAAACAACCTCATCGAAGTCAAGAATGATGGTAAAGGTATCCCTATTGAAATTCACGATAAAGAACAGATCTACATCCCTGAGTTGATCTTTGGTAACTTGTTGACTTCCTCTAATTATGATGATGACGAAAAGAAAGTCACAGGTGGTAGAAATGGTTATGGTGCCAAATTATGTAACATTTTTTCAAACAAGTTCACACTAGAGACTTGTGATAAAAACACGTCAAAGAAATATGTTCAAACATGGAAAAACAACATGAGTGACGTTGGAAAACCTATCATCAAGGAATTATCCAAACCAACAGAATACACTAAAATTTCATTTGAACCAGATTTAAGCAAATTTCATATGGACTCCTTGGATGGTGATATCCTTGGTGTTCTTAGACGTCGTGTTTATGATTTAGCAGGAACTGTTAAAGACGTTAACGTTTACTTGAATGGTACTAGATTGAAAATCAAGAACTTCAAAGAATACGTTGAGATGTATGTTAAAGCTTTAAATGTCAAAAAGTTAGCCGCTGGTAATATCACTGAAGAAGAAATGGCTAAGAAACCAACTGTTATCTACAAAAAATTGGACGATAAAAAGTCTAAGGGCCGTTGGGAAATCGCATTTGGTGTTGCTGATAACAACTTCAATCAAATTTCATTCGTTAACTCCATTGCTACAACTTCTGGTGGTACACATGTCAATTATATCAGTGATCAGATTGTCAATAAGGTCTTAGAGATTCTCAAAAAGAAACACAAACAGTCAAATTTGAAACCATTCCAAATTAGAAATAATATCTTCATTTTTGTTAACTGTCAAATCGAAAACCCTGCATTCACATCTCAAACCAAAGAACAATTGAGTATCAGAAGACAACAATTTGGATCTGATCCAGTCGTTCCTGATGAATTTGTTAATCAAATCATGAAAACAGAATTCATTCAACAAATTTTGGACGTTGCACAAGCAAACCATGATAAGTTATTGAAGAAGACAGATGGTTCCAAAAAAACTAGAATCACTAATCACTCTAAGCTTGAAGATGCAAACAAAGCCGGTACCAAAGAAGGTTATAAATGTACTTTGATCTTGACAGAAGGTGACTCTGCTTTGGCACTAGCAGTTGCTGGTCTTGCCGTTGTTGGTAGAGATTATTATGGTTGTTTCCCTCTAAGAGGTAAGATGTTGAATGTTAGAGAGGCCTCTGCCGATCAGGTTACAAAAAATGCTGAAATTCAAGCTATTAAGCAGATTATGGGTTTACAACACAAGAAGAAGTACGAAGATACTAAATCTTTAAGATATGGTAAAATTATGATCATGACAGATCAAGATACAGATGGTTCTCATATCAAAGGTTTAATTATCAATTTCTTGGAAAGTTCCTTCCCTGGTTTGTTAAATATCCCAGGATTTTTACTAGAATTCATCACTCCTATTGTCAAAGTGTTCATCACTAGACCACACAAGGAAACTTTGTCATTTTATAATATGCCTGAATATGAAGATTGGGTCGAGAATGAAAGTCAAAACTTTACTTGGAGTCATAAATATTACAAAGGTTTGGGTACTTCTGGTGCCGAAGAAGGTCGTGAATATTTCAGTGATTTGGATAGACATTTGAAGTCTTTCAACCCATTGGAAGCAGAAGATCAAACTTTGATTGACTTAGCCTTCTCTAAGAAAAAAGCTGATGATCGTAAAGAATGGTTAAGAGGTTTCGTTCCTGGAACCCATTTGGATGTTGACTTGACTGAAATCCCAATCAAAGAATTCATTAACAAAGAATTGATCTTGTTTTCAATGGCTGATAATATTAGATCTATCCCATCCATGTTAGATGGTTTAAAACCAGGTCAAAGAAAGATTTTGTATGGTTCATTCAAAAGAAATTTAAAGTCTGAAATCAAAGTTGCCCAATTGGCAGGTTATGTTTCTGAACACACTGGTTATCACCATGGTGAACAATCTTTGTACATGACAATTATTGGTCTAGCTCAAGACTTCATTGGTTCAAATAACATTAACGTATTGAAGCCAAATGGTTCTTTTGGTACTAGAAATACAGGTGGTAAAGATGCTTCAGCTCCAAGATATATTTACACTGAGTTGATGCCAATCACTAGAAAGATCTTCAACCCAGCAGATGAAGCCTTGTATTCTTATGAAGAAGACGATGGTTCTCCAGTTGAACCTACTTGGTATCTTCCTGTCATCCCAATGGTTTTGGTTAATGGTGCTGAGGGTATTGGTACTGGTTGGTCCACTAATGTTCCTCAGTTCAATCCTAAAGACATTGTCAAAAATATCAAGAGATTGATGAATGGTGAAGAGATGGAAGAAATCTCTCCATGGTTTAAAGGTTGGGATGGTCAAATTCAAAAAATTGCTCATGATAAATACAGACTTTTTGGTAAAATTGAAAAATTAGATGCTAATACACTTGCTATCACTGAAATTCCAGCAAAGACTTGGACCTCAAGTATTAAAGAATTGTTGTTGCAAGGTTTGACCACAACAGACAAACAAACAGCTTGGATTAAAGATATGACTGAACAGCATGGTTTGGGTATCAGATTTATCGTCACTTTGTCAAATGAAGAGATGAAGAAAACTGAAAAAATTGGTTTCTATGAAAGATTCAAATTGGTATCCACAGTCAGTTTATCCAATATGATTTTGTTTGATTCTGAAGGAAAAATCAAGAAATATGAATCTCCACTAGATATCATCCAAGACTTCTACTCTGTCAGATTAGATTACTATCAACGTCGTAAAGATCATTTGGCCAAAGATTTGTCTAACCAGTTGGAAAAAATTAGCTCACAAGCAAGATTTATCAAACTCATCATTGATAAGAAATTGGTAGTTAACAACAGAAAAAGAATTGATTTAGTCGAAGAGCTACAAGAATTGAAGTTCCCTAAATTTGACAAGAATGGTAACCCAACTTATGTCACCAAATCAGAAGATGAAATCACAATGGATGAAATTGCAGTTGAAGAAGATGAGGAGGATAATGATGATTCCAATATTCACACCAGAGCTTCTGTTTTCTCTAGCTATGACTACTTGTTAGGTTTACCTATCTGGTCCTTAACAAGAGAAAGATATGAAAAATTATTGCAACAAAAGGCTAATAAAGAAGATGAATTGACTGAATTATTGAAATTAAGTGCCAAAGATTTATGGAATAGAGATTTGGATGACTTTTTAGTCTCTTTTGAGAAGTTCTTGAAAGAGGATGAGATCAAGAGAACGACTCTTATCGCTGGTAAGAAAGGTAAAGGTAAGAAGAGAGTCAAAGACGAAGATGATGATTATGGAAGTGCTAAGTCTAAGAAGAAAGCAAAACTTCTTGATAACAGAAAGGGTGAACTTGTTGAACTTCCTGAGTTTGTTCCACCAAAGACTAGAGTCAAGAAAGAAACAACTCCAAAGATTGAAGAGCTCACAGATTCTTCTGAAATCAAAACAGAAGTAAAGGTTGAATCCAAAGTCAAGAAAGAACCAAACGCTTCAAAGAAAACAGATAAGCAGAAAACTCTCCCTTTTACTGCAAAAGTTAAAGAAGAGACACCGGAAAAACCTAAGTTTAAGTCATTCTTTGGTAAAGGTAATACAATCTTTGGATCCCCAAGCAGTGATGCTAAGAAACCAAAATCGAGTGGAGAGTTTACTTCAAAATTTTCAGAAGCAGCTTCTGCATTTGATGAAAAATCAGAAGTTATTGATCTCAGCTCTGATGATGAAATAATAAAGACCAAACCTGTTAAAAAGCCAGCTGCATCTAAGAAAGCTCCAGTAACAAAAAAGACTGCAGCTCCTGCTCCTAAGTCTAAGCCGGTTGAAAAGAAGAAGAAGAGAGCAGTAATTAGTGATGATGAAGATGATGATATCGACGACGAATCTGATTTTGATCTTCCAGATGCTGATGACGAGATAGTGTTGCCAAAGAAGAGGGTTTCCAGACAAGCTGCAACTACCAAGAAAGCTTATCAAGAGTCTGACTTCGAAGATTCTGAATCTAACGTGGTGATGGAACTATCTGATGAAGATGACGATGAATACAGCGAGTAATTGCTTTAAATTAGCTAGTGTTTAGAGAAATACAAGATTTATGTGGTATACGCTTAATAGTCCTAATCACACTAAAAGATCCCCTGCCTAAAATTTAGGTGGATCTCTGCTTGTGCCCCCACCAATCTCCTTGTAGCCTTATCAGCCAGGTGGATTTTCTCGTTTAGCTCTACCCGGAATTTTCCCGGACAGTAAATGATCATCTTTAAGCCAAAAAAAAATAACAAAAAGTTCGGCTTGACTAAACTCTTGTTAAACCCCAGCATAAAACAAGCTTCTAGAGGTGAACTATTTTTCTATTCAAGCACCTTCTCAATCCAGCACCTTATCTGCTTATTCACTCAACTTTTCATACCGAGATTGTGTTGTTTTCCACCATATGTCACCTCTTTAGCACTAATTAATTATCATCATGTCACAGATCAATAAAGCTCCTCCGTTTCTGGAGCTATCAAAATCTACGATACAGAACCTGGATGCATCAGCATTGGACATGGAGAATGTTCTTTCTATATGGACAGGCCTGACCAAGTGCTCGAAGTTTATTACCAATGGTAAAAGATTGGAAAACATGAGTTGGAGAATCGTTAATAGAAACCTCGTTTATTCCAATCAGCTAAACTCCATATCTACAGAAAACAATCAAGTGGCAGTTATAGCTAATGACTACAATATTCCATCCCCTAAACCAAAAAATAAGTTAAACGATTCTGACTTCTTGGGCCTGTTGTCAATTGTCGCTGATCAAGGACTTTTCCAAAGACCCCAATTAACTAAAAGAAAATCCTCAAGCAAAAATTTGACCATAAGGAACAAGTCTAATGAGTCTCTCACTGGAAAACCAGTCTTCTTTAGACAGTCTTCATCTTCTAAGTCACTGAAAAAGTATAATCAACACAAGAAAAAGTCGTCAGGTGATCTACCCAGCTTAAACAATCATAGCTCTAGTTCTGGCTCTATCAAAAACCTCAATAATGGTCCTACTCCTCCTCCAGTGAAGGTGGAGAGTGACACTGATCTTTTCAATCAACCCCAGCCTAGATTGGCCTTTGGTGTGGTGGACAACAAGGTGCCCGCTAAGCCTGCTGGACCACCTCAATTGTCCAGAACAGAATCAACATCCATTGTAAGAGGATTTGACCCTAATAGAAAGGATGACTACCACTCCCATCCTCAACCACAACCTCAACCTCAATTACAACCTCAATTTCAACCATCATCTAGCACAAATCAACCAGTGACCAAAAGTTTGTTCGGAAATCACAAGTCTTCTTCATCAACACCAACCATCTCAAATAACACCTCGAGTTCCAGACAGCTGCCTAAAAAGGCTACATCATCTTTGTTTGGTAATGCTACATCTTCATCACAAGCTTCTCACACTCAGAAAGTCAAATCACCTTTATCAAGAGATTCAACAGACTATTTCAAACCTCAGTCTGATATTGTTTCTCCAAAAGACCAAGTTTCCACACATCAGCCTCAACGTCCCAAGACACTCTTTGAACAAGTAGGTATCAGTCCTGATATTCGAAAGAGTGTGCCCTCCAAAAGCAAGAGAAATAATGTGTTGAAAAATCTGGGAATGACTAGTTTGTCTGATGAGACTCACCATCAAGCTCAGCCTAAAGAGAAGAAGATGTTTTTCATTGAAAGTTCACCTTCACCTACAGAATCAGTGCATCCAAAAATTCATGATCATCATCATCAAGGAGATCCACACAGACAAGTCAAGTCATCGCTATTTGGTGGACATTCCTCTCATAGCTCCCGTTCATCATCAACCGGTTCCAACACTAGACAGAATTACCATCAAACTGGTCAGTTGAATAATCATCGCCAAAACAATTCATCACAAGTTCACTTTGAGGAGACAGCGCGCTCGTTGAGTCAAAGCGAGATTACATCTAGAGAATCATCCAATAAGTCTGAAAAGAAGAAATCAACCTCTTTGTTTTCTGAAAATTCAGGAATTATCGAGTTTGCATCTGATAGTGACTCTATTAGTGATGAAAGTGATTGGTCAAGTGTGTCAGAATCAGATGATGAAGCATATGACAACAGACTAAAAGAAGAATGGGCAAGACTGGAATTCAGAAGAAGAGAAGAGAATTTTGCAAAACCACAGTTTAAAAGAAGTTTATTAAGTGGGTTATTTTTGAATGAGATGGATCACCCAAATAATGACCATGCACCTCACAATAATCAGCAACAGCAACAGCACAATCACCATCATCGTCAAACCCACTATAATCACAACCAATCAAAATCTGGTACCATCACACCTGCTGAATCTGATTTGAGCTCTTCTGTCTCTTCGCATATTCAAATCAAACACCGTTCAACTTCCAGACATAACGATTCACTTGAGATCACATCAACTACAACTGCAGCACCAAGTATCATCTCTACTTCACACGTCAATGTTTCTGGTCTATTGAATGATCGTAACCCAGATACTACGCATACTGAAAAGCACACTGATTTGAAAGCTAAATTGACTGAGCATAACACAGAACCAAACCCATCATCAAGTTTCTCAAGCATGATCTCTAAGTCTGCATTGAACTTGAGTAATTACTTCGGTCATCATCGTAAGAACAGTTTCAGTTCAATTGCAAGTGATCGTACTAGAATGAGATTCAAACAGGAATCCAATGCTCCACCTACTGCCTCAACCATTCTTCCAACTGCATTATCAACACACATGTTCTTGCCAAACGCACATCAAAAGGCTAAATCGAAACTTGCTGCAGTTGTTGAAGACTCCTTCACCACCACTGACCAAGCCATTGAAGATGATGAAGACGAAGAGACCCACAACGGAGTTGGTACAAATAACCAAATTAATCTGAAGTCGATCAATGACGCAATCAACGATGTCAACACTAATCCAGTCAGACCTTCGAAGAGTCCAACATTGCCGATCCCAAAGAAAGCAATCAGTATTATCGAAGGACAATCTGCATTAGCTCAAGACATCAGTGCGGTGGAAAATGATTTGAATCAAATTGCTGGAAGATTGTCTCCCAAGACTACAAGAAGACAAATGTTGGCTACAGAACTCTCTGACTCATTGAGAAAATCAATACTATGGGATAGAAAGCATTCGTATCCAGCTAATGGTCTGAAACCTGAAGATGTTGCCAACGCAGCTAAAGAGGAAAGAAGATTGAGAAAGAGAAAGGAGAAAAATAATATTAACGATGGTAATGATAAAGACATAAAAAAGAGCCTTGGCCATACCGATTACAATCCACCAAGTAAAGATAATAATACTAATGAAATGCATTTCAACAAAGATCTAATCACCTCCAGAGAAGGAACCAATAATACTAATATCACCACCAATTCCACGGAGACTACTGAGACCGAAAATGGTGGATATAGAGATACTGGTGAGGTGAAATGGAGTGATGATGAAGATAACTTTTATACCAGAGGATGGTGATTTCTTTACTTAATACATAAAATATTCGCTTATAGATAATTGTAAATACCACATATGAGCAAATTCACACTTTCTATTTTATTCCGTCAAAAAAAAAACAATTTGCAATCCACAACATCAACAACTCCCCTGAAATCACGATAATGAGTTACGAATCTGGCTCAGAACTCAAGCGCCCTTTATCAGAGGATGACATTACCGGGTTTTTGTCCTCCATCAACAAGAAACGTCTTCTTGACAGGGAGAAAACTTTGACCGCTGATGATATCACCACAATCTCGTATCAGGTTGGGAACTTGGTAGAGGCGGTGCAGTCCGTCTTAAGCCTTCCATCGAAGTACCAAGTAGAGGAGTTCAAGTCCAACTGTGTGGATAAGGGCTTGCTACACTCTCTGCAGGACCCAGCGGTCGCTTTTGGCTTGGACTTGAAGCAGTTATACGACATGGGGCTTTTGCCTGTCTTTGATAAGTTGAAATCCTTCAACGAAAGAGCTTTGGACACTATCAAACCTGATGAGAATCTTGAAAAGTTCATTGAGAAGTCTGTGCATTTCTTGCCACCTTTGCCAACAATCAAAGATCATGATATCAAGCAGCAATTCGAGGAAAAACAGTCCATTTCTAATCTGTTGTCTTACGGCAGAAGATACTATGACTTCGTTGTTGCTGAAATTGTTCAAGAAAGATTCCCAGAAAGAGAAATAGAAGACTTTACTATCTACACTGAAGACAGAAGAATGCCTGTACAATGGAATAAGTTGTATAACTTACAGGGAGAAAATGACATCAAAACAATATATCATGAATATTTCTACTCATTTGTTGGTGCTCTTGCATTGAGTGGTCAAAAGCGTGAAGCTAAAGAATGGTTGACAATCTTATTGGAACCGTTGTTTTTGGTTTTAGATAACGGTTCTTATATCACAGAAGATTCCATCAATAAACTAAAAGAAAAACTTCCAGAGGCAAAAGCCACCAAGATTTTCAACACTAAAGTTGATGGTAATTCAATTTACATTGTGAAATATGTCTACAAGAACGTGGTCTTGGGAGTCGCTAGTGGCTCTTCGGAAGAGGAGGCACAATCTAAAATAGCATCAAATTTACTCTACCACAGTTCCATCATTGACAAAGTTAAGTCACTCGAATCTGATATCAAAGATGAACCAGATTCTGTTCGTGAACACAAAACTAAGAATGAATCTGTTACAACAGGGTCTCCAGTTACAGAACAGAATTCAAGATTTTTTGGTACTCAACAACAACAATTTTTGAATCAGAGAGATTTGAACGTTGGGGTCAAAGTTGAATATGACCAGACACTCCCTTACCAAGCTCAACAAACGCAACTTCAAGGACAAACTCGGGTGGCTGCTACACCATTAACTCATGATCACAATGCTCCTGTTGATGAAACCATTTACATTTGCCCTGATCCAGTAAATGAAAATGAAGTGGAAATGTCGTCCAAGGAGAGATTGAATAGTTATTTGATTCAAATGAAACTCCCACCTGCAGAATACAAAACATCCAAAGTTAACAATTCTGAAGTCCAAGTTGTTTGTTATTTGAATTCTAAGCCTGTTGCAAGGGCAAGTGGAAACAACAAAAAGAAAGCAGGGCAGTGGGTTGCAAAAACCGTCTTGACCTATATTGCTTACTTTCTCAAAATAGCAGGAATTGAATGAGATAGAATCTACAAAATAAAATTTAAAAGAAGTGAAATAAAATTCAAAAGAAATCTGCTATTTCAGCTAATCAAAAGTCGCTCAAATCTCCCAATCATTACATGGAGCTGATTGTCTTGCTAAAGTATTGATATGTTGATATGCAATAGTTGCTGCTCTCAAGTCACTCAATTCAAATTCAAAATATTCATTCTGATAGTTGTCAGTTTGTCCTTTATAAGTGATGTCGTCATAAGTTTGAGGTAATGACAATTTATCGATAACAAATTCTAAACCAGAGTGGGTGTAAGTTGGCCATCCTGGTAATTGTGGTGGCAATCTTGGAACTAAATCTGTTTTTTGGTATGCTCTGGTATATGATGGAATTGGCAAATCACCACCAGCTGCAACAATTTTGGCATTTTCTTTGGTGTTGAATTTCTCATCAACGAAAACATTCCATTCAACGTTACCAATTCTCAAACTTGATAATCCAATAACAAGTGGATTATAACCAGCAAGCAAGAAATCGATACCAGCTAAATAGACATAACCACCACCTAATGAATGACCAGTAACAACCAATTGGAATCCTTTTTCAACGTAAGGTTTGATGACTTGTTCAATTTCTGGAATTAACTTGGAGTAAGCGTAGTAAACACCACAGTGAACTTTACAGTCAGGACAGTCTTCATATCCAATCTTTTCTTCCTCCATAACACGAGCAATATCAGAAACGTTTGTAGCAGAAACGTCTGAGAATTGTTCTTTATTAAAGACATTCTCCTTCAAGATTGGAACATATGGACATTGTTTGAATAAGACATTAGTAGTCCAATCACCTGGTGTAATTGAACCTCTGAAAACAACATAAATCTTGTTAACCTCGTAATCAACGGCAACATAAGCAGTACCTGAGATAGTCTTCTCTTCGAAAGAAGGTCTAAAGATAGCAAGAACTTCTGCTTCCGGTTTGTTTTGACAAAATTCAACCTTTGGACAAGATTGTGCTAATTCACCAACTTGGAAAGTTGGATATAAAACGGTACAATAAGAAACCTTTGCCCAATTGGCAGAATCAAGGAAAGTATCATAGATCTTTGGGTTCCATTCATGACCAGCGACATCTTCTGATGATTCCCCACGGGTAACAATCTCGAGTTTACTTGCCTCCACGTCTTGGTGGACTGGAGGTGTAACTAAAGCTTGAGCAGATGCGGACAATGAAAGTGCGCCAACGATTGATTTGAAATATCTCATAATTAATATGTTATAGGAAAAAATGGAAAGGAATTGAAGAGAAGAGCATACTTACACCTCCTTTTATATTAGTTCAGTTGACACCTGAGAATGATTATTAATTCTGTTCAATTCACCTGAAAGTCAGACAGAAATTAAGACTTTATGAATTTTCTGTTCTCACATATCCGCTTTGTATCTGAATCTCATGTCTCTCCACAAAATAGGTCAGCCCGCATCTCAGACACACCTCTCGAGTCACTGGAGTCATGGAATGCCGCACAGATTATCAACACCCAGATAGAATGTATGACTATCTCATCCATGTGTCCCAAATTCCCGAGGCTTAATAACTTGATGGGATTGAGATCAGTCAAAACAAAATGCCCGCTGTACTAAAATCTGTTCTGTAAACAACCCGTACGGAATGGCAGAATAAACAGAAAATCAAATTTCGCGAAAGTTAGAAAAAAATTTCAAGCGATGAGATGAGGGAGATTATCTAGACATTTGATAGATCTAGTTGTTTTACAATACTTCGCTAGATTAGAGCTTCAATAACCCTCATAAAGTCTATACCAGAATGGTAAGTTGTATAATGATGAACTCACCAGGTCCTTGAATGTTTTACTAACCAAGTATCTGCAGATAAGAAAACAAGCAAGAGAAAGAAGAGAATATCTATACAGAAAGGCAATCGAGTTGCAAGAGTCTTCCCTTCAACAGAAACGTCAGCAGATCAAACATGCGTTAGCCACCGGTAAACCACTGCCTAAGGAAGTTGCTGAAGATACTAAACTACAGAAAGATTATCTATATGATGAATCTATTCAAGAATCAATAGATGATGAATATGCTCAACTCAGTGGTTTGGCTGATCCTAAATTAATCGTTACAACATCAAGAGATCCATCAACCAGACTTTCACAATTCACTAAAGAGATTAAACTTATGTTCCCAACAAGTGTGAGATTGAATAGAGGTAACTACATCATGCCAAATTTGGTTTCTTCTTGTCAAAGTTCAGGTACAACCGATCTTTTGGTTGTTCATGAACATCGTGGTGTTCCAACTTCTTTAACCGTCTCACATTTCCCACATGGTCCAACTGCATTCTTCACATTACACAATGTTGTCCTAAGACATGATATTTTAAACGCAGGAAATCAAAGTGAAGCACATCCACATTTAATTTTTGAAAATTTTACATCAAAACTTGGTAAAAGAGTGGAGACTATTCTTAAAAATTTGTTCCCACCTGGAGTCAAGAAAGATTCTCCAAGAGTTATCACATTTGTGAATAATGATGATTTCATTTCTGTCAGACAGCATGTGTATGTTAAGACGAGAGATGGTGTTGAAATTGCAGAAATTGGACCAAGATTTGAGATGAGATTATATGAATTGAGACTAGGAACGCTGGAAAATAAAGATGCTGATGTTGAATGGGCACTAAGAAGATTCGTCAGAACTGCAAACAGAAAGAACTATTTAGCAGATTGATTTGTAAATATATGCTCAAACTTTAGATACTGATTAAAAATTGTAGCACTACATAATGAAAATAAGATGTGAAACATTTATTCACTTAAACTTCAAAATCAAACAATCAAAAATCAAAAATTAACAGTAGAGAATGAAAAAAAATTGATATATATACGCCTTTGCCACAAGACATCAATGAACATTGGGTCATTTTAATAGTTCCCAAAGATTCACCAATGCTTAACAAATTTAAAACACAGACAAACAAACAAAAATCAAATAATTCAGACTGGGTGATGAACAAAGCTTCTCAATTCACCCAGTGCTAAGTTGTAACCAATAATCAACACGATTTACCAGACGCAGACATAAAAAAACAAGATCAACCATGAAAATGTACATCCATGGAAACATACATCATATGGAAGCGAACCAAAAAGTAGATCAATCAAAAAGTAACAAAATCAACAAGCAGTGATAGAAAAATGATAAAAAGTAATATAATATAACAGAACGAGCCTCATTTGAAAGAATTGAACGGACCTTACCCATGAGGATTGAAATGGGATGGGGATAAAGAAAAACGGGACTTTTGCTCAATTAGACTCGATTTCTCCAGTGTTTCTTCTCAATCTTTCACCAATTGAACTAACAACCATGTCTTCCTCTTCTTCAAGATCACCCCCATTGTTCAAAAAGTGTCTGGAGCTAGTACCTGAGATCAAACTGGATTGGTTTGAAGTTGTGCGGCTAATAGGGTGAGGGTTTCTCTTTCTTGATGAACCGGAAAGTCTTGATACGATGGAATTACGCTTTGAGTGAGACTGGAACTCTGATTCATCATCCGATGAGTTCGGAGAAGTTTCATCAGGACTCAAAGTGAAATTCTTTGTTGACCTTGGGACCCTTTGGCTGTTGATGTTGGGGTAAGGGGAATTGAAATTAGATTTTCCCGCAATTGAGTCCCTTTTTGGTGTTATTGCATTACCAGCTTGGAACTTGTTGTTACTGGACATGGAATTTGAACGGGAGTTGACAAATGAAGATGATAAAGATTGGGAAATAGAAGGTCTTCTTGGGTTGGATTGTTCATTGTTTATCATATCCGCATATGAGTAAAAACTTAGCATAGGAGGTCTGGAGCTCTGTGATGAGTCAAGATCTTGAACACTAGCAAAAGAGCGAGTTCTCTGTTGTGGTGATTGTGGTACAGACGCCTCGTCCATGAAAGACTTTGTTCTTCCCATGTTCAAAGCCATACTCAAGTTCATAACACTGGAAGGACGTCTAGAGTAAACCATGTCGACGTTATCCAAGTCAGCAGTCTTGTCGGTAAGGATCTTTGTAGTAGCATCCAAGCATGGAGATACAAAGTTCTCGACTGAGTAGTGTGAAGGCAAGTTCACAATGGACTGATGATTGCATTTAAGACCTCCGTCATTGGACTTGGCCCCACAACGAGGACACACATTCTGTTGGAAGACCTGGCTCGGGTCCTCCACGGATCTCTCAAAGATCAACGATGCCTCTGAAGGCGAACGGGCACCGTTGTATGAGCTGGACTCTGGGGAGTAAGGATCCTCATTACTGGAGTCGATGAAGTTGATCTCCTCGTTGGGGTCGTGGAAGTCGTCAGTCAACGCAGGATCATCGGAACTGGCTTTGTGCTTCTGTGCGAACTTGAACAGATTGAGCTTACTACTCATTGCCTTGCTTTTTTATGTGTGGTTTGGCCTTGTTGTTGATAAAGGAATGCAAAAGCTCTCACAATGTGTCTGTTGGCTCCGTCTCGCCTGGCTGGCCAATCAAAAACGAGTTTTCGCGAATTGGTTTTCAGCCCTGTCTATACTCCGGTTACCCGGTTTGATTATGTAATATAAACCGGGAGCGGACTTTGAAATCTCGGCTTTTCGGACTTAATTTGAATTGTGTCAACACTTCAAGAAAAAATCTCGAGTTTAAATCATATGAGCTGAATAAGTCAGCGTTAGATCCTGAATTAGTGTGCGTTTGAAGACTAGAAGTCGTGAATGTTGGGGAATTGGGTCCCACTATTGTTTGTGAGGCGAGGCTGCTTTGCAAAACTCCCGCAAAGTCACTCATTTCGAGCTTCTAGCTCAATGTCTTCGTCGTGGGACTTTCATAAAGCGACCATTGATAGAGTTGCATATCAAGTTGCAAAGCATAAAATGGATGACACTTCAAGCCATAAAGGTGTTCCATACAAGGATTACTTGAAACCATTGCATATTGACGAAAGGATCAACAGTAGGCCTACAATTGGCTCCTTTGTTGAATACATATCCCCACAAAATGATGAGTTGAAGGTTGGGATAGTAATAGCTGATGATTTACACTTTTTCAAACTGAATACTTACAAAGTTTTCACAATGAGTGAACTGAGTGTTGATTCTCATGAAGAGACCATAACGACTGATATGATACGATATTATCTCAATGACCTTGTTAAGCATGAGCCTTTATACCATTCTTTGAGTAACATCAACAATTACTCAACACAAGCCCTGAACGAATTTCTGCTGAACTTCGTGACCAAGTCATACGATCTAGTGAGTAAATACTCCCATCTTATACCAGTCATTCAAGCACATTACTCTAAACCTTTGATTCCGCAGTTGTTGGATCTAACTGAAATCACCAAATTTTTAGCATACAAGGCAAACGCATCATATAATAAAGACCCATCTTTGGAACTTTTCCATTTTGGTCTTCACATGCATTTACAGAAAGATACTTCCAATTTTTCAATCCTGAAAAGATCAAACTTCATCTTACAGGATTTCAAAAGTACTTCCATCCCAAGCATCAAATATTTTGTCAACTCAATTGAAGATTCTGAATTGCTTGAACATGCAGATCTTCTAACAGATGAGTCAATAGAGCATGTACGAGATTACCTTTTGAAAAGCATAGACACAGAAGGTTCATCAGTTGAAACGACACATACCATACACACTATAGATTCCTCAATCCAGAAAGACATACTTTCAGTAACAGCACTGGCAAAAAGATATTTGGACTTCGATAGAAACAAGGATATTGAGGAGAAACTTTACAAAATACTCAATGGAATTTATGATATTACTCCAGAAGGTATCAACAAGTTTTGGGAAAATTCAACGGGAGACGGCTCTGGTAAACCATCAAACCAAATTTTTGACTATCCTTTAGAACCTCCACTAAGTATACGAGGATCAATTACTGACAACTTTCGTCATTTGAGAAGAGAATATCAAAGAATTGCATTTGCCATTCCAAGCGCTAAACTATCAAAAGTGTTTGGTAATGATCAACTCTCAGACGTTGCATTTTCCCTAGATACAGAAAATCATGACTCTTGGACTTTGGATATTCATATACCTGATATAGCATCTTCAGTTACATCTGGAAGTGATACAATGCGAGCTTTAGAATCCTCAATCAAAGATTTCACATCACCTTATGCAGAAAAGTCATTATTCGATCCGTCCACATTACTCTATTTTGGATTCAAGGAAGGGTCGTTTAACAATAGAGCGATAACTATATCTATTCGTTATAAGTTGGAAGAAGGAGAGAGATGGAACTCGAGTAAGGCTACAATCAAGCTAACAAACTTGAAAAATCTCAAAATAATTCCAATATCTGAGTTGAATGAGATCTGGAGATCAAGGGTACCAAACTTGAATATCTTAAGTATATCTGATTTTTTCAGAAGACTGTTTTCCCTTTCAGGTAATTCAGAAGAGCCGTCTCAAATAGGAAAGAAATTACATCGTGACGAAGTTGATCGGATAAATAACTTCTTGACAATGGTTGACGTTTGGCACTCAAAGAGAAACCATGAAAAGGGGTCACTAGAAAACCCATTCTCGAAGCAACAGCCAATCCATTCAGTTGACATAAATGATGAACAAAATTACTCTTATTCAAAATATATTCTCAAAGAACTTGAATTGATCTTGAGTCATGAATTGGATAAGTTCTGTAAGGATAATGAAGATTTGAAATTAATTATCAAAACACAATCACTTTTAAAAGATCATATCATGGACACGATTGAGATTAAAAGTAGCACAATGATTCCAAATTATGAGACATCAAAATTTAATGAAATTATTTTTTTGAAAGATGAGATGAATGTCACACCATACCAAAACTATGTTGCAGCACTTCAATTCTTAAAACCAGTTGAGGTAACCACCACTGAATTCAGGTCCAAATTTGTCTCAAAGGGACTTGATAACGGTATCATCGAAGTTTCAAAACCATTGTCCAACTATGAAGCTTTCATAAACCATTGGCAAATATTGAACTTCTTACAAAAACAGTTTCTTAAAGAGATGGCATTCTCATCTGATGATAAGTATAAAAATATAGACCTTGCCAAACTATATCCAAAACATACAATCCCAAAATTCGAAACATCTGAAAAACTTTTGAAATATTACAATTTAAAGATCAAACCTTTCACTGATTTTCTTCGTTTCAAAGAACTGGATGATTCAAGGCGGTCAAAGCTGGTTCAAGCCAACAAATCACACACTGGAAATACGTGGGATATTTACAGATGTATTATACTGAACTTAATCTCTGAGAATAAAGCTGATGCATGGTGTTTTGAATTAGCACTTCAAGTTGAAATTGAGCTTCCTACTAATTATAGTCAAAGCACATATCAAGTTGGAGATCAAGTTATCTGTAATAGAATAGTGCATTTAGATCCAATAAAATCCGAGATTATACTGGAATGATACATAGAGCATTTAGAGTTGATATTGAGTGTTCGTTTTGATAAAATGCAGCATCATTAACTGTGTAATTATTTATTTATTATTTATTCAAGTCATAAAGTCTAAAACAACTTAAGATCACTTGTAATTTGATCCAAAACTAACTTTGGAGCAGGTCCTAACCCTAAAACAGTGGCACTACCTGCCTCAATCTGAGTTCTTCCAGCATCATGCACAATATAAGAGTTTACATTCAATGAAATAGCTTTAGCAAACAATAAATCCAATTGTTCCTTTGAACTAGCTTTTAATGTGATTTTTGCTTGTCCTGATTTTTCCCATCTCCTCAAAAGAGTTAAATTTTGTGAAGCTAGATCATTCTCAAGCATCAATCTGTAACATCCCAATGCTGCATGTGCACATTGAGCAGCTGCTTTTCCTTTTGCCATTCCCAAATCCGTTCTAACAACCAATGCCATTCTTGTTTCTCCAGGAATCTCGTTCAAAGAAGTTGAATCGATTTGATAGTCCTCTTCTTCACTCTCTTCAAAATCTGAAGAATCATCTATATAGTCATTAGAAGTGTTCGCATCCTCTGTTATTACTTCTGAAGTTGGGGATGAAGGAACACTGTCTGGACTGACAGTTCTTGTACGTGATTCAAGATTCTTCTTCTTATTCTTCTTGTGTTGGAGTTGCTTGTTTGACAGGTTCTTTGAACTGAGAATGTTACCAATATATATCCCCGTCAGCAAGGAGATCGAACAGGCCGCAATGAGCTGAATATTAACTGTCATTAAGTCGCAGGATAGAAGGCACGATATGACTGATGATACTGAAAGGTTTTGATTTAAATTTTTAAAAAAGGTTTAGCAAGATGAGATAAAAAAAAAATAATGAATCCTAGGAGGTTCGAACTCCTGCTTCTTACGAAATCCGATCTTGAGTCGGACGCCTTAGACCACTCGGCCAAAGATCCTAATTGTTGTCAATTTTTGGCTATTTGCAGACCCAGTCCGGCACCCCCGAAATTTTTGGTAGGGGCACACTTTTGAAGATATTTCGTCAAATTAGAGCCTATTCCAGTACCATTCAGGCTCAAGATGGTAAAAGTGAGTAACAGTGATCCTTAGTTATATAGATTATGATCTTTTGTCAGGTTTTTCGTGATTTTAGCGTTGTTTTTGGAGGGGATTTTGAAATACAATATATATTGATCCAGACAGGACAAATTCTAACCATCAATGATAAAATACCTCAAGTAACAAAAAGACTTGAATTACATGCTTAAATCGTATATAATATAACGATATAAGATGGCACAGCCTCCCTCTTTTGCTGAAATACTTGAAATAAACCGCAAGTATGAGCAGAAATACCGTGATCTTTTCCCATACAGCAAACTCTTCAACAACCCATTGATTGAACCATTCGAACCACTGCCCTATTTTAATCCTAATGAAACACTATGTGAAGTCAATATTCCCATCGTTGTCCATAGACCGACGAGGAATCCTAAGCACAGCAATGACAAACATTACGATATGGATCTCTACGTGCTTTGTCCTTTATGTGAGCCATACGAACCCTTTCAGACGCCTGGTGTTGAAATTAAACCAACAAGTATATCCCTTGGTAAAGAAACTGTGATTGAGTTAGATATAATAGAGCCTATATTCTACAACTATCTCAATTATGACTATGAAGCACATCTATACAATGAGCATGGGATCAATGTTCACACCAAATATCTTCCTGTGGCAGAGAATGATTTAGGCACAAGTCTGACCAGTACCATGGCAGAATTGAAGCTAACAAATCCACAAAGAAACACAACTAGGGATAATTTCTTCAAACAGTTAGGATTAGCATACATTCCAAGGCTGAACTTTTCTGATCGAATCAAGAAGAAGAAAAACAAGAACAAAGATAAGAAGAGAATCCATGACACAAAAAGTATACCCATCACGCTCTTCTCACCTTATCAAGAAAAACTACTTTCTCAAGAACTAAAGAAGATGAAACTGGACAATTCAAATGACGATAATAAATGATAATAAATAATTTACAACCTCAAAAATAATAGATTAAGTTAAATAAAAACAGGTTCGTAACTTCAAGCATTTCGCTATACTTCTAACATGATCCAATGCAAACTAAAAGGCACTGGCAAAGATGAACAAAAGCAAAAATCACATATCATCTATGCCCATCTTTGAACAACCACTGAATTGACTAGACCAGCCTTTTTGATGGATTCTTCTAAATTATCAATGACTTTAACAGGGAATGCATGATTCAATGTGAATTTTCTATCAGATGTCTGTAAAGATTTAACATAAGAATAGATTGTCTCCACTGGAGCTGTGCTTTGAACTTTCTTCACAATTCTACTTCCATCTGCCAATCTGATTTGAACAGTAGCATCACCTTCCTCTTCTTCAACTTTTGGTTCTTCTTCTTCCTTATCTTGACTCACTTCTTCAGTTTTAGGAGTTGGTTGAACGTAATCAGTGGAAACTGGAGAGCCAAGTCTTTGTCCTTGACCGTGAAATCCCTGTATTTTTCTCTTTGGTGGTTTGAATTCTTCATCAGTCTTCTTAGTAACGTTAACATCAACGTCTTGTCCATATTCAACATCCAACAAAGAAACAGGAGCCCTACCAGCGTTCAATTCTGCTAGATATGTGCTGTTTGCTGGATCATCATAACGGTACAATGGACCATCTCCAACTTGGAAACCTTCTTTCCAAAATGTGATTTCTCTGATAGCCTTCTCCAGTTTTCTTGGAGCAGATGATCTACGTCCAATTTGAGAGGATGGAGTATCAGAGTCTCCCAATTTATAACCAACACCGTCAAATCTTGGTTCTCTTGAGGATCTGGAATCATTATCTTCATTAACACGATCAGGGTGTCCACCTCCTTGTTCTGCTTTTCTTAACAAATCTTGTACTAAGTTTCTTGGGGCATTTGGATTCTCAACATTGATACCAGATCCTTCAGCACCTCCTGCAAAGAAATTTTGCTGATCATCATCATCACTTCCAGCACCTCCAACAAGTTCCTGAAAACTCTTGAACCTTGAAGGTTTCCCAGTGGCTGTGTGAGGTTTTGGAGCAGCGCTTCCCTGACGACTATTAGCAGTGGTGGAAGGGCCAGAAGATTGGTTTTCTGATGAAGAAGGAGTGCCGCTTGTTCTTTGGGTTCCTCCATTGTAGAAGTCATCTAAAGCCTGTTCGACAACGTAATTGTTTCTCTCCAATAGGGATTTGGCGACTGATTCTGGGACTTGTGTGAGCTCAATGAATTGAGCTAAAGCTGCTTCTTGGTCGGCCATTTTCTATGAATGAACTCTTCTATTTTGAACACCCTTTAAACACAATTCTTGGTGTGGGTATGCCTTTGATTTTCTGGAAATCGCCACTAGGCAAAAAAAAGAACTGTTAAGGGACACACACATATAAACGAACGGAATGCACTGTTACCAAAATTGAGGCATGAAAGGGTTGAAATTTCGGTATTGAAAGAGTTAACTACTTATAGATTTGAATACTTATTCTTTTGTATTAAAAAACCGATGTTGAAATCCCGGATTTCGCTTCATTAAAATAATTGAAGTCAACTATATAATTAAAAAATCATTAATAAAATTTCGTTAAAACATATAAGAACTCATCTATGTTGAATTGAATGAGACTATTTGGTGTGAAGTTAAAGCAATCTATTTGTTTTGTTCACGGAAGTATTTGGCAGCTTCAACCATGTTGGTCAAAGAAGCTCTGGTTTCTTCCCAACCTCTAGTTTTCAAACCACAATCTGGGTTGACCCAGAATTTTTCAACTGGGTAAACTTCCAAAATGGTTTTAATCTTTTGGATGAATTCTTCTTTAGATGGAATACGTGGAGAGTGGATATCGAACAAACCTAAACCAGCGTGGTTTGGGTAGTCAGAGAATTCTCTTATGTAGTTTGGATCATCTTTCTTGGAGAATTCAATAGAGACAACATCAGCATCCAAAGCTTTGATATGGTTTGGATCCAAATCAGAGTAACAGAAATGGGAGTGAATTTGAGTAGTGTTTTTGACACCAGCAGTGGCAATTCTGAAAGATTCAGCAGCCCATTGGTAGTAGTCTTGTCTTTCTTGACCGTCTCTTAATGGTAAACCTTCTCTTAAAGCTGGTTCATCAACTTGAATAACTGTAATACCAGCAGCTTCCAAGTCGTTAACTTCATCTCTCAAAGCTAAACCTAATTGTAAAGCTTGAGTTTTTTGAGAAGTGTCAACTCTTGGGAAAGACCATCTCAAAATGGTGATTGGACCAGTCAACATACCTTTCAATGGTTTGGTAGTGATGGATTGAGCGTAGACAGATTCTTTAACAGACATTGGAGCTGGTCTAGAAACGTCACCAACAATGATTGGTGGTCTAACGTATCTGGAACCATAAGATTGGACCCAACCGTTGGTGGTGAAAGCGAAACCTTTCAATTGTTCACCGAAGTATTGAACCATATCGTTTCTTTCTGGTTCACCGTGGACTAAGACGTCTAAACCAATTTCTTCTTGGAATCTGACAACTTTTTCAATTTCAGATTCAATGAATTTGTTGTATTCTTCAGCAGTGATGGTACCTTTAGCGAATTTGTTTCTGTTAATTCTGATATCTTTAGTTTGTGGGAAAGAACCAATGGTGGTGGTTGGGAACAATGGCAATTTGAAGATTGGTTTTTGTTCTTCGATACGGGTGGTGAATGGAGCAGCACGACGACCATCTTTGTCTTCGATAGCAGCAACTCTGGATTGGACAGCTTCATCGTTAGTGATAGAAGAGAAAGATCTGGCAGCAACAGAAGCAGCATTGGCTTCTAAAGCAGCGGAAACATCTTCACCAGAAGCTTGTTTAGCAACAACGACAACTTCAGCTAATTTTTGAGTAGCGAAAGAGAAGAAGTCTTTGATTTCTTCAGATAATTTGGTTTCGTTGTTCAAGTCAACTGGAGTGTGTAATAATGAAGAAGAAGTAGCAACAATAACTCTGTCTTTACCTAATTTTTCAATGGCTTTTGAAACTAATTCACCAGCAGAGGCGAAGTTAGCTTTCCAAATGTTTCTACCGTCAATGACACCGACAGACAAAGTTTGTTCTGGGGACAAAGCAGCGATAACAGCATCTAATTGTTCTGGAGCTCTGATAGCGTCAACGTGGACACCAGCAACTGGCAAACCTTTGACAGCATCCAAGTTTGGAACAACAGTACCGAAGTAAGTGGCCAAAGTGATAGCTGGTAAACCTTCTTGTTTAGATAAGAATTCGAAAGCAGTTTTGAAAGCAGCTTGAACGTTAGCTGGTAAATCTAAAACTAAGACTGGTTCATCAATTTGAACGGATTTAGCACCGGCATCAGCTAATTTTTTCAAGATTTCAGCGTAAACTGGTAACAATTTTTCCAATAAGGTGATTGGTTCCAAGTCTAAAGAGTCTTTGTCAGCTTTACCTAAGAATAAGTAAGAGACAGGACCGATCAAGACTGGTCTGGTTTCAATACCTAATTCTTTAGCTTCCAAGTATTCAGCAACTGGTTTTTCACCGTTTAATTTGAATTCAGTAGAGTGGGAGAAAGTTGGTCTAACGTAATGGTAGTTAGAATCGAACCATTTAACCATTTCTAAAGCGGTAACATCAACAGCTTTTTCAGTTTCAGTGGCTTTTCTTTGCAAACCTCTACCCATGGCGAATAAGATATCAATTGGTTGCAAATCGTACTTGGTGTAACGTTCTGGGATGACATTGAACAACAAAGAAGCGTCTAAGATTTGATCGTAGAAAGAGAAATCATTGGAAGCAATGATATCGACACCAGCTTCTTTTTGTAATTTCCAGTTGCTAGCTCTGATTTCCTTACCGACTTTCAAAAGTTCTTCTAATTGGACTTTACCTGACCAGTAAGCTTCAGTGGTCTTTTTTAATTCTCTTTGAGGACCGATACGTGGGAAACCTAAAACGGATGATTGAACCATTTTGTTGATAATTGATTTGTTGGGAAGAGTACGAAAAAAGTTAAAAGGGAAAAATTTGATCTCTTTTTATAAGAAAATTTTTTTCTTTCCACGTCGATATTGCACATGCCTAAAAAAACGAGCTGAGTTGCCCATACCACTTTCTCTGAGTATTGAGCTTTGCCTGGAAACGGCACACTTTTGGCACAGAAAGGTGTCAAATTCAAGAGCTGATTAAGGGTTTCTCAATAATGCGGGGTCTATTCTACTAGAGTGCAATTCATGCTTTTTTCTACGCCCAATTCACACACATTTCATCGATATTTGCACCAATTCGTCTCATCAGCTCGTTCATCGTTCACCGGAGTCAAAAAAAAATGTGAAAATTTTTTCACATGCATTGTAGCCGGATCAGGTAATTTCCCAATTGGGGTAAATAAATCTTTTTTTGATGAGATATCACGTGCAGGCGGTTTTTAGCGTAGATTTATACTGAACAGTAATAATTATTGAATTATCCTGAAGGATGTGAATCTCATGGTTAAACTAAATGCTAAATACATCTAATAGGATTAATACTATTAAAACGTAATAGCTGTTTTTATATCAATTTAATTAATCAAATATTAATAATATGATCAATAAATTAAATATAATTCGAATATTTTTGCTTGCTTTTAAAAGCAAATATTTATTGAATTTGAAATGTACTGATCTATAATTTTGAATATTTTCTTGAAAATATGACACATTATTATTGATAAATTGATGAATAAATAGATGAGTAGTCATTATAAATGTTTATCAGCTAGATTGTATGGCACAAGCGCGGTAGTAGCTCTATTTATTCATAGTGATATTTTATAATTAGCACTTTGCACAACTATAATATTCTATTTATGACTTAGCTCCAAATCGTCTAATTTACCGCCGGCTACAAAATAATTCATGGCTTCCGTAAATCTACATTCATATAATTCATAATATTCGTTATTATTCTAAATTCCTATTTCTTTTATCCTTCTTCTATCCCTTTTTACCAAAACTTCCAACATTTTCCCATTTGACGTAAAAAGTTCAATAATTAACTTTCGAATTGTTTGACGGTACTTGAAAACTTCAAAATAGTCAAGCACTCTATAAAAAACCTCAGGATCATCAAAATACTCAGCATGACTTTTCGAAAAAGCAGTCAAGTCTTTGGTGGAAGAGTTCAGATATACATGGTTGCATAAGTTACCAATAAGTTTGAATAGTTTTTTCAACTTGGATCCCTCATCTCCATCACCACCAATCAAACCGACAAACAACTCTTTGTCAAGATTATGTGTCCCTTTATTATCCCATGTATCAATAAACTGAGAAATAGTTTTTGGAAGAACAATCAACACAGAGTTATTGTAAACATCCAACTTAGTACACCAACCTAGGTCATCCAATATTTCAATCCCTTCATAAGTACTAGATACCAGACCTAATACGTGGAAAGCACAGCTTCTAATGTCTGTTAAAGGTGATTGTTCAGCAATCTTGACGATATCATCAACAACACCTTCCACATCCAACGCTTCAATGCCCTGGGAGCTGGTACTGATGAATCCAATAGACCATAAACACGCCTTTATCTTATATAGATCCGTCTGAACCTCACCAGTATCTAAATCTGCAGTATAATTTCTAATAAAATCAATGAATTCATACATGATTCCAGATTCTAAAATGATATTGAATCCATCTTCAGTCTTCACTAATTCCCCAAAAAAATTCAATGGAAGGTCTCTTGACTTTTGAGAGGTGTTGGACATCAGATTTTCTATTTTTTGCAAATATGTGATGTATTTCCCACCATTGGTCCAATTATGAAACTCTTGATCTATCAAACCTTGACTTTTAAGATAATCAATACCAACACCAGTTGAGAAAAAGCTCATTATTAATTTTTCACATTCTTCATCGTTGCATGATCTCAAAATTTCAATATTTGGAGCTCTCTCTATAATCTCATTCAGATTCTCAGATGATTTTTGAGCAAAATTGTTCAAAACTTTGACTATTTTTAAGATTATATCCTTTTCTAGATTGTAAAGTTGATCAGTCAGTAGTTCAATGATAAAAGAGTCAGAAGAAGAATCTTCACCAAGAAGTTTAGAAAGAAGATCGATCGAATGGGATATGATTTTGGCATTTTCCGAGTTCATCACCTTGGAAAGTAAATTCTTAGTATGACCAGCCTCTTTATTGAATTTCAATTCATCCATCAATAAAAATAAAACATCATCTCTTTTGAAAGAATCATCACTGATATGATAAGCAATACTGAATATCTTCCATTGTTCTAAGAGCTTCAAGCCGTTTTTATCATTTGATAGCACACCAATCATCTTAAAGTATCCATAGCATAGAGTTGACGACAATCTTTCCTTACTGAATATTTGATCAGTGGCATAAAAACCACTATATGGATCCAGTTGAGCCAAACATTCTGCAATTTGAGGAACAATCTTATTTTCATTGAGCAATCTTCTTCCTTCAGCAGTTGCCAATAGACTTTCAATGATGACACATCCCAACTTAACGAATCTGACAGAGTGTTTTGTTCTTTTGGTGTTTGAGAATTTCCTCTTGAAAGGCCTGAAAAATGAAAGTAATCTTTTGAAAAATTTGGTGGTTCTATTGATCTCATCTAATCGTTTACCATTCATAAATGGTCCCATGAACAAATCTGATATCAGATCACAATTCCATTTCGAAAAGTTTTTGGACGTAATAACCTTTGTATTAACAATCATCTGTCTGAGTCTCATATCATCAATATTGTAATTGATGTTGTTCTTGAATATTTTCGAGTTCTCAATCATTCTGTTGTTGAATTTCTCTGCATTCCCTGTACTCAATGAATCTTTCAATTTTTTCAATCCCAAGTTAATTCTTCCTTTATTTGACTTTCTTGTCAATTTTTCTAATTGAAATATGATTTTGACATTATCTTTAGAGTACTTTTCATCTTTATAATTTCGGCTCAGCAAATCTCCAGTCAACTCTACTGGAATTAGACTAGCTGCAATATTGAAAAGTTCAGTTAACAAAAAGCCTGCTTTTGTTAGATTTGTTTCATCATATGAGGTTTCCAGAACCGTCAAGAGATTCTCCAATATGTTAGATCTGATCAAAACAAGGGACATGAATGACAAGTATTGAGTATTCAAAACGAATTCATTCTCAAGTTTTAGTGGAACTAAGACGATTTTCTGATTTGGCAAATTATTAGAATTTTTTCTAGTTAACGGGTTGATCATCAGTATATCCAAAAACAAGTCCAAAAGCTTCGAAACAACACTGTTTACTGGATATGCAAGGCATGAGGTGAGTTCTTTGAGTGGTTGTCCTTCATTGAAACAAAATGCCTGAAGACCAGTGAAACTCTTAAAAAACGTGGATATCACTAATGCACTGTTTTGAAGTTTCCCATTGTTGATATATCCTTTGATAGGAAATTCTGTAAACACTGAGACAAGTTTTGAGATATCAGCCAATTCAATTTTGCTTCTACCTTCTTCAGAGTTCATCAAGTTGATAAAAACTGTAGTAGCGAGGTTTGAAAGTTCGAAAGGCCCGTCAATGATAAATTGCAACAAGTTTTCAGGAGCAACAAGATCTGGTCTAAAGAGACTTAGTTCACATATTGTTTCAATGCAAATATTTCTCAATTTATCATCCGTTTGCTCCGCAATTGCCATTATGGCATTGGATATACCTTTCGTGATTTCTTTCACACCATCTGGAGTATCTATGAATTTTCTCACAAGCTTTAATGCATGCTCTCTTTCGATTTGATGACTCGAGTCTTTCGATAATGAGATGATGATCAATGCTTCAAGCCGTAGTGCCATCAATGATTTGATTGAGTTCACATCATTGATCACATATCTGCAAATTCTATAACCAGTCGCTACCACCTCTTTCTTTGGATGGATCAGCAGTATCTGTAGCCTGTGCCCGAAAGCACTGAACACAAGATCCTCCTTGATATATGGGTATTTGATAAGTAGTTCTACCAAGTCATTCCCCTTGGTGACCAGATAATCTGGCTCTTGAGTTCTTTCCCCAAGTGATGTGAGAAGATCAGTAACAGTGAAGGACGGGCTCGCTATGCCCTCGTGAGATAGATGAAGTTGGGATTCGGCCCCTTGTTCCGAGTCAGTAGACGAAATGTATGACACATCTTCATCTGTGGTGTTCATTGTCCTCTTGAGGCTCACACTTGGCTAGCAAGTCGAGAGCTAAATGTTTGTTTTGGTTACTACACTGTGTTTGTTTTTGTTTTTGTTGATTTTTTTTTCTTGTTCCGCTTAGTGTGGAATTCTGGGTCATTGCATACATCAAACAATATGGTATTAATATCTATTAAGGTCTCAAAAATACCGAAGTATTGGAGTATATGATGAGGCTCATATTATTATGTTTCTATTTAGTTTTTTTTTCTTCAGATGATTCGACAATTTGAGATGGTTTTGCAATTAAAAATAATCTTTCATAGAGTTTGAAGAGCTCATCTAAAAGAATGACTGGGAGAGAAAAGACTATGACCGCAATCCACTCTGTTTTGTTTAAAGGAACAACTTGAAACAAACTTGCTAACCAAGGAATGTATAGTATAGCAACATGGAGAACTAGTGACAGTATTATAGCAAGAATCAAATAGACGTTTTTCCACAATGGGAAAGTCAACAAACTATCAGATTCACTCAAGTTATTCATAGCGTTAAGCATTTCGATAACAACCAATATAGATAATGAAATTGTAGACCCATGAGCAGCGTTTGAATCTTGGAATATTTCACAACCAATTTCAGGGAACTCAGCAGAACAATAATGAAATCTTGAGAGTTGTCTGAAATTGATTAAAGGACCGTTCTCATAGTAGATGAAATACCAAACATAACCGAAAACGGTAGCAATACCCACATAAGAACCGACAACAATATATCTGAATAGCAACCACCCACTAACCAAAGGGTCATCTTTTGATTTTGGAGGTTTAGACATAATCTTCAAATCAGGTGGATTGAATCCTAAAGCAGAAGCAGGCAAACCATCAGTGACAAGATTAACCCAAAGTAATTGAACTGGAATCAAAGCTTCAGGAAGACCCAAAGCTGCTGTCAAAAAAATGGAAACAACTTCACCAATGTTTGAGGAGATCAAATAACGAATGAATTGTCTGGTGTTGTTATAAATCAATCTACCTTCTCTAACTGCATTCACAATAGTTGAGAAATTGTCATCTTGCAAAACCAAATCAGATGCAAGTCTAGCAACGTCAGTTCCTGAACCCATGGAAATACCAATATCAGCCTTCTTTAAAGCTGGTGCATCATTGACACCATCACCAGTCATAGCGACAACATTGTTTTGTCTTTGTAGGTAATCAACAAGGATAGATTTATGTAAAGGTTCAACTCTCGCAAATAACTTAACTCTTGAAACAGCATCTAATTTCTCTTCATCTGATAATTCTTGAAATTCTCTACCAGTTAGGATCAAATTCTTAATCTCATCCTCTTCGTCTTGATCAAAAATACCAATTTCTTTTGCAATTGCCTCTGCTGTCTTTGGAGAATCACCAGTGATAACAATAACTTTGATACCTGCATTTTGACATTCTTTGATAGATTGTTTAACTTCAGGACGTGGAGGATCAATTATAGCAGCAAAACCAACAAATATTAAATTGCTTTCCAAATTCTCATAGTCTTGACTAGTCTGAGCAGCTTTGGCAACTTGAACATCAACATTTTCAGTGTATGCCAATGCAATCACTCTGAAACCTTTGGATGCGAACTCATCAATGGAAGACAGAAGTGCTTCACGATAAGTAGATGTAAGAGGTTTGATGTGAACATTGGATGCAGATTGTTTTAAAATGGATGTAGATCTAGAAATGATGTTTTCTGGAGCACCTTTGACAAGTAATTCACAAGTTTCTGGGTTTGAAGATGTGGTTGTTAATACGGACATACTTTTTCTATCTCTGGTGAACTCAAAAGTAGCCAATCTTGGATATTCAGAGTTGTAAATATCTGAAATTGGTGTGACTGAAGGTGAAGAGGATTCAAATTTTGAAGATTTGGAAAGCTTTTCAACGACAATTTTCAAAGCGGCTTCAGTTGGCTCACCAATTGCTCTATAAACTTCTTGACCAAATTCAGAATCGTCATCTTTGACGACATTAGAGTCATTACAGACAGAACTGATTTGAGCAATTTTGTGGATGATTGGATATTTAGAATCAGGTAATCTCACCTTGTTATCTTGTTCATCGACCACTTTCCCTTTTGGATTGAAAGAATGGCCAAAAACTTTGAGAGTAGACAAAGTTGGGGCAGAGTCATCCTCACCTTCAAAGAACACTAAGTTGCGAACAACCATTTGGTTAGTTGTTAGTGTACCTGTTTTATCAGAACAGATGATGTTAGTTGATCCTAAAGTTTCAACACTAGATAAACTTCTAACAATTGCGTTTTGTTTAGCCATCTTTTTAGTTCCCAAAGCTAAGCAAGTAGTGATGACAACGGATAAACCTTCAGGAATAGCAGCAACAGCCAAAGCAACAGCAATTTTAAAATAATAGATTGCACCTTTCAAGTAACCACCATGGACTGGATCGTCAAAGTTGTTGAAATTTATGACCCAAACGGCAATACAGATGACAGTAATGAATTTAGCTAATAGATCACCAAAATCATCAAGTTTCTCTTTTAAAGGAGTTGGTTGTGAGATTTGAGAAGATATGTCATTGTAAATATCACCAATGGCAGTTTTATCACCTGTTTGAACAACTATGGCTCTAGCATGACCAGAAACCACAGTAGTACCAGAAAAGACAATATTGGTTTGCTCTTGCTTGACCGGATTGGAGATATTGACTTTCTCAGAGTCTTTCAAAACTGATTCTGATTCGCCAGTGAGGATGGATTGATCAATTTTCAATGTTTGTGAAAACACTTTGATTACTCTAGCATCAGCAGGAACAATATCCCCAATTGATAGATCAATGATATCACCAGGAACCAAATAGTCTTGTTTGACATGAACTAGCTTACCATCTCTCAAAACTTTGACATCAGAAGATGAATATTTGTTCAAGGCAGCGATAGCTGATTCTGCTGAACTTTCTTGTTGAACACCAACTATGGCATTTAAGATCAAAATTGTCAAAATAACAATTGGATCAATCATACTAGACCATGAAAGTTCATCTTCCTCCAAAAAGGCAAGCCCAAAAGAGATAGCCGCGGAAGCAAGAAGGATCAAAGTTAACTTATCTTCAAATTGATTCAAGATCAATACAAAGATTGAAGTTGATGATTCTTCAGGCAATGCGTTGAGACCATATTCTTCCAGTCTGTGGTCGACTTTGAACGAGTTTAGACCAAACTTCAAATCAGAATCCAACTCATCTACCACCTCGTCAACGGACTTTCTATACGGATCCAACATTGTCAGATTAAAGCACAGAGCGTGGAGGAAAAGGTTGAACTAAATTGTTTTGGAGAACCTCGATTTCGAGAAATAAATTTTTACATGGCTCATAACAATCTTGAGGAAACTGTATTGAAATCTAGCACTATTTACAAAAACTTGAAGCCTGTTGGTAGTTTAAAGAGGCTCTATAGTATGTACATCATATTTATCATTTGGAAGTCTCAGAAGTCTCAGGGGTTTCTTCATCCAGTCCTTCACCGTTGAGAAATCTAGTAATAGCATCTTGGACTGCAGCTGATTCTTCATCCAGTGGAGTGTCACTAATTCTCTGTTCGTTGGTATCACCTCCTAGAACCCTCTTCAGTTTGAATCCAAATTCCTTGATGTTAGAGATGTCCCAGGACCACCAAACACCAGTGATGGCCATTGCAAATGAGGATGTGGCCAACAGAGAGGCATGTGTGACAGCAAATATAGCGTCTCTTTGGAATGAGAACTGTGGTGGGATATGGTTTGCGTTAAACAGCTGGGGAATGTCTGTTATAGTTGTTAGATATGAGAACATTGGCCATGATAGGACTGATACTTACATTTTCTGGCTTGGACACCTCTGTATGCCAATCTTGCAGAGACCAATGTCAAGGCTGTGGCACCGTAGAAGTAAATCATCTGTTTTCTGCGTCTCTCCTTGTATTCCTGGGAGTGGTTCCCCAGTATTGCCGGGAGCTCTATCTGCGTCTTCAGTTCACTCATTGCTCTATCACAAATATCAAAAGTTCACTCCATCGCTCTTCTGCTATTTTCCATTTCTCGAGAAACAGTTCCGGGGCCTCGGAATAAAGAAAAGAAATATCAAGTTTTTCTTTAGACCAATAGAAGTAACGTCATATAAATACTTGACAAACTACCATTAATACGCTGAACGATGCATCCACAACTTGATTCTCCTAGATTTATCTCATGTGTTGACCTCATAGCAGCTCTTGAAGAGTGCCACCAGAAGTCATACATCGACAGATGCATGGGTGTATGTAATTTTGAGAAAGATGCCTTGTCTAATTGTCTACATGAAGCCAGATTAGAAACTCAAAGACATTTGATTCTTCAAAGAAAAGACAAACAAGCAAAGATAAAGGAGTCATGGAAGAAGTTGAAAGAAGAGGAGTACGGAGAAGATCAACTACTCAAGAAACTTTTAGAAAGAGAACAAACCAAGAGAAGCACTTAGAACTAGAGAAAATCTAGTATAACGGTAAATATTAATGAAAACTTTATGTACATATTTTATAATTTCTTAAACCATTGTAAATTAACTCATCTAAACATACAAACAACGTAAATGCAGGATAGCAAAATCAATAATCATCTCATCTTTTGCAATTTTGGCTCCCACCTAATCTTGACGTGATTTCAAGTATCTTTTTACAACTTTATCTTTTGTTATGACATATACAACAGCACCCCAACCAGACAAAGCATCACGATCAGCAGCATTTAAAAGAGCCTGACTGATAGTCTCAAACAAATCTTCTGGCTCTAGATCTGGCTCGTATAAAGATTCACACATACCGAATAGTTGATCAGAGGCAGTACCTCCAACGGCAAAATCTTTAGAGTAATCAATACAACCAATCAAATCAAACGAACAAATGAATGGCTTTTCTGTCTTGGAATTTATACCAGCAACGATTGGTCCCACAAAGTATGGACCAAATCTTTTTTCGTAAAGTGTGGTTGAAACTAGATTGGCAAATGATTCTGGTTCAATATCTCTTTCTTCTCTAAGTTTGTATAAGTTGGTCTTTAATTTAAAAGTTGCAGATCTGTTGAAGGTTGATTAGTATACTGTAAACCCATAATTCATATTGATTGTACTTACAATGTTTGAGCATCAGTGGCAAGACCTGATAGCCCTAGATAGACATTCCCGTAATTATAGATTTTTTCAAATTTGTTGGATAAACCCAACGATTGGTTACCTAGACGAAGATCAGAGGCAATCGCAACACAGTCTTTACCGACCATAGCGACAATGGACCCACCTATATGAATAAATTGTTAGTATTATTGGTCTCATATAATTCAAAATAAGTGCAGTGGCAAGAATGATAGTGTCATGTTTATCACTCAATTAAGAGCAGAAAACCTTGGAATTTTACCATAATTTCTCTAAAATCACCATTTATCATTGCACATAATTCCACGTACCATTGATAGAACTTGGATCCGACATTTCACTTATTCAATCTGTTCTAATTACTCGAAATGTTGGAGACGCCTTCAGTTGTTTTCGTTTTCGTTTTTTTCAATCAACAGGAAATTCGCGAATGTATTTTGTTACGGGACACAGATAGATAACCTATCAATATATTTAATACTATCATGATTAAGTTAATCTATTGATCTGTACTAAACTTTTGAGGCTTTGAAAGCCAAAGCAAATGCAAGACTGTCTAAGTATGTTTTAAATTTTTCGTGCTGTTTGAACAAATATGCGTATTTTTCACCCCAATTTTCCATAACTGTTTGGAAATTTTCTTTTCGTGAAGCATTAGTTCCCCAAACTCTTTCCAATATCGGTTTTAATTCATTATGCTTTACTATTTCCTTTTCCAGATAATCGACATAGATGTGCAAATTATCAAACTGTTCAGAAAGTGTCAGGGATGAAGGAATGAATGAGGATTCAATTGATATTAAACTTTCCCATTTCGTTAATTTGACGTTCTCCAATCTGCTATCCATAGTTAGCACTTTATTACTCCAACCATATTCAACATTTGTAACTATTTTGTCATCTGTTGAAGGTATTGATGTTATTCTTGCTGCCCAAAAGTTACAAGTTTCAATGAAATCATTCGCAACTTTTAAACTTGGAGCATAGTAGACAATCTTCTTTTCTGTTTGGTCAGATGTTAATACATTAGGGATGGTTAATACCCAAGCATACCCATCTGTTTTCTTTGTTGAATTTGAGATAATTTGGTTCGAATCACCTGATAGAGAGGCGGTAGCTGAATATAAATTGTAAGTGACCAATGTGTCCACATATTTGCTGGATTTGGTTTTTATGAAATCCTTTCTATCAGAAACAGAAGAAAATGAATACTGTTTCAGCAACCCTTTTTGAATAGAGACAATGCTCTCTTTCCAACCTTTCAAGTTGTAAAGATCAAGTTCTGACGATATAACACTGGTATGCGTGAGTTTAGCAAACCAACTCACTCTAAAGCTGGGACTTCTCTTTGGCTGCAATGGCTTATTCTTGTTGGTTTGTTTCTCAACTTCAGTCTTTAAGATCCCTTCAACAAGCCAAGGAGCACCGATTCTTTCTAAACGATCATCATATTTGTCTTTCCTGTAATCAACATCATAGTTCAACTCGGCACTAAGCGACACATAAGACAGTTCCCTGCTCAAAGATCTCGAAGAACCAAATGATGATATCCTTCTGGAATGGTTTTGTGACTGTAATGAAACGTTTGTATGTGATGTGCTTATTGAACTAGAGGATCTCACAAGGCCAGGGGAATTAGAAGAAGCTGAGAAACTTCGCAGTGATTTCAATGTTTGTTTCTTTGGTTTTTCAGATGTAGAGGGAAGTTTCAGGAGTTCTAGTGGAAGTGAGCTTATCGCATCATAACAAATCTCCAATTGTGATTGAACGTAGGTTGTAGAGCCTGGTTTGGTTGATTCATCTTCTTTCAAAGCAGTTAAAATATTATGCACAAATTCTTCCTTGGCCAGAACTTCATTGTTGGAATCGTGCTTATGATTGTGAAGATCCGTATTGAGAATCAGTAGTGCAAAACTGATGATATGAACAGTTTGGTAATCACCCAATGGGTCATCAGGATTTGACTCTATCCATTTTTGACTAAAAATCTCCAAAATCTGATCAATTTGAGTAGATTCACCTATCAGATAAAGTTTCGAGCACAATTTCCTCAAAGAGAATACTAAAGACTTTGGAAATGGCTTGAAAAGGTCCAAATACTCACTGCATATGAGTTTTGCTTTTTGACTCGGACTTCCGATAACACTTGTGTACTTTGAAATAGCAACTTCAGGATACTGATGATTGAAAAGCTGTAAAGCAATCTTAGCCTCGTCTGTACTTTTCAGATTTCCATTCAACTTCTTCTCTTCGAATTCATTGATCACATTATCAGAGACATACGAAGGCCCCCATTTCTTGAAATGTATACTTGGTTCAGAGATAGACAGCATGGATTTCTGTTCTCCATTCACCCCACTTAAGTTGACCATACTCAAAGATTCGTTGATTTTGATACCGTCAAACGGTCCGTCAAGTCTAGTGAGCTCTTGTTCCAAAAATGCTATGAATTGACGATCAGACTGGGTGGAATTAGTTTTGCGTTCTTTCTGAATAGTATACCATTGTCTATATGGTTCAGCAGATGTGTCATACTCACCATTTACTCGATTACTTGATGTGAAAAGGGGCACTTTCCAACAATTCAAGTGAGGATATGAATTTTATTTGAATTTGATCTACAATGTAATATGTATGAAGATCTTCGAATTTGACATTTTTTTTTTGGGATGCGTAACAAAACCTGAAACTTCCACCAACATATCGCACATAACGCGTGATTATAGAGAGATTACAGTACATTTATCTAGACTGTGAGAATCATATGGACTTACCAGATCACTTATTCTACTTCTTTACTTCTTATCTCTTCTAAATCAGGCAAAATTCTTGAATTTCACGTAAATTTAAGGATGAGTCACGTGACACTTCCGTTTTCGTGACTTTTTCGTGATTTTCTTCACGCGTAAAACGACCGAAATCAAAACAAACAAAAAAATACAAAGAAAAAACTTCTTTAGTGGCGAAAAGAGGAACAAATGACACAAGACGGAGTCGAAGAGCCTACAGTGGAGCAGCCAGTCGAGCAGATCCAGGAGGATGAAGATGACGAAGGGGTATATGGACCTTTACCCGTCAGTAGATTGGAGGTAAGTGTAACTGAGATTAAACTGATTCAAAGAGAGGCTACTAACCAGTGCTCAAGGGAAATGGGATCACTAGTGGTGATACTAGCAAGTTAATTGCTGCTGGATACAACACTGTTGAAGCTATTGCGTACACACCAAAGAGAGCGTTACTACAAGTCAAGGGTATTTCAGAAGTGAAGGCCGATAAGCTTTTAGCCGAAGCCTCCAAATTGGTTCCTATGGGGTTCACTACTGCTTCTGAGTTTCACCATAGAAGAAGTGAGTTGATTTGTCTAACTACTGGATCTAAACAATTAGACACTTTACTTGGGGGTGGTATTGAAACTGGTTCAATTACAGAAGTCTTTGGTGAGTTCAGAACTGGTAAATCTCAACTATGTCACACATTAGCTGTCACTTGTCAGTTGCCTATTGATATGGGCGGTGGTGAAGGTAAATGTCTTTACATTGATACAGAAGGTACTTTCAGACCAGTCAGATTGGTTTCAATTGCCAGAAGATACGGTTTAAACGAAGACGATGCTTTGGATAATGTCGCTTATGCCAGAGCTTATAACGCCGACCATCAGTTGAGTTTACTTAACCAAGCCGCTGCAATGATGTCCGAATCAAGATTTTCTTTATTGATTGTGGATTCTATTATGGCTTTGTACAGAACCGATTTTGCTGGTAGAGGTGAACTTTCAGCTAGACAACAACATGTTGCTAAATATATGAGAACTTTACAAAGGTTGGCAGATGAGTTTGGTATTGCTGTTGTTATAACAAATCAAGTTGTTGCACAAGTTGATGGTGGTATGATGTTCAATCCTGATCCAAAGAAGCCTATTGGTGGTAACATCATTGCTCACTCTTCAACTACAAGATTGAGTTTCAAGAAAGGTAAAGCAGAACAAAGAATTTGTAAAATTTATGATTCTCCATGTTTACCGGAATCGGAAACAGTTTTTGCAATTTACGAAGATGGTATTGGTGATCCAAAGGACGATGATGAATAAGCTCATACTGTTCTTTTTCAGCCAACAACTTTTTATTCTAATTCTATTTTAATCTTTTGTTTCGACCAATTTTCATTATACAATACCCTTTTATTTTTAATCATACCATTAAAACCAATGTTAAACTTTTGCCAACGTAAATCTACATTAAAATCAAATCACTACATCCAAACAAACAGTTATATGATGAGAAATACTAACAAAAAATACAATATATGCGTGACATCGTTAGTCAATCAAAGATCATGCGCATGTTTGAAAGATGAAATCAAACATTAAACACGAAACTAATGATGAACAAAATAAAAAGGAAGAGGTTAAATCAAACAAATTGAATTCTAACAACAATTCTCTAGAATTCAGGAGCCATGTTAATATCAAACCAACCCAAGACATCATCGTTTCCTTCCATCCATCCAGCACTTTGTTGTTGGAAAAAACTATCAAAGTCACTTCTAGTGAGTCCATCTGATGGATTATTCAAATCAAACTCTAATTGATTGTTACCATTAGTATTTGGGGTGTTCACATTTGATGCCCCTGGAATTTGATTAGTGTTTGAAGGTTGACCCAAATTATCAATGTCATAACTGACAAAATTTGTGGCATCATAGCTTTGGGCTGGTGGTGTGTTTGAGATAGGTTGTTGTTGAGATAATGTGCGATGTAAAGGTGAGCGTGTTTGAAAGGAAGGAGTTGGTGGGGACATGGAAGCTTGTTGGAATTGTAAGGATGGATTGGATTGACTCTGTTGGAAAGGCTGCTTCGTTTGACTCTGTTGAGCAGCAATAGGTTGGAACTTGCTATTTTGAATTGAGTTTTTACTAGCAACTTTTCTAAGGTCTGAACTGCTTGGATGTGCTGGTGTTCCATTCTCTGGGATAGCAGGTATACTACCTGTTGAGTCTAACATTGCAACTGGGATACCTTTGATTTCAGTTGGTTTAGACAGACCAGCAGCAGTAGCATTTGCCGTTGCTGTAGTCATAGCATTTTCTGTTGGAACCAAAGTGGTGATAGTGGTACCGCCTGGTGTGGTTGTAGTAATAGTTTGGAAATCATCCCTGTTGATTTGATTATAGAAAGGTAATGGAATTGGTTTTCTTGAACCATCAGTTGGTTTAGAACGCTTCACCACACCTGTCTTTTGTTCTTCCAAAGTTCTTCTTCTGGCTTCATGAATACACCAAACTAAGTCATAAAATAGAGAACCTGTCAAATGAGATCTCATTCTAGTAATGATACCATCTGATTTGGTATAAAGCTCTGGATGGGTGAACAAAACAAAATTCAATTTTTCTAACACTTGTGCAGTTCTAGATATGTCATTTTCAACATTTTTCCATGCTGAAAGTTGATTTCTGAAAAGTCTATGCACTGTGACAATAGATTGTCTTGCAGAATCAATATATTTATCCAATAAAAGTGGGGTTAGATGTAGTTTGAACAAGATCAAAGCAGCATAAGTAACTGACTGTCTAATATAAATTGGCAATTCAATCAAGTTTTTAGTTTCCAATAGTTTTGAAACCAAAGTGATGACTCTAGTTGCAGTCAAATATGCAACAGTGACATATTTAGTTTGATCTTCAGTTGGTGTTTCTGGTAAAAAGGCAAAACAACAAATTGTTAGCTTGACATAAAGATAATATATTTCAATGGTGACATTATCAATTTTCAACTTGAAGACCAATCTTTCTAATTCTCTTTCTAGAATAGCCAATGAGCCTGCTCTATTTCTAGCTTCCATCAATCCATCAGGACTGATAACACTAGATCCCATAACATTCACCAATTTGGCTTGAAAAATAGAAAGTGAGATCAAAGATCTGAAGTTCTTTGGTAAATTCTCATCAACTCTAGCACTTTCAATGAGATAATCTGTTTGTAATGATGGTGGTAAACCTAATTGGGATGCCCAAAATTGTTCTGCGAAGAAGATACCTAACCAAGATCTGGTTCTCCACTTCTCAGCGTTTGGAAGCGCCACTTGGGTTCTTGAAAATTCACTGATGAATTTACCTCTATGCAAACCTAGCTGATATCCTAAAGATTTAGCTAATCCAACAAATCTATATGAACAGTCATCTAACACCTTCTGGTTAGGTAAAGGCCACATACACAATATCAACAAGGCCTGAGATATATGCGTAGATCTTGGTGTTCTGATCCAACAGGTTTCAATTGCCAATTGCTTGATCAATGATGCTAGCTGGTTGTAAAGAGTTGGATCAGGATCCGACAGGCATGCTGTTAGACAAATTGTCCAAAACAATAGTTGGGATTGTGAATACAACTCTGATGCAGAAGAAGATGCTCCAACAATTGGAAAAAAAGGTAAATAATCCTTGTTGAATCTGTCATGGAGTTCATTTGCCTTAACCAGAGAAATTGAGACATCACCAAGAACAAACTCAGAGATGGAAGTTGTGCTTTGAACAGACCTCGTGGAATTTGGAGAATTATGGTTATTGGTATTCGGATTATTAGTACTAGCGCCATCGTCCTGATGAACTGAGCTAGTTGGTGTGTTTGCTCTAACAGACATCTCCAAAAATGGCGGCAAGTCTTTCTGATCGCTATTGGCTGGTGCTGAATCGTTCAATAGTTGAGGAATTGTATTTATCATTGAATTTTGTCTAGATGAGTTGTTGGAGTTTGATCTTCTATCCATCAAAAGCTGTGGTTCTCTTTTCAATATAGTTTTAGCTGAAGTTAATGTTGGAGGAGAATTATCGATATTAGGTATTGAATTCAAAGGGGATGTTATAGTTGGGGTACCATTTTGTTCATAATTTGGGTTTCCATCTGGTTGATTTCTAACAAAGGGAGAGTTATTAGCCTGCTGGTTAGCTAAAGCTTGTGCAATTAATGATTCACTTCTCTGTAAATATTCTATCTTCAGTTTCAACTCATCAACGTCGTTTCTTAAACTTTGAATTTGGGATCCTTTTCTTGGTCTAAATTGTGGATCAATTTCACAAGTTAATCCCATCTTATCACATCTTTGACAAGCTGCAGGAAATCTCTCGGATGCATTACATTTGATCTTGTGCTGACGGCAGTGCGTACAAGAAGTCACTGGGCGATGGCCAGCAGGCGGTTGACCTTGACCTGAAGACATTCCAAGGTTCTGATCTTGAAGTTGGTGCTGTTGTTCTTGACCTTGATTTATCAATAATGACTCTTGCTTGATAGGATTTGGAGAGGTTGCAATATTGGCTAGGGTGTTTAGATTCGTAGATTCATTAATAGGTTTCACAACTTGTTTCTTACGCTGTTTTGTTTCTGAGGAAGCGCTGGTTCTCTTTTTGTTGGCTGGAAGCAATGGCGGTGGAACGTGAGGTGGGGAGGCTGTAGATCTTTGCAAAGAGCTTTTGCGCTGTGCTGTATTAGGTTGTAGAGGAATATAATTGGTAGATCTTCCAATACCTGAGCTGGATATGCTACTATTGGATTCCTTGCCCTGCTTCAAGTTCAACGAGCTTGCATAGCTGTTGGTATCAGTGAAGTTGTTGCTCATTGTAGGGTGAATACCAATATCATCTATTTTTCAGTTGTGATTGCAAGGTTAGAACAGACGCTAAGCTAAACTCCAGGAAATATCAACAAGACAAAAACAATGATGCTATGGAACCCGATCTAACAGTCGTGCAGTCGTGCAGTCGTGAAATCTGAGTGATGTGTTGTGCTAACAGCGGAAAAACAATGGCTGGTGCGTGAACTTCAACAGTGTCAAAGCAGCGGTAAAAGTGGGTAAGGGTTTCTTCTTAAACAGCCTTTAACTTTGTAAAAATTGCATCACTTGAATTTTACAATTTTCTTGTTTTTTTCTTTCATGCGGTTCGGCCACACACAGAAGCGGCAGGGTCGATTTCCTTTTAGGACGCAGGCGGGGTCCTAGGCGGAGACCAAGGAAGAACACAATGAAATTAGGCGGAGGACTACTTTGTAGTTTAAAGGGTACGAATATGTAGATTGAGTTGCGAGGTTTCTATTCAACCTTGGTGTAACGCAAGTATGGTTTGACCTTGTTGAATTCACCGAATTTCTCTTTGGCAGCCTCATCAGAGAGGGTAGGTGGGATGATGACATCGTCTGCAGTAGAGGTCCAGTTGATTGGAGTAACAACACCTTTCTTGTCACCTAATTGCAAAGCATCCAAGACTCTCAACACTTCGAAGGTGTTTCTACCAGTAGATGGTGGGTATGTGAAAATGATTCTAATTTTTTTGGAAGGATCGATGATGTAGACGGATCTGATGGTTTGAACAATACCACCGTTCAAGTTTTTGAAACCTTCTTCATCAACCATGTCATACAAGAATGAAACTTCTCTGTCAACATCAGCAATGATAGGGAAAGTGAATTCTTTTAATTCTGGAGTGACATCTTCGATATCCTTGATCCATTTCAAGTGGCTTTCAACACCTTCAGCTGATAAACCAATCAATTTGGTGTTTCTGGCATCGAAATCTTTTTTCAATTTGGCAAAAGCACCTAATTCAGTAGTACAGACAGGGGTGAAATCAGCTGGATGGGAGAAGAAAACGACCCAAGAGTCACCGATCCAATTGTGGAAGTCAATTGGTCCAACAGTAGTGTCAGCTTTGAACTCTGGAGCGATTGAACCGATTCTTAATCTTGGTTGATCTTCTTGTCTGAAGGTTCTGACACCTCTAGTGAAAGCTGGAATTTGAGCAGCAATTCTCTGTGGTCTGGCAATAGCCGAGACTCTGAATAATGAACGGGAGAACATCTTCAATTGGTTGTAGTTCAGTTAATTGAAGATATCAAAATTTTTTCTTCTTCACTTCAAAGTCCTTATGTTTTAGATAACGTAAAATCACGTGATTGATGCGCGAAAATTTCCCGATTGCATTGTTTACTTTTCATTGTTTACAAAAACAAAATGACAGAATTTGAACATCTACTGGTAACAGACTAAGTGATGTCGAGTGAACGCAAGAAATCGATTGCAAGACAGTCACATGGGGGTGGTACTCCCCTGAAAAATGTATGGTCTGCGCCTAAATCGAGAAATTCGATGGTACCAGGCTCTTCAAATGAAACAGCAGCATTTACCAATAATAGACGAAGTATTGTCAAAGGGGAAGAGACGAATATCTCTGTTTATGTCAGGTGTCGCTCCAGAAGTGAACGTGAGATCAAGGAGAATAGTGGAGTTGTGGTGTCTACTCTGGGTCATTTGGGAAAAGAAGTTCTATTACAAACAGGTCCAATGAGCGTAAGCAATAAGACATACACGTTCGACCGCGTTTTTGGAGCTGAAAGTGACCAAGAGATGGTATATGATGGTATTGCACAATCAGTGCTCAAAGAAATGCTTCAAGGATACAATTGCACAATTTTTGCTTACGGCCAGACAGGTACAGGTAAAACTTATACTATGAGTGGTGACATCTCCAGCTCCACAGGAAGGTTGTCAGAAGAAGCTGGTATAATTCCAAGAATATTGAAAGATTTATTCGAAAAATTGGAAAATAGCACAGAGCATTCCGTCAAGGTCTCATTCATTGAACTTTACAATGAGGAGTTGAAAGATTTGTTGGTGTCTAATGAACAGGAAGAGAGAAAAGTCAGAATTTTTGAAGAGCCTAACAAAAAATCAATTGTTGTTCAAGGAATGGAAGAGGTCTTTATCAAAAATGTTGAAGAGGGTATGAATGTATTGAATATTGGATCCTATAAGAGACAGGTTGCTGCAACTCAGTGTAATGATCTATCATCTAGATCACACAGCGTGTTTACCATTACTGTTCATATGAAAGAGATTGATCAAATTTCTGGTGAAGAATATTTGAAAATTGGAAAATTAAACTTAGTTGATTTAGCAGGGTCTGAGAATATCAATAGATCAGGAGCCGAAAATAAAAGAGCTAGGGAAGCTGGTATGATCAATCAGAGTTTGCTAACTTTAGGAAGAGTGATTAATGCACTAGTGGACCAATCTTCCCATATTCCATATAGAGAGTCCAAACTTACGAGATTACTACAAGATTCTTTAGGTGGTAAGACTAAGACTTGCATTATTGCAACAATTTCTCCAGCAAAAGTATCCCTAGATGAGACTATTAGTACTTTGGAGTATGCCAATAGGGCCAAGTCAATCAAAAATAAACCTCAAGTCAATCAGACAATGTCCAAAAAATTATTGATAAAGGAATATGTTCAAGAAATTGAGAGATTGAGAAATGATTTGAATGCAACTAGAAATAAAAATGGTATTTATGTGGCCGAAGAGAACTGGAGCAAAGTAACGGCGGAAAGTGAAAGTAGAAGAATACAGGTAGAAGAACAGAAACTGAGGTTACAAGTGTTGGAAGAACAAATAAAGAAATACAAAGGCGATTTTGACACATACTTGACTCAAATCAAAACAATTGAGAATGAGTTGAAAATTCAGGAAGCCAATAATGAAAAACTCAAGCAAGATCTTGATGAAAAAACAAATCTTTTATCAAAGACATCAAAAGAGTTAGATATTGAAAAGTTGGTAAATAAAGACCATCTAGAAGTTGAACAGAAAACGCATCAAACATATCAGAAAATAATAGGGATGACAAGTTCCATCATTTCAGGAAAAGATCAACTTCATCAGTATATTGATAGTGAAAAACGGCTACAACTTGAGAACAATGAAACAATAACTAAATCCAAATCTGAGCTTGCGAAGGACACAGAATTGATTCATAGTGATGTTGAATCATTTTACCAACAGAAGGCAAAACTTAACAAGCAATTGGAACAAAAATTTGATCATCATATTCAAATACAGAAAGAGAACATCCAAAAGAAGTCCGAGTCATTGAAAGGAAGCTCACTAAATATCGAGAGTGCCATTGATCAATCACTGAACAAGTTCTTAGCTTATATTACTTCAAGTGGGTCTAAAATAGACGACATTGATGAACTCAAGCAAGAGATAAAAAAGGATATTATCACATCCTTGAATGGTATCAGGTCTCGAAATCTTTCTTTTGCAAACAAAGTACAAGCTGATATATCCGAGTTACATTCGTCAGTATCCGATATTTTCAAAGAGATTGACTTGAACTTCTCCAATACGGTTCATACGGTGATTTCCCAATTGAATTCCCAATCAAATGAGATTCAATCACTAAAGAAGAACATCACAGACCATCAGGCTAAATATAATCATCTTTTACAAAACCAGACTCAAAGCATAATTGCAATGGAGAAAGAAGAAGAATCTGAGGATGAAAAAGACTTTTTACAAGTAATGGATAGAATCAGTGCAGTATTATCAGAAGTGAAACAAAAGAGGACGAAGAGAAAGCATGTGAATACATTATCCATCCAATCTGAAATTCAACACATCATAGATAAGAATGGGAAATTTTCTAGAAAGGTTGAAACATTCATTGATGAGAGTTGGATTGCAAACCAAACGAAATTTGTTGAACTTTTGAAAAATCAACTTAAAACAATAAAGACAGAAATATCACATGGCAGAGACCAAATTGTTAATCGCCAATTTTCTTCAATCAACAAACAATTTGAAAATCACAGCACCAATGAAACCGATGCCTTTAGCAATACCCTTGGAATGTTAGATGAAAGCATGAACAGACTTGATGTCTTCGCTTATGAGTTAAAAAAATTGAATAGTGACAACAAATCATTCACAGAGTCCCAGTTGGAAGAGATCAAAAAGAACACACAATCAACAATTTCTGAAATAAGTAAGGAATTCTTGAGAATATCTCAAGATTTAGATCAGGCTAAACCTGAAGTCATTGGATCCTTTATTGGCTCATCAGACAAATCTCTACAAAATTTCAATGTCAAATTCAATGATAGTCTCAACAGATTATACTCCACAATAGAGAGCATAACTCTAAATTTCAACAATCCAGAACCATTGCCAAAGAAGCAAAAGATTGAATCATTTCCAAAACTTCCAAGCTCAAAATCTAGAAAAGAGATACTGGATTCAATGGGAACAGTGGACTATAATACGGAATCTAATGTTACAAGCCCATCAGCCACTACTCCTAATTCCAAAAATTTGAAAAGATCATCTACCATTGAGAAAACGCCAATTCCTGTTCCTGACAAAAAACTGAAAACAAATGCAAGACCATTATCAGAAACTTCTATAAATGTTAATCTGCCAAAATCCAAAGATCAGAAAATCGGCAAAGAAACATCTAGTGGTGAACAACTGGATATCATAACTCAAGATCTCTAAATTCAATACAGTTACGAAAGTGTTTGATCATACAAGCTTGTAATAATTGCATACTTTTTATTTGAACTGTAGTAGGAATAAATAACATGGACCTAGGTCAATACGATTCATTTTTTAAATTTCAAAACACCACCACAAGAGATCACAAAGAGAATATTTTATTCTCAGTGAGAAAAATAAACTGACATCAGGGTTAGATCTCTTGTCAAGATTCGAGAGATATAATTGACTTTTAATGTCGCGTCCTTTCGTTAATGCATGGTACCAGAGGATATTTTTTATGGTACATACGTCGAAATAATTATTTAATTTTATGCAGGTGCACTTAGGCTTCGTTTCAAAAGCCCAGCCATACAGGTTCTCAGATATTGGACAAAAGATATTTATATGTTCCATAGCATTACACTAGTATTATCTCTATCAATGAGATTGTTTACATTATAAATATTTATGAGATAATGTTAATTAAAACATGTAAACCATTTTGTGGTAAGATGAGGTTGTTGGATAGTTTGGTATGAAGGGTAAATGAGAGATGGGTACTGATGAGGCAAATGGCTAAATGGCTTCTTCTTCTTCTTCTTCTTCTTCTTGTATATAACATCATGTATTAGATCATGCAATTATGCAATCTTTATCTTTCTTCTTATTCTTCTTATTAGTTTTTTTATTGTCGAGAGTTCCATTTTTCAAATTGTTCAAGTCAGTTTGATCGATTGGTTCATTATTCAACTTCTTTAGTCTAATACTTGCTTTGACATCCCCATTGTCTAGTGCTTTCTTATACCATTCTTTAGCATGTTGCAAATTCTTGTCACAGCCAATTCCCTTTTCTAAGAAATTACCAATTGCAAATTGAGCTTTGGCATAGTTTAAAGATGCAGATTTAAAAGCCCACTGGAAGGCTTCATTATTGTCTTGTGGAAGGGTTGGAGGATGTCCAATTAGATACCACGCACAAAGAGCTAACATAGATTCAGCATCACCTCCAACAGCTGCTTGTGTGTAATAATGAATAGATAAATCACCATCGGTTTCGACAACAGAATTTCCTAGTTCGTAAGCCTTGCCTAAGATAGCGGCAGATTTAACATGTCCTAAAGAAGCAGCCTGAATATATAGTTCCATTGCATATTTCAGATCTGGAATGACAATATCTAGGAAACCGTTTTGATGGATTTTTGCCAATTCATATGGTGCTGCATTAATTAATTCGTTCGCACTATTGGAAGCTCTTGACAACCACTGTATACCTGCCTTTTTGGTGTTAACATTTTCGCCCAAACCCATTTTACCATAAAATGAATATATTCCCAATTTGTACATTGCTGCAGGATGATTTTTAGAAGCAGCAAATTTTAAAAAATCGATGGATCTTCTTGAATCTCTGGAAACACCTAAACCTTCTTCATAACAGTATGCAGTTCTGTAAGCACTCTCAACATGCCCATGCTTAGCTGCACTTTGAAACAGAGCAAATGCCTCCTTGTTGTCAATTTTACCCAATGCTCCTGAACTATGAGCATCACCTAAAAGATACTGAGCGTCAGTATATCCCTTATCTGATAATTTTTTCAAATAGTGGACAGCTTCTTTCAAGAATTGTTTCTTCACAGACGCTAGATCCTGTTTCTCATCCGTCTTTGTACTTTCTTGTTGTTTTGTAGTATCAATTGCTAATGCAGTTTGTAACATGTATTGAGCGTATTGGAAAAGGACCTTTGGATCGTTTGATTTTTTGACATTCTTTCTGTACATCTCAATGGTTTTCATTCTCGGAAGTAAAGATGAAGAGGAGTTCTCGCCAAGATACTGCTTGATTATTGTGTTCGATGCATCTGAAAGGGATTCGTTTGTCAGCGTGAAATAAGCAGATTCATCCCTATCTAAGAGGTATAGATGAGATAAGTCAAGGGACTTTGACTGTCTGTCGTGTCTTTTGGAGAAATCTCTTGATGATTGCTGACTGAAGGTTTCTCTCAAACTTTCGTTAGATTTCAAATTGTTCAACGCGATAGGAGAGCTGAAAGATCTCGCACCTATTGGTGTATCTGGCACTTTTGGCGAGGAAGACGCGGATCTCAACTGGGCGACTCTTGCTGCCAACTTTGGTCTTGGTAGTTCCTGCGAGACAATCTCACTGGCAGTAACAAAGGACGCTGCCTGTGAGCCCATTTGCTCCTGTGTGAGTGGTTGTGGTATGTGTAGTGTTTTGGAAGTTGGGATTGAGTCGACAGGGTTGTTTTCAAGAACGCTCTTGTCGCTCGCATCCTGACGCGCTATTGACTGTGACGAGTGGAACGTCTTACGCGACGAGTCTGTGGAAACTGATGGGTTGTGTTGGATTCTGTTGTGAAGCATGTGTTGGGCGTTCTGGAGGGCATAGTCGAGCTGAGTACCACTGGAGACCTGGCGTTTTTGGGACAGGGGTGGCTCTAGCGGTGGCAGCGTGCCTGGGAGGGGCTGCTGTGGGTACTGGCTCTGGTTCTGGTACTGGGACATGGTTTCTGAGCGGGTGGCCAGGGAAGTGTTATACACAAACAGAATTGAGCGAGGGCTGGGCTTATTTATACTTCTGCTTTACCGCTGGGAAAAAAAATCTGAGAAAAGAAAAAAAATCGTGACGGCGATGAGATTGAGAATAATTGGACAATCGCATGTTCAAATCGAATTGGGCTCGGAGATCTTGAGACGTAATCAGCGAATAAGAGACTCGAGAATAGAGAACAGTGATCTTATACTTCAAAAGGAGAGCTTCAATCCATCGGAACCAAAGTTAGTGGTTACTTATTTTATATTCCATCGATTGTAGATCTCAACAATGAAATTGGATATGTACCATTGAATCAAAAGGTAGATACTGAGAGAAATTACGAATAAAAGTCAATTTTAGGGATTACAGGACCACGAAAATTAAAATTAGGATATATCATATAGATCACAGATAACGGATTACCAGGAATAATTTGTCCAAGTGTTGAACAATCCACGATAACAGTTGAAATGCAGTCGAAAGCGAGTGAAATTAGTTCAATTCAAAAATTTCAAGTGAGTGACTGATAATCAAGATCCGGTGATATTCTGGTCTTTGATATGACGGAACCACATAATTTGGAGGGGGTCACTACATGGAGAGCAACTTCACATCATTGCCATGACAGTTTTAACTCAAAATACTCTCGCCTATCATTCTATTATTAGATCCTTGAGTTTCTTGTCCGAAACTAGTTTTCGATTTTAAAAATTCAGGGTCCGAAAGTCGTATTGTAAACCCTCAAAAGTTCTATGCGCTAGGCTTTGGCCGATAGAAATTTAACGCAATTACATTTGTGCAAAAGCTTTGAGCAACTGAGTAGCATATAATAAACCAAGGTTCACTATTTTGAATTGTTGTAATCTCCATAGTCTTGGGAGTCTGGGAGGAGTCAATTAGATCATAACACGAAAAAACGCGTTCCGTTTTCCGTTTTTACGCGTTTGAGCATAGTTTATAGAGAGAATTGCTGATCCTTGGACCCTCCAAATCGAAACCCAAGAGAAGGTTTTTATTGCTATTCAAGTAAAATCCAGTGCCCAGTAGCCATAAGCCATGTGCCATGACCCATGACATTGATTATTTATCTTGTGCTGTTGTGGTGAACGCGACACATCATTTATGTTTCTGTAAAGATGGTAACGAAAAGCTCCCCTTTCGAAGCCGGATATCCTATCCATAGACATAGCCGATCTTATACGGAATGCACAGTGCACACTTCGCTTAACTGTCAGTCTGTGTCATTATATTTAGTTTCTTCTGATCAACAATTACATTCGAATTTCGGACTTGATGAGACTTCAAGAATTTAATAAACTTGAAAAAGTGGACCAAATATGCAATATTATAGCGATATTAGGCCATATATCTCAAAAATTAGTATGTTAAGATGAACAGGACCAAGAAAGTGGATGAAAATGATTGTTGAAAGGCATTTTTGTTCGATATTATTGGTTTCGGACTTAAAAATTGCTAACTCCGGGACGCCGGTGACATATCTCAAGTACGACCTTAATGGTTCATATTTGCTTCACTAGCTCAGTCGGTAGAGCGTCAGTCTCATAATCTGAAGGTCGACAGTTCGAACCTGCCGTGGAGCATTTTTTCTTTTTCGTGGATCCTTCAAGTTTCTGTGGTTACTCGAAAAAACAAATCAAAACAATTATTTTGAAAAACACAACAACTAATTTTTCTAAACACAAAACTAGTAACACCAGTCATTCCTACTGTGCATCTCCTTCCTGCAACAGAAAACTGCTTCTACCAAATACTACTTACTACCTGTCCATTGGTCTCCCAGAAAATCATCATCGGCCACCATACATTCGCTGCACTCCTTTTCTTAAAGACTCACTAAATACATAGAGATAATTCATTAATGAGAATATAGCACTAAGAAGCAGCTGCAGATGAACAAAGAGCGTGGGATAAACAAGGAGGCCCTCAAGAAGTCGTTACAGCCACGCAGCTCAAGCCTCTCTTCTTTTTTAAGTCAGGTTGACTCAGATGAAGATGAAACCAGTTTCAAACCACCTGCTCTTAGCAGTTACGCATTAGCATTATTGAAGAGAGAACAACAGGAGAAAGAGAATGTGCCTTTGGAAGTCTTTGATCAAAACAATAACATTAGCACCAAAAAAGTCAACTTTTCCCAGCCCACAGAATCAACCAAATCTGAATCATCAAAGAACACTAATCTACACCTCAACAACATCACTAATTATACCAATCATTCAGAGGTTGAGACCATATTTTCCAAAAGATCTACCCGTCTTGACTCATACTCATCTTCCCCAGGAATCAGTAACAGAACTCCTTTGACTGAAAACAAAGGCAACTTCAGCAGTCAAGATAGTAACTCTGCAAATAATACCAAACCTGGGTCAATACGACGCTCGAGACTTTTTGGAGCTTTGGGCCCACCTAAGAGAGCAAGCTTTAGTATCGACAGTGAGCTTCAAGAGATACAAACCTCTACAACTGTGCCTAGTGGCCCAGAAATTACCTCACGCAAGGACAAACATGAAGTTGAAGACACACCAATGAAAGACGCACAAAGCCCAGCTAAATTTAACCCTTCACCAAAGATTAAAGTTGGTGACCTTAATAGAAAAATTGATTTTGAAAACTTGAACCCATATCAATATGCCAAAAAATACAACATTCCATCAAGTGAGTTACCCAATTTGATTAAGTTATTTTTCGAGCAACGTGATCAAACTAGAGAATCACTACAGAGCCCACTGAAATTGAGAAATGCCATGTATAATCAGATTCAGGAAGAGATACGACAGAGCACCCCAAAGAAAGATTCACCAAAACCAAGCAAAGAGTTGTTCGAAGAAAGAAAACCCAAACTGGATGTTTATGCTGATAAAGATCATGCTGCACATGGACCCATAGGCTCCTTGAGTGACTTAAGAAGACCTCCTCTGGCTCAAATAAATGAGGATCCAAACAAGCGACACTCAGCTCTACACAGGGAAGATTCATACAAAGAACATCATTATAAGACCACTGAGCCTATCAAAGAGCCAGATTATCAGTCAATGAGACAACTGTCTCGAATAATAACTGTGAATGACAAACAGTATGAGAAATTAGAATTACTTGGTAAAGGTGGATCCTCCAAAGTTTTCAAGGTTAAGTCTTTGAAAAATAAAGTATATGCTGTCAAGAAAATAGTCTTTGATGAATTTGATGATGCTAGCATAAAAGGTTTCAAAGGAGAGATTGATTTATTGATTAAATTGAGAAATCAGGAGAGAGTTGTCAAATTAATAGATTACACTTTAGGCCAAGGCTCTCTCTTTTTAGTGATGGAATGTGGTGATATAGACCTTTCTCATGTTTTAACTAAGAGGCTTGATATGAAGATGGATGTTGAATTTGTTAGATATCATGCCAATGAAATGGTGAAGTGTGTGAAAGCAGTTCATGATGCTGGCGTTGTGCACTCTGATTTGAAACCGGCTAATTTTTTGTTTGTCAAAGGTGTTTTGAAGATTATTGATTTTGGTATTGCTAATGCTGTCCCTGAACACACTGTAAATATTTATAGGGAGTCTCAGATTGGTACACCAAACTATATGGCACCTGAAGCTTTAGTTGATAGTAATAATGATCAAGGGTCTGACCATAAATCTACTTGGAGAGTTGGTAAGCCATCAGATATTTGGTCATGTGGATGTATCATTTATCAGATGATCTACGGAAGACCACCATATGGTGGTTATCAGGGTTCTCAGAGATTACTCGCTATTATGAACCCTAATGTTAAAATCATGTATCCAGAGAAAGGACTAGGAGGTGTTAAAGTTCCAGGAACCGCTCTTGAAACCATAAAGAATTGTTTACATAGAGATCCTACTAAAAGATGGAATGTCGATGAAGTTTTGGATGGTGCATTTTTGAATCCAAGAATAGTTTCAGAAAATTTTATCAATGAATTGGTGACGAATGCCATTACTTATGGAATTTCGAAAAACAAGATTGAGGATGATGAGTTGAAAAATTTGGCAGAAGATGTTTGGAAAAGAGTTTCAAGACTATCACTATAGTCATGGCCATGTAATATATAATAATCCAATTGTGTTATAATAATATGAACAATAAATGTTTCAAATTAATGAACGATTACTTGTAGTTTATCAAAAAAAATATTCATTTATTTAAATTTCATAACTTGAGAAAATTTTTATATTATACATCACGCTAACGGAGGTCAAGATTTGATCTTTAGTTGTCACATCTTCTACTTTTGAGTAGGTTTTATTTCTTCATCTGTTGGTGTGGAATCCGTTTCATTTCTAGTAATTTCCTTTATCTATCTTGGTCCCAATTTTGATAAGATCTGTGGACCATATTCTTCCCATTCTTGTTTAGAAATCCACATATGATCTTTATCAGCCATGATATTAGCTAAAACGGCACCACCAATGAAAACCATTTGTTTTCTTCTTGGAGGATCTTCAATTCTAACTTTAAATTTGCTCAATCTTGAAGAATCACCATTCAAGACTCTAGTCAACCATAATTGTTTTAATTCTTTTTCTAATCTTGATGGTAAGCCAGGATACATTGACGAACCACCAGAAAGCACAATTGCTTTATATAATGATGATCTAATGTCCACGTCTGCAGATTGAATTGTGTTGAATAATAATTCACCAATACCATCCTGTTCAACATCGACTAATGAAGGTTGGAATAGACATTCTGGAGCAAGGAATCTTTCAGAACCGGCCTTGATAACTCTACCATCTGGCAATTCATAACTTTCCACCAATGTTGTAGTTTCATTGGACAGTCTAGAGTCAAGTTCAAGATCATATGAGACATAACATAGTTTTTCTTTGATTTGACGAACGGTTTCAAAATCAGCACTTCTGTTGAAAGCATATCCTCTTCTAGACAACAAATCAATCAAGTGTCTAGTGACATCTCTACCAGCAACATCCAATCTTCTAGTCAAATGGTTCAACACAACAGATTCATAAACTGGAATAACATGGGTGACACCATCACCGGAATCAACAACAACACCCGAAGACAAACCTTGAGCGTACAACGCTAGCACTGCTTGAATGGCAACGTACACACCACCAAAGTTGTATTTCTCAAACATAACATCCACCATCTTTTCTCTGTTCTTCAATGGATTCATAGGAGGCTCAGTAAGTAACACTTTACGACCAGTTGTGTCCTCTTGTAATTTCTCATAGAACGCATAGTTCCAGAGATGTTCCATGTCCTCCCAGTTTCTAATGATACCGTTCTCCATAGGATACGACACTTGTAGTGACGAACGCACAGCACTGGCAGCATCACCACACATTATGTCCTTGATCTCAACATCGCCGGTTCTTTCTTCAGCCCTTAAAATAGGACGCCCAACGATTGAGGGAAATGTGTAGTCTGGGAAGTTCGAGCCAGCATGACCGATCTTCACAAACCCAGTACCTTGATCAAGCACAATTGGCTGCTCACTCATCTTTTAATGTGTTTTGTCAAGTGAATTTCGTTGATTAGAGTATACAAAGTGAGTTGTGAGTTTTCGGGATTATCTGTTTACCAAAAATCCAAAGAAAAAAAATGGCTTAGTCATAAATATTCTATTACTATGTACATGAGTAAACTATATAGGCTATTTGTTTGGTCTTATGGTGATAGTTGGAGGTTCTTTGAAGTCCGAAGGGTTGGTGAGTGTCACCGTTCTTCTGCTGGTTAGCGAAGTTGGCTTTATTTCTATGACTGCATCGTAGGAATTGGCCACATCGAGTTCAGTCAATGGTTTGAATAGTTTTGGTTTCAACGTAACTATGACTGTTGCGATCACTGAATCGTTGTGCTCCATATCGAGTAGTCCAAATGATAACACTGTTATCTGTTCTTTGATTCCAGTTCTTGCATTTATGGTGAAGCTTTGATCAATTGAGTAGATGTTTGTCAATTCTAACCTTGATTCTAAGGCTAAGTGAGATCTGTATTCACTTGATTGATCATCGGTTAGCTTCAATTCACTTGCAATACCATCTTCATTGGTCTTGATACCTTGTATGATTCGGTCAAGGGTAAAATCACCAAGTTGTATTTCATCATATTCGGATCCTTGATAAGTGAGATGTGTCTCAAGTAGTTTCTGGTATCTTCTTTCAAGGTCTGTAGTTCTCTTGTAGTTGCTCCATTTGGTCATGAGGTATCCACCAATGACCATTGGAGGGACAACAATTATCAACAAGGGACCTATAAAGAATAAGATGAATGCAGAGACCCCCATGATGGCGAAAAAGGCCTTGAGACTGTCTGGTATCAGGTAATACAGGAACCCAAAAGTAGAAGGTGTACCCTTGTTGAATCTTGGAGGGAAATCAAAGCGGCGGTTCAATGGCGAGTGGTTTGTTCTGAGTGTTCTGACGAACTTGGTGTGTTGAGGTTTTAGATGTGACTGGTTGAAAAGGGATTGTTGTTGTTGGAGCGAAGCTGACTGCAATCGAGCAGAGTTCATGGAACTGAGCATCCGCAGTGGTGTTAATGCACGAGGACGTGACAGGAGAGACAACCTGAGTCCAACAGAGCTTCTTAAAAGAGAGATCATTGTTTTGTTGTTGATCTATTCAGAAGAAAAGTCAATATTGATATTTTTTTGTTTATCAAGTGCTGAACTACAACAGACAAATTATTCGTACCAGAACAAATAATAATTATATTGATGCTTTTTTGAAGGCAAAAGTCAAGTATGATGTGTGTGACTTGACCTCAGCTTCGTTTTTACTCACTTTGAGCCAATTATAAGGAGCTTCACCTTCCTTAATTCTTAAACCTTTACCGAACGGGTTGAATTCCGTTTTATCAACACGAGTATTGGCTTGCTCTTCCAATTTTCTCTTTTTTCTCACTTCAACTGGAATAGATTCATCAACTATTTCATCTGTACCATTCTTCAAATAATAGTCTTTCTTCTTCTGTATTCCTTCTAGTTTTCTTCTCTTGACATCTTTCAATCTATCTAATGCATCATCAACTTGTCTCACCATTGTCTGTCTAGCTTCCCATCTTCTACCTTCGATTTCAACCATCTCGATGGATGTCCATCCTTCTTCTTGCAACTTTTTAACCGTTAGATCCACTTGTTCAATACAAGGACTGAAACAACATATTCCAACACGTTGAGATTGGTCAATGACTTTAGGTAAATGTGGAATAGCTTCCCATGGAGACGGAAGATCTAGAAAAACAGAAGTTGCATTTAATGGACCTTCAAAATCAGGAAGTTCAAACCCATTTTTGCAAACATCTCTATGATTGGAAATCACTGGTTGATTTAGCAATCCATGTTCTTCAAATTCTTTTCTAGCCTCTAAAAATCTTGGATGATGAAACTCATAAGTGAATAGCTTACCTTCACTACTCAAAGTTCTGGCTAAAGAATGTGAAAATGATGCAGATCCTGTTCCAGCTTCTATAACTCTGGATCCAGTAGTTATGGCCAGTCTTTGTGTGATATAAGAGGAGTCTGGAGTATAAACGATCTGCGTTCTATGTGGCAGTGATAAAGTCCATAGCTCAGGAGTAGGTTTTAGCAAATGGACAAACCCATACCCTTTTGCACTGGAAATCTGAGTACCGTATCTAACTCCAATCATTTCAGAGTGAGGGAATGTCCCATATCTGGTGTGCAGCGAATCTCCGGCCTTGACCACTATTGGTTTCATGGACTCACGGGAGAGATACGCCAGTATCAGATCGCCTTCCTCGATGAGCTCTTTGTATCCTATAAACGGACTCATTACTCCACAAATTGTAACTATGATGGTCTTCATATCACAACAAAAAATTTCCATCGAAAAAAAATTTGGCTCATCGGACAGGGCTTCTACCCAAAAACCAAATTGTGACCAACGACGGAATCAATCTGATTGAGTTTCGATCGTGGGCTGATAAGGCAGAAACAGAGTAGTTGCCAGTTACTGCTTGCGGAACTGGGCGGAAATGCCCCAATTAAGGGTGCCAGATACTCCAATCTGCCTCAGAATTGACCGAAGTTTTTAGCTCCTCGGCATATACAGAATATGTCAACCCCACAGAAAAACAGAATATAAATAATGAACGGTTCCTCTTTTCAACAATCAGCCGTGGATCATAAGAAGAACAAAGATGTCGAGACTAGATTTGGATAGCTACATCCCGGAATTGGTCCGTGAGCATGTCTCTCCTAGAGCTTACAAAACCTTGCAAGTAGTCAAGAAGTTTGTCGAAGAAGACTGCATTCCTGCTGATGAAGTCTACTTTTCCCAGGTTTCTGATGATCCAAATGTCAGATGGACAACAACTCCTGCAATCACAGAGAAATTGAAAGAGAAGGCTAAATCCCTTGGTCTTTGGAATTTGTTTTTGCACTCTGCATACAAAGATGGTGCCGGATACACAAATTTGGAGTATGGATTAATGTGTCAATTCTTGGGTAGATCACATGTTGCACCTGAGGCCACAAACACTGCTGCTCCTGACACTGGTAACATGGAACTATTTGCAAAGTATGCCACTGAGCCCCAACGTAAAAAATGGTTCTATCCTTTGTTGAATGGTGAGCTCAGAAGTGCATTCTTGATGACGGAGAAAGGTATATCCTCCTCAGATGCTTTGAATATCTCTTTAAGTGCAAAAAGTATCAACAATGGTAAAGATTTGTTATTGAATGGTACGAAATGGTTTGCATCTGGTGCAGGTGATCCAAGATGTGCTGTTTGGTTGACTATGGCATTGACCAACCCAACCCATCCAAATCCTTACAAACGTCATTCTGTGATTGTGATTGATGTTAAAAAGGCATTGGCAACTGGAAAAGTTAAAGTTACCAGACCTTTGAAAGTTTTTGGATTTGATGACGCTCCTCATGGTCATTGTGAGATTGAATTCAAAGATACCATCGTTCCTTATGACCTTTTAGATGCAGAGGGAGAAGGTTTCAAGTTAATCCAGAGTAGATTAGGACCTGGAAGAATTCACCATTGTATGAGAATGATAGGTATGGGTGAAGAGGCTATTTACCAAGCTATTCAAAGAGCATCTTACCGTAAAATCTTTGGAAAAACATTTATTGACAAGGAAAGTTTCATCAATGCCGTTGGAGAGAGAAGAATCGCTTTGGAACGTGTTAAACTATTGGTTTTGGAAGCTGCTTTGAAGATTGACAAGGTTGGTGTCAAAAATGCAAAGAGAGAAGTTGCAATTGCAAAGATAGACACACCAAGAACCGTTCTGGAAATAACAGACTGGGCCGTTCAAGTTTATGGTGCTGAAGGTGTCAGTCAAGACACTCCACTTACAAGATTATGGTCTTATGCAAGAATGTGTAGAATTGCTGATGGTCCTGATGAAGCACATTTGGATCAATTAGGTAAAGCAGAAGCAAAAAAGGCAAAAGCAATAAACAATTTGTATGAGTCTATTGCAAAAAACACAGAAAGGCTATATAAATTGTGATTCAATGTGTATAGTTTTATGTTTATGATATGATTATGATATTCACACAAGATGAATTACAGTAGTAAGTAAAAAAAAAATAAGTCATGAAACTTTTCTTCTCCTCGTCTTCGTCGTTAATTGTATACATTCAACTCAAACAAAGTATTCCGGGACCAATCCAAGGTGGTGATATTTCTTACTCTTTAGTTTATGCTGTTTGAGTAATAGTTCTTTCTCGTTCTTTTCTTCAAATCTTGCTTCAGGGAAAGGTATTTCTTGTAGTTTTGAAAGTGGTTCATCTTCTCTATCAATATCAACATCTCCAAGCAAAAGAATGTTCTCACCACGAATTAATAACACTCCAAGGTAGTTCTCTGCAAATCTGTTGTTCGAAAGGTATATTCTCTCTAATGTATCTTGTAAAACAATACTTCCTAGTGATTATAAAAGTCAGTATGAAGGCCTTAAAAAGCAATGTTTTTCGCAGGTGATTACTTACCGTATTGATCAAACGATCTTAGCACACCAAACAATTGACGTCCATCGATCAAGGTGGCACATATTTTTCCTAGTAATGTTAGTTTTTAGTTCCGTCTGACTTATCCCTTCGGAATACCACATAGACAAATATTGTCTTTCAAGTATACTCACTGTCAACGTATCCAATTATGGCAGCTGTGGTTGTGAATGAAAAAGACTCTAAGTATAAATCAGCGACGTTTTCAGACAATTGTTCGACTTCTTTCTTGGAGTCTGATGCTGTTGTTGGTGCACTCTCATCTAAAACTGGGGCACTGGATGGTATTGGACTTGCACTCATGTTATTTATAGGGTTATTAACAAGAATTCAGATTGTAAAATTGGTAAGTCTAGACTTTAGATGCTGGAAAGGCCTAGATACTGAATTAAAATTAGTTGTGTCCTGATTATGATTATAACTCTTACCAAAAGTCTCATTTTCAAACATCAACAAATATTGAAAAAATCTTGGAAAATGAGTGTCACCCGGATTTAAAGATTAAATCGTACAGTTTTGAACAAAAAGTTGTTGAGAATCGAGATACAGTTCGTAGAGGCATGAAAGGGAACTCTATGATCCAAGGTAACTTGTGTATTGAACCATAAGACTCCTCTTTGCTCAAGCATATTGGAAACAAAAAAGAAAGAAAGAATGACACGGACAGGAATTGAACCTGCAACCCTTCGATTGCACTGAAATTCCAACTGGAGTCGAAAGCTCTACCATTGAGCCACCGCATCATCTTGGACTTAAAACATCATTGTTTGGATATGCCGTAAAATGGCCCGAATTATGACATTTTCTGCGGCTCTCACGGCGATTCAGGCCATTTGGAGAGATATAACTAGCACAAGTGGAATTATAGAGAGTATAAGTATATTACTGAGTCAAATCTGGGTCAATTAGCATAAAATTTGGCTATGTTATTGTTGTTTTTATGAACTTTAATAATTTCAAAAAATTCAACAAAAGGTCTGCCTGTTTAATTAACCCGATTCATGAAGGTTTATGGTTGTGATGTTTTACAAGACTCAAGAAAAGGCTAGGAAATGTACACTGTATAATATCTTGATGTAACTACGGTGTGGTGTGCAGCATATAAAGAAATAGGTTTGGTCTCTAGATACCAACGTAAAATTTGAACTACTCATAAATACATCACATCTCCTTGAGTAAAGTGTTTATTACTTGAGATTATGGGTGCTCAATCCAGTACAAAACTTTTCAATCAATCAATCAACAATATATTATATTCAAACACACAAATTCTCAGAAATAATTCAGACTTTTACCTCATGCTGAACGTTAACTTGTGATGACCCTTCAGAAATTGAGGTAAGTTCGGTTTCAACATCAGCATTTTGATTTTCTTCTCTTTTTCTCTCATATTGTTTAGCCCAGAAGTAAAAGTTCCAAGTTGCAAATAAACCAAGAACATAGAACATCAATGAAATTTTGTAACCAACTTTGAATTTTGGTGAATCTTCAGCCTTATAGATGGCAAGAGGTAAGAACGCAGTGAAAGAATAAACAAATGTGTTACCAATCCCAACATGGATGGATTTCAAGTCAGGAAGATCATAGTATGTTTCTGCAAACCATGAAAGAACAAGAGATTGAGCAGTTGAACCTGCACCTGCACCAAAAATAAACGCAAAAACATGACCGCCAAAGGATACATGATCCCAAAGATTAAGTATAATCAATGAAATGATAGCCGTGGACAAAGATACGGAAATCCACAGCACTCTATTACCTGTGTAGTCACTAATAGAACTAACGATCAACGCAAAAATAAATGTCCAACCGTTTTGAGCAGTTGGAATCGTATTAACTTGTTCAACACTAAATCTACCTAATTGTTTCAAGTATGTGATAAAGTATGATGTAAAACGACCACCAATGGCAACTAAAACGTACGGAGCGACAAAGACCCAAATTCTTGGATGGAGGAAAACTTTCAAGAACGATTTAACGCTCATTGGAGCTGGTTGAGCTTTCTTGTGTCTTTTTTGTCTGGCTAAAGCAAATTGTCTATCTTTCTTACTCATCCATAGAGCTCTTGTGTTCTTTGGGAAATCTGGTAAACAAAAGTAACCAAAGATAGCAATTGGTAATGAAATAATACCATCAATCAGCATAACCCATTCCCAACCTTTGTAACCTAATTTACCATTCAAGTTTTTGTAGACAGCAGCCTGGAGATAACCAGCAAACATACTGGCAACATTACCAGTAGCATCCATCATGAACATTTTTTTACCTAAAGATTCACCAGCGTAGTATTCACCAACTAACAAAATCACACCTGGGAAAGTTGAAGCTTCTAAAATACCCTGTGCCACTCTCAACCCAAAAATGGTTTGTTTGTTTTTGGCAGTAGCTTGAACCATAACTAGAATGGTCCATAAAACTTCAGATGTTGGCAAGACAATACTTGGTCTGACGTATTTGATCAAAGTAGCCATGAAAAGGGAGAAAGATAAATAACCAATGTTGAAATAGGTTGTCAAAAGATTATAATCATTGGAACCATACATTTTCAAATCTTCTTTCATACCTGAAACAAATGCATTATTGATATTATTTTGATCCAGTTGTTTGATGAAAAGGGCTAAAATAGCATAGAAGAAGATAAAGAAGTCAATCTTTACCAGATATTTTCTCTCTGATGGAGGAAGAAAGATAGGATCCCAAATGAAACCAACAACTTTTTTCAACCTTGAAGCTTTAGGTCTGTCAAGTCTAGGACCTTCAAATTCCAAGAGATTATCGATGGTGTAAGGCTTACCCTCAAAAAGGGTTTCGTTATCCGAGTTTTCGCCAAGATTCAAAAACCAGTATTTCCAGCCTAACGTTTTCTCGGTATGAACGAAAGGCTTGTCATTCTGATTCTCATTGTCTTCAATTGACACAACTGAAAGATTTTTTTCTGAAGACACCATTTCTTTCAAAAAGATAGCCAGATAGTAGTGGCATATCACATCAGGATTTAGAGCTTCCTATCAAAGCTTTATGTAGACCTTTCTTCAAAGAGCCACATTGAATTACCATCATTCAGAAGGAACTAAATTGTACCACTTCCAAAAACAATGATCGCCATAGTTACTGGTATGGCTGCTGGTACCTGGCACGAGCTCAAAATCATTATGCGCTTGCGGCTTCAGAAGACAGCCTTTCTAGACAGAGATATCCACATTTGTGATTTTGTGGAGTTCCACCGATGGCCATGTCGGTGTTTTTGAGTGTAACAGTGGGCCGTGGCCCATAAATCCTAATTCCACCGGACTTCTGTCTAATTGGGGTATCAAATCCGAAATCGGTGAGATGGTATGGTGATAACAGTGGGATTGGCGATGGACCATGGGGATGGTGTAACATGTACGTGCTAAAGTTGTTGCTGTAGGATATAGATCCACTATAGAGAAATTACTTTACCCTTTGTTTGAAACAGATTCAACTTTTCGTTTGCTTTGGACTAATCAATTAAGATAGAAAGTGGTAGTTTTGTGTTGTGTAGGCTCTGGACTCTAAAATAGCAAGATAAACTCTTCATATTTCTCATTTTGTCCACTTCTGCTCCCATAATATTATTTAGATTGTGGTTCAGGTCTTTAGATACTATGGCTTCTTGTATATGATGATAGAGTTTGTATAAATCATAAATGGAAAATTTGGATTTCAGATAGATTGAAAGTTGATACAACTAACGGTTAACGGTTAACGGGAAACGGCGCATAAATAATAGTAATTAGGCTGCCACAGAAATCAAAATCACGCTTAGATCAATTGATTTTACGTCACTAAATTTACTTCAAAGTTCATACTGAAATCTGAGATTTGAGAGAACTCATGAAGCCTTTCTCCACCAATTATTTTGAGTTTATCGTCTACGAGAGAAAAAGCTAATTGTTATTGTTGAACTGGGCTTAAACTGGTGTCAAATTAATAATCCTACCTTGCCAGAGTTTTGGAGCAAAATATAGAATGAAATCTACTACTGTCTTACATTATCTTAAACATTAAAATCATTATGAATATTATACTCTGTATTTAACTTAAAAGTCACTGCTTGCATAATCTTCAAGTGGAAGACTAAAATCCCAAGGATAGTTGGGTAATGTGTAATCATTTAAATCCTCTGAAATGTTCCCAGAATTAAGATATTTGTTAGACTCTTCTAGCAAAACATTAATTTCTCGAAATTCAATTTCAGCTCTAGTTTTTTCTTTATGTGAAGCAACTTTCGTAACTCTGTTGGACTGTGTAAAGGAAACTCCTTTGTGATTTGATTTAGGTGTGTGTGTTTGTGTTTGAGTAAATTGCAATGGTTCATTTGGCTCTTCAACTTGAACATTGTGTACTTGTTCTGGAAAAGTCTGAGAAAAGACAGTATCCACTGGATGATTATCAAAGTTTAAGAACTCAAATCCTGAGTAGCTTTCAAATGATGGCTCTTCCTTTTCAACCACTGTAGTATCAGCCATATTATATAAACTAACATGTTTCAACATTTCACTCTCATCATCAACCGGTTCCTCCTCATCATCATCGGAATCTGGGACAAGATCAGGAACAGTTTCACCAGTATAGAATGATGAACTTTGAACTGGACCATAATTCAACAATTCAAAAGAACTCGTTAAATCTGAAAAGCCTCTCGAATATAAAATGTTTGGCATTTTTAATGAATACTTATTCAAGTCAGTCAAACTAAGCTCAAATGAAGGAAGGTCAATTGGATAAAGACATTCTGAACCATTATAAAATTCACCACATTCAGCTCTAAGTCCACCTTTATTATGACAAGCAGTGTAATGTCTTAAATATGCTTTCAAAGGACTTTCTTTGCTGTGTGGATTCAACTTGTTGATCCATAAACATGAATGACCGTCAAATTTATTAGTTGAAGGACATAATGTGTTCAATTTAAAATTGCTTTGATCATCTTTGGTCATGACAATCATTGGTTGTTGAGCAACAGATCCATCTTTATAGACACCATGAACATGGTTCATATGATGGTCATATTTTGAATGTAAAGTATCATAGAATTTAGGCTCTCCACCTTCGAAACGCAATTGTTTACCTTCACGTTTCTCAAAATGTGACTTGATTTCAGATGGAAAAGGTTCACAAATTGGACATAAAGTATAAGTATTCTTTTTAGGTTTGCTGTAAAGCTTTCCTGAACATGTCTTCTTCTCTTCCACAATGTAACATACCGTTGAAGAATAGTAAAGGTTCTCACTAGATATGTTCTTTGGACTTTGGAAGGTAACGCCTATTTCGTTGAATAAGATAGAGTCAGGGAACCCTGCTCTGTAAAAGAGGTCAAAATCCTCTGGAGTGAGCCCATCCAACATTGGATGAATTGTTGTTTGATTGCTGATACTCAAACGAAATGCATTGACATCAGCTTCTTTTTTAGTAGATTCGTATTTAGAAAGACACATGTTTATAATGGATAGCTATAGACTTTAAAGCGAAGTTTATCTGAACAAAGATATATGTAGAAGAAAGGAAACTTTCAAATATTCAGCAAAAAGTTTCTGTTTATATACTTGTTCTGAAGATAATTTTCGAAATTCAATTTTTAGAGGTTTTTGAGGAAATGAGGACTTGCATAAAAATAGCATGATTGTCAAAATTTTTATGAACAATTGCCTTTATGAAAGCTTGATTTGAATAGCTGCTCAAGAGGTTAGAGGGCATTATAATCAAACTGTAGCCTAGAATTTTAGCTTTCATTTGAATGTAATATCGACTACCTTTTCATCAATTTTTTAACTAACATCAAGAGGTTGAACTCATGAAAAACTAAATTTTTTTGACACAAAAAGTGACACAAAAACATATTTTCTAAAAAATAAAAATGAAGAGCAAATAAGTTTTCAGTTACGTCAACTGTCGCTTTCATATTTTATTGGACAAAGTCCTGTCCACCTTTAGTTAGAAGGTCACACTTCATTTGGATAGACAATATCATTTTGTGAAAATATTCTGTTTGATTTGAATGGTCAATTTGATCTAAATTAGACTGCAATGTGCTCAAAAAATGAGTGAGGCTGGGCGAATACAAAAGAACAATACGATCTTGAGATCTACAGAACTGTAGTTTCAATTTGAGTGTAATATTGTCTACATACGCGAAACTGTAGTTCGATAAATGTGACAGGTACGATGAAATGAAAACCGTTAAACGTTTGAACTTCTGAAAAAATAACGAATTTCAACCCCTTAACAGCTAGTAGTTCTTGACAACTTTCACATTGTTCAGATTTAAGCACTAAAGTTCCATATCTTTCCATTTTGGGAAATTGACAGATTCATGCACGAACAGAATAAATTTCGTGTCTAGTCAAAATTCAACAATCAAGAAAATGTTTAATCACCATCAAGGGATTCAAGTTAAGCAACCATAGAAGGGGTCTAATGCCAAAGGGAAGTTGTGAACTCTAGCTATCCATAGAACCCAAACACTTGGGTGTTTCCATTAATGTAACAGGTTCATTTTTGACATTTTAGTTTCAACGTTCTGCCAAAATTTTCGGCAATTTCGAAGAGGATGGATCTACAGTTTTTGGGAATCTGCCAACAATAATTTGGGTATATAAATGACCCAATTTCCATATTTTCAACTTTCCCTTCTACATACACATCAATCCATCCCTCAAACTAACATAAACTACTTTATCAACTTATAATGTTACACCAATCCGAAAGCTCCTCATCACTTGAGATCTATGGATCACCAGCTAATACTGAAAACCAAGATACCCAAACCCCAGAGCAAATTGGTGAAAGTTTACCAGAATTACTTAAAAACCGTCACCCAATCATGTCCAGAGGAAACCAACTTGGTTCTCGTTTCATGAACTACAACATGAATACATTTGGTAATCATGAAATGTCTGGTGATTTAAATGATGTGCCAGACTTAGAGTTTGATAACTCTGCCGACGATGAGATGGAAACTGATGATGAGCTTGAAGTTCATGAACAAAACATTGAAAATGTAATCAAATTACAACCCCTTGATATACCACAGGAAGAAATACTAGAAGAAGATCCTGATGATGTTTCAGATATTGAGTCATATGTTGATCTCGATCATTTTCGTATGTTCTATCCTACTGCTCCAATATGGGTTCTTGCTTATTTTGGGGTTGATCAATCTCCTGAGAGTTCTCAAGATGTTCAGCTGATGAATATGCCAACTAGAGAGTTGACCATTTCTTCACAAAAAGAACAAGAAGATTCCGAGAAGGAATTTCGTGAATTTTCCTCTGATGACGCTGATAGTTTCGCTGGTGCTGAAGTGATTGAGTTTAGCACTGATGGTAGTACCACTACTATTGGTAGATTGAGCTCTTTGATGCGTAAGAGACGTGAAAGTGAAGCAGAGGATGCATTGATGCTTGAAGTTGAATTAGAGCTCGAGGCTCTTGACAGAGAGACTGAATCAATGGATGAAGATGAAGATGAAGATGAAGATATTTATTATGAGTCTGATATCTCTGAAGAACTATGATAGTACATGACACAAAAAAATACAAATGAATTTTTTTAAGTCAATTTGTAGCCAACTACGAATATCTTAAAGTAATAATTGTGAGATTCATTTACTATAAACATATAGGAACTAGCCTCAACAATAACTGATAAAAAACCTTTCCGTAAATAGGAAACCAACGTAAAAATATAAACAGACAATAGTAGAACAAATGTGACAGAAGTGTGTCTCTTTTTGTGATTAAAAAGATGAGGCATGGGTATCATTCACAACCACTGTCACAAGATGAAAGAAATAACAAATGAAATGATAAAATTGATATCAACATGACCAATAAAGGTATGTCGATGTCTTATCAAGAACACGGCACGAAAATTGGAAGAACAACCAAAAAAAAGATGTTAAAAATAGAAAGCAAACAAGCCAAAAAAGTAAAAAAAAAGTCAACAATAGATCAAAAAGTTCGTAGCAAAAGTAAAGAAAGATTCTTCTAGAGTAACCAAAATGCTAACTAAGCGTTCAATAGAAGACAAAGTTGGCAGTACCTTTAGTAACAGAAACGGTACAACCATCTGAACCAGATCCAGTGTATTGACCATTCTCGTACTTACAGTTACCGTTAACGGAAGAACCATCGGTAGCTTCAATCTTGATGTTGTAGTTTGGAGCATTCTTGTTGTTTGGGTTTGGAATGATAGACAAGTAAGTAATATCGTTAGTGTAACCGGCACCCAAGACAACTGGAGCCCAGTTACCGATACCAGAACCTTCAGTACCCCAGATACAACCATCTTCAACAGAGACACCAGCATCGTTAACGTAGTATTGAGCGGAGGTCTTACCACCTTTCCAGCTGTAGTAGGTATCTTCAATAACAACAGAGATTGGTTTAGATTCACCACCTTGAACAAGAGTTGGGACAACCATGTTTTCAGAACCTGGGTAATCAGTACGACACAAAGCAATTTGAGAGTCAACGTTGTTAACAGCGTTAGCAGAGTTTTGACCCCATTCACATAATTTGGAAGTGTCAGATTTAGATCTGTGCAAGAAACCATCTTTACATAACAAACCACCAACAGAGATACCGTTAGCTGGTTGTTCAGAAGGCCATTGGGTCTTGGACATACCTGGTTGACAAGCGTAAGAACAGTAGTAACCATCTTCACAAGAAGATGAAGTGTCACCGTTTTGGTTCATGACAGAAGCCCAACCACCAAAGTTCAACCAGTCAAGGGCAATAACACCATCACCGGATGGGAATTCAGAACATGGGATAGTACCATCTTCGAAACCACCAGCTGGTTCTTCAAAGTCACTCAAGTCACCGTTAATACCACCTGAAGATGGTTTTGAAGCAGCTTTAGTTGGGGCGGCAGCCTTAGAACTTTCTTGAGTAGAAGAAGTAGTAGCGGTTGAAGTGGTAGTTTCATCGTTGTTGTCTTGAACTTTTTGTTCACCAACACTGGCTAAAGTGGTAGTTTGTTGCAAGACTGAAGGGGAGGCGGTAGTTGGAGCAGAAGTGGATGTAGCAGCATCGATCTTGTTACCGTTGCTGTCAACGTACTGGATTTGGGTCTCAGTGACGTAGACGACAGCAGCATCGGCATCACGCTTGTGGACGTGGTGGGCGTGACGAGCTGGAGCAGCAATAACAGTGGAGGCAAGAGCCAATAAAGGAATGACAGTGTACTTCATTTTTCTAAAGGAAACAGACAAAGAGTGGATAATAAAAGAGAGTGAGTGATCTGTTGCTCTAGGCGAAGTGGCTGGTCTATTGATGAAAGGAAAGACAATAAGTTGGATCCAGCGGAGTTCTGATGTAGTTCGATTTAATTTCCAGTTTCAGGAAACTGGGAAAACAGTTTGTTTTTATACGCTGAAAACGTCAATGAAAAAAAAAAGCGTGGCCCTGCACAAAATTTGGCCCAATCGAGTAATTTTCTTTGCGGTCGGGGCAGCATCACATCTAGAATTGAAGAGTCGTAAACTATCGCCAAAAGCTGGAAATAAGCAGAGATCAGGGGGTAGCTACTAAGAATTAGAATGTTGAGATTATTCTATCAGATCTGAGCTTTCTATACGTATTATTTTCGTTTTTTCAGCTTTCCTATAACTTGATTTACAGCATAATACTAGTGTTACTATCGGTATGTTAGATCTGACTCTTTATACTCCAAAAATGAAAATTTGGAGAACGGAAAAAAGAGGCAAATCAACTTGAACAAGCAGTAGGAGTTGAAATAACACTTTGTGTACCAATTGTACCCAAATATACACAAAATAATCAATAAAACTTCTTTCTACAACCTCCACCGAATGACTTAGTTTCATTAAGCTTTACGTGAAATTTCCTGATTTGGTTAAAATTGGATGCATAAACCGTTTCTTTTTCCCCTTACAACGTCTCGGTCCGGGCCACATGAAACGGTACAGACAGCAGTAGCGTGGGCGGACCAGAAAATCTTTTCATATTACAAAGGGGCAAAGTGCATTTGATATTGGCCAATGAGCGTGCAAAGAGTGCCCAACGGTCGATGCCTATTGATTACGCTCCTTTAAATCCGGTATTGTCTTAACCTTAATGTTTTTTAGGGGTAATCGTAATTGTTTTTCGCTATAGAGGAAATGCTTAATAAATCTACAAAGGCATTAAGCGTTGTAACTTATTTGTGGGCCTAATCATTTGATGATCCTACAGTCCACCGTATTATCAACTTTAGCATGGCTGCTGGGTTCCTGAGTTTTATCCCTTGCCACAGGATTCATGAAATCATCCAATTGTATGGTCTTGAATCTGAAAGATTGAAATCTTGTCACGTGATTGAGATCAACACCCACACACCATTACTCACGTGGGCTTAAACAGAAGTGCCAAATTCTAGCTAGTGATATTGTTCACTTTATTCTAATATTCGTTGCCAATACTTTATTGAAATCGTATAATGGCTCCAACTCAACAGAAGAAATTCCGTTTGGACCAACCTATTGACCATAATGCACCTCCTACAATTTACTCTACTGCATTGAAACCAGAGTTGGCTGAAGCCGCATTGAATCTAACGATTGATTTCCAAAGACAGAAACAATCAGTTGCAAATCGATACATTTTGAAACATCCATACACGGTGTTAACTGTTTTGACAGCTGTTCTTGGATATGGATATTACAAAGTCGGCTGGATAATTCACAAAGGTGGGTTTGCCCTATTGAAGAAGAACTTGGGGGAGTTGTTACCAGTATTGATCTTCTTGACCATGTTCTCATCAACCTTTTTCACTGTTGTATCAAAACCTACAGATCACATTAAAAACAGTGCTGATGATCTTGTGAAGTCAAACAAAAAAATATTCGGATTGGAACTTAAAGAGTTGACATCAGTTAATACGATTAAGGATAAGAAAGAAAAAAAGAGAATTTTGGAAATTGCTGAAAACAGTCTGATGGTGATCTATAGAGACTCACCAATTGCCATTGTTTCAATTGTCGCACTTCCAGAAATCAGTAAAGATGGTACATTTGTTGTCAAGATCACTGGTCTTGGTGTCAGAAAAGTATATGCCAAATCAGGAATCATTGAAGATTTATTTGATTGGGTGAAACAAAGAACAGTGGAATTAAACAAAGGTGTCAATGATAAACTTTTAATTTTAGTTGAGACTTTGAACTGCGATAATGAGTTCAAGAAGTTGTTGAGCGAACAACAATTCGCATATGTTGACGAACAAGGTTTGAACGATTCATTGATCTTGAAAACATATGGTATCACATATCAAATCTGGGGGTTACCTTTAAGTTTATCTACTTTGACTAAACAGGAAACATTGGAGAAAATTGAGGAACAGAAAGGTTCTACTGGTCTTTCCAGATAATTAAGGGTTGCTATTATTAATAATGACATGTAAATATGCTCTTCTTTTGACACAGTAGAAGATCTAGTATTATTGAATTTGGAGCAACTTGAGCGGCATTGATAGTTCTATATAAAGGAAGGTCATAAAAAGAATAAGGATACAAGGAAGTCTCTAATCGAGTAAACCAGTTGTCCTTCTTTGTTTCTTCCAATCTTTTCTCTTGACACGATATATCGTAAATCCAACATAAAACACTATCAAAAACGATAACAAAAAGACAAGAGTCTTGAATAGATTCCATAAGGTTCTAAAAAACCCAGGACTTTCATCGTTTTCTTTCTGCTTAGCCTTGAATGCCTCATTCCTCAAATCTCTGTTTCTTAACTTTGATCTTAATCTTGCCCTCTGTTTCTCATTTCTTTTCTTACCATAGCTCTTCAATTTTCTTTTCTTTCCTTGATGATCAACATACGTTCCATCATCTTTCGTCTCTTGATCTTCATCAATATGTTCAGTGAAATCCCTCCATGAAGTGATTAATTCACCAAACTGTTTAAGTTCAAAGACATCAACATCAAACAAATCAACTTTCTCTACTAATTGACCAGTAGCTGCACTAAAACTCAAAAATCTCTCTTTTGCCAAACCAACTCCCTTCACACTGAAACAATTTTCCCACACACCATTAACGTTGTAATCCAAAGACAGGTATCCATCTTCAACAGTATGTAGAAGTCTGACATTAGTGAATCCTTGTGCTGGATTATAGATACGTTTTGCAGAACAACCAGCTAATTCATTGGCTTTTCCATCATGTTCCTGATCATATTTATAGTACTCACTGTTCATCACTGAGATATAAGGGAAAACAGGTCCCTTGCGATCGTTTTTATAAGTATCAAAGAACACACCCAATCCTTTAAAGAAGTCAGGAGCTCCAAACACAGGACCAATTGTGCTTTGTTTCTCTTCAGTCAAGAACAAAGCAAATCCATCACCTTTTAACTGACTTGGTTTTGCTTCGCCATGAATTCTAAAGCTGAATTCAATTTCAAATCCATCAGAATTGAAAGAATTCTTGTTGTATATCAAACCATGCTGGTCTTCAACCTCCGTAGTTAAGCGCACATAGTCATTGTTCTTCACCAAAGCATCACCCAGCACAACCCAGTTGTCAGACTCAAGATCCTTGTTGAAATATGGAGCATGTAGCTGCTGATTGGCAATTCTCTCTCTTGAGATATCACTGGCCTGGTCCTCCCCAGATAGCAGAGAGTTGATTTCCTCGTTGGAGAAGGTTGTGCGATTGCGGGTCTGCACGTACCAGAACACGAGTAGACCAAGTGACACAAGCAGGAATTGAACCCTCGTCTTGCGGAAGTCAATCACTGGCATCTCTCTGAATTTATTGGAAACAGTTGTGTATCGGTGTTACTTCGAGATGAGGTGTTGATGTTTTTTTTTTTTCGAAACCTCAAACGGCTGGACCTGGTACTTAATATTGACAACTAGAAACGCACACAATGCCAACTGCCAGAACTTTGATCGTACGTCATGGACAAACTGAGTGGTCCAAATCGGGCCAATTCACCTCTGTTACGGACTTGAGCCTCACCGAGGCTGGTGTGGCCCAAATGCGTAGAACGGGACTTGAGCTATTCCAGAATACAAAGATTTTGAAAAGCGATAACATCAAATACATCTTCACATCTCCAAGAAAACGTGCTTTACAAACCATTGAGTTGATTCTTGAGTCATTATCCGAGGAAGAGAGAAGTAAGATCAACGTTGTTGTCGATGAGGATTTGAGAGAATTCGAGTATGGTGATTATGAAGGTTTATTAACTAAAGAGATTGTTGAACTAAGAAAATCAAGAGGATTGGACAAAGAAAGACCATGGCTTATCTGGAGAGATGGTTGTGAGAATGGTGAAACATCTGAACAAGTTGGTATCAGACTTTCAAGAGTGATTGCTAGAATTCAGAACTTACAGAAGGACTCCCTGTTGAAGAAAGAAGCCAACGATATTTTAGTCTTTGCGCATGGACACACTTTACGTTATTTTGCTGGTCTTTGGTTCGGTTTAGGAATTGAAGTCCCAGAAGATAAAATCACTCCTTACGTGAAGTCTTTCAACGATGAATCAGTCCCAGTAGTTGAGCCAAAAACTTTACAATACTTGAATAGAAATCCAAACTTTTTATTAGAAGCTGGTGGAGTTGGTGTCTTGAGTTATGCCCATGGTAGCATTGACGAACCAGCTTTAGATCTTGCTGGAGCATTCACTGTTCCACCTGAAAATTAGAAAACTATTACAGAATCATCAAAACGTTCATCTTTCTTTGTTTTATACATCGGGATCACTTTGTAATTGTAGTAGAAGTTCATTTTGTTCGAAAGATAAAACTCTTCTTCCTCTAGTGGCAGAGATTCCTCCAACACCATAACGTCCATCATCCAGGATGCTTCCATATTTGAATGGTGTAGAGCTGAGAATCTCATCCTCAGTATTAAGAACGAATGGAGAATGTGGTGATGTTGTCAACGGCGGATTACCATCCAGTTTGTTGGGAGATGCAAAAGAAACATAACCTGTGTCATCTTCCAAATCTTCAAATCTCCCATACTTCAATAGATAACTAGACTCGGTATTACTTGACTTGTGTCCACGTTTGAAGTCAATTCTGTTCCCTCCTGGGGTTGACGAACTTGCGCCTAGTTCAATCTCATCCTTAAGTCTCCAACTCAAAGAAAAAACACCTAAGAGTAACAAGACTGTTCCGAAGATTATCATGGTCATCCTTATAAAAGTTAATGTTTCTAACTTATTGTAAAATACCAAGCCATTAGTGATATTAGTTATATTGTAAATGCAAAATACCAAAGGGTATAAAAGAGAAGTTGAGACGTTTTTTAAACCTTGGTTTAAAAACCATAGTTGGATCAAAGCCAATGATAGAAATGAGAAGACAATCATCCAACTTTTAATGTCTCGCAGATTCTTGTATCCATCATTGATGGAGTTAATGACAATTTCAACAGATATTTTAGCAAATAGCAACGAATGAGCAGATAACGTACCACTTATTATACCATAAGAACATCCTTCAATTTTTCTATAGTCTTCAACCGACAAATGTGTTAAATAAAACGAGTTATTAACTTCTTTCTTTCTGATTCTTTTGACGAGTCTCAAATATATGAGCAATATCACCACCGTCACAATACTGATACTCATCCATGCAATAAAATGTTTTCTTTTCAACAACGCAATCAACTCATTCAGTTTCCAGTCTTTATCGTCATTAATATCACTTCCAAAGTACGCCACCAGCAGCGCACCAACACCCACGGCAATCATACTCACCACAGACTGTAGACTAAACTCCTCATCGAGTAAAAGACACGCACATAATGAATTAAACACTAATCCAATTGCTTGTAGTGGACTCAAGATGATCAACGGGAGCGTCGTTATCTGTACTGAAGACCCCAGAAGGTTTGCAATGAGGAATAGCATGAATCCTAATCTCCATAATGGACGTTTATAGACGGCTGAAGATTGCTGAGTATTGGGATGATGAACTGGTTTGATCAACTGTTGTTGTTGCTGTTGTTCGTGCTGAATGTGAGACTTTCGCTGAAGTGTGAGCCCAATGGACTGTGTGGCGGAGGATAGCACCCCAAAGATACACCCAAGGAGCACTTTTCCTGGCATTTAGTTGAATAACGAACGTTCTTTCTCACCGTTGAGATTAAAATGTGGGTCTTATATTTAGTGTTGATGTTTCGCGATGCTCGAACTACCATAATATGAGATGATTTTTGTGTGATAAGTATATAGAATATTTGACATGATCCGTTTCGTCTATGAATTCAGTTAGTATCTCACTTCGTAGGATCCACCTTGAGAGATATATCTAACCCACTTAATGGTATTGTATTTTTGTGTTTGCTCTTCAATTTTCAAATGCTCAACAACAATTCCTGAGGAACTGAACATGAGTAGTTGGAAATCCAGGGAAATAGGAGGTCTACTGGTCCAATCATTCCCTCCAGTGGACTGAATGGTAGCTGTAAGTGAATGTTCCGTTGATCCTGGGAATTTTTTGAACGTCCATAGAATGCAGTTATCCTTTGACTGATACTTGGATTTACCTCCAGAGTTTGCAAACTTAACATCAATGATGTTCTGGTTAGTTGAAGTGGGTATTTTTACCACCACATCATTTGCAATCAATTTCGAGGTGAAAAGGGATTTCAACGTTATTTTCAACTCTGAAGTGTTGTCTCCAATCTTGGACAATGATGGTGTCAATATAAATGGTAAGTTGATGTTGTTTAAGCATCTATACGTCATCAATTCAAAATCACCATCTGGTGGAACAAACTTGATAATTCTATCAGAGTCAAATTTATCAAGTTCAACACATTGATGAAATTTGCAATCTTCTAATATAACACCTCTTTTAGCAGCAGAGCTAGGTATAGCTTTTACATTTTTTATATCATATTGAGCCAAAAAATCATAAGAATCTCTATCCTTTGACAAATTCAAGGAGTCATTCAAACCAAAATCACAAGTTGGCATTCCTGATAACTGTGCTTTCATTTGAATTCTTCCATCAACATAATTCTTCAAGATTTTACCATCAATGGCAACCAAGACGTTCAATTTTTCAAAAATATCCAAAAAGATTTCATTTCTTCTATATTTGATTCCTATTTTCCTCCATGGTAGTTCGCCATCTTGAGTTCTATTACTATTTGTTTTTCCTTTTCTACTTATCTTCATGTCTATAATCTTACCAGATCTATTGTTTAGTTCATTCGCTTTCTTCAAAGTTTCGTTCAAAGTCTGTGGAGGTATTATCACTGTCTTAAGATATGATAAGTCCATATTTTGAGGAATGCCAAACTGTAATACTTCATCCAACAATGCGTAAATAAGGTCAAAGTATTCTTTGATACTTTCTTCATTCAGCCCACTTTCTCCAAAATATCCTGTCAACACCTCTTTGAAACTATAGAGCCATTCGAATATCACACCAGCATCACCATTGGATCTGCTTACAGCAACGAGCCATAGGTCTCCATGACGTATGTGAAGGAATGTAGTTGAACCTAGGGTTAAGATGGGTGAACGAAGGTCTGGATTTGAGATCACTTGGATCCGGAAGATATCAGCAACGCTGGGCTTGACACCAGCCCTCAGCACGTCAGAGATCAGCACATCGCCCCGTCCACTGAACACGAAGAAGCCGTAGATCATTGCAACGAAAGAACTGAATTGATATTGAAATCTGTTGATGTTTTCTGATTTTTCGGAACTTCTTGATCGAGAGTCTATACAAAAACAACAAACATCAACAAAACCAGTCGACTTTGAAACAATTAAAACGTGATACAAAGATCAGTGGGGATTTTTTTTTCTAGATACTGTAATTCATCTCTAATACTCTATCGAACCTTTGAATCAACAAAATTCACCAGTTCATCAAAGTAATTTTGGTTCCATACATTACGGCTTTACCCGGAGATAAAATCCTATCAATACTCATCAAATTTTTTTTTTGGTCTCATACTTTGAACCAGAAACATACTAAATTCAAACAAATGGTTCACGACATCGTTGTTTTCTCAGGCTCTTCTCACCCTGTCCTGGCTGAGAGAGTCTGCCAGAACTTGTCTCTCGAGCAAGGAAAAATCAAACTGGGCAAGTTCTCTAACGGTGAGACTTCAATCAGCGTCAACGAGTCAGTCAGAGAGAAAGACGTCTATGTCATCCAGTCATCTTGTGGCGATGTCAATGACAACTTGCTAGAGCTGCTTATCATCCTTTCTGCGTGCAAAACAGCTTCTGCTAAAAGAGTCACCGCTGTGCTGCCTTTGTTCCCATACTCAAGACAACCAGATATCCCATACACCAAGAAAGGTGCACCAAAGATCACTACCAAGCTCGATGTGAACTCAAAGTCAGTCGCTAAGAATGATTACATCTTTGACTCAGTCCCAAGCACGCCTAGAGTTGAACCAAAAGCCTTTATTTCCACTCCAGCTGAACTTAAACCAGCTGAATCCGTTCTCAACCATCATGATAACAACGTTTTGATGCATAACACTGGTTATAAAAAATGGGTTGCACAGTCCGGTACATTAGTTGCTGATTTGTTGACTGCATCAGGAGCTGACCATATCATAACCATGGACTTACATGATCCTCAATTTCAGGGGTTCTTTGATATCCCTGTTGATAACTTGTACTCCAAGCCAATAATACAACACTACATCCAGTCTCAAATTAAAGACTATGCTGACGCGGTAATAGTTTCACCAGATGCAGGTGGTGCTAAGCGTGCAACTGCGATTGCTGATGCTTTACAGATGTCTTTTGCATTGATCCATAAAGAGAGAAGATTCCTCAATAATCCAAAATCTAGTAATCCTACAACTGATCTTTCAGCTACCCCATCTAAGGATAGTTTGAACAAAGGTAGTGATGATTCTTTATTTAATGACAAGAAACTAAGATTTGCAACAACAATGCTTGTTGGTGATGTTAAAGGCAAAGAGTGTATCTTGATTGATGACTTGGTGGACACTTCCTACACAATTACAAGAGCTGCCAAACTTTTGAAAGACCAAGGTGCCAAAAAAGTCACTGCCATCATCACACATGGTGTCTTTTCAGGAGATGCTGTTGAAAGAATCAACAACTCAGCTCTCGACAAGATCATTGTCACAAACTCCGTCCCACAAACTGAACATTCGGAAGTTCTTGGTGATAAACTAGAAGTTCTCGACGTTTCCAGAATTTTTGGTGAGGCCATCAGAAGAATCCATAACGGTGAATCCGTGTCGATGCTCTTCGACTACGTTATGTAAGACATACATATACACATACACAGACCTAATAACCCATGATAGAACACAGATTGTAGCCCTCTTATCGGTATAGTTCGTAGTTCGTAGTTCGAATTCGCTTATGTAACAATTATGTCATACGTCACATGACAAAACGTGCCAATTTCAATTTTTTTTAGAATTGCCTTTTCTCTTCCTGAAATCAATATTGGAAATTCCTTTTTAACCATTGAGCATATATATAAACCTCACTATCAGTTACATGCCACCCCGAAAGTCTTCATTGTCGTTACTGCCCGCAATCACCTTAATCTCGCGTGTCCCTTCAATCCTCTCTTACCCACTTGCCCATTTTACCAATAGAGGCCATGACTCTCCATTAGCCTCAACTAATGCTGCAGCCAAAGAGGCGTTGACCCCTGATCAATACTGGACTTATTTAATCATCTCATTCGTTTTGGTTCTCCTTGGTGGTGTCTTTGCAGGACTAACCTTGGGTCTTATGGGCCAGGATGAAGTCTACTTGAGAGTCATTTCCACTTCTGGAGACGAACATGAGCAACTACATTCAAAAAGGGTCCTAAAATTAATGGATCGTGGTAAACATTGGGTTTTAGTCACTTTATTATTATCCAACGTCATCACTAATGAAACTTTACCTATTGTTCTGGATCGTGTCCTTGGTGGTGGATGGCCTGCTGTTGTTAGTTCCACCGTTGCCATCGTCATTTTTGGTGAAGTTATTCCACAATCTTTATGTGTCAGATACGGTTTGGAAATTGGTTCCTTCTTCACCCCTTTCGTCTTAGGTTTGATGTACTTCATGTATCCTATTGCTTATCCTATCTCTATTCTTTTGGACAGAATTTTAGGGGAGGATCATGGTACAATTTATAAGAAGTCAGGTTTGAAAACTTTAGTCACTTTACATAGAACTATGGGCGCAGAAAGGTTAAATCATGATGAAGTCACTATCATTTCTGCTGTGTTAGATTTAAAAGAAAAAAAAGTGGAAGATATTATGACCCCGTTGAAGAATACATTTACCATGTCGTCAGATACAATTTTAGATGAGAAATGTATTGAAGAAATTTTCAATTCTGGATTCTCAAGAATTCCTATTCATATCCCAAATGAACCTACAAACTTCATCGGTATGTTATTAGTTCGTGTTTTGATTTCATATGATCCTGAAGATGCATTACCCGTCTCTTCTTTCCCATTGGCCACATTACCAGAAACGCCACCTGATACCTCTTGTTTGAACATTTTGAATTATTTCCAAGAGGGTAAATCCCATATGGTTGTTGTTAGTGAAACTCCAGGTGACTCAACTGGTGCAATTGGTGTTTTAACTTTAGAAGATGTTATTGAAGAGTTGATTGGTGAAGAAATTGTTGATGAATCTGATGTTTTCATTGATATCAACAAAGCAATCAAGAGAACACAACCAGGTCCTTTATCCAAGAGACATTTAACACATTTTCTACATACGCTCTATAATGCTACTGCCAAAAACTCTGGAGAATATGCGCCTTTGAAATCAGTTGAAGAGAGTAGATCACCTTCAAGATTAGCTGCTGATAAATTCTCAACTTCTATTGGAGATGCAGACGGGATCATTCAATTCAAACCTTCCAATTTAGCTTCTAATCCATTGGAAACTAATTTGAGCTTCGTTACAATTAAGAGAAATCCTCAACCCACTGTCAAAAAACAAGCTTCACTTTTCAGTTATTATGGTGATCCAATTGAACAGCAACAAAAACAACAAGAACAAACCCAAATAGATGTTGAGTCCCAATTTGATGAAGAACAATTACCAGAATCTAGACAATCTGTTGAACCTGAATCCGAACGCTCCATTCTCTCCAGATCCGCTTCCCCTAACAATTATGGCTCCAATGTTTATAACTCAAATGATGATATTAACAGCAAGAGATCTGGCAGAAGATCAAGCAGATCAACGAGCTCTAATAATATTAGTAACGGGAGCGGAGTCCGTTCCATTAATGGGTCTAATGGTACATACTATAAGAAGTTCCATATTCCTAATAACAATGAAGAAAGATACTCATCTGACTTGTCCGAAGTTGCAAGCAAACTGAACAATGAGCAATTAGCAGAACAACGAGGAGAACCTCCCTTTTTAGTGAAAGCTTCGGAACACAGCTACCGTACAGGTACAGGTATTATCGAAAGTGTTGTCAACGTTCAAGGTTTATCTAAGACTATCATCGAGGATGTTGATGATTCAGGTGATGAGAGAGAACATTTGTTGCGATAATCCCAATTCATACCACTTTCTTCTATATTTATCTCTTTTAGAACCGCAAGTTCGCGACTTATATAGTCAATATCACGACCCCTTTATACGCAAACCAATTGTAGAACCAATATAGTAAAACCATTAGGAACTCCGTTGAGCTTTCTTTGCGAGTACTAGAAGCCCTGAACTCACCCACTCGCGTAAAAATTCGCGATTTTCCCGAACGAATTAAAAAGGAGCAAAACCGGCACTCAAAAATCAAATTGCAAATTGAAATAGCTATTCGTACTACGCAAAGGCACCAAACACTAGGCACAGTTAGTTGGAGATCCCTTCTACAAGCACTGGAAACACGTTTGAACAATGGCAATTGACGGGTTTGGAAAGCTAACGCTTTCAGACAAGGAATCGGCTGAGAGGACCCATTCTCACAGTTCTCAGGCATCAACGGGCTCCCTGAATGAGTCTAAACATCGTAACAAGCTAAGGAGTCTATTCGGCTCCAGCTCAGGCTCACCAACCTCAGCAAGCGAGAAGCAGCGTCAAAATGACTACAGATTAACACCAAACGTGTCAAAATCCTCACAGACATCTAAACCTGCTTCAAGGTCACAAACAAACGATCAGCGGCAACAACAACCGCAGTATCAACACCTGCATCCCCCACAAAGCCCTTCACAACCCCATTACGAAGCTAGTATTGTTAGTTCGGGAAGTGTGGATGATTTGTCTCATAAGAAACCACTTCGTTTGAAAAGATTCTTTAAGAAAGTGTTGAAAGCCACTGATCACCATCATGACAAATCATCATCACAACATGCACCACCTTCATCATCTCAACCTCAAGCACCACAAAGTCCGCTTCATCAAGTTGCACAACCTCAACCTATTCATCATTTACTTCAGCCCGGTGTTAGTTCGCGCTCGAATTCTGGAACTTCCATAGCAAAGACATCAAGTGATAGCACCCAAAGAATTATTTCTCCATTAGAAAGACAACAAATTGAATTTCAACAACAGTTACAACAAAGTCAGGATAAACTTCTGCATCAACAACAAGAAAAACTTCATCAGTTGCAACAAAGTCAAAGTTCGAGTGGAAGTATCGGAAGTGGTCCTGGTAAAAAAGTTTCTAAATTCCTGAACGTGCTGTCACCATCAAGACCTTCTTCACCAAATCTACGTTCTTCAGCAAGCCTGAACAACTCAAACCAACCTAAATCACTGTTTGGAAGTGATTCTGCAAGTGAATTGATTGAAAAATATGGTATACCCGGTAAAATTCTGGGTGAAGGTGCAGGTGGTTCAGTTAGTGTTGTTAAAAGATCAGATGGTAAATTATATGCAGTGAAAAAATTCCGTCCTAAGAATGAAAGAGAGACAGAAGCAGATTATTCAAAGAAAGTCACTGCTGAATTTTGTATTGGATCAACATTAAAACATCAAAATGTTATTGAAACTTTAGACATGTTACAAGAAGGTCTAAACTTTTTAGTCGTTATGGAATTTGCACCATATGATTTCTTCACCATTGTTATGAGTGGATTGATGACCAAACATGAAATATTCTGTTGTTTTAGACAAATTGTTAACGGTACTTATTATCTACATTCTATGGGATTGGCACATCGTGATTTGAAATTAGATAACTGTGTTGTATCCCGTCAAGGTATTATCAAATTAATTGATTTTGGATCAGCCGTTGTTTTCAAATATCCATACGAACCAGGTATTGTTAAAGCTAAAGGTGTTGTTGGTTCAGATCCATACCTTGCCCCAGAAGTTTTAATTGAACATCATTATGATCCAAGACCATTGGATGTTTGGTCAATAGCCATCATGTTCTGTTGTATGACATTAAGAAGATTTCCATGGAAAGCACCAAAACAATCAGATAACTCTTTCAAATTATTCACGACAAAACCAGAACCTAAAGAAGGAGATGATGGAGAAGTGGTACATAGATCCAAATCAAAAGGTCCATACCGTTTACTAAGGTTGTTACCACATGCATCAAGACCATTAATTGCTGCAATGTTGGAACTCAACCCAGTGAAGAGAATCTCAATGGAACAAGTTGTTCAAAATGAATGGATTCAATCCATTGAAGTTTGTGAAGTTGGTGAAGGACACAGTATAGGTATCGATGGTACACATGAAGAGAAATTGAAGAAGATTCCAGAGACACATAAACATCATCTGATAACGGAGGATGAACTGAATGAACTACAGAAGAAAGCGAGTGAGAAGAAGAAAGCAGAGGATGCAGCTAAGAAAGAAGCAAAGATAGCTGCTTAGCGATTATGAATTTCAATTCGGATTATTTAATTATACAATACTGATACATGAAACATGACACATTGGACATTGACAATATTGTAGCTTTACTACTCTTCTCATAAGAGTTCGCGAATTTGAGAACGTTGCTTTTAAAATTTTTTTCTTTTCCGAAATCAACAAGAGAAAAAAAAACGTATTAAACATTAAAACGTTTTAACCCAAAAGTCAAACAACGCGTATTATTTTTGTTTGCAGTGACTACCATGTCCAAGAAAATCAATAATCAGAAAGCTCATTCGTTGGCCAACGCCCCAACCCCGCAGAACACTCCTGCATCCGTCACCAACTCGTATTTGAAGTCCAACCCTTTGAAGACGACTTTGCCATCAACAATCTCTGAAAATGACGAAGAAGGATTGGCTGATTTGAAATCCAAGCTTACTTCCAACCCACATTTCCTTTCTTTGATTGAAGGTAAACTTGGATCATTAGTTGGTGAAAAATCAGGATATGTTGACGGTTTACCAAAGAAAGTTAAGAATAGAATCTACTCTTTGAAATCATTACAATCCGAATTAAACGTGATTGAAAGAGAATTTCAAGATGAGTTGGTTAAATTAGAGAGACAGTTTGGGAAGAAATATGCTACTCTTCACGAAAAGAGAGCTAAAATCGTTAACGGTGATTTAGAGCCAACTGAGGAAGAAATTGCCAAAGGTAGAGAAATTGAAGAAGAGTTAGGTGCAGAAGATGAAGAAGAAGAAGAAGAGGAAGAAGAAGAAGAAGATGAAGAAGAGGATGAAGACAGTCCAAAAGGTATCCCATCTTTCTGGTTAACTGCTTTGTTGAATTTACAGCCAATTGCAGAATTGATCAATGATAGAGACGAAGAAGTGTTGAGTTATTTAACAGATATCCAATTGAAATACTTCGAAGAACCTGGATTCCAATTGGTTTTCAAGTTTGCTGAAAATCCATTCTTCAAGAACAAAGAATTAGTCAAAACTTACTACTATCAAGAAGAGTTGGGATATTCCGGAGATTTTATCTACGATCACGCTGAAGGTACTGACATTGAGTGGGTTTCAAGTAAACAAAACGTGACTGTTTCCATAGAAAGAAGAAAACAAAGAAACAAAGCTACTCAACAGACCCGTACCATTGAAAAGTTGACCCCAGTGGAATCTTTCTTCAACTTTTTTGATCCTCCAAAGATGCCAAACGATAATGACAGTAATGAAGATAACGATGATGAAGATGAAGAAAACCAAGAAGACAACTATTTGGAACAAAGATTGGCCTTCGATTATCAAGTTGGAGAAGAGATCAAAGACAAGTTGATTCCAAGGGCTATTGATTGGTTCACAGGTAGTGCCATTGAGTTCGAGAATGACGAGTTCGACGAAGAAGAGGACTTCGAAGATTTGGAGGACGATGACGAGGAAGAGAGCGACGAAGAGGAAGACGACGAAGATACCGAGGGTGCCGAAAAGAAGAATCCACCAGAGTGTAAACAGACCTGAGCTTTATGTAACCATCTTATTTTTTTCCATACTAATCCGGAACATTGCTGATAATTGTGTCAACTGTCAAATTGCGTAATCACAAAAATAACAAAAAAAAACATAAAACCACAAAAAAACACTCCTTTCTCTCCTTATCGCAAACACCACTAACAATGTCCTACGAAAAGCTCCAAGCCCAATCCCCTTTCCTCACACACTTGAAGAGCTATCCTTTAGAGGTCAAAGCTGAGAAATTCTTGCTCTCTTTCTCCTTTATCGCGTCTTTGGTGGACTTGGTGTCTTCTTATCTATTGAAATTTAATGCCACGTTCAAGGAATACTTCCCAACAGTTGCTGGCTACGTCTCCAAGTTTGAAAAGTTCGTGGTTGATGAAGTCTTCATCAAGTATGTCGACGTCTATGCTTACTTCATCAAGGAGGACTACAAGTTCTCTGACTTGACCAACAACAAGTATGTGTCATCTGTCAAGACCCTTCCAGGAGTTCAGGCACTAGACAAGTTTTTGACCGATACGACTTCTATAATCAATGCCAGATTGATCATCACACTTGGTAAACTCGTTAACTCAGACGTTGGCAAGGATTATAAACCAGCTTCCTCATTATCTAGAGAATTATACACTTCTACATTGTTGTTGAATTCTATTGCCACTGCTGCTAAGGATATTTTGTTAGGTTATGCCAAATCAACACCAAAGATTAATGGTTCCATTACACCAAAAGAAACAACTGCTCCTATTGTCCCATCTCCTGCTGTTGTTGCAGAGCCAGTTCCAACTATTGTCGGTTCTGAAGAAGCTAAATCCGATTGATGGACCCTTTGGCTTGTACTTTTTTTTTCAAGAAAAAAAATATTTCTATTAATTATTTTGTGGGGTCCTTTTTTGGTGCAGGACCCAGGTACCTTGTGGTGTTTATCACCAGCTATTTTTCTGACCCGATGTCGTTGCTTAATTCTTTCTTTTTTTTAATATTTACACAGGTACCTTGATTGTTTTTGAATATTCTTTATCCCCTTTGCTAGCTGTCTTTTGACATTATATTATTTATACATGTGAAATTTTGGATACTAACGTAGTCAATATCATCAGGTGTATCGTTGAATTCTGATGACGACTCAAAGGACTGAAATTTAACTTTTTTCTTGGATTACTCTCTATATCTAAAAACACTTGTATACTAATAATTATATAAATTAAGACTCTGAGAAAATATTTACATTTACCAGACTTGTAATTCTTCAAATAGATCCACTCTTCCTTCTGCTTTTTGTAAATTGTCGGCAACGGCTTTTCTGGCAAGATCAACCATGATTGGAGGACCACAAGTGACAACGGCAACAGATGGATGATTTTCATTTAGTAATTCTTTTTGAACAATCTCTTCGATATTTGGTCTTTGGTAATGGAAGTTGATGAATGATGAAAATTCATTGATCAAACTTTCAATAGATTCAACAGAACTTATACTGCTTGCCTTCTCAGCTGTATCACTTGAAGAATCTTTACTCTCTTCAATAGTCACTGATTTTGAGATCTTACCAGTGATGAAAATATCAAGATTAACGTGGGAACCAGCCAATGACTTCAATTCATCTTTAAACCATAACAAACTCTCAGGATTTCTAATTGACCAAATCAATCTGACATGCTTGTTTTCAGCTAATCCACGAGTTGCAAGATCATAGGCATGACAGAACAAACCTGGGATACCATTACCACCTGCCAACAGCAAAACAGTATCATATTTTTCAACAGGTGATCTATGACCATATGGACCTTCAACACCAATATACATTTGTATCGTTGAGTCAGGTGCTTTGTCCAATTTTTTCTTCAACAGTCTTGTTAAACCTTTCTTCACTTTGATATAGATGATGATTGTGTTTTCTTCTTGAACAGATCTTAAGATAGTGAAAGGATGTGTTTGCCAGAAAAACAAAGGTGTACCAAAATGAATAAATGCATAAGCACCTGGGAATGGTTGAAACCAGGAATTATGTTTAGCAACGATTCTAAAAGTATCATCGGAGATGTATTTGATTTCTGCTTTTCTAATACCAAAGATTAAAACTCTAACTGCACGAACAATTCTATCTAGGACCCATAATGCCATTGAAGTCCAAATCCATTCTAAATATCCAAGTTCAATACAATGATAGAAACATCCAACTAAGAAAATAGCAGCAAAGACAATGTGAATGACTAAAAACACTTCATATGACATTTTTCTGAACATATGGAATGCTTGGAAAAGAATCAATGAACAAGCAACAGTTGCAACTGCACCCCATTGCCAGTATGCTTCACTGTAATAACCCGCAAGATAGTCGATTTTAATACCATAGATTGTCCAACAAACACTATGAATAATGGCATGAATTGTCATGAATCTAGCAACCCATTTGTGATATTGGATGAATGTGGAATAACTCATACCTGTTAACGAAATAAGAACATTGTTTCTTCCTGCAAAGATTATCAAAAGTGGCACAAGACCAAAAGATAACAAACCAGTTCTATCCGCAATGGCTTCAGTGAGAAATTGACTTTTGCTGATGAATGAAGTTTCAAAAACATTGTAATGAACAGTTGTTAAAAGTATATTCAAACAAATGAAAAGGAAAATAACTATGGATTCGATTCTTGTCGGTAGTAAAGTGGTGACGATCTTGAAAGTTGTAAGTTCATTTGTATGGTTTCCTGAAAATAGGGCAGGAATGGAAATTTTTGATCTGTACCATTTGATCCAATTACCATTAAACTTTGTATGAACACCAAATTTTATCAAAAGATTAGCAATACCATGAGCTAAGAACACAAGAATGAAGAAAACATAAAACATACCTGCAAACATGGAAATTGAATCCAAATTGAAGTAAAGGGTTTCATAAAATTCATAACGATCATTAATCATCGCATCACTCATATTAACAGGAGTGTAGAAAATTGTTCCAGTGTAATTTCTTTCAGGGTCTAAGATTAAAGCATGTTTTGTTGCATTATCATATTGACTAATTAACTGTTCAGGAGAGATGGTAGCGTTGAAGTATTCCAAACATTGATCTGAAAGGTATCTTGCAGTTTTGTTGAATTTTCTTGAATATGCACCAAATCTATTAGCAGCTGAAATCAACACAGTACCTGATGATGGTTCATAATAACAAGCAGAATCAAGATCTGCATATTCTGCATCCAGATCATAACCAAATTGATATTCCAAATCATAGGCAAACGTATAAAACGAAGCGTATGATAACATTCTACCAGTGTCGGCATATACTTCAGTTTTTTCAATCTTATAAGCCTGGGTAAAAGATACCAGAAGTATCACACCAAAGATATTAGTTAATAACTTCATTATGATCAATTTATCAAGACTCTATTGATCAATGACTGAATTTAAAAGAGTTCTTCTTTGAGAATAAAATGATAAACTAAGGAATTTAATGCCTTTATACATATCTTTTCAATTCAAAATTTTATTCAATTCAATTGATTCAATGAGCCAGACCATTTGATCTTCTCAAATTTTAACTCTTTCTTGATATATCATTAACGTGGTTGGCTAATTTTTTGTAATTAATGCAAAATAATGATTTCAATTGCATACAATAGCGTGATTGTAAAAGCCGATCTTAATCATTCATGCATTCTGATCCGGGTATTTGAGGTCAAAAGGCAAGTCAGAACGACATTTACGCTGGAAATGAGCAATTCATTCATTCTGTTTGGCTAGCTTATGCTCATATGTATGACCATTAATGATTATCCCACATGATTTTTTTTGTTCATGTCCGTAATATGTGAGTGCAATTTTTACGAGAAACACCTTGCTTTTATTCTGCATTTGCAAGATTGATATATTTCAATTCAAAAGATAACCCAATATTCTTGAAAAGGATGCTAGCTCAACAGCTATAATCCATGAAACACCAAGATCTCCTCCATTTTCCAAAGCCCTTTCCAAGCGATCGCTTGACACTTTCAACAAGAACAGAAACCTCTCAAAAAGTTGTCTTAGCTGCTCATGAAAAAACCAAGAAAAAAAAACAAGCTTTTTAATGCATTCGTTTTGAACCCTGGAATTTTTTTTATCTAAAAAATCTAGTTGATCTGCCTTTGAGCTTCAGATGTCAATGTCCAATCCCGTAAGGCCATTTAACCGACAGCCGTCCTGAGTGTTATCACGTATTTAACATTTGCGAACAATGTGCTTAACTGTATGCTTGTAATCGAGTAATTAAGAGTACAATTACGAGTTTACATACAAATATCTAACAGACCCTAGATTTTTTATCTGATCAATCAGTGATCATTGATCGGTCATGGTTTATAGGGAGTTTGAAAAGTAAAAATTGAAATAAGCTGTCTAAATCTAAAACTTATTCCAGAATCTCCGCTTTGAAACCCAGATGTATACAGTTAAAGTAATTTAAGCATAAATTTAAACGGGTGGGAATGTAACGTCTAGGCAACGGCTCCGTCAGTATTCATACATGTTGAATTCATAAACATAGCCAATAAAGCAGGGTGCAAAAGATAATTCCAAAGTTCTTGGTTAACTTCGTACGAAAGATGCCAAACTAAATTTGACGTAAGTTTGGGGAATGCAGTCTCCGGTTAGATCATGATCTCAAGATATTATTTCAAAAACTTAAGGTATTTTAAAACTAGCTGGCTAACTTTAGGTGCTTGGTTTGAGCCTTTCTACAGCTCATGAATCTCTGAACAATGGACAATACTCTACATCAAACAAGAAATGTATTCTGAAAACTTTCCAAACTTTTATGGACATTGAAAGAGGACTTGCATAGACCCTGTTAATTTTTTTACTAGTCCCGCTGTTCCCACATTACGGCACATATGGATTTGAATCATGAAAGTTGAAACTCATTAAAAATAGATCAGCTTTTTAACTAGTGCTAACCAACAGTGACTTAAATGGAACTCTTTCAATTGGCTAGATATGCGTTCAAGTGGATGCCCCTTGGTGTTTTCTGCATTAATTACGACCCACAACTATGTGGATTCTGGAATATTGGCAATTTAAGCTTAAATCTAATCAAAAAAGAACCGCCTCTCGATATGGTGTAGTAAATTAGACCTGGAGACTGACATGCATTCCCTCGGATTCTCGGAAGTGGATCGGCCTGAGCTTCACAGACTACCGGTGTTAAAGAGAGAATGGCAGGTTGTGGATGGTTTATACGGCAATAAGTAACAAGCTGTAGCGTGGGGGCATTCATGCCGCCGACTTCTAAATAACTACAAAGCTCGTATGGCTTCTAGGTAAGGGCATTTTTGTAGCATTATTGAAATATTAGGTATGGCCTAGCAAAGCCAGTTATACGAAGGACGATATAGTTAGTTCTAGGGCGCAATGCTTCTACTTTGTGTTCTGACTTGCTTCGAATCATCGATGTTTATGGTCTGACTTCTGATAGATCTTTTAGATCTGGGTAGGACTTCGCTTTACAGTTTGGACCCTGTGGCCTGGACCCTTAAATTTAGCGGTGAAAGCAAAACGTCAAGTAAAAGTTCATTAGGTGACTTGAAGAGACATTGAGGAACGCATTTTGAGAGAGAGGATTATAGATATAAGTGACTCAGCTCGGAGATATAATGTTGATAGTGTTTTAGATGATTTTGTCTACCAGAAAGATAGAGTCGAATGATCTTGCGATACTGAATTGAATTTTAAAGTTGTCATTTGATTTCAATGAGAAAATCTCAACGGCAGTATCCATTGTACTGGAGAGCCAGTGGTTTCACCTTCTAACTTCCTGTCATATGTGTAAAATATTTATTATCATGTTTAAAGAACTAAATTGGACTAGCTGCTTAACCATTCAAACCATGTTCCAACTTCCGAGTCCTGTTCTTTATCTGATTGGCTTCAAGTGACTAAAATCAGTTACTCAAAAAAGATCAAAATTTAGTTTTCAGCAAAAATCATGAATAGTTGAAACTGTCTGCTTTGTGGGCTCTTGTAAATCCAACAAACCAATGGCTTCAACAGCTAATAATTTCCATTAATCAAAGATAGAACGTACTATAAATACATCTGTATGAGGTGTATGGGTGTATTTATTCCACTGACTAAGCCGATTTTTTTTGATTTTTGAATCGCGTTTTTGTTTGTCAAACCACAACACACGATATCAACATTTAACTACTAGAACTATGACATCTACTCCAAAGAAATCGACAGAGGGTGAAGATGTTCTTGATTTTCTAAACTCATTGCCTGAAAATAAAGACAAAGCCGGTGCTTTCAAGGCAAAGAATAATAAGAGTTCCAATAATGCTGGGAAAGATAAAGATGATGTGTTGGATTTCCTTGATGAGTTAGAAAAGAGTGATTTAAGAAAGAAAGAATCCAAAAAGGAATCAAAAAAGGAGAAGAGTGTGGAACCATTGCCTGAACTGAAAGTGGAACCAATTGAGAAAGCCGAAGTGATCCCTGCTCAACCTGAAGAAAATAACACTGAATCAAGTTTGAAAGTTGATGACGATGGTTCTGTTATCCCAGTCAGTAAAGATCAAGAGACTGAGGAACAATTCATTGATCCAATTGCATCCATTTCTAGCTGGTGGTCATCATCAGGATCTACCGCGGTGAACTCACTTTGGAATAATGCCAAATCTATTCAACAAAAGGCTACTGAGGAAGCATCTAAACTTGCCAATGAAGCAACCAAGAAACTTACAGATGAGAAAGATAACGTTGAAAGATTAAGAAAAGTCAATGCGTTTAAATTCCTTAGTGATAATTTTGAATCTATTTTGAACAATTTGAACATTGATGAATATAATGAATTCTTAAAGATTTATTTGATACATGATTTAATAAATTTTGATAACACGCTAGAACATTTAATCAAATCTCAATTCAATAAAGTCTTGAAACAAGTACAAGGTGATATTTTTATTGAGATTGTCAAACAGAACACAATTAGTAAAGATACACAGAGAAGATATAGTGTTGGTACTCATAATCAAGCCAAAAATCTCAATTTATTCGAAGGTGGTATTGCCGATGGAGACAAACTCAATTGGGCTAATTTAAATGCATCTATTAAATCAGCTGAAGAATCTACAGAGAAGAAGGAAGATAAGACAAGTGAAGCTAAAGATGGTACAGAAGATCTTAACATTTCTAAAATGTTCATTTCCATCTTACCTGTTCAAAACGTTTTGAAGAAAGATGATAATGAAGAGTTTCAAACAATTGATTCTTCCTCGTCTAATACATTCCAATTCAGAATAATCTTGAAAGATATTGGTCATAAGATTTCTTTAGTTTCTGAAACTCAGTCATTCTCAATACAATGGGCCAAATGGATTCAATATGATGATAATGGAATAAAGAAACCTGAAACGAATGAGACTTCACAGGAAAATGAAGAAGACTCAGATGGCGATATAGATCCTGCTGAGTGGGTTAAAGACTGGATTGATCAAGGTTTAGGTTTAACAATTGGTGTCTTGGCTCAAGAATACGTTATTAAGAGAATGGGATTTTAATTGAAACTATATAAGTTTCTTTTATTTAGGGATTAAGTCAAAGTATGAATACATGGTCTTATTGCACAGTATATTTAAAATTCAAAGGTCATAAATGGCGTACATATGAATGTAAGAAAATTTTTCTAATCTTGTTCATATTCTTTAATTAAAGCGTTTAATGATTTTTCATCATTAGCAAGGGTTCCTTTATCCCAATCAACAATCAATGGCTGTACAAACCATTCAGTATTCTTCACCAATTCTTTAAATTCTTCTTCGTTAACAAGACCTTTACCACCTTCTGAAACTTCTTGAAATAACGGGAACGAATGGCGAAAGACTTGTAAGTTATGTGATCTTGGATTTTTATTGTTGGTCTGAGCAGTGAAAGTATACGATCTGATCAACTTCACTTGATCATAAGTAGGTTTAGAATACAACAGATCTTCAACGATGTAATTAACACCGCCATCTTTGTTTTCTTTGGATCCAAGGCCTTCTTTGATCTTAGACCATAACGATCCAGATGCGGAGGCGTTATGAGATTCTGGTTTGTGAGCTTTGGCTAGCAATTGTTCGAGCAATGCAGTGGAGATAGGTGCACTGGTTCTGAAGAATGATATCGTTCCTGGATTTGATTGGAGGGTCTTTAGCATGGACATTATTTGTTGCTTATTGTTGGTTGTTTGTTAAGGAAAGAATGGGACAATATTTTTTGTGTCAGATGATTAATCTCGGAGCCCTCGGATTCGATTATTACTACTACTTAATCCTGATACCAGTCATATCTACAACGGTTGAGTGTGTTTAGTGTGTATTTGTAACTGGAACTCACACTTCGTATCCGAATATCTCAGGTCTTCTCTGTTCCCACAATGGCATTTGGGCTCTTACTCTTTTCAAGAGATCCAAATCTATATCTGCCACAGCAAGACCAATTGACTGAGGATCAATGTCACTAACTTCTGCAACGACCGTTCCCCAAGGATCAACAATCAATGTGTGTCCATAACTGGCTCTAGTTGGTTTGCCTTCTGATAAATCAACGCCTTTCTCTAAATCTTCATCACTCAAAGTATTATGTCCACCAGTTTGAGCAGGCATGACGACATAAGTCTGTGTGTCTATAGCTCTTGCCTTAGCTAGAGTGTGCCAATGGGCAGCACCTGTTCTAGTAGTGAATGCAGAAGGAAATTGTAAGATCTCCGCTCCCAATGAACGTAATCTGAGGGCAAGCTCTGGAAATCTGATATCGTAACAAATAGCAGGTCCTAATTTACCTGCTGGGGTCGAGACAATAGAAGGTAATTCTTGACCAGGTTCAACACCATTTGACTCTTTGATGATGGGAGCGTCTTTAGTCACTTCGACATCAAACAAGTGGATTTTCTGATATCTGTTGACAAGTTCCCCTTTTGAGTTGAGATAGACTAATGTATTTAGTACTTTTGCAGGATTTGTAGGTGAAGGTTCATGAATACCAACACTGACGTCTAATTCGTACTTGTCATCTTGATACAGTGACTTCAATTTCTGCTGGATGGCAGTGACAAAGACTGATGAGTCGAATGGTTGTGCTAGACTCGAAGAGTGTTGCTGAGATTTGGCTAAGTAATCGGAAGCCTCTGGTAAAAAGAGGATTCTGGCACCTTTGGCAACAGCTCTGTCGATGAGCTCGAGGACGAGTTTGGCGTTGTTCTTGAGAGACGACGAGGAGGACAACTGGCCAGCAGCGATTCGAACCATTTTGACTTGTTGGTGGTAAGTAGAATGCCACAATGAAAATGAAAAATCGACAACTGATTATAGATTAGATTAGACCTATTAAACTAATTTAACTTACTCACCACAATGGCAGTTCTGTCAGGGCCAGAGATCTACAAAGCCAAGGGAGTCATCGATGCTCCACAGCATCTGGAGCTGAAGGACGGCACCAAGGCAACACTCATCCCAATCTACCCCAAGGACGTGGAGAGGCTTCCAACATCGCTGGTGGACTTTCTATGGAGACAGTTCAACGACGAGGTGGAGCGTGGGGACACTTACCCGTACTTAGACGTGCTGGACAGACAGGGCTTCCTGGACTATTGGTTCGGGGCCTTCCATGCGCTCCTGCTACGGGCCAGTGCTGGAGACGAAGATAAGACTGTGGACCAGCTGATTGAAGGAATTGATGGAGGTGACTGGGACACGCAGTGGCTGGGCTCGTACTACATCAAGCCTAATTACACGGGGCGTGCCTCGCACATCTGCAACGCCGGTTTCCTGGTGAATCCTGCTGCGAGAGGACTGTCTGTTGGAAAGACTCTGGGTGCGAGCTACTTGAGATGGGCTCCAGTGCTGGGATACGTCTACAGCGTGTTCAATCTCGTGTTTGTGACGAACGTGGCCAGTGTAAAGATCTGGGACGGGCTCGGCTTCGACAGGATCGGGCTCATTCCCGGTGCTGGTGTGCTGAAAGGGCATGATGAGAGAGTCGATGCCATTGTGTTTGGTAAAGACCTTGTATAGATAGTGATACTTAGATTGCAATTGACATTGAATTATTATTAATGTGAGCATATTGATACAATTATATCAGTAGCATCACTAGTACTAATACTAATGGTAGCACTATCACCATTAGTACTAGAATATTACTATAGTCTACCACCATATTGTTTATTGTTTATTGTTTTATTGTTTACATCGTGACTAAGCTTTTTTTCTTGTTTTGATTTCCTTTAACATTTAAACACTTAATTACAACTCCCACTTCGAAACTCAGGAGCCTCATCATGTTCAAGTACGGCCCACCAGACACTCACACGTTCAGACAGGAGTTTCACTCCCACGGAGAGTCCCACGCTCAGGATAGTGACCCCAGTCTAGGGCCTCCTGGTGCTACAAACGCGTCTTCCCATATTCAGCATTTCCCAGCTTTGATACCTCCTTTCACGGTTCTTCTCAAAGATGGTGAGACTACAGCAACAATATACCCAATACCCAACCACCAGTCGCTACCACCAGGTCTTCTAGCATTTTTAGTGGACGAGTTCAACATGGAGGTTGAAAGAGGTGATACTTTCCCATTCTTTGATACTTTAGATATCGAGGAGTTCAAAAATTATTGGTTTGGGTCATTTGCAGCAGTTATGGTCCTTGGGGATGAACCACAACTTGATCATCAAAGATCATGGGAAAAAGAATGTTTAGGAAGTTTTTTCATCAAGGCTAATTTTCCTGGTCGTGCATCTCATATTTGTACTGGTGGCTTTTTAGTCAATGCTGGTATTAGAGGTAAAGGTATTGGTAGAACATTAACTGATGTCTTTCTTGATTGGGCACCTAAACTAGGATATACATCATCTATTTTCAACCTTGTGTTTGAGACAAACGTTGGTGCTAGAAGAATCTTGGAAAGTTTGAATTTTAAAAGAATAGGTAAAATTAAAGCAGCTGGTATTTTGAAAGATCATGAAAATGCAGTGGATGCAATAATATATGGGAAAGAACTAAGCAAAGGATCAAATGGCAATAATAACAGATCAGACACAAGTCATATAAATCCTCATTTGGATAATCAAGGTGGTTATAGATTTGACAAGATCAAATATTACCTTGAATTTGGTAAATATCCTCCATTTATCAATCGTCAAGAGAAATCTAGACTGAGATCGTCAGCATCACATTATCGTCTGATAGATGGTAAACTTACGTTGAATGGTCGTGAAGTTATCTCTGATCCAGTTAGACAACTGGCGATTTGTACAGAGTTCCATCAAGTGAGTCATGGGGGTATCAATAAAACAACATCTTTAATAACAGAGAAATATCATTGGACAAGAATAAAGGACACTGTTGCTCAAGCTATACGAAACTGTGAAGAATGTCGTGATCCAGCTAAACCTGCCAATATCATTAAAAGACAAAGACTCGAACATGAGAATTCAATCAACAGTAATGAGTTTGTGCATGATTTATCTAGAAATTCAGACTCACATATTGATTTCCAAAATCTGGATGATCCATCAGGAATATTTGCTGCTGTCGAAGCTGCTCAAAGAAGCACGAGAAACGAACAAAGTTATGATGCATATGATCCAGGAACGTCCCAAACTGAACCCGTTCAAGGAAACGATGGTCAAAGTGACAATAATGACCAGAACGATATCCCAGTAGACCCAGAAGTCAGTTCATTTCAATACTCTACACACAATACACCAGCCAATAGTCATCAAAATAACTATGGGTACCGTTCTTCTGAGAGCGCTCAATTGCAACATGGAAGTTTGAATCATCAAGTACAAAGACAACATAATAATGGTAATACGGATAGCGTGGATTTATCTAGTGGTAATGGAAATGGATCCGAGATTGAGATTGCAAGAGCTTTGATCCAGGCGAATAACGCCGAAGGTACAATTAGTTCACATGTTGGACATTTGGTCAGTTCACATTCTGATAGAAGGCACCAAGATGACGATGATGACGATCAAGATCAAGATCAAGACCATGGTGTTATGTTTTAATTCGATTAGTGTATTATTAAAGTAACTCAAATACTACGTCAATTCTTAATAATAACTCTAGATGTATAATTGAAATACTAACTAAAAATAAATGAAAACAAATTAATTAAGAACTTTTCTAACAAAGTTGTACTATATTTTTTTTTTGGATGTGTGAAACTATTGACAATAAAAATAGAAAAACATGAGAAAATAATGACTCCAAAAGGTGGGAAATATGATCAAAGAGTATCCATCGGCAAATATAAGCAATCTGTAACAAGTAAAAAGTGGTCTCCACTCACTTCAAAACATTTAACTAAAACCAAAATCGCCAACAAACAAAACAAATTTTCATACTCTCTCTCTCAAAATCATTCATGACAAACAAATATTAAAGGAACCGATTGATTCTCCAGCTTTTTAAAAATCTGGTCCAATGACCATTGCCAATAATGCCATTCTAACGAACAAACCGTATCTCATTTGTCTGAAGTAAGCAGCACGTTGATCGAAATCAACTTCTTCTCTGATTTCATTAACACGAGGTAATGGATGCAAAATAGCCATATGTTGTTTGGCATATGATAAGATCTTGTTGTCAACAATGTAAGAATCTTTCAATCTTTCATATTGAGCTTGATCTTCAAATCTTTCTTTTTGAACTCTTGTACAGTACAAAATATCAGATTTAGCAATGACTTCTTTAGTTAATTCTTCAGATTCAGAGGCCAACATATTAGCATCAATTAATTCTTGTCTGATTGATTCAGGTAATCTTAATTCTTTTGGAGAAACTAAGTTAACTCTAACTTGATAATGTTTCAACAATTTACATAATGAATGAACTGGTCTACCATATTTCAAATCACCCATGAATGTAACTGTAATACCATTAACAGTACCCAATTCTTCACGAATGGTGAAAAGATCCAAAAATGCTTGAGTTGGATGTTCACCAGCACCATTACCACCGTTCAAAATTGGAACTGGTGAGAATTTAGCAGCAATTGATGCACTTTCAACAGATGGATGACGTAATGCAATAGCATCAGAGTATGAAGCTAATGAACGGATTGTATCTTGTAATGATTCACCTTTCTTAACTGATGAAGATTCAGCAGAAACAGCAATGGTTCTACCACCTAATCTTTGCATAGCAGCATCAAATGAAGATGAAGTTCTGGTTGATGGTTCATAAAACATGGTTGTTAACAATCTACCTTTTAAGATATCCAAAACACCTTGTCTTTCAACAGCCAATCTCATCTCTTGAGCAACTGAGAATAAGATATGTAGATCATTTCTAGTGAAGTCATTAACTGATAAGATTGAACGACGTAAGAATGGGTTGTTGTTACGGATGTAAGTGGCTAAAGCACCTGGTAATGACAATTCTTTTGGTGGTCTTGATGAAACCAATTCGGTACCTTTAACATCTTTTTCATCTGATAAGTCTTGAATGATTGGACGGGCAGTTTGATCAATTGAGAATGAGAATCTAGCTTTTCTAGTTGCATTTGGACTTGAAATTTGAGCATCTTGAATAGTTTGAACAATTGAACTATGTCTGTGTCTGAATGAAGAGTTATCAACACCAAGAGTTTGATCAATGACTAATTGACCTTCCAAAGTGACGGTTTGATCATAAAATTGAACACGTTCAACATTACCTTTCAATTTACCTTCAAATGGTGAGAAGACATTTGAGCCAGGCAAAGTTGTTAATGAACGATCTAAATCAATTTCAACCACTGAGTCTTGTTCTGGTAATCTGAAAATTTCAACTGGTTTATCATGTAATTTTTCAACAATGTCTTCAACTGTTAATTTACCTTGATCAACACCAGAAATCAACAATGGAATGGCATCAGAGATACCTAAACCTGCAACAATTGGTTTACCCAAGAATTTAGCCAACAAAGTTGGAATGACACCAATTGAGAAAACATCAATAGATTTCAAATTTGCCCATAAGAATTCTTGATCTTCTTTGGTTGGTAAGAAATCAGCACCTGGATATTCTTCTTGTGATAAGAACAAAGTGTAAATTGAAACATCAGCAGTGACTAATGATGATTTAGATTTAACCAATTTGATCAATTCTAATTCTGCTTTTGATGAAACACCAGTGACATGTAATGAACGGTTGTTCAAAGTGGCCAACAATAAGATTGAAGCCAAATCAGTACCAGAAGCATCAGTGATGACTGGTTTGTTTTCTGGCCATGAAGCTAAATGAACAGAATCAGAGGCAACACCACTCTTGGCCAATTCATTGTATGATAAGAATAATGAAGCAACGTTGGATGATAATTGACTAACATTGGATTCATTGGCTTTAGATGCAGCAATTGATAATGAGTAATCAGTGTAACCAGAGTCAGACAAAGTTTCTGAAATTTCAGATAAAGATTTGGCATCAGTAATAGCTAAACCATCAGCAGAGATTGGTAAAACTTGGTTGTAAGTGAAACCAGAGACCAATGAAGCCTTAGTGACTTTTTCAAAATCTTCAGCAGATTCAAATGATGGAACAAATGATGAAACGTTAACGAAACCAGGAACAGAAATGGTTCTGTGAGAAGTTTGAGCATCACGGTTAGAAATATCTAATGAGATGTTTCTAGACAAAGCTTCAATCAACAATTTAGCACATTTGACATTTGTAACCAATGGAACAGCATAATCAACAGCCATACGACGAGTCTTGTAACCTTTAGACATGTAGTTAGCAGGACGACGGAATCTGTTGGAAGATGGCAAGTTGATGTATAAGTCAATCAAGTTATTAGCCAAATGTTGAGTCAATGAGTATTCAGATTTTTGTTCATCTTCTTCTGGTAAGATTTCCAAATATTGAACTGGGATACCATGTTCTTGAATGTAATCAGCAGTACCAGCAGTAGCAAACAAACTGTAACCTAATTCATATAACTTCTTGATTGATGGTAACAATTCTTGCTTTTCTTTGAATGAACCAATGGATAACAAGATGTTTTTCTTTGGTAATTTGAAACCAGTTGAAATTAAAGATTTCAAGTATGCTTCATATTTGTTGTGACCAAAAGTGGCAACTTCACCAGTAGAAGCCATTTCAACACCCAAGATAGGATCAGCACCTGACAATCTTGAGAATGAGAATTGAGGAACTTTAACAGCACAGTAATCTTCTGGTAAGTTTTGAACTGGGTATGGTTCAACTGGGAAACCTAAGATAGCTTTGGTGGCCATTTCAATCAAATTAGTACCAACAACCTTGGAGATGAATGGGAATGAACGGGAAGCACGAACATTACATTCAATGACCTTGATATCATTGTTTTTAGCAATGAATTGAATGTTGTAAGGACCAGTGATATTCAAAGCTTTACCAATCTTAGCAGTGGCAACAACAATACGTTTGACGGTTTCTGGATCTAAATCTTGTGGAGGAACAATCAATGTAGCATCACCAGAGTGAACACCAGCGTTTTCAACATGTTCAGAAACAACGTGCATGATTAATTCACCATCTTTGGCAACAGCATCCATTTCAATTTCTTTGGCGTTTTCCAAATATTTAGTGATGACAACTGGGTAATCACGAGAAACTTCAACAGCTTGAGCCAAGTATGAAGCCAAATCATCTTTAGAGTAAACAGTGTTCATGGCAGCACCAGACAAAACATAAGATGGACGAACCAAAACTGGATAACCAACAGCATCAGCAAATGATTCAGCTTCATCAATAGAAGTCAATTCTTTCCAAGCAGGTTGATCAACACCAATGTTATCCAACATACGAGAGAATTTGTAACGATTTTCAGCAGAATCAATCATTTCTGGAGAAGTACCTAAAATCTTAACATTGTTTCTGTGTAATGGTAAAGCAATGTTGTTTGAAGTTTGACCACCCATAGAAATGACAACACCACTAGATTGTTCCAATTCATAGATATCCAAAATACGTTCTAAGTTAATGGTTTCAAAGTATAATCTATCAGCTTCATCATAATCGGTAGAAACAGTTTCTGGGTTGTAATTGACCATGATAGTCTTGGTACCATTAGCACGTAAAGTTCTAACAGCAGTGACAGCACACCAATCGAATTCAACAGAAGAACCAATACGGTAGACACCTGAACCTAAGACCATGACACCATGATCATCGAAAGTGACATCGTGAGAGTCAGCATTGTAAGTGATGTATAAGTAATTGGTGAAAGCTGGGAATTCAGCAGCAACAGTATCGATTTGTTTAACGAATGGGATAATACCGTATTCTTTTCTCAATCTTCTGATGGCAACTTCATTAGAACCAATAAACTTAGCAATTTGTCTATCTTCGAAACCTAATTGTTTTGCTTCTCTGATAACCAATGGAGTCAAGTTTTCTTTAGTACCAAAAGATTCAATGTATTTAGCAAATTTAATCAAACCTTCTAATTTGTTCAAGAACCATTTGTCAATGTTGGTTAATTTCCAAACTTTTTCAACAGAGTAACCTGAGTCTAAAGCGTTAGCAATAGCGAACAAACGTTGATCAGATGGAGTTTGTAATTCAGAATCAATGTCAATGGACATCAAAGCTTCGGTTTGGTTAAAACCTAAGTTTTGATAATCAACAGAACGAATAGCTTTTTGAATTGCTTCTTCAAAAGTTCTACCAATGGACATAACTTCACCAACAGATTTCATGGATGATGATAACAAAGTTGAAACTCTAGTGAATTTTTTCAAATCCCATCTTGGAATCTTGACAACAACGTAATCTAATGATGGTTCGAAACAAGCACAAGTGACTTTGGTAACAGAGTTACGAACTTCATTCAATGGAATGTTCAAACCTAACTTAGCAGCAGTGTAAGCTAATGGATAACCAGTGGCTTTGGAAGCTAAAGCTGAAGAACGGGATAAACGAGCATTGACTTCAATGATGCAGTATTCTTTGGAGAAAGGATTTAAAGCATATTGAATGTTACACTCACCAACAACACCCAAGTGTCTAATAACATTGACAGCAGTGGTACGTAACATGTTGTAATCTTCATCAGACAAGGTTTGGGAAGGAGCAACAACAATAGAGTCACCAGTGTGGATACCCAATGGATCGAAATTTTCCATGTTACAAACAGTGATACAGTTGTCGAAAGCATCACGAACAACTTCGTATTCGACTTCTTTCCAACCTTTCATGGATCTTTCAACCAAGACTTGAGGAGATGTAGCGAAAGCAACGTTACACAAGTCAATCAATTCTTGTTCGTTATCAGCAAAACCTGAACCTAAACCACCTAAAGCATAAGCAGCTCTGACAATGACTGGGAAACCAATATCTTTGACAGCTTCTAAAGCTTCTTCAACATTGTTGGCAGAGTGGGATTTAGCACATTTTTCACCAATTTCTTCCATAGCTTTAGCGAACAAGTCACGATCTTCGGTAGTGATGACAGTGTCAATTTGAGTACCTAAGACGGTAACACCTAATGATTCAAATTCATCTTTCAATTCAATACCAACAGACAAAGCAGTTTGACCACCAAAAGTAACGTAAATAGCATCTGGTTTTTCATGTTTGATAACTTTACGAACAAAGTCAGCAGTAACTGGAACGAAGTAAACTTTGTCAGCTAAACCTTTAGAAGTTTGAATAGTAGCAATATTTGGGTTAATCAAAATGGTGTAAATACCTTCTTCTTTCAAAGCTTTGATAGCTTGAGAACCAGAGTAATCGAATTCACCAGCTTGACCAATAGATAAACCACCAGAACCTAAAACTAAGACTTTTTTTGGAGTTTGTCTTGGGGCTTTAGCTAAGTTGTCTTCTTTCTTACCACCTGGGAATTCAACAGCTTTCAAAACTTTAGTAGATTTGAAGTCAACAACAGATTGAATGAAAACATCGAATAAAAATTCAGTGTCTCTAGGACCTGGAGTAGATTCAGGGTGGAATTGAACAGAGAAGAATGGTAATTCAGAGTGGTAGATACCTTCATTGGATCCATCATTAGCATTGACGAATAATTCTTCCCAACCTTGGCTCAAAGTGGTAGTATCAACAGCATAACCATGGTTTTGAGAGGTGATGTAACAACGACCAGAGATTGAAGAAGTAGCTGGGATGTTGTGACCTCTGTTACCGAATTTCAACTTGATGGTAGAAGCACCAGTAGATCTAGCTAACAATTGATGACCTAAACAGATACCGAAAATTGGAGTGTCTTTAGCTTCAACAATCTTGGAGATTTGTTTAACAGTGTCATCCATGACAGAAGGATCACCTGGACCGTTAGAGATGAATAACCCATCCAATTGTTCAGTAGTTAAGTCATGATTCCATGGAACAACTTTCAATTCAACACCACGTCTGACGAAACAACGGATTTGGTTGTATTTCATACCAACATCAATGGCTAAAATTCTAATAGTTTTACCATCTGGACCTTTGACAGCATTTTCTGGTTTTGGAGAGTAAAGAACTGGTTGTTTTGTGGAGACTTTAGCAACCAAGTTTTTAACATTAGGATCATCGAATTCTGGAATTTCGAAATGAGATCTCCAGTTGTCAGAAGTAGCTTCTTCAACAGAGGCCTTGTCAGATTGAACACCAATTCTACCCAACATAGAACCACTTTCTCTCAAATGTTTAGTCAAAGATCTAGTGTCAACACCGTAAATAGCTGGGATGTTTTGTTCTTTCAACCAAGAACCTAAAGAGGATTTGGCCAAGAAGTGGGAGAATTCTTCAGTGTAATGAGCAACAATTAAACCAGCAATATGGATTCTGTTTGACTCAAAGTATTTTGGTAATTCTGGAACGTCATCATCTTTCAATTCACGATCTGGAACACCATAGTTACCAACTAATGGATAAGTGATAACCAAAATTTGACCTTCGTAAGAAGGATCGGTGATGGATTCTGGGTAACCAACCATACCGGTTTGGAAGACCAATTCACCAGCAGCTGGAACTTCAGAACCAAAAGAGTAACCTTCCAAGACGGTTCCATCTTTTAATTCCAAGGCCATCAAACGGTTTCCAGTGGACTCCATTGGTGGAGAGATAGGAGCAGCTGGATTCAAAGAAACAACTGAATTAACCATTTTGTCTAGTTCGTTCGAGTTGAACTGGTGAAGGAGATTAGTATTTGTTGAAGAAAGTTGGAAAGATGAAAAAGTGACATAAAAAATTTTATTTCCTCTCTGCATGGGAAAAAAAAGTCTATCAAATTTTTATCACTGGAGAGACAGGACTGTCAGGGAAACGGAAACTCCAGACACTGAGGTCATTGAGTGAGGCTACAGCAAAAAGTAGAGAGCGGAATTTTGCAAGTATTTCAAAGTAGATTGACTTCATTTGAAGGTTATTAGCCAACAGTAATTAAGTGTACAATTTCTCTTTTCCATACTCGCTCTTTCACGCGACTTTTGCTGTTGCTAGAGTCTCCATGTTCCATGCAAGACAGTCTCTCCCATCATCGAAATGAATGGGAAGTGCACATACTAGTAAATGGATAGGAAAGAACTTGTTGATCGTAAAAACGCAATAGAATCAGTTAACACAAGAAAAACTATCAAAAAAGGCTGGAGACTAATAGTTTTGGGTTAACAGTAGGACGGGAGTCGTGTTCCTAGGTGGTTTCAGAGATCAACAAAGAACTTGAAAAGAGCTTTCTGAAAAAGAGAGAGAGAAGAGAGAGAGGAAGGAAGAAATAAAATAAAAAGTAGCAGAAGTTTATTTTTGAAGTGAAAAGTTCAAGTCTTTATACAAAAAAAAATTTTTAATGTCGCGAAAAAGAAATGAGGGCGATGAGCTAGGGCTTAAGAACATTCTGCAGGGGCAGTTTGGGGAGTTTTGTGACGGGATAAAAACGGTGTTGTAGAGAACACTTCAAAGAACTTTACTACTGATTATAACACGTAAACTCTTAAAACTCACGGTTCTATGAGCACTTTTGCTCATTTTGACTCTGAATTTTGTCGCACTAAAACTAGTTTCGTCATTTTCTCTGCATATTTTCGCAGAAATTGGCGAAAGCAGTTCGCGGGTTTGCGCTTTTTTCGCATTTCTGAGTTGTGTGAGAGCATCTGGGTCTAAAATTTCTCACGTTGTAACATCAAACATCATCGTTCTCACCGCTCTAAAGTCCCTAATTCACATCACTACTACGACTGCTGCTTGGTACTAGTTGCCTCTCTTGCTCTCCGTGCTGTTGTCCAGTCTTTCTGGGCTAGTTCGTCCCTCTTTACTCGCAGACCCATAACAAGCGTCAACATGGCATCGGGCTGGTTTAAGTCCAGGAGAGATTCTCTGGTCCATGTGTACAATCGTTCAAGGACATTGTCATCCTTTAATTACAGATTCAAAAAGAGTTTAGGCTTCAGGCTAAGGAGTGGGATGCGTTATTTGGAAAGAGTGCTAGGTCCATATTTGAAGAAGGTATTTCCTAATTTTGTCACTGTTCACTACTTTTATATCATTTCCATGGCATTCCTCGCTTCTGTTATCATATACCCTCACAACGACATGTCATATATTGATGCTCTCTTTTTTGGTGCTGGTTCTGTCACTCAAGCCGGTTTGAACCCAATTGACTTGAACAAATTACTCTTATATCAACAAGTCGTTATTTACATCTTTTGCACATTAACAACACCAATCTTCATTCACAGTTTTCTTGCATTTTTGAGACTTTATTGGTTTGAACAGCACTTTGATAACATCAGAGAGACTTCAAAACTGAATTTCAAGATGAGAAAAACTGCAACAATGGCTGCAAGAACTCAATCAAGAGGATTGGACCGTGAATCAACTGGTGATGTTCCTAACATTGGAATTTCTAATGGAAATAATGAAGGCCATTCTCCTCAAACTCAAGACAATGAATCCAGCCCTTCAAAACAATCCAATGGTTCCCCATCTTCAGAATCATTGCCTCCTCAACCTGATGTTCAACCTTACTCCCAAGGAGTCCAGCATTTATCAGAGCCTTCTTCGGATGAAGATGATACCGCCCGAGTTGTACCAAACGATATAGACATCTCCAATAATGCAAACGCACAAACAAATATTACATTTGCTGATCTTCCCAAGCCTACAAAACATGTGGTGGAACCAAGAGACGTTATGATGTCAGTTTCAATGTTGAGAAACACACATGCTGCGTCTAATGATGAAGATCAAGGACCTGCATTGGTTATCAATGGGCCTACCGATAAAGAAACTATCAGCAGGCGTCGTCGTTTGTCTTCTTATATCAGCCACTCAGATAGAAGGCCTTCCATCCAATTTGATATTGAGAAGCCCGTCAGACCTGGTAAAAAGAAGAAGTTGAGAAAAAGATCGTTCTTGTTCAAGTCAAATAATGAAGAATCTGATCTGGCTGATGGTGATGGTGATGATGAAGCTGATGATAATGATTATGATGGGGATCAAGACGAGACGAGAAATTCTGAAATCGCCAACGAAAATGATTTAACAAGAGCTCAATCACATTTACAGTTACCATCCTCAGATCAAACAGGTGGCTTGAAATTTGGTAAAAGGTCCAATACACTGGATGTTTTAAGAAACAGATCCGCAATTGCTAGCTCTCCCACTCTTGACAAGTTTCTAAGAAAACCTAAGGCATCATTGAGAAGAAGATTCTCGTATGGTGGATTTTCCGATAGTGATGCTATAATAGATGAAGAAGACTCCGAAACTGATACTGATGATGAAAACTTGGGCGAGTTTGGTTTGAGAAGACAAATGTCGACTAACTACTTGTCTTGGAATCCTAAAGTTGGAAGAAATTCTATGTTTGTTAATCTTTCTGATCAACAAAAGGAAGAACTGGGTGGTGTTGAATACAGAGCGATCAAACTTTTGACCAAGATTTTGACTATATACTATTTTGGATTCCATATTCTATCCTTCTTGTTTTTGGTTCCATGGATCTTACATGCCCAATCATATCAGCAAGGTATACGAGATGATGGGATTTCTTTGACATGGTGGGGATTTTTTAGCTCCATGTCCAGTTTCAACGATTTAGGATTTACATTGACCCCTGATAGTATGGTGAAATTTAATGATGCACCTTTTGCACTTTTGGTAATCTGTGCTTTTATCATCATTGGGAACACCGGGTTTCCTGTATTGTTAAGATTTATTATTTGGGTCATGTTCAAACTTTCCAGGGAACTGTCACTGTTCAAAGAATCTTTAGGTTTTTTATTAGATCATCCACGTCGTTGCTTCACTTTATTATTCCCATCCTCGGCAACTTGGTGGTTGTTATTCATTCTCGTTACCATGAATGTCGTTGATGTTGTTCTTTTCATAATCCTGGATATCAATGCTTCGGTGCTTGATGGTCTCTCCGTTGGTCACAAACTGTTGAATGGTCTGTTCCAAGCAGTCAGTACAAGAACAGCCGGATTCGCATGTGTCGATCTTGGCCAGCTTCATCCTGCTGTTCAAGTTAGTTATATGGTCATGATGTATATCTCCGTTTTGCCATTGGCTATTTCCATCAGAAGAACTAACGTTTATGAAGAACAGTCTTTGGGTGTCTATGCTGCTAAGAACGGCAATAATGGTGATGATGATGACGACGAATCCAGTCCAGACAATGCTAAACCAACATCTTTCATTGGAGCGCATTTGAGAAAGCAGTTATCCTTTGATTTATGGTTTGTTTTCCTAGGTCTGTTCGTCATTTGCATTGCTGAAGGTGGTAAGATTAGTGATGATACCTTACCTGCTTTCAATATTTTCTCAATCATGTTTGAAGTTGTCAGTGCGTATGGTACTGTGGGTTTATCATTAGGTTACCCAAACACCACCACATCTTTTTGTGGTCAGTTCAACACTATTAGTAAACTTGTTATCATTGCCATGGTCATCAGAGGTAGACACAGAGGTCTGCCTTACTCTTTAGATCGTGCTATCATGTTACCATCTGAAAAAATGGAGATGAGAGATAAATATCAGGATATAGTTGCAGGTCATACAATTTCAAGGGCAGAAACTATTGGAAGTTCAAACGATCCAGTTGTTGAATTTTTCAAGAGTGCAGCTCCAAAAGTGTTGAGAGATCGTTTCAAAAGACCTTCTTTCATGTCTTATAAGTCCAATAATTCAATGCATAGCTCTAGCCAAAGATATCCAAGAGCAGGTTCGTCATCGTCGTTTAACATGTTTCAGAATCGCCCAAGACCAACGGGCGGTTCTTCAAGAAATAGTGTGAAACGGTCAAACTCTACAAACTTCCAGAATACCAACACTGAAAATCGCACAAATAATGGATCTTCTTCATTTGTGAATGCACAAACTCCTGGAGATTATGAATCCAACAGATCTCTCTCACCTACCACTACTCCTGTTCCAAGATCTACACCTGAGGAATATGAACTTGATTATTTCACTTCCCACCCAAGACCGAACATTGGTTCAGAAAGATGATCCATTTTTAAACATTCAACCTGCATTCACTCACTTTATTTATTATAATTAGACATTTGATGTACTATTCGCTTATCATTGTAGCTTCTTTCAGCGCCTTAAATCTCTACCTATCAATTTACGAAGCAAGCCCCTTACCTTTGAGCTAAGTATAGCACTAGTAGTGGTACCAGTTTTTGTAAATCTATATGTTGCGTCATCTCGCATTACAATAGAATCGATTTTCAGGAAATTACAGAAAATAAGGTTATCTATCGGTCTTTAGGTCTCTTAGGGCTTCAAGTCCAATGTTCAAACTATGGGAATCAATTACTCTGGGATGAACAGAATGATGCAAACATTAATTAATATAAACTTGATTATATACTGGAACAAACCAACGGAATAAAAATTTTCCCAATGAAACGATAGTTTTAGTGACATTAAAAAAGATCGTTATGCTATAGGTGGACCACCTTTGTGTAAAGCTGGAGTTTTCAACTTTCTATTCAACTCCTCGTAGTCTTGTTCACCTTTGGCATCTTTAGTTTGTTTGTTTAGATTTATTCTTTCCTTTACAAACGAACCCATATCGATCTTTGTCTCATCGAAATTCATCCATGGATGTCTCAGTAGATTTGCATATGTGGGTCTTCTCTCAGGAACTTTGTCAAGACAGCGGCTCACAAAGTCAACTGCTTCTTTAGAGTAAGTGTTTGGTAATTTTGGAGGTGGACCTTCAACAATTGCACTCAACTGGGAGAAAATATTATCGTAGGTTTCTGGTGGGTATGGATATGACCCTTTCGCGGTTTCTAAAATGGTTAAACCTAAAGACCAAACATCAGATTGGACAGAATAACTAACGTCATTAGGATTTGATGATTTGATTCTTTCCGGTGCCATGTATGATTGACATCCAATGTTCGTCTTTGCTAACGAGGCAACCAAGTTACCGGAAACCCCAAAATCACATAATTTGACTTTCCCAGCACTATTCACCAATATATTTGTAGGCTTAACATCTCTATGAATGATGTTATGTATTTCTTTTAACTCTTGTAAACCCAGTATGACTGATCTGGTTATGTATTGTAAATGAGCCTCATCAACTCCGTCTTCATAAATCTTATCTAAAGATCCACCATCCATGTATTCCATACACATGTAAACAGCACCTTCCACAAAGAATGCTCCAAAAAAATTCACAATGTAAGGGGAATGACAATTATGCAAAACTTGTAACTCCATCAAAATTTGTCTAAATTTAGAATCGTCCAATTCCAATCTAACTTCTTTCATGGCCATCACAACCTGACTTGGTTTATGAGAAACTTTAGTGACAGTACCATAATTACCACGACCCAATTCATCAATAAATTCTAAATCTTTTGAACTTATGCTAAAATTTTGACCTGATTTGAAATTGGCACCATTTTGATCTAATGAAAGTTTATCCCCAAAGTTCAAAGACCCTGATTTGATGTCGACGTATTGAGAGAAATTTGCAAAAACACCCTTTAATTGGGGTTGTCTCGAATCTCTTGATAAATTTGAAGATGGTGTTAATGTTGGGGTTTTAGTATTGGCAGAAGAAACAGTGGTTGATTGTTGGTTGGTTTTAGAAGCTAGTCTTCTTGCCATAATGGACGAAGAATTGATATTTGGAAGTTGAAGCCCGCTGGATGAGTCTTGTGGTTGTTGTTGGGGTGATTGATTTTGAGTATCTGTCAAGCTCGGCAATCCACCTGGAAATTTCATTCCTCTTCTCTGGGAAAGTGATGGTTTAGGGAATCTAGCGGCTATTTGTGGACTCACGTGGGAGTTTACTGGAAGTGATGGGGCAGGGCGAACTGGATTGAGTCTTTCCAGGTTCAGAGGAGGACCAACAGGTAATGTGTTGGGACTTGGGGCTGAACTAGAGTCAGAAGCAGATCCGGACCCTGAATCAGAGCCCGAGTGAGAAGGTGGTAGAGTTGGAGGTAGTGGAGGCAATGGTTTCTCTTTCCGCTGGAGGGATTTCTTTCTCTGTATTTCCATTTTTTGTAGTATCTCTTGTGAAGGTCTTTGTGTTGTAATGGAAGAGGCTGAAGATGTGCTTGATATAGGAGGAGACCTTAGGGGTTCCTGATTAGATGGAACATGTCTCTCTGGGATGTATGAGGATGGTTCTGTGTTATAACTGATAGGGGAAGAGTCTCCGGACGTTGGCTTGGACTGTCTCTGTTCCTGGAAGGCGAGCAGCTTTGCTTGAATGTTGGCATTGATATTATTGGTGTAGGAGGAGGAGGTACGTGGTGAACGGAATGGCGGTGGGATGGGTGGAGTGTCTGCGCCTGAGCCCGTGGTGGTTGTGGGCGACTCGATGGAGAGGTTGTGGAAGTCCAAGTCGTCGGTGTCGCTCGATCCTGGGTTCATCTCGCCAATGGGGGAACTGAAAACGTTATGGGAACATGAAGCAGAGACAGCAAAAATTAAATATTTTTTTTGAATGTGGAAAATTTTGTTTTGATGCAAAATGAGGATCGACAGGGCCGTTGAAAATCTTAATAACAATGTGGGAGAGCGTAGTTGTATGCAAGAGTTGCGAATCTCAGCCCAGTTCGCGTTTTTCGTTTAGTTATGGAACGATATTTAGCGGCTTGTTCCTGAATTTATATTCGAGGGATACAGTAAATCTACATATGGGGGCAGGATAATCTGTGGAAATTTATAGCTGTAAATAACTACGCATTTCTCACTTTTTCCGTCTTGTTCTGCCTGAAGGCAGCGAGAAGTCTGGGTTGGACTCCAGTATGATGTTAGGACTTGGCTTCTGCTGTTGGGCTTGTAGGTACCTCTGATATGCCTCTGGATCGTTCTTCTCGAGGTATTTTGGATTGATCTCTCTTTGCGACACGGATGTGAAATTGGAGGACAGCATCGACTCATTCGTGAAAGAGGGAGCGGGCGTGGTTCTCTTCTCGTTGGGGTCGGAGAGTGTGTAGTACTGATCTTGGAACCCCAATTCACTGTTTCTGTCAACAGCAATACCTTCAGGGATAGAACTGAACTGATGGTACGATCTCTGCGTCGTCTGGTAGGGTAGTTGACCTATAGGGAAACTCCGATCTGTTGGTGTAGGGTTTGCTGAAGGAAGTACTGAAGAGTAGACGGATGAAGAAACATCAAAGTCTCTGCCCTGTGTTGTTTCGCTATCCAATTGAGCTTCCCTATCCTCTTCATCATCATTATCATCATCGGATCCAAACACAGTAACATCTTTTAGTGTCGATCTTCCCTTGTCATTATCCAATAGGTTCTCGTCAGTATTGGCAAAACTAGAGTTTGAATATGTTGCTTCTGGTTGTAATTCGTTTAAAGTTTGGGCAATTTTCGTTCTGAAAGTTAGTTCTCTAGCAACGTTTTGAGGTTTTCTGTTTTCGAACTCAAACTCAGTGGTATTATCATCTCCTAAGTCAAGCGAATCATCAGTGTATGGATTAGAATTATGTATTTCGGATGAACTAGCTGGCATCGGTCTTGGGCCAGATGGTCTCAATGTGGAAGTTGGTGAGTTTAATAAATAAGGTTCAGTGGTCGGATATGGTGCATTAGCGATCTCAGGGTCTGGGAGTGTAGTGTCGACGTTGGTTGGATATGGAGGAGTCGTTCTTGTTGGTTGGGGAGATGATTCAAGAGGTGGTTGGACGAGTTCGTCATTGAAAGGGGAAGATGTAGGTGGAACTGAAATGGGCGTTATACGTTCATTAGTGTACCCGTAAACGTTAGGAGTATTGTTTGCATTAGAGTCTTCGTATCCCCGGTAACTAGTCGTCAAAGGAGCTAAAACATTAGTTGTGTCGTAATGTGAATCTGGTGTATCCCTCATTGTATTGAATGGTTGTGTTTGTGGGAAGTTGTTCAAATCTTCATTGGTTTGGGTGTGTTGTATGCTTTCATTGAAATATGATGTATTGTTATAAGTATTATCATGAACGAATGGTTTATTTTCATCTTCATCTTCCGACCCCGTTTTCAAATCATCAACGGTACCAACACCGTAGTTCAATGGTCTCAGTTGATAAGCGTCATTCTCAAAAGTGTTAGCTCTTCCTATTTTCTTCATGTTTTTTCTAGATGATACCGTTCTTCTCATAATACATAGGAACACGGCTGAAAGTGCAATCAAAACAGAAGCTGCTAACACGATCCATCCACCCCAATCTAGATGAGGGACAAACAGCAGAATGTCCACAAGGAATGACAGTAGGCACAGTAGGAACGTTGGAATGGACCACAATAGTAGAAAAAAAAGGAACTTCAGTGATGAGAAAGGCCCATGCCAATGTAAAACAAAAGACCCTACAAACAGGACCAAAGTGAAGCCAGCAGCGATTGGATGGACAATCAGAAGCTTCGAAACCGAGTGTCTGGCGTTTGAGGGCAGTGAGAAACCCTGAAGGTCTTCAATGTCTTTTGCACTATATCCAATTCCTATTGGTGAACAAGTTCCTGTGTTATAACAAAGTCCAAATACCCCAAAGGAGTAGCCCTGGTACTGCGACAGATGTATGGTTTTGGTCACGGGGACAGAAAGGATCGCCAGCAGCTGAAACGTGAATCCGATACCAACTATCACAGACAGCGTAGTAGCTGGACGTACTCGAAATCCCATGTCAATATCAGTCCAAAATAAAACTTAGAATTAATCTCTCGTGTTGACAGATCAACTCGTTTTTAATTTTTTTAAGAAAAAATCGTTTTTGGCTTCGGATTTCGCGATACCAAAACATGTGGCTAGTATGTGGCTAGTGCTGTAAATCAGTGTGTCTGATCTTCTAATAAATATGTTTAAACTGAACTATTGAGATACCATCTCGAAGAAGGAACAAATTTTAGATTATCAATAGTTGAGTCCCAACACAGACTACATTATATTCAATGTTACGGTTACAACTTTCACTAGTGTACGGCTCACTATACATATTCACTGTAGTCTTTAGAGATGATTGTGGCTAGTGAAAAGGCATTCGCGAAATTCCAAATTTTTTTTCCTTTGGCTCATCGCTTCTTGAGATCTTTGATGTGTAGAGACATTGTTTTAATAGTTGCAGTTTGCTAGAATTTTTTGAAGTGATATGGCTGTTGGTCAACCGTCAGAAACAGATTTGGGTGGGGATACTATTACCGGGACGGTGAATCAATCGGTGGGTTCAGTCTCTGAGACTCAGTCCCCAAAGGCCAAGAAGAGAAGAAGAAGAAACAAAAATAAGAATCCTAATGCAACTATCGAATCACTAGAGAAAAAGGCAACAGATGTGATAGAGCAGGAGTTCAAAGATGTTAATGCAACTGCTCATAATAATGTTAAGCACCAGAAGTTTGATGAGCCTGTGATACCGACAAATAAAGAAGATGATGAAGCTAAAGAAGAGTCAGTACAGCAGAATGACGATGATGAAACAGAAACATTAATAAGAGAAAAACCTGTCCTTACTGAAGATAAAAGCATATTCAAGCCATCAAAAAGATCCAAACCAAAAACTGTTGAATTTTTCAGTGATGATGAGGATGAAAATTTTAGAAAAGTACAAAGATCTATTTCTACGTATGATCTAATAAAAAGATCCCAAGAATTGTTGAAAGTCAGGGAGACGTTACCCGTTTACAAAGCCAAAGATGAACTAATATCAAGACTCCAGAACAACAGAGTCACTGTTCTTATTGGTGAAACAGGTTCAGGTAAATCAACACAGATTCCTCAGTTTTTACTTCCTATCAATCAAAAAGGTATAGCTGTTACCCAACCACGTCGTGTTGCTGCGATCAATTTGGCAACCAGAGTTGCTGAAGAAGCCGGTTCTGTTTTAGGCGATAAAGTGGGTTATGCAGTTAGATTTGACAACAAGTCAAACCATGGCACAAAATTGAAATATATGACCGATGGTATGCTGCTAAGGGAAATAATGATTGATTCTAACTTACCACAATACTCCACCATTATTATTGATGAAGCGCATGAAAGAACTGTGTTAACAGATTTGTTGATGGGGTTCTTGAAAACATTGTTAGCGAAAAGAAAAGATCTTAAAGTGATCATCATGTCTGCAACATTGGATGCAGAAAAATTCTCCAAATTTTTTGATAACGCTGATATCCTTTTCGTTGAAGGTAAAATGTATAACGTTGAGAGACTTTATTTACAGAATTCAGTTGATGATATTGTTGATGCCACGATAAAAGCCATTATTCAAGTTAACAATGGTGAGTTAGCTGGTGATGTTTTGGTCTTTTTGCCAGGTCAAGAAGAAATTGACAAATCTGTGAGCCTTTTAGAAAAAATCGCAGTTCACCTTCCAAAAGAAGCTCCTTTAATTGTTCCATTACCATTATATGCATCATTACCACCTGTGGAACAAGCTAAGGTTTTCTTGCCAGTCAAGCCAAGAAGAAGAAAAGTCATTCTATCCACCAACATTGCAGAAACATCTGTCACTGTTCCAGGTGTGAAATATGTCATTGATTCGGGACTAAGAAAAGTTAAAGTATGGAGACATGCTTTGGGATTGTCAACATTGCTGACTGCTCCAGTCTCGAAAGCATCTGCTACACAAAGAGCAGGTAGAGCAGGAAGAGAAAGTGAAGGCAAAGCATTTAGATTGTTTACTGAAGCCGATTATTCCAAACTTCCAACTCAAACAGAACCTGAAATTGCTAGATCTAATGTCACTCCTGCTGTCTTAATGTTGAAAAAAGCAGGTGTTAACGACATTATAAATTGGGCATGGTTAGAGCATCCTGGTCAAGACTCTTTGATCTCTGCCTTGACAACATTGTATCAACTTAAGGCATTGGATGATTCAGGAAAGATTACAGAACTGGGATCTCAAATGGCTATCTTACCATTGGAACCCCAATTAGCTGCTATCTTATTAGCTGCTCATAAGTCAGGTTGTTTGTCTCCTGTCATTGACATCGTATCATGTTTGTCAGTTGATAATCTTGTTTTGAATCCACAAGTTGAGCTAAGAGATGAGATCAATGAAAGAAGAAGTATGATCTGTCAATTGGGTATGAAATATGGTGATTTAATCATGTGTAAAGAACTTTTAGATGTCTATTTGGAATTTGAAAGCTCCAAAGATAGACAAGAATGGTGTAAAGAGATGGCACTGTCCTATAGAGGATTCAAAAATGTCTTGAAAGTGCGGAATCAAATTAGACAGTACATGATATCTTTAACTGGAGATCAATATTTATTTGATAATGAAGAAGAGACAGATGATGCTGAAGACGCCGGTGTTAAAACATCTTTGGACATCCCATCAATCTTGAAATCATTTCTGTCTGGGTTCGTATCTAACACAGCCATTGGTATGCCTGATAGATCTTACAGAACAACTACATCCGGTCAGCTCATAACTATTCACCCTTCATCGCTGTTATTTGGTAAAAAAGTGGATGCGGTAATGTACACAGATTATGTGTATACCACCAAAGGTTACGCAAGAAACGTTAGTATTATTGAGTTGGAATGGCTACAGGAGATTGGTTCCCACGTTTTAGCTCCTAAAACGCATGCTGAGTAGACAACTGATAGAATTGAAAAATAAAATGCATAGTAATTTTTAATACATAGACTTAATTTAGATTACAAATATCTTTAACATTTGTACTTTGTAGTGTTTAATGAAGAAGAATTGCTGAAGCAGGAATCTGAAATTTTTGAAAATAGGTTTCTATTCTTCAATCTCTTCTAATGTGACTTTCTTCTTCACTGCAGTGACATTACTTTTTTCATTTGGTTGTGAGGATGAGGTAGTAGCAGAAGGGGTGGCACTACTGCTCTTTTCGACACTATTAGTCTTCTTACTCTTCTTTGATTTCTTTTGCTCAGGCTCGTTCCATGCATATAAAGGTTGGAAACTTTCGAAAAATTCACAATCTGCAAACAAATTTGGGAAGATCCATAAACCTGGTTTTAAAACAACCAACGTGATCAAGAACAGTATCAATCTTAAGATAGCAATAACAAAAAACAATGCAATTAGACCAAGCATACCCATTGATAAATACCAAACACCTCTTCTCATAAACAATGGCCATAGTGGGAATAAAATCAATGTGAAAGCACCAACAACAACAGCCAACCCTTTGAATAGATCAAGAGTGGTACGTTTAGTGTAGAACCAAACCAAATATTGGTTGTCATTCAAGTCTGTTTTCTGCTGTAGTTGTAAACATGGAGCGTCTTTCTTTGGTTTGAGTCCTTGTGCTCTAGCATCGGCGGTATGTAACTTTTCAGCAGGTAAGGTCAATCTATTATTGATGAGTTGTGCAATAACAGCTCTAGCTTGGTTAGAATCTTTGATAGGAGGAAGTTTATTAGTTGGGACGGATGCTTTCTTTTGGTAATTCTCTGACAACAATGCTCTAACTGCACGTTTGACTCTATAGAATTCAACAGTGGCATCTTTCAAGATCCCTTGACGACGTTTTAATTCGGCATTATCACGTAGGAAATTGGCAATGTTCAACACAATTGGGTCCACTTCCTGTTTCTGCTGTGGATGAGGATGTGCGTGTGAGTGGTCGTGTCCTTCGTGGCTCATTTCTATAAGTGCTTCGTACTGATTCGATTCAACACGTCGCAGTTTCTTTTTCATTTGTTGATGGAAGGACACCCAGACACCACAGTTGCGAGTTCGAATCTTTCAAGGGGCAAAGTTTGTGGAATAAAAATGTAAACAAACTAAGCTGCAAACAATAAACAAACAATAGTGGCTCATCACAATGGTTGTTTTGGCTCCTGACGTGGTCGCAGACAAACTGCTTGAGAGTCTAGCATACCGTGGCTCTGCAGGTGTCCCTGTTGAGAAACTATGGGAATTGGTTCCAGGTGATGATGAAGTGACTGACCTATACAAAGCTATCGCGTATTCCTGGATTAAAGGTAATCCAAATCTAGAAATCACTTTGAATGGTGAGGTTATTCCAACCCCTGACTCATTAGATGCAGCACCTGAAGGCTCACATGCTAGAATTACTGAAAGTTACCAATGGTTAGCGTTGACTGGGGCTCCAAAAGAGAATAACGTTGTCAGTAACTCTGCTTTCCAGCTATTATGTGAAATTGCTATACGTGGTTCTGAAGGTATTGACTCATTGACATTAGCAAAAGTTACTGGACAGGATAACAGAAGTTTAACATCGAGATTCAAGATGCTAGGACATTTGGTCAAGAAACTAGCTGTTGTGAAGAAAGGAAGAACGCTATCATTATTGATCTTAAACAAGTTTTATGACGAGAGTATATTCAAGAAAGATTCAACTATTGCTGCTGAAGGCTCTTCAGATGTTTATGTCAATATGCGTGAACTTAGGGAAAAAATCAGTAATATTTTGAAAAAGTCCAAATCCGGTATTAGACAACTAGCTGATTTAAGAAGAGAATTGGAAATGGATAAGAATCACAGAACAAAAGTGAATTTCAAATCAGCCACAAATTACCTTTGTGAACGAGAATATGTGCAAAAGGTACTTGTTGTCTCACATGCTAGCCCAGTTAGAAAGATCAGATCTTTGAGATACATCAAAGATTATATTGCTGATCAAGCAACCGAGATAGAATCAGAAGAAGAACAAGAGCTTTATAATAATGACTTGATTGATGATGATTTGAAAGAGATTGACGATGATGAAGAGGAACCTTCTGCATCGGTAATTAGCAACACTGCTGCTAGTATTGAAGTATTTGAAGCTAATAGCTCGAACATTCAAGTTCCTAATCTTAACAGATTTTATCCTGTTCAAAATCAGATATATGAAACAGTTCAGAGTCATGGTGAGTCAGGCTGCTCTTCCAATTTGTTGCTTGAAGAATTCTTTGGTACAGAGTACGCTAGACTGTTTGCTAAATATATCGAAAGTTATACAAGTGGAAAATTACTGTCACACTTATCTGATTTGGGAATAATTAGACACTATGATTTCAGTGGAAGAATCAAGTTTTACAGATATATAACTAGACCAAACCTTTTGAAATTGTCTCATAAGCCTAAAGATGTGAATGGTTTGTCATTGCCTCAATTCAAGAAACAAGCTAAAGTAACGTTACAGGAATTGAATAAAAAGTCTTTCTCCTCAATGGGATCAAAGATTGACACGTATATTGATGGTGATGTCAGAAAGGTTTTATGGCGTGGTGAGCTTTCTAAATCAGCAGGAATCGTTAAAGAAGAAGTTAAGGATGACCTTGAACTATTTGAAATTCCACCTACAAGAAAAAGAGGTAGACCAAAGAAAGGAGAAGAAAAACCTAAACAAGTTACAAAGAAGAACAAGAAAAACACAGAACCAAATCAAGATCAATCTTCCACTGCTGCTGAAAACGAACTTCAACAACTTCAAGATCTAATCAATCATGCTGAAACTACTGCTCTGAAACAAGAAAATGGTGATGTGATTTCTGATCAAGTCATTATGTCACAGGTCAAAGGTACGTCATTCAAGGCCTTAGAGCGTGAGGCTGCAATACTTAGGTTGTTAGATGATAGCGATGGTGTTCGTATAAAGGAGTTTGCTTTTATTGCAGAAGTCAGAGAGGAATTGGGATATATCGTTGATAGAAGAACATTCAACAAAGACATAGAATCACTAGTTAAACAACAGAAGATTACAGTTGAAGATATTTTTGATGACACAAACGGTGGTTCTACCTCTGATAGTGAGGAAGACGATGATGATATATTTGACGGAGATCGTCCGTATAGGCCGGAAGGAGACGGCGGTAATGAAGATGACGACGTTAAGATTGTCAATGTTTCAACTTTATTGATATCTTCCACTGCTTCCATTGGTGCTGTCGAAAATATGAGAAGAATCATAAGAGAGAATCTACTCAAAAAGAAAGTTCAACCTTTACAGAAACTAGAAGAGTTCAATCTTGATATTGATTTTTTTGACACAGAGTTGCGTGATAGCTTCAATAAAGTGGCACCTCCACCGAAATCAAATTCAGCAAATGAAGCGTCTACTCCTAAAAAGCCTCGCTCACTTAAACCAAAAAATCCAATAGACAAACAAACTAAAGTGAATCAATCAAAACAAATCAAAGAAAACTCAACACCAAAATCAAAATCAAAACAAAAATACAGTGGAAAAGTTCTACCCTCAGAGACATTTGATCCAAACACTTCTACAGTTGATGAACTTTTTGAAAACGTTCGTTCTAAGGCTCGTCCGAACTTCAAAATTTCAAAAGATGATGTTGATGTTTTACCAGAATTCCAAGGTAGAAAGAGACGTAATTTACACAACTTGACCAAATTTGAAACAACTGAATTGTTTAAAGCAGTCATCATTTGTAAAACCATCAATGAGAATCAAATTAACTGGTCAAAGATTAGCAAGCTTATGGGGATCGATTCTCAAATTTTAAGGGCTAAATGGCCAAGGCTTAGAATGGTTATGGGAACAAATGGAATCAAGATTGCCAAAAGAAACTGGAAAAACATTCTATTGAGAAGTGTAAGAAATGGCCGGATTGGACTGGATGATATTGAGAGCTTAGATTTACAGCAATTGCTTGATTTGTGGGAAGAATCAAGTGCTGTTTCAGCTACTTATGCCCAAGATGATGCGCTGATTTCGCCTAATTTGATATCTGATGAAAACAAACTATATGTCAACATTGAAGATAATTACAAACATTACAACTTCACAAGAACCAATGCTAATGAAAAGGTTCTCAAGAACACATATGATGCAAATTCGATGGTTCAAAGAGAAAATCATCTGATAAATTCAGTGTTCACATTTGACGATTTAGACGATATTGCTGAAGATGAATCTGATGTGGATGGAATCAAAGATTTTGAAAAGATAAAGACTGCAATTATTGCAACTGTTGCAAGCGGTAATGCTACAGATATTAAGAAACTAGATGTGTTGGAGAAGTATGAAAAAGAAGATGTTGATAAGGTCTTTTTGAAATTAGTGAAAAACAGACAAGTTGTTATTGCCCACCAAGCGCAAGATTCGACAAGCACAAACAATCCAAACACTGACTCTACTGCTACGCCAGCTTCTAAAGTGGTCATTGGAGATAAAATCAATACGTTGTTGGAAGATAATACTTTTGATTTCAAATTACCAAACGTATCGAAATTCCAAAGAGTTTTGAAAGAAGTTTTTGAATCAGGTAAAGGTTTGGTGTTGAATCCACTATTTGATAACTCATACATGGTTCCAATATTAGAGTTGGTAAAGGATAATTCTTTAAACTTAACAAGAGTTGATCATTATAGAAAAGAAGTCTTGACAGGGTATGAAGCAAGAACTTTGGAAAGAGAAAAACTTGATAGTGATATCATTCTATCTTCATTAGACAAAGGATCAATCAAATCCCTCGAGAAATTGAAAGTTCCTATTCCAAGAGGTAAACCTTGTTTTCATGTCTGGATCGATATTAAGGGTGATATTAACGTATTACTATGGACTAAGATCTTGAAAGTTATAATCACCACTTTGATTTCTAAACCAGGAATAACTCAAAAACATTTACAATTTGCACTTACTGCAATCTTGAGTAAAGCTGATTTAGTTACTGTTTTGGATTGGCTAGTGAAAAGTGAAGCAGTCAAACAAGGTGAGTTTGAAGGGTACTGGTTACAACCTCAGTGGTACATGGCCATAGGATTTTAAATATTTATTATTTTATGATGCAACAGTTATTTCGAACTTGAGTGTAAAGCATTTGAATGGCTGATAAATATCTCTCTAACAGTAAATCAAGAGGTCAGGACTAGTACAATTAATGAAACATCATAATATTATTAGCGATATAGAAAGTATACGTAGAATCACGTATCCTACAAATAGAGAGAATATGATTATAGCTGCTGACCATCGACCATCGGAGTGGCCTTATCAATTTCTTCGGTATAAGAAAAAAATGGAAAAAATGTACACCAAACTGTGCTCCATACATTCAAACTAATCAATCCATTATGCCTCCAGTTCAACAAATTCAACACGGACACCAACCGTCCAACTTCGAGAAATTCAAAATGGGTGCCATGATGGGTACCACTGTTGGTGTTGTTGTTGGTGTCTTGTTTGGTGGTTTCTCCATCATCACCTCTGGACCTGGTCCAAACGGTGTCATGAGAACGCTTGGTCAATACATTGCTGGTTCAGCCGGTACTTTTGGTCTTTTCATGTCCATTGGTTCCGTTATCAGATCTGATGATGAATCATCGCTCAACTATTTGAAAAACTACCGAGTTGGTAATATGGCTGAAGCCAGAGCTTTAGCAAGAGCTAGATTCGAAGTTTTGAACGAACAAAACAAAAGAAATTAAAAGAAAAGATCAAATGCAGTCGGTGCATGATAACTGAGATGATATACCGATCCGTTTGATGATTATGGGTGAATCCCAATGTAAATAAAGAAATGTGAAAATGATACTAATTTTGTAAATTTATTAAATTTTTTCTATGCTTTTTGGACTTTGGTATGATAACTCAAACATTGATTGTCCAGTGTATCATATGTGAATATAGTTGAGATTTGATAGTACTATGTTTTGCCACTCCAAATTCGTTTGTAGTCAGCAACTTGTGAATTTGTGTTCTTTTCCCAAATAATGTTTATAATATTGCAACTGTTTCAGTGTTAGAAATTTTTGTTGATAATAAAAGCCTCAGAGCTTGCAATTGTAACGGCTTTCGTTCCAAAAGTTATATGAACAGACAGATCATATCAATATTGAATGCCTTCATAGATGGACGGATTTTATAATATTTGATTAATTATAATTATGATGATGACGGACGACGTCGTTTTTTTTCGATTTTTTAGAATAAATACACAAGACAAGATATTGGAAATAAATTTTAAAGTCAACAAATTTTGAAAATATAATTCATGAATTATATAATTATTTACATAATATTATAATTAATTATAATAATATTATTAATAATATATGCAGCAGTGCAAAACAATTAATACTATTTTATTATAATACACATTGTACAATTATCTACAAGTCATGGCTAATAATGTGATAGATCAATGCCTATTGTATGTTCAGGGTCTTATATTTAATAGATTTAAAAAGTCAGACTCTAAATTCATGCGTGGGAGAAACTAATCTCGTGAATGAGATATAAGTTAAAAATACAGTTGAAGCCAACCATAATTTATATTATTAATCAAATCTCAATTATCAATTGGAATAGTAATGATATCTTATGAAATTAAAAAATTGCACAAAAAACTGGGTTAAATCATTGGAAAGTGGTGCAAACTCTGAGCTCTGATAACTCCTTCAAAATTTGAATCTGTGAATAGTCTATAGATGACCAATATAATTATTTGAAGTTCTATCACTTGGATTGACTGACAATGCAGTATAGTTTCGGAGTTCTGTCTGGACTCACTCTGTGTTGAATAGGCAGTACACGTGACCAGTCACGTGGCAATAATCAAATGGCCTTCTACCTTCTAGGCAGTTGGTTCTTGAAACGCTCTCCAACTACTTCAGACTTCTTCGTCCACTTTGATCCAATATACATATTCCAGTTCAGCCTGATCCAGCTCTAGCCCCGGTACTTTCCGAGTTATATCGCCCACAATATTATGCACAGCTTTTAGCTTATAAATTCTACCAAAATTCAAATTCCGCCTTTGTTTGTTTCATTTTCTCGTAGCTGCAGGGACTTGAAGTAGATCAAATCAGTACACACACCAGACTCCAGAGCCTAGAGTAGAGAGCAGCACTCTTTTTTCACTAGTAGACGGACAATTACCAAAAATGAATACCAGAGATCAGAGTTCCATGGATGTCATATATCTTTCTTTGGGATGAATCATGCAGTCTGAAAAAACAGAGAGTTGTAGTTTCAACAAGGGTCCAAAAAAAGAAAATAATCTGCACAATTTCCGCTTTCTAAAAACACATTAAAAATTTTGGTTCAAACTTGTATGGTATTTGTAAGTTATCGCTGGAACGATGGAATGCCTCAAAGCCTTAATCGCACACAGCGAACAAGTCTGGAGCTGTACATAACCAACAAAGTGGTGATTCTCTTTTGAACTCTACATTGTCTTAATGGCCTCTTTAATGGGCAGTGGACGAGAAGTTTTCCTGGAGATTTTAAGCGAGATTTGACATATCAACGTTTACGCTTGTAAACTCGTCGTCCGAATGGACCGCAAAAACCGAGAAGATCCTGTGAATACGGGCTCAAACTACAGACTTGATTAATCATCTCATAGCTTAGACCTCAGAGTCGTTAAAGATGAGAATTATTATATGGCAAAGAGATTCCACTCTAAATCATGATCAGTTGAAAGATCAGTTTGAAATTCCCCATTTGAAAAAGATGTCTGAGATTCCTATAGACCAGAAGGGACTCAATGAGGGTGTTCAAAGATATGAAGGTTTCAACAATGAAGTCGAGCATAATATTCAAAATTTAGCCAGACAATTGACTCAAACTTCTGTTTTGTCTGGTGAAAAAGGTCAAGATAATGATGTGATTTCGATAGTCTCCTCAGTTGCACCAGGTGTTGATCCAATTAACAATACCAATTTGGATCCAAGATTAGACCCTAACTCTGACCAGTTCAATTCAAGATATTGGATCAAAAATTTGAAAACTATTTATGACAAAGACCCTGAGTATTATAAGTCTTATTCACTTGGTGTTTCTTACAAAAACTTAAGGGCTTATGGTGAAGCTGTTGACACTGATTATCAAACCACTGTGTTGAATGGTCCACTCAAAGTTGTCACCCAGGCTGCTAGAAAACTTTTCAGTTCAAAAGAGGCTAAAGCTGCTCGACAATTTGATATTTTGAAATCAATGGATGCTTTGATCAACCCAGGTGAAGTTGTTGTTGTTTTGGGTAGACCAGGCTCTGGTTGTTCAACCTTGCTTAAAACCATTGCTTCAAACACTCACGGTTATCATGTTGGTGAAGAGTCCGAAATCTTATTTGAAGGGTTGACCCCACATGATATCAGAAATAACTTTAGAGGTGAAGTTGTCTATAACGCTGAAAGTGATATTCATTTCCCTCATTTGACCGTTTGGGAAACATTATCATTGGCTGCTAAATTTAGAACTCCTCAAAACAGAATTCCAGGTGTTACTAGAGAACAGTTTGCTGATGCCTTGACAGAAGTTTACATGGCTACCTATGGTCTTTCTCATACAAAAAATACCAAGGTTGGTAACGAAATTGTTAGAGGTGTTTCTGGTGGTGAAAGAAAGAGAGTTTCCATTGCAGAAGTTTCTTTATCCGGTGCCAGATTGCAATGTTGGGATAACGCCACTAGAGGTTTAGATGCTGCCACTGCTTTGGAATTCATCAAAGCTTTGAAGACCCAAGCTGAAATTTTGGATACCACTGCTTTGATTGCTATTTACCAATGTTCTCAGGACGCTTATGACTTATTTGACAAAGTCTCTGTTCTTTACGAAGGTTACCAAATTTACTTTGGTCCAGGTGACAAAGCCAAAGAATTTTTCGAAAGAATGGGGTATGAATGTCCAGCAAGACAAACCACAGCTGATTTCTTAACTTCCATAACTTCCGCAAAAGAGAGAGTTGCTAAGAAAGGTTACGAGGATAAAGTTCCAATCACTGCTGAAGAATTTGAAGCATATTGGAAAGCTTCCCCAGAATATGAGCAATTGATCGAAGATATTGATGTCTCATTTGAACGTATGCGTGCTAACAATCAAAGAGATTACATCAAAGGTGCCCATGTTGCCAAACAGTCAAACCACTCCAGACCAAACTCTTCATACACTGTTTCTTTCTGGATGCAAACCAAATATACCTTGAAGCGTGAATACCAGAGAATTTGGAACGATATTGGTTTCCAAACTTTCCAAGCTCTTGCTAACTCGTTTATTGCTGTGATTCTCGCCTCTATTTTCTACAACCTACAACCTGTGACCAGTTCTTTTAGAAATAGAGGTGCTGCTATGTTCTTTGCTGTCTTATACAACAGTCTCTCTTCTTTCTTGGAAATTATGACTCTGTTCGAAGCTAGACCAATCATTGAAAAGCACAAACAATATTCTTTGTACCACCCTGCTGCTGCTTCATTTGCCTCCATTTTGTCTCAAGTTCCATTCAAGATACTCACTGCTTTTGCTTTCAACTTGATTTACTACTTCATGATCAACTTTAGAAGAGATGCCGGTAGATTTTTCTTCTACATGCTTGTCAATATCACTGCTACGTTCTCTATGTCCCATTTGTTTAGATTAGTTGGTTCGGCGTGCAGCTCTTTTTCTGGGGCAATGGTTCCAGCTCAAACCATTTTGTTGGCACTAACAATGTATGTTGGTTTCACCATTCCTGTTACTTACATGTTAGGTTGGTCGAGATGGATCAATTACTTGAACCCTTTGGCTTATGCATTCGAAGCTTTGATGGTCAATGAATTTGCTGGTGTTGAGTTTGACTGTTCTGATTACATCCCTGCTAATCCATTTACTACCAACAATTTGGCTAGTGATGAATTTATTTGTTCTGCTGTTTCTGCAAAATCTGGTCAAACAGTGATATCAGGTACTGACTATATCAAATCTGCTTATGATTACGAACCAGGCCACAAATGGAGAGGTTGGGGTATCTGTTTTGTTTTTGCTATTTTCTTCTTAGCCGTTTATTTGTTGTTCGCTGAATACAATGAATCTGCTAAACAGAAAGGTGAAATTTTACTGTTCCAACAACGTACTTTGAAGAAATTGAAGAAACAAAATGCACTTGTTAAGAATGATATTGAGGCTGGTAATGGGAATGAAGTTACAGGTGAGACTTCTGATGTTAATAACAAGGTCATTCAAGGTGGTAGGGACATTTTCCATTGGAGAAATGTACATTACACTGTGAAGATTAAAAAAGAGCACAGAGAAATCTTGAGTGGTGTTGATGGCTGGGTTAAACCCGGCACACTAACTGCTTTAATGGGTGCCTCTGGTGCCGGTAAAACCACTTTGTTAGATGTCTTGGCTAACCGTGTTACTATGGGTGTTGTTACTGGTGATATGTTTGTTAATGGTCGTTTGAGAGATTCGTCTTTCCAAAGATCTACTGGTTACGTTCAACAACAAGATTTACATTTGGAAACCGCTACTGTTCGTGAAGCTTTGAAATTCTCCGCTTACTTGAGACAACCTTACAGTGTTTCCAAGGCAGAGAAAGACGAATATGTCGAAGAAGTTATCAAGATCTTGGATATGCAAAAGTATGCCGATGCCGTTGTCGGTGTCGCCGGTGAAGGTTTGAACGTTGAACAAAGAAAGAGATTGACCATTGGTGTCGAATTAGCTGCTAAGCCTAAACTATTGTTATTCTTGGATGAACCTACTTCTGGTTTAGATTCTCAAACCGCTTGGTCTATTTCTCAATTGATGAGAAAACTTGCAAACCATGGTCAAGCTATCCTGTGTACCATTCATCAACCTTCAGCTATTTTGATGCAAGAATTTGACAGATTGTTACTCTTAGCTTGTGGTGGTAAGACTATTTACTTTGGTGACTTGGGTAAAAACTCTCAAACTTTGATTGATTACTTTGAAAAGTATGGTGCTCCTAAATGTCCACCATCTGCTAACCCAGCTGAATGGATGTTACATGTTATTGGTGCTGCTCCTGGTTCTCATGCCAAACAAGACTACCATGAAGTTTGGTTAAATTCTACCGAACGTCAAGAAGTCTTGAAAGAATTGGATCATATGGAAAAGGAATTAGTGAAGGTTCCAACAGATGAATCTCTTCATGGTGAGTTTGCTTCTCCATTGTACTACCAATATTCGGTTGTTACTCAGAGAGTTTTTGAACAATATTGGAGATCTCCAAGTTTCATCTGGTCCAAATTATTCTTAGCAACTGTCCCATCTTTATTCATTGGTTTCACATACTTTAAACCTAATAACTCATTACAAGGTTTACAGAATCAAATGTTTAGTCTTTATATGTTCATCACTGCTTTACCCCCAATTTTGCAACAAGCTTTACCTTACTTCGTTCAAACCCGTGATTTATACGAAACAAGAGAACGTCCTTCAAAAACATTTTCTTGGGTTGCATTTATGGGTTCCCAAATCACAGCTGAAATTCCATACAATGCGCTTGCTGGTACTCTTGCTTTCTTTGTCTACTACTACCCGGCTGCATTCTATAACAATGCCATACCTACTGATAGCGTTAACCAGAGAGGTGCCTATGCATGGTTGATGACTGTTACTTTCTTTGTCTACATTGGTACTACTGCTAATTTAGTCATGGCTCCACTTCAGTTACCCGATGCCGCTGGTAATGCCGGTTTCTTCATGTTCACTCTTTGTTTGGCCTTCTGTGGTGTTATGGTTTCCCCTATAGCTTTGCCAGGTTTCTGGATCTTTATGTACAGAGTTTCTCCAATGACATACTTTATTGACGGTTTCTTTTCTAATGCCGTTGCTCAAAATGAAATTGTTTGTGCTGCCAATGAATTTTCTGTCTTTCAGCCACCATCTGGATTGACATGTTCTGACTACTTGTCTGACTACTTTAAGGTGGCTGGTACTGGCTACTTACTTGAACCAAATGCTACTTCTGACTGTCAGGTTTGTTCAGTGAGTACAACTGATGATTATTTGGCATCTGTTAGTTTGAATTACGACAGAAAATGGAGAAACTTTGGTATCTTCTTTGCTTACATTGTCATTAACATTATTGGTGCCATTCTATTTTACTGGTGGGCCAGAGTTCCAAAGAAATCTTCAAGAGTTAAATCTGAAAAAGATGATTCTAAACCACAAACTGCTCAATCTGTCGAAGAGAAAGCCCCATTTGATTCAGGCAGTGCTTGATCATTGTCTTTCTTTTGAAAAGAAAAAACTGTTGTTGATACATTTCAGACTTTGAGATTTGGTTGTTCTTACATCGTCTGTTGTGTATCACACACGTCTCACTATTTTTTATCACATTTTTTATTTACCCAGATTATTTTGGCACTGAGATTTATTTTTCAAGTCATCTATTAATTAATTACAGTTTACTTTAGATTATTCTATCCGTAAATATGAAATCAAACCTTTGTCTTGATTACAACTAGATATCGCTTGATTTTCATCCCTAGTACCCTAGTCCATAACTTAAATTGATAACTACATACTACCTATGAGTATAGCTTGATTTTCAAAGTATTTCTAGAGGCATTTAAACAATGATGTTTATATTCCCCTCAGATTTCAAGCATTGTTGTGCAAGCTGCACGCCGAATGGGATAGTAGAAACTAGTCCGTGTGATTCGTGAAGTTTGTCGATATTCATCTTGACTTTCCAATACGCATGGTGTCGTCTGTGTTAACGATCTGCATGACAAATAGAAAGTTTGGAAAACACCAACCGTACCAAAGATGGCTCTTAAAAGTTGGGACTTTGATATTACTTCGTGATATATTGAAATAAGACCTGACTCCCCTGCAGCTGGTTATATCATGTTACAACCCCAAATCTTGGTACTTAGTTTCTTATGTGGCGAGCAAAGTTTGAAGTTATGAATGGAAGTCCGGCCCTGAGTACCGTGCACCCTTTCTTCAATTTATCGGTGTAAAACTTTGTAAAAAAGAATGGACGAAAACCCTAATAGAATTGAGACAATAAGCCTCCAAATTCACCAATTGAGTGGAAAAAGGGCTCAGATTTGGAACTTTTTTGCCAAATATGCGTGAACTCCTGTGTTTAATTAAGTTTTGTTTTGTTGAATGTGCCAAAAATCGGACTGAATTTTTCTGTTGGACCCTGAATTTAAACGGAGTTCCACAGTCAACTTCCACGATCAATGGTTTAAAGAGATGAGTATCAGAAACAGACATTAATAATGGAATCACGGCATTCTACTTTGATAATGTTGATACTCCATCAGGATCTATATAAAGGATGAGATAATATCCAGTAATTTTCCATCCGATATGATCTATTATTAAACTTAGCAAAAATATGGTTTCCGGATTCCAAATTCTTTTGAGAGGCAGTTTATCAGGAAGATTCATATCATATGTGACAAATGGCAAAATATTAAGACATAATGACGCTTCTGTTGATGTCAAGCGTTATCATTCTTCACCTAACAGCAAGAAGGGCAAATCGAGTGATGAAAGTAACTGTTCAGAATTAATCACTGTTGATTTTGAAGGTGACACCGATTTAGAACTTCCATTAAATTGGCCATTATGGGTCAAGGTATTCGTTGGTTGTCATGTTACTTTATTATCATGTTTTGTTTATATTTCATCAGTCATCTACTTCCCATCTATTGAGCAAATACAAGAAGAGTTTGGAACCAGTCAAACTGTTGCGGTCTTACCACTAACTTTATTCGTCATTGCATATGGAATTGGTCCAATGATATTTTCACCTTTATCTGAACATCCAGCCATTGGAAGGAATATTTTATATGTTGTTCCTTTGATGATTTTCGTAATCTTGCAAATTCCCACTGCTTTAACTCATAGTTTTGCAGGATTTTGTGTTCTTAGGTTCATCTCTGGATTTTTGAGCTCTCCAGTTTTGGCAACTGGAGGTGCTTCATTTGCAGATCTATTCACAATTCCTTATCTACCAATTGCAATGAGTAACTGGGGTGTTGGTGGATTCTCGGGTGTTAGTCTTGGTCCTTTGTTTGGCCAAATTTTGGAAGTTTCAGCAAGTACATGGAGATGGGAAATATGGACTTTAATGATCATTGGTGGTGTTATTTGTGTTTCATTTACTTTGTTCGTCCCAGAAACGTATCAAAAAACAATCCTTTACCACAAAGCTCATCGGTTAAGAAGAATAATTGGTAATGTGAACATTGTTGCTGGTGATGATCATAAATTTAACAAAGCAACAATCAAAGAGATTTTATGGAGACCCATAGTGATTGGAACAACTGAACCTGTTGTTTTACTAATCAATATTTATATTGGCGTTTTATATTCCATTATGTACCTGTGGTTTGAATGCTTACCAATTGTTTTTGGTATGTATGGCTTCAGTCGTGTTGCTATTGGCTGTACCTATTTATCAATTATTGTGGGCTGTATCTTTGGATGTATTCTATATGATATTCTTCTTTATAGGAATTACACTACACCATTGTTGAGAGGTGAGAAGGTTGTTCCTGAAGTATTTGCACCAATTGCATTGATTGGCAGTGCCTTGTTACCAGTTAGCATTTTGATAACTGGATGGACAGCTACATTACAAATCCATTGGATCGCACCATTGATTGGTGTTGTCATTCTTGGTATGGCGGCTCTTATTATATTTCAAACTTTGCTAAACTACATTGCAATGTCATTTCCTAGATACGTCGCGTCTGCATTTTCTAGTAATGCGTTTGCTCGTTCTGTGTTGGCTGGTAGTTTCCCATTATTTGGAAGAGCATTGTTTATGAATTTGAAAACGGAAAAATTTCCAGTTGCATGGGGTTCAACAATTCTTGCTGCAATCAGTCTTTTATTGGTCAGTGTCACTGTTTTGTTCAACTTCTACGGTGCCAAATTAAGAGCTTCTTCAAAGTACTCAGGAATTTGAGAGGATTGAAATTGATAGAGTAATATTAATTATCAGTCCTTTAAAACTGTAGAACACGAAAAATTTACTGTAAAAAGGACGATAAACCAAATTAATTTCTAATCATCAGTTCTTCCTTGGTATTCCTTCTCGGTGGAGGATCGGGATTCGGCCATTGAATCTTGATCCAGGGCAGCTTAAAAGTTACTAGTATTGTATTTATACGAAGGACTTCCTCTCGCGTTAATTACTCATCGTTGCTTGGACCCTTTCGTGAAGTTTTTAGTGTCATTAATAATAAAATCGCGGACTTCTTGCAGTAAGGTACATCCAACAACAGCAAAGAAGAACTTGATTTATAATTTGATTTATGATTTTTCATTCAACAGGGTTATATGGCGTCAATGCAGTTAGGTATTGTGGCCCCTGTGATGAGATGCTGATATTTGGGCTTGTGTCTATAAAAGGATCATGATTCCTTCGTGAGGTGAAATTTTGCTATACAGTATCAAGATAAAACTACAAGTGAAGAGTCAAAGATGGTTTCTGGTTTTAAGGTTCTTTTGAGAGGAAGTTTAGCAGGAAGGCTCATATCTCATATCACAAGTGACAGAGTGCTAGGATACAAATACAGTTCAATTGATGTGAAATATTACTCTGGTTACAATGATAAAGAAAAGGCAATTGGGGAAGAAGCCAGTCTGTCAGATTCAGTTACTGTTGATTTTGAAGGTATTGACGATATGGAAATTCCTCATAATTGGCCAATATGGGTGAAGGTATTTATAGGTCTACACGTTGCAATGCTATCTTGCTTTGTTTACATCTCATCGGTCATTTATTTCCCATCCATGGAGCATATTAAAGAAGAATTTGAAGTTAGTGAAACCGTTGCTATCTTACCGTTGACCTTATTCGTTATTGCTTATGGTATTGGTCCAATGATATTTTCACCGCTATCTGAACATCCTGCATTGGGTAGAAACTTGACTTATGCTATCCCTTTAATGATGTTTGTCATTTTACAAATACCTACAGCCCTCACGCATAATTTTGCTGGGTTCTTAGTTCTTAGGTTTCTTTCTGGATTTATGATATCACCAGTATTGGCCACTGGCGGTGCAACATTCACTGATATTATTCCCAATCCGTATTTACCAATTGCAATGAGTGTTTGGGGTATTGGCGCCTTTGCAGGTGTCGCTCTTGGCCCGTTGATTGGTCAAGTATTGGAAGTGAGAGCAGATTCATGGAGATGGGATATCTGGACATTATTGATAATTGGAGGATTCATTTGCACATCTTTCATACTATTTATGCCAGAAACTTATCAAAAGGCTATCTTATACTCCAAAGCTCGTCGTTTAAGAAGAATTACCAATAATCCAAATATAACTTCTGGTGAAAATCAAGAATTTAGCAGAGCCACCATCAAAGAATATTTATGGAGACCTATTGTTATCGGAACCACTGAGCCAGTTGTATTGCTGATTAATATTTATATTGGTACGTTATATGCCATAATGTATCTTTGGTTTGAATGTTTGCCTGTTGTTTTTGGAATTCACAATTTTGGTAAAGTTGCCATTGGAACAACATATCTGGCGCTAATTGTTGGTTGTTTCTTGGGATGTTTTATTTATGATCTCTTGATTTATAGAACATACACTATCCCTTTGTTGAAAGGTGAGAAAGTTTATCCTGAAGTGTTTGCCCCAATTGCATTGATAGGCAGTGCGTTACTACCAACTGGAATATTGATAACTGGATGGACAGCAGCAGAGGATATTCATTGGATCGGCCCGTTAATTGGTGTTGTTATTCTTGGTATGGCGGCTTTGATCATTTTCCAAACATTGTTGAATTACATTGCAATGTCATTTCCTAGATATGTTGCATCTGCTTTTTCAAGTAATGCGTTTGCTCGTTCTGTGTTAGCTGGTAGTTTCCCACTATTTGGAAAAGCATTGTTCATGAATTTGAGAACGGAGAGATTCCCAGTCGCGTGGGGCTCAACAATTCTTGCTGCAATCAGTCTTCTATTGGTTAGTGTCACTATTTTGTTCAACTTCTACGGTGCAAGATTGAGAGCTTCTTCAAAGTACTCGGGTAATTAAACCATTCATAGAAATACAAACTTTATTTAACCGAGAATATACGTAGAAAATTTCAAATAAAAATAGTAACTGAGTTCAGATGTGAGGACAATTTTACATATCGAGAATGAGTCTCATATTCAAGCCACAGGGGCCAATATTCACGAAGGGACTCCTAAGATCTCTCATATCCCAGAGGAGGCTTCTTTCCACCGAAATTGATTTCCAAACGTTGGACTATTCAAACGATGACTTTAAAATTGATCAACAATTACTTAAACAAGAACTTTTCTCCACTCCCCTGATCCCACACCTGCGAGACCGGGGACTGATATCTAGCTGCACAGATGAAGAATCACTCAGCAAGCTTCTAGAGACAACCAATCAGAAGCTGTACTGTGGTGCTGATCCTACTGCGAAATCGTTACATTTGGGGAACTTACTACCTCTTTTGATCCTGCTGCATTTTAACGTGAGAGGACACGATATTGTGGGGGTAGTGGGTGGTGCCACTGGTGCAGTTGGTGATCCTAGTGGTCGTAATGATGAGAGAAAAGCGATGGCAGATGCGATTAGATTGGATAATTTACAACGGATCCAGGGACAACTTGGTGGATTTTTCCAAAATGGGTTAAATTATCTGAAATTACAAAGTTTTGGTAATGTCATTGAACAAGGTGATGTTGAAGTGATGGATAATCATGAATGGTGGAAAGATATGGGATTTCTTGAATTTTTAGCACGTTATGGTAAATATATCAGGGTCAGTTCTATGCTGGCCAGAGACAGTGTCAAAGGTAGATTAGAATCTGAGAATGGAATTGGATTCAATGAGTTTTCCTATCAGATTTTACAAGCTTATGATTTCTGGCATTTGTTCAAAGAGAAAAACGTTACTGTTCAAGTTGGTGGGAACGATCAATGGGGTAATATCACAGCTGGTATTGATTTGATAACGAGATTGAAGAACATTTCAGATTCCAAAGAAATCCAGAAAAAAAATGCATTTGGACTAACAGTTCCACTATTGACTACATCCACTGGTGAGAAATTTGGTAAAAGTGCAGGTAATGCAGTTTTTATAGATTCTGAGATTACACCAACTTATGAGATTTATCAATTTTTCATCAAGACTCCAGATTCAGAAGTTGAAAAATTGTTAAAGATCTTCACATTCATACCTATTGAACAAATCCAACAGATTCTAGCCGATCATTTGAAAGATCCATCACTAAGAATTGCTCAACGTATCCTAGCAACTGAAGTGACTGATTTGATCCATGGTGTAGGATCAAGTAAAGATGCAAAGATTGTTACATCATTACTACATCCATTACCAGGAAATCCATATCCTAACATTCCAATTGACAGAATGATCAGCGCTTTCAAAAATGCCAATATATTGACCACCTTGTCCAAAGAGGAGTTCTTTGGAAAACCATACAGTGTTGTAGTTTCCAAATTGCATGGATGTTCTAGAAATGAGGCAAAAAAGTTGATTTCCAATGGTGCTGTTTATGAAGGTTATGATAGAGTTAGAATTGAAGGTACTGACTCCGTATTGTTGAGTGAAGATCTTTTGGTTGAAGGACAGTTGTTGTTGTTGAGAGTAGGGAAGGGTAAATATTACGTTGCAAAGCTAGAATAATAACCCCCTCGAATGAAATGATCGATTTGTAAATAGTTGTAAATATAGATTCCTACATCAACAATATATTATGTTTGTCTTGTTTATACTTTATAAAGGTCTAAATTAAATCTAAAAATCTCAGAGAATCAACCTCATGAGTTCTATAATATCACCATCTCAACTTTTCGTTATATCTAGAAACGGAAGGAATAAAACCAGTGTCCACTTTCTTGGAAGTGTCGACTAAATCTTGGAATTTTTCCAAAAATTCAGCCATCTTATCAATGGCCCATAATGTACCATTTGGTCTAACGTAAGCGATATGACCACCCAAATCGGTTCTAATCAACACTAAAGCAGGGTTAACTTCAGCTTCATAATTAGGAATAGATTCTGTTCCCACAACTGGATCATCCGCGGAATTAATGATCAAAGTTGGGGTTGTGATTCTGAAAATACGATTAACTGAACTTGCAGCTCTGTAATATTCCAAAGCAGAATTGAAACCATTCAAAGGAGCAGTGAATGTTGAATCAAAAGCGTGAGGAGATGCATAATGAGCATTGATTTTTTCTTCTGTGAAGAACGGATCTTTCAATAATGCCTCTTTATTTGATTTGATCAATCTTGTTAAAGTTTCAGTGATTGGTTTCAAGAAAAGCTTGTTTGAAAGGAATCTTCCACGTAAACGGTATGCTGAATCAACAAGATCCCATGGATTAGACAAAAGAGCAGTGGCAACATATTCTGATTTATCACCTTCTTCACCTAAATAGTTACTTAAGATGGTTGCACCGAAAGAGAACCCAGCACCAAAGAAAGGTCTATTAGGGTATTCTTTTCTTAAATTCTTCAAAACGAATCTCAAATCATCAGTGGACAACCCACTGAAAAGTTCAGGTGTAGAGATCTTACCACGACCGCAACCTCTGGCGTGCACCACAACAACATCAAAACCTTTATTCTTTGACACTTCCGCCAAAGCTTTGCAGTATGGTTCATGGGATCCACCACCAAGACCATGGTTGATGATCAAAAGTGGCTTTTTGTCATCTGAAGGTAAGGCGTCAATATCAGCTTGTGTAAAGAATCTTGATCTTGGATGGAGTTTAGGCCAACCTTCACGATGATCATCAATGACTTGTTTGTTGAACTTCTCTATAGATTCCGGCGTATCAAGGACGTAATCAACACTTAAAGTTGCACCATCATCCATAGTGAAGACTCTTCTACCATAGTAAACTTGATAGACTTTTGAATAGTCTGCAATACTGAATCCGATGGTTTGCAAATCACCGTTGAATAAAAGAGGGTTCAAGTAGAAACGAGAGCCATCTTTCAACTCAGGCACCTGGTTAACGAGCTGATCCAATGGAATCACAGCAGTGCCATCAGAACCTTCAGAAGAGCGGAGCGGCAGCTGGACAGTGGCTGGTGCGTGGATGCTCTCGACTGTTCCTCTGAATCCCACCATCGTGTCGACTTGGGAGGAACTTTTATTAGAAATCAACTTCCACTGAAATTTATAAGTCTACCGTTTACCGTTTAGTATGTGCCGAGGTCTAAACGAGAGCGAAATTTTTCACTAAATTTTTTTTTACCCCAGGAATAAACGAATAAATTATAAGAACTTTTTATTGTCTCGAGGCTTTGGGACTTTTTTTCATAGGGAAATATCAGAAGGAAGAAGTATGTGGTCGCTAGTCAAGAGCCACACGAGTCTGAACAGAGGTCTTAGCTCCTCTGTGCTCTCACGCAGTCTCTCCACGGCGTCTACGCTAAGAAGTGCACACCCAACGCCCACTGGCCCAAGCACCGGCACTCTGTCACAAAAGAGACTTACCATAACGGATATTCAAGAGTTGCACCGTGCAGAGATACCCATTGCGGTGCTCACTGCACATGACTACATCACTGCCCGATTCGCAGACCGTGCACAGGCTGACATGATTCTCGTTGGTGATTCACTGGCGATGGTGGCCTTAGGTTACGAAGACACAAACGAGATCCCATTCGATGAGTTCTTGTATCACTGTCGGGCAGTGTCAAGGGGTGTCAAGCGTAGCTTCATCATTGCAGATCTCACGTTTGGAAGCTATGAAGCTAGTGTTGAACAAGCTGTGCGGTCATCGTTGGAATTGGTTAAGAAAGGTCGAGCCAATGCGATCAAGTTGGAAGGAGGGGTTGAAGTCACAGATACCGTTCGCAGGTTGACACAACTGGGAATACCTGTAATGGGTCATATTGGACTGACTCCACAAAGGTTTAATGCATTGGGAGGATTCAAAGTTCAAGGTAAAAATGTTGATGATGCCGTTAAGATCATGACGGATGCCAAAGCGATTCAGGAGGCAGGTGCATTTGCAATAGTGTTAGAAGCTGTTCCATCACCTATTGCTAGCTTGATTACAAAAGAGTTAGACATTCCAACGATAGGAATTGGTGCTGGTCAAGGCACAAGCGGTCAGGTTCTTGTACAGGCAGATATGTTGGGAATGAGTGATGGTAAAGTGCCCAAATTCGTGAAACAGTATGCGAACGTGTACAAGGAAAGTGTGGATGGGATTTCAAAGTACGTTGAAGAAGTTAAAACCTCAAGATTTCCAGGTGTTGGCCATGGATTTGAGTATAAGGTGAAAGATGAGGTGGTTGAAGAGTTTGCTGAGTATTTGAAGAGGTGAAAAGTATCTGCTTAAAAATGTATTTATTATCTGTATGTATATAAAAACCGTGATGATTAAATCACTGTAGGGACTCAAATCCATCTTATTGGTTCCATTTTATACGATTATCTTGATGATTTTGTGTACTGATCTCCAGTAAAATTGATTTTTGATGTTCCCGAGAAGACTCAAAAAGGTGAAAAAAAAAGAATATCGACAACTGAAAACCTCATTGAACTCAAGGTCACACAATAATGAGCGTACCTAATCTACTGAAAAACGCAGCTGCGTCACAGAAAGTATTCAAGGGCTCAAGATCGCTTGATTTCATGAACAATACCACCAAAGCTATCAATTTCCAATCATCTATTGAAACTCCATCATCCACCAACATTGATCCAGAAGTCACTGAAGAAGAATCAGAACTTTCTTTACACTTCTCAGGGGCACCATCTCCCGTATTTGGAACGACTCCTGCCCACCCATTCCTCAGACACACCAAGGGTGGGAAAATTCAGCGGATTATCACCCGTTTTGGTGATAACGGCTCGGTGATTGGTTTGGAGAGAAAGATTGGAGAAAATGGTGAAGAAGAAGAATTTATCGTGCAAGGGATCAATAGACCCAAAAGTTATCAAGGTGCATTGAAGATACTACGCTCTACAAAATCACGTAAGGTCCTGGAGCCCGTATCTACTGATATTGTGCAGAAGGATCTCTCTGGGTTTGAAGTCAAGGCCACTGATGCATCGATATTTGACACGATTATAAACAAAACACAAGGTGGATATGCTACAAATGAAGAAAAAATGTTATATTTGATAGAAAAGTTAGACGAGGAGAATCAAGACTTGTTACTTCCATTGATTACTGAATATTTTGAAGTGTCGGGATCTGAAAGTTCTTCAAAAGTTGTACTTTTATCATATTTGAATAAAATTGGCAAGGTTGGAACAAAGAATCATACAATTGATGAATTTTTCAAATTATATGAACTTTCAATATCTCATTTTCCTCAGTACTATAATGATGTGGAAATTATTGATTCGTTTTTGGCAAATGTGTTTAGTAAAGACCCACAAACCGTGGAGATTCAACAAACGTTCATTAATAGAATCCAAGAATTGGGAAAGTCTCCATCATCAGAAACTTTCTCCAGATATTTGAGAAGTATAAGGTCAAGACTAAGAGGGACTGATAGAATATCATCTCTTGTTGGATTAGACGATGTGATTTATTCAGTCATCAATGGTGATGTTATTAAAAAGCTCGTCCCTTTACTACAAAGTTTGGATGAGCTTAAAAGTCTGTTAAATCTCCTGGATGAAAGATACACTGATGAAACACAGAGAAGGCTTGAATATTCCAAGTTTAAACTCCATGCAACTGCTTTTGTCAGAAATAAGCGGGCTCCATTAGGTCTCAGACAAGAGTTTTATCAAAGACTTAATGGTAGTGATCTCACCAACGAAGTATATCGTAAAGTGTTGTTAGATGAAGTCGAATCCGGAAGTTTCATATATGCTGGTAAGATTGCAAAATTTTTGGAAACGGATTCTGATTTCAAGTCGAAACTTATTGAGGCTGCCGAAAAGAGGGAAATAGATGAAAATGAAGAAAGAATAGGATATAATGATACATATAGAGAACATTTTCTCAAGAGTTTATAAATTTTAAATCAAATTTAATCCATTTGTTCTATTAATTCTATACAGATGCCTGTAATATTTTGTAAGTTTATATCTCTTTTTTTCTTTCAAATGTTTTGATATTTCATGCTAGTCTAATTAAGGAGAGTACTATTTGACCAATACACTCTTACCATCTCTGATGTCGATAAACTCCTGTTTTGAAGAGATGTCATTACCATTAGAGACATCCAAAACATAAGTTTTACCAAACTGAGGAACAAACACTTCATTTTCTTTATTAAGTTTTTTAGTCAAATCTTCTAATCTTAACTTTGGTTCCAGGAAATGTTCACTACTCAAGACAAAAGTTCCCCAGTGGATACCCACCATTTTCTTTGCTTGTAAGTCGGACATTATTTTGAAACACTCTTCAGGATTTATATGTCTTGGTTTTTGATGCCATTGTGGGCAATATTGACCCATTGGTAACATTGCAAGTTGTACACCTGTCCCATAACGTTCTGCAATCTTGGAGAAAAGATCATGAACGTAACCAGTATCACCAGCATGGAATACCATTGGTTTATCGTTTTTCAAAAGAAGGAAAGAACACCATAATGATGTATTGGAATCAAAAAGATTTCTTCCAGACCAATGCATTGCAGGGGTACATGCGACTTCATAAAGTGCATCTGTACCTTGTCCAATTCTAACACGATCCCACCAGTCAAGCTCGATGATATTATGTACTCCTCTTCTGGCAAGATATTTCCTTATTCCCAATGGGACGATCCAAGTTGCCTTGTTGTTGATGGAACGAATCACGTCGTCGTCAAGATGATCTGGATGATTATGTGACACAAGGATGAAATCAGGCACTGGAAGTTCATCGATTTGACAAGGAGAAGGGGTGATTCTCTTTGGACCCAAATATGGATTGACTAAGTAGTTGGAAAAGATTGGATCTGTTAAAATGTTAAGACCTTGAAGTTGGATGTAAGTGCATGATTGGCCTAACCATGTGAATGTCATTCTGTTAGCTGGAATAGGAAGAGATTCATCATTATCAGACTCTTTCCCAAACAAAAGGTCAAAATCTGGCTTGTGCACTGGTAAGATCTCTCTAAGCTTGTCTGGTGGTGGTACACTTGCTCTCGATTTACCTTCAAAAAGTTCTAGAACCCTAGTGAGAAAGAACTCAAAGAGTGTCTGGATCCTGTATTCCTGGAACGGGTTTTCGAACCTCCCTGCAACGGTGAAACTGCTGTACTTGTGCTTCACTTGATCGTGTCCATGTTCCAACTGTTCCAAGTCAAGCTCTGTACCACAGCATCTGGCTCGTTTTGAGACCTCTCTGTTGGCAGCCAGAGAGACGAATGCTGCGTACGACGAGTACGACACGAGGAGGCCGATGCCGATCTTCGCCTGGAGCGAGAAGGCTGCGAGCATGATGTTTCCAGTATTTTAATAATGGGTATTAAACCACTTTTTTCACTAGACAATTACAACCTTACTAGTAAACATAGATGAACTCCCTCTCTTTCAATCAGGACTTCTCGTGTCTGGCGGCCGGGACAGACACCGGTCTGCGGATCTTCAACGTCGAGCCCTTTGGCGAGTGCTTTGCCACCGACACCGGCGTCTCCGTGGCACAGATGCTTTTTTCCACCTCGTTGGTGGCAGTCGTGAGCTCAGGAGCCCAACGCAGACTCCACGTTCTCAACACGAAGAAGAAGAGCAGCATCTGCGAGCTCACGTTTCCCTCCAAAGTGCTCGCAGTCAGACTCAACAGAAAACGTCTTGCCGTCGTGCTCGTTGACCAGATATATCTCTACGACATCAGTTGCATGAGACTCCTCCACACCATCGACACCAATGAGAACAATAAGGGTCTTTGCGACTTGAGTGCAGCCGACACAAGCATCCTCGTGTATCCAGGCGCAACACACGGCTCTCTCGTCGTGTTCGATGCCCTCAACATCGCTCCAGTCAACGTCATCCAGGCCCATAAGACCCAACTGGCGTGTCTAGCACTCAACACTGACGGGTCCCTCCTTGCAACAGCCTCATCCACTGGGACAATTGTTCGTGTGTTCAATACAATCGCAGGCACCTCCGTCAGCGAGTTCCGTCGTGGGTCCTACACCGTTAGCGTTTCAAGCATCGTCTTCAGACTCGACTCCAAGGTGCTTGCCGTCGGGTCAGACTCTGGCACCGTCCACCTTTTCCGTCTCAGTAACGACGACGACGAAGATGAGAACAACAAAGACGAAACGAACGAGAACAATGATACAGAGTACTCATTGCCACAACTGCTCAAATCCAAAACTTCACAACCTCAACCTCAACCAAAGAGGAAAACTTCCATTACTCAGACCCTGTTGAAAAACCTGCCCAAAAACATCACATCCATACTCGAACCAGAGAGAGACTTTGCCTATTTCAAACTTGCTAGCGAATCCCAAGCTTTAACATCCTCGGATTCTTCATTGAATAAAGACACTTCTGCCAATGGAAATTCCCCAGGTGTTAATGGCACTACTACTGGATCCACCCAGGCACTTGGTTTTGCTGGAAAAGATGTTGTTGTGGCCAACTACAGAGACTCGACATTAGCAGTCTACGCTGTGCCTCCCACCGGTGGGGAGTGTGTGCTCAGCAAGCAGTTTTCCTTGTAACGAAATATTAATATGTACTGTTTGAACTTTGTAGTACCGGACGAAATCATTTCACACAAATCCACAAACTGTCTGCAACTTATAAATTCAACAAATCGCTAGAAACACTTGCAATACAAACATCCAATGTTCGGCCTTGGAAAGACGTCTTCTTCCACGTCGACGAAGCCCACATACTTCGACATACGGTAAGTTTCCACCTTTCGGCAGCAAACCTCGGCCTCATCACTAACACCACTCAAGACTGAAAACCACTTACAAGAACCTTCTCATGGTTAGAGGTTCACATTATGAAAGTCCCTCGGTTGTTCTATCCGGAGACATCGTGTTCTCACTCCCAGAACCCATCAACGTCAAGAAGATATCGTTGAAGTTGATAGGCAAGTACAAACTAGATTTTTTAGAGATATTGGAACAATCAAACAGCACAGTTGCCAATCCGGTCAAGGAAGAATCCACTGTATTCCAATGCACATGGGATAACTTGTTGACTTCACCAGAAGGAACTATCACTATTGGTACCAATGAACTTCAATCAAATCCTAGTCAGAGATTTGAAGCATTTAATACAAACTCTGGGGTACATCCTAATGGGTTCAACACAGTTCCATCAAGACGTAAACTCATAAGAACACAGTCCAATACTTTACATCTCCAACTTCCAGATAATGGATTTTCAGGGACACCTTTTGAAAATTTATTGACGCCCAACGGGACATTGTTTCAATTACCAAATGGGAATTATGAACTTCCATTTGAATGTATCTTACCTGGTGACATTCCTGAAACGGTTGAAGGATTATTAGCAGGATCTTTGTTATATAAGTTTGAAGCGGTGATTGATCGTGCTGGATTCAATAAATCACCAGTTAGCAAACATCAATATTTTAGAATATTCAGAACTTTGTCAAGTGATAATCTATCTTTAAATGAGACGATATCGATTGGGAACAGTTGGCCAGATAAAGTTCAATATGAAGTCTCAATCCCATCGAGGGCAATACCTATTGGTGGTACTTCTCCTATAAACATTTTATTGATTCCTTTGATTAAAGGTATGAAGATTGGAGTGATTAAAGCACAGATTGTTCAATATTATGTGTTTAAAGGTCAAAATGGTGTTATTTATAACGATGAGAGTACACCTTTTGAATCAACTATAACAGAAATGGAAGATCATGAGTTGAATGATAAGGTGTCAATTGATTCATTTGTTAAGATACCTTCTAATTTGAAAAAAATTACTCAAGATTGTGATTTCAAGACTGATTTGATTAAAGTTAGACATAAATTGAAATTACAAATCAATCTAATCATGCCAAATGGGAACATTAGTGAACTAAGAACAAATTTACCAATCATATTGTTTGTGTCACCAGCAGTGGAAATGAGTGGTCGTACAATTTTGTTGGATAAGCATGGTAAAATTCATTTCAGAAAAGAGGAACAAAAACTATTTGAAAGAAACAATTTATTCAGTGGAAGAACTAATAATGATAACAATAATAACGATGCAAACACAGATATGAATGATATGGCATTGGAGAGCAACAATAACGGGTTCATTGTTAATGACGAGAGTATAAATGCCCCACCAAACTATCATGACCATATACATGACAGAATGATATTTACAGACAACAACACAGCCAACACCAGCACAGCAAGATCACATCCTGAAAACCATGATGTCACCAACATTACTGTGAGTGGATTTCAGATGAATGGTAATTCTTCTTCAAATAACAACGCTTCTTCATCAGACAATAGTTCAAGCATGCCAATAACTCCAAATCCATTGGCCACTAATCATCATCATGATCTTCACTATTTCGGTGTCGAACCAGAGCTAGTTAAGGAAAGACTGGAAAACTTGAGCTATGGCAGTTTGAGTGAGATTCCAACCTATGTCGACTCACTAGACAACCATTTAAACTCTGCAGGTGGGTTTGCACCAGAATACAGAAGGAGGATTCGTAGAATGACAAATGTTTCCTCAACAGATTCAGAAAACGAAATTTCAAGGGGAGAATTCTCTGAGGGACCATATGGAACAGGAAGAACAGGTTCAGATTCCCAAATATTGAGACCCTCAGTTGTCATTCCACAGAATAATGTCCCAAGGTCAAACTCAAGTAATGGAATCGGGATGACTACCAGTCTGAAAAAATTCAATAAAAAACTGGGGAAAATGATTATATAGATTTTAGAATTCATTATAGAGCATTGTGATGATCCAAGTATGTAAACAAATCGAATAAACCCTCTCTAACAACTCTTGCTTTATCATTGTTTCTTCTCCAGGTTTTTTTATATACCCGGAAGTCGGTAGGGCCCACATATTGCCGCGAAATCGGGACATCACCAAAAGTTCACAATCGTTTTTTTCCTACTCTTTCTCTTTAGAAATAAATAATTAGTTAATTGAAAGTTGGCGGTTCGAAAATTTGGCCCTTGAATTCACTCTCTTGACAAGGCCGCTGACCAATCACAACTGCAACTGCGATGGCCTCGATTTCCTCGATGCTGTCACAGGAGAACGCGGGCAAAGAAGCACAACAACAGCTGCCAAACTCCCAACAACAACAGCCCCCACAGCAACAACAGCTGCCGCCCAACTCAACAACGTCCTCAGAGAACTCAGATGCTGCTTCTTCATTGGTTGACGAAGACAGCAGCGCAAACCAGCAGCGCAAAAGGTCAAAAGTGTCTCGAGCCTGTGATGAGTGTCGTCGTAAGAAAATCAGATGTGACGCATTGCTGAGCCCTGGTTCCAACCAATTGGAAAAGGCATGTACGAGCTGTACAAGGAATAACTTTGTCTGCTCTTTTGACAGAGTTCCTATGAAAAGAGGACCAACGAAAGGATATTCTAAATCGGACGTAAATTCACAAAACAGAAGCAGAACTTCAAGTCTTGATACCCAACAGCAACCTCAACAATTACTTCCTCAGCCACCACCATTACACGCTAGTTTGAGCCAGCAGCAACTACAGCAGGCTCAATCAATCACACTACCGCCGTTGACAGCCATTACTGGTCAATTCCCTCCTCTACTTTCACCACAGCTACAACAGATATCATCTCAACAACCACAACAGCAACCACAACAGCAACAACAGCAGCCACAACAGATGAGCCAGCCTACAAGTCCGCGAAAGCTCAGCTTTGACAGGATGAGTAATCCCAATCCTAATCCAATAATACCACAGTCCCAATTCTGGAAAGTTCCTCATGAACCACCTTTTGACAGACGTGGGTCTGTTGATTCAATCAGTTCATCAATAAGTGAAAGCAGGTTCACTTTCCCACAATCAAACCCACAATTCACAATAAGACCTTCTAAATACTCAGAATCAAGTGTCATTTCTGATTCTGAAGACGATTTGAGATCTGCTTCATCACCAAGAAATTCAGTTGATTTTAGAGGAAACAGATCTCGATCAAATTCTCAAAATGTTTTACAAATTGCTCCAACTAGTCCATCTGCTAACAAATATGCATTTCAACCTCAACCCCAATCACAATCACAATCTCAATCATCACAACCACAACAACAGCCAAATTTCTCACGAAAGGCATCCCAAAAGGTTTTCAACACAAGTCAACTTATTGATAACTACTATAGATTTATTCATCCAAATTTACCAATACTTTCACTCAATAGTCAATCATTGTTAAACATACTATCAAATCCTACCTCTGGTCAACAGAATGAATTTGATGAATTGAATCATTTCATAATCACTAGTTTTTACAATTCATTAGATTTATTAATAACAATTGTTTCTAAGAACAGATTGACTTCATCATCCAACAATTCATCTGTCAATCTGAGTTCAATGAATGAAAACAATCAAATTTTAGAATCAATCAACAAACTATTCATCTCTTTATCAAATATATTTAACAAAGTGATTGTTGATTTTGATAAATTTCAACAACAAACCATAATTTTGTTTTTCTCAACCCTTGTTGTGTTGAGTTATTGCATAGTGTTATTGGGTGACTCGACAGATGTTGTGATTATAAATTCAAGTGTTATGTTATTCAACAGATTAAAGATTTACAAATTGTTTTGGGCTGAAAATCTGGAGAAAAGACCAGTTACTGACAATTTTGATGATTATCATTTCCAATTGAGAAGATTATGGATGAATTTGAATACGTTATTCTCTTTGCACTGTATATCACATGGTCTTCCTAGAAATACAGTGTTTGATTTAAACCTTGTTCAAATTGATAAGAATTTCCCAACTTTCCCAGGTGTTAATCAAATGAAGGATAATCTGAAATTAGGTTGGTTATTTTCCAAAATTTCATCTTTCAGAGATTTCAACAATGATATTTTCACTAAACGTTCCTTTTTGACAGATTATTTAAAGAATGAGTTGAATTTTAACAATGTTACAGATTTATTTAACCATTCAAATGATGATAAGACTTCATTATCGTTACAATTTTTTGAATTTATAATTTATAAATTTGAAATCATTGAATTTTTACAAGAAGTTCATACTTATCATTCAAATGTTGCTAAAAATAACAATAACAACATAAATGAAAAAGATATACTTGAATTTCAATTCAAATTATCCATATTAATTCAAAAACAACTATCTATTCAATCTGAAATTTTCAAAGTGATGGGAAATAACACCAACTCATTAGACTTGAATCTAACAACAGCTGCATCATCACCATCTTTAATAATCTCACCATTATTACCACTTGTTTTCAAACAATCGATTAAGAACCTCAATTTGTTGAAAATATTGATTAATTCGTTACAATACAATGAATCCCTGGTCACAAGGTCATCAAAACATTTGAACGAATTGATCAAATTAACTAACATTTTAAGTTTGATCAAACCATTCATTGCAAATGAGTTGAACAACCATTTGAATTTCAAGATCAATTCACCGTTTTTAGAACTTTGGGAATCTTTAGATAATTCAATCGAGAATGGGAATATTAGTAACAGAAATGATTTTGATTCTCAAGTTAAACAATATTGGTTTGGTCTAATGTTTGATGTTTTAAAATATGCTAAAATTGAAGATTATGAAGGTTGGTTTTGAAACTTATAAGAAGTTGATTATCCTTTTAATTAAGGAAATAATAAAACATATATGGAATCTACTTAATTTTTTACACATAATAATTACAATCAAAGAAGGCATATGATAAGAAGAATCAATCAAGCTAATAAATCTTTTCGTTTATGAATTGTTTATTATTCAGATCGAAATAGACTGATTATCATTAAATTCTATTAAAAATATGATGTTCATGACTTTATACCGTTTATATTATCAACGAATTGACGTAGAAATGAAGCTAATTATTTCTATAATATATCATCATCATCATTATGAATCCAGCTACGTCGTAACTACTGCAGGTAGACGTATTTGTACAGCTAGGCTCTAGCTGTAGTGCCAGCAAAATGATATCTGCATGATATTGCATCAATTTTAATCAATAATTAAATTATTAATTGACTTCCTCCTCCCGGATATAATTTTACTTTGACCATCAAATCAGTCAAAATTGCACAATTAATATTATTATATTATATCATGATTAATTATATCATGAATTAATATCGGCCGGCTACAGGAGCTGGTTATTATAATTACTAGCTGTAGTCGTATCAAATAGCTGCTCTTATACGTGGTCAATATCAGAATATTATGATCATAAATATTACTACATTTTAACTACGTTTTGCTATTTTCGTAAAATCAAATTTTGTACTTTTGGTAACATACAGATATTTTGATCTGTAACCAACTAAAATAGATTAAAATGCATAAACAGGGAACCAAAAAAATAAGATCAATCATTAATAAAAACCCATCATAAAGTAGTAGTATATCATAATTAAAACAAAAAAAACACACAAAGTTAGAATAAAAGATAATACAAAATTGCAAAATACATGAATATCATTAGATATCTTCCAAAATAAATAGTAAAAGACAACATAAAAAATAAGAACAACCCGAAAACAAAATGAGGTCAAAAACAGTAAAATATTAAAGCATGACAATTAAGATACATCTTAAGGACTCCCATATAGGTTAACGATCATTCAAATGACCATGGACTTGACAGGATATTGAGGCTCCGACTTTTTAGATGATGAAGGAGATTTAGTGGTATCATTCGTGCTTAGATTAGACAATTGGAAAACAAGGGATTCTGGGGCAGAATTCCCATTTGACGAAGATGCTTCTGCTTGAGAATTTTCTTCAATGATAGTGGTAATCTCGTTCCTTGGGAATGTCTCTGTCTTTCGTATTTTTGGCACACCATCATCATCTGTTTCAATTGCATCATCTTCATCTTCATCATCATCGTCGTCATCATCATCGTCATCATCATCATCGTCATCGTCGTCGTCATCGTCATCATCATCGTCATCGTTTTCTTCATCATCATCATCGTCCTCCTCACCAGGCACGATGCCTTCTTGACCATTGATTCCTTCGTTTTCTTGAGCTTTTAATACTTTGATCTTTTTACGTAAAATCTCAACGATATCACTCCACTCTCTCATACCACCCATACCAATATCACCACAGATCAATACCTTTTCAACAGGCTTCAAAACTTGAATCCATGGACAGTCTTCAGCTAACAGATTGAAATGTTTCTTAGTCAATGGATGAGTGTACATAAAAGTATTCATGGCTGGTGCAACTAAAATAGGTGTTTGAGGGTTCCAACTTCTAATAATTGAAGTAAGTAGATTATCAGAGATACCGTTGGCAATTTTAGCAAGAGTATTAGCACTTAATGGTGCAATCAACATAATATCTGCCCATTTTCTCAATTCTTGGTGCAATACAGCATCACCCATCTTCTTATAACCATACCACTCTTCACCATCTCTCCATATCTTCACTTCGGTTGATAATTTTAAGCCTTCCAAGAAATGTTGAGCTGCATCAGTAACAATCAATTGGATAGAAAGTTTTGATTTACCAAAAAGTTTATACAACTTGTCGATAATTAATGGAACCTTGATAGTGGCAACAGATCCAGTAGCACCAATCAAAATATGTATCTTTTGATCATCTTGTTTCTGGAAAAACTCATAAAATGGAATTTGTTCTTTAGGCATACTAATGATAGCTTTGGTTTTTTCTTTCTTTTTAGAATGTGATGGGTGTGGATTGGCGGTTCCTGGAGAACCCAATGTTGCAGGCGGGAAATCAAGGCGTTCTCTGGATGTTGGAGAGACTGAGCGATTGAATTCCAAGTGAGCCTGATTATCAGCAGTATTTTGCACACTAGATGAAATGTTTGAGTTAGCAAATGCAGGGATGAACTGAATATAGTCCAGGTTTGAAGATGAGTTTTGTCTGGATGAGTTACCTGAACTGATGGTAGCAACGCTTGGATTTCTGGAAGCCAAAGCTGCGTTTGAGCCAAAAACAGGAATTTGAGTTTGACCGGGCGTTGGATTTGAAGGAGGAGATGTCAGGATGTTGCCTGAAGTGGTTGTGGCACTAACTGGCGTGGCAATTTGAGAGATGCTGGAATGGGCACGAGTCAAGGAAGGTTGTCTGGACAAAGGACCCTTTCCTAAAGTCTCCGGTGGCTTGGAATGAACAGATGGGACCCTGCTACCTGGGTTGGAAGGTTGGTTTGCCATCGTGTTGATTTGCAAGGATGAAGGTCTGGCGCTGATGGAACCTCTGTGTGATTTCTCAACCAGATCTGGGACAGTGAACGAAACAGATGATTGCTTCAGGTTCGAAATGACGTGTGGTGGGATGACTGGGTGGACGTCAGACAAGATGTGAGAAGGTGAGATTGGGATAGTGCTGTCTGTGTAAGGGAGTGCTGAAGGAGTTGACGATTGGGCAGAGCTAGGGAGAGCAACTGCAGCGGCACCAGCGGCAGGACCCGATGCTGGGTGGTTTGAAGGGGACAAGTTACCGCCCTGTTTGACAGGGCTCTCGCCTGGCTTGTTGAGGATTGGCTGAGGCATTTGCTCTTTTTCAGGCATGGTTAAAAGACCTTAATAAACAAAACACTCTGTGGAACCAGAGGAGGCGTGAAAAAAAAAGGAAGCACCCAAAAAGGAGCGTGTGAACTGGACTCTGCGCAGCAAGCAGCAGAGACGGAGACGGGAGGTCACGGGGACTGGATCAAAGAGCAGAAAAGCCTTGAAAGTCTTTCGATTCGATAGAATTTAAGGAAAGAAAACAGTGGAGTTTTTGTGAAACAAACAAGAATTTTGGAATTTTTTTTTGTAGCTTTTTTGCATTGTTGAGTGCTTTTTCGTTTTTCACTTGACGTGTGGGACTTTTCGCCATTCTCCGCTTTCAGTCAGCTTTGTCGTAGCATATTACCTATTTGGGAAATATGGATCGCGCAACAGATCCCGATCCGCGAATTTGCGCGCAAAAGAAAAATGTGCTTGATCACGTGAATGTCACGTGGATTCTCGGAGCTAGTCGGCTTTTATCACAATAGAGGAAAATAAGATTTGAAATCAACGGTTGTGAAGTGTGGACTCTCTGATATCCTTTAACTTTGACCCACTAAAATGTTAAGAACAGTTCTCCAGACATCTAAACTACAGTTCCGTCAGCCATTGTTAAGACAACAGGCAGCTGGTCTTTCTTTCAGAAGACTCCTTTCTACTGAGACAAGAGATGCCATTGAAAAGGCTATTGAATCTGCCCCAGTTGTTCTATTCATGAAAGGTACCCCAGAATTCCCACAATGTGGGTTCTCCAGACAAACAATCGGTATACTAGGAGAAGTTGGTGTTGATCCAGAAAAGTTTGCTGCTTACAATGTCTTAGAAGATGCTGAGTTACGTGACGGAATCAAAGAATTCTCAGAGTGGCCAACCATTCCACAACTATACGTTGACAAAGAATTCATCGGTGGTTGTGATATTGTTACATCCATGTCCAGATCTGGCGAGTTACAAGAACTCTTGGAAAAGTCAGATGTCCTTGTCCCTTTTGAAGAAGAATAAACTCCATGTATATAACTTTAAAACATAAAATTAACTATTTATCTATAGAAACTGTATTCTCATACCTTAGGTTTGTTCAAAGTGGATCTTTTTGGAAAAACAAACTCCGTTGCAAGAATATTGAGGATTATTTGAAACCAAGATAAGACTCCTAGTGGAATCTCGAAGATTTCAAAAACCCTCAAACTTATTCTCATTCCCATTTCAAAGATATCGATAGTATGTAGAACAACATCAATGGCCAAGGCCAGAAGCTGAAGCAATCAATATCCAAAAAGTATATGGGAACTTGTTCAAAAGAGTAACACTGGATCTAGAATATATAACAAAATGAACCTATAGATCCACATTACATGGAATAATAAGGTCACCTAGCAGTTTGTTAGTATTAATTCTATAATTGAGAGCAGCTGCTAAATTGGAAGAACAAGAGGGCCTCAATTTCAACCCCATCATTTCACACTGCCATATCAGCACTGTACTTACTTTATGATATGATCAAACCCATGTAGCAGAGCTACTTGTGTTACTCTATGATATTTAGTACTCGTTTAGTTTGTTTTCTTCAAAATTTCGAGATTTATGTAAACAAACAGAGCATCTGAGAATATTGATTTCCCTTTTCAGGGTTCAATGATAATTTGAAAACTAAGAGTTCACCTACACACCTCGAGTTCATTAATGTATAATGTATTTTCTACTTTTTCTCTAAATAGGTCTTCATTGCAAAGAAATGCTTCTCAAATTAGTAAAGTTAGTGATTAGATGGATTTTCAAACCTGGTTTACATTAACTGTTTTACAACGCATATCCCAAAGAAAGTCACCCCTCTGCCCCAATTTGGTTAACATTTTTGCTTGACCTACTTTCAAGCTCAAAGGAAAGTCCGAATCCAAGAACTGGAAACATCCTGTCTTTTGAGTCATAAGTGTACCCTCAAGCTCCTTCAAAATTGGCCTATTTAAATAGCTAGGATTTGAGGGAACGTAACCAGAATATAACAAAAAGACATCGTCTGGTTTTGGCTTGGAACCATCATAGATTAAAGCAGTTACGGTACGTACGTTTGCTTCATTGAAAGATTCAAATCCAATATATGAAACCAGACCAGAAGTTAGCCCCATCACATTTGAAGCTGTTGCAATAGTACTGAGAAATGGATTTGTACCCACAAGAACTCCCGTGAGAAACTGAGCTGGTCCTGCGTACTTCATCAACTCAAATGACTTATCCAAATATTCTTCAGTATATTTCTTTAGATTGTAACTCAGCTTGGGCCACTTCAGGTCTGATGGATCGTTGAAATCAAGAGCGACATAATCACGAGTAATATGCTCTCCAATGTATTCTCCAATTTCGCCTAACGCAGTCTCCAAAATAGCGTTTATTATCACACTATCTGATTGACGATCGAATGATGGTCTCAATCTTTCAAGTTGATTGAGAACTGCCTTTCTATTAACAAATATATTAGAGTCCTGATTGATCAAAAGTTTTCCTGCTTCATCAACATTGGCTCCCCAAGCTAGCTTGTGATAGTATTGTTGTGAGTCTTCTGATAAAAGTTTTGGATCTTTTTCAACAAAATGAATGTCTAACCTGAACCCAACGACAGCAACAAAATGAATTGTGAAGAGCAAAAAGAAATTCTTGAAACGAGACATCATTGTTCCGTTCCAACCAGCTATACTTGAGTTACCTTTCTGAGTTTGTTCATTTCAAGAAAGGAAATTTGAATTGGGTTTTTTTTTTCCTTTTAACTGTTCTTTGAACAAAGGAAATAATGAACAAAGGAAATCAGTAAATGCACGGTATATCAAAAAACGTGACACGGAATGAATATTTCTACTTTCCTCATCACAAAAGCACACTTTTAGATTTGATAAAGATAGTGATTGGGACTAAAGGATTTTCTCTTGTCTGCATTGCATATTCCAGAGAAAGGTTTCCCCCAAAGTACTGAGCATATGTGCTGGCCCTAATCTAATAATAAAAGGCTCACTCAAAAACTCAAAACATCCTGTCTTTTTAGTCATTGGTGTGCTTTCTTTCTGAAACTCTCTCAAAATGCGATTTTTGTGATACCTATGAAGATATCCATGAGAGGGTTCGTCAGAGTTTAAAGGTGCATAATTGGAATATACCAAAAAAACATCGCCTGGTTTTGGTGTGGAACCTTCGTAGATCAAAAAAGTTTGACCCCGTATGTTTGGATCATTGAAAGATTCAAATCCAACGTATGAAACTATTCCAGAAGAAATATGCATCATATTCAAAGATGTTGCAATGAAACTGAGAAACGGATTTGATCCAATGACAGCTCTTAGGAGCCATTGAGCCGATCCTATGAAGTTTCTCAACTCAGAAGACTTATCGAAAAACCTTTCACTATATTTCTTAAGATTGTAACTCAACTTAGGCCACTTTTTCACGCCTGGTGGATAGCTGAGGTAAAGAAACCCAACATCATCATTAGAATCTTCAGGAATGATATATTTCGAATTGATATATTCTCCAACCGGGCCTATCGCAGACTTTAAAATAAGTTCTATTATCTCACTATCGTTAGCACGATCAAATGACGGTCTCAATCTTTCAAGCTGTCTAGAAACTGCCTTTCTATTAACAAATATATTAGAATAATGATCGATAAAAAGCTTCCCTGTTTCATCAACATTGGTTCCCCACGCTATCATGTCATAATATTGTTGTGAATCTTTTGATAAAGGTTCAGGGTTTTGTTCAACAAAATGGATGTTCAATCCAGCAACAGCAACAGCATGTATTATGAAGAGCAAAATAATTGCCTTGAAATGAGGTACTATCATTATAATATTCCGTTTCAAGCAGCTGTGCTTGAATTTCAAGGGTGTGTAATTTTTTGGTGATCTTTTTTTACACCTTAGATGTTGAATGCAGTTGGATTTCCATTGTTTGATCACAATGGAGACTCATTAGTCATTAGAGAAAAGCTTCACGTTCAATAATATACCAATTGTCCAATTATGATGAAATGTAGTGAGAGGAGAAAGAAAGTTGGAGATTGTGATTTTATTGGGTATTGGGTCATAATTACATAACAGCAAGTTGCCCTTTTCTCAACCAAGTACAGAACCGGGAAGTGAGCCAGATGTTCATATAGGGAAGGATATAGCTGAACCTCCGTAGCATTTCAACACCATGTTGCACTAGTATTGATTCCGTAACAAGCCGGAAAGCACAGACCGGTTTTCTCCCTTTTTAATTGGTCCATGGTGTGATTTTGTCACAAAAATCTCATGATCCTTCCTTCTATTTTTCTAGAAAGAATCAGGAAAGCCAAAAAAAATACAAAATCATCTCATGATCAATTTGATTCTAAGCAAGCGTCGTATGATCCCCACTTGTAATCTATTACTTCTGTGTCATTTCAAAAAAGTATTTAACCCAATACATTTCCTCTCTTCGTAGCAACTTTCTTCTGATAGCCAATATTCACATTCAATATTAATCTCATCTCCAATAATAACTACAATGGTCGCTCCTACTACTGTCAGACTTTTTGCACAAACTGCTACTAGACTAAATGCCGCTGGTTCGCATTCTGCCAACTCAACAGGGAAATTCCTTGGATACTTGGGTGGTATGGCAGTATTGTTTAGTACAGGTATGGGTCTAATGTACGAAACTTACTACAAAGACAACAAAATCAAATCAATTTTTGCTGCTCATGACATTGGTACTCCACACTCACAAGAAATAGTACGTGAAGCTGAACACAAACTTCACCACCATTAATCAATATTCAAATCAACTTTGATTCTTTGAACGTTCTGTTTTCTTATTCTTATTTATGTTCCCCATGAAGTAATGCACGCATGTTTTTGATATATATCTACAACCAGTGTAGTAGAATAGCATATAATTCTAGTTCTATAGCTCTCTTAGGAATGAAATTGCATTTCAATTATAGTTCTTTTAACTCATCGATCCAACCAGTTATAGCTTTGACAGCTTTTTGGTCTTGAACCTTCTCTTCCAATGATTCTTTCAAAGATCCACTGACACCAGTGTAATCGTCAGAAAATTTTCTGAGAAGTGACTCAATCAATCCAAGAGTAGCAAAATATTTCCACTTTGTGTCTAACTCAGCAGTGTGTTCATCATTGATGTCTGGTATCTTCAACTCAGTATCGTCATTTTTGGTGTTATTCAAAATTTCAAATAACAAATTGATAATGTAATTTAATGGCTTACTTGGACCTTCTTTGGTATAAATGGTTGAGACCAATGTACGGAAAATTGATTCAATTGCTGCAATGTTTGTTAATCCAAAATTGATTCTTCCACTATCTTTCAAACTGAATTTGATGATTGAAATTGGGGTGATAAGTTTGTTGGATTCCAAAATATCCAATACAAGGAAACCGTTTTGTGGGTCTTTATTCCAATATCTCAATATAGCCTCAATTGCCCATTGTTGTCTGTTTTCGACATTTTCATCGGTTTCTCTTTTTTCATTCTCTTCTTGACTACCAAAAATAAGATCTTCTAGATGATTGTAAGCAATGTTGATATATCTGGAAACATGAGAGATAGATCTATTACCAACAAAAGCAATAGTCTGAAAAACAAGGGTAACAAGTAATCTCTCTGAGTTTTCCAAATCTTTGATTTCTTCCTTGATATCTTTGATAACTTCATCAAAATCAGAGTTACCAATATCTTTATGGAAAACTTCAAACAAACGTTTTGTATGTGCTGCCAATGGTAAGTTTTCACTTAAGAAAAAGTTTTCGATCTTTTCAGAGCTGAAACTCAAATCAACATTTTCTAATTTGGATTCACCACCAAACAAGCTAACATAATATTCCTTCAATTCGTCTGGAGTGTATAAACTGATATCCAAATACTGGTGAAACTCTTCAGTAAGCTTTTCCTGAACTTTTTCACGACTTGTCAATCTCAATTCTTTTGCTATCAAATTTCTGATAAACGATATTTTTGGGTGATATATGGATTTCGATTGCTTTTGTGAATCACTTTCCCATTCTTTCCATTTCCAAGAGAAATTGAAATTACTCAATTGAACAGATAACCAATCTAAATATCTCAATCTCAACTCAAAATCTAGAGATCCTAAACTCGAGTAAAAAAATCTGATGGCTCTACCCATGACCGGTGCAATAGCAGCGGAAGCAATTGAACATGCTTCAACAAGAGTAGTATAGAAGTAAATTGATGGTTGGGAAGCAGTTGGAAGTTTGTAGATCAAGGACAAGACAGCTTCAACGGCAATGTCTTCAACCTTCCAAGTTGAAATAGCTTGTGACTTGTCTTCTAGTTTTTGATTCTCCTCATGAATGATTTTTAACTTATCAACGTTAAGTTTTGGTTCAGCAAATAATCCATCTTTGAAAAAGATATCTAAGGTAATGATTTGTCTCGCAACTTCTTTTCTGTTGAATTCAATAGCTTCAATAATATCAACAGCAATATCACGGACCAACAATCCTAAGTAAGTGGATGGATTAGGTGTAGTTTGTAAACCATCTTGAGGCAAATAGACCTGGAAAGTGAACCTTGGAGTTCTCCACATACCATCAACAGATCCTGAACCAGTATCTAGACCACTGATATCCTTAAATTCTTCAATGGCTGGAAAGGAGAGTTGTGGCAATGCAATCTTTTCAGCAGGAGCCAATAAACCACCTAAAATACCTTTGATATCAATGAAAATACGTGAAATTTCAGCTTGAGGGTTCTGGAAGAATTCCTTGATAGCTGGTAAAATTAGTGACACGATCTCTTGCGATTCAAAAATTTGATGACCAAATTCACTGAATGGCTTTGTTACTGTGATTGAGGTTTCCACAACATGGAATCCTTCAGCAATCTCTATTAGATCCTTGATGGATGTAATTAATGTTTCATTGGATGCTTCGTTGATGAGCAAGTATGGGAGTGAGACCAAAGTATTATAGAAAATGGCTTCACCTAGAGGGCTTCTCTTTGAAGCAGCAGCTTCTTGTAAACTGACAGCCAGCTTGAGCAGTTGTGTGTAAATTTTGATTAAACTTTCCTCATCAATAATAGATGATAGTGTTGATAGAAGTCTCAATATTAATGTTAATCTATTCCAAGCACCAGTTTCGTAAGATTTGATTTCTGCAAATTTAGCAAATGCTTGTTCAACAGCCTCTTGAGCCTTTTGGTGAAAGAACTCAGCAACAACACGTCCGACAGACTGATCTTTAGCATTGATGACTTGAATTAAACCTGCAATGTGTGGAATCTTTTGTGGTTGTTCGACAGTGATGGCTAAGAATGTGCTCAAGACAGCATCTCTGAAGGTCTTTTCTTTTTCGAAATGAGTGATGATAGGAGTTGACATGAATTCAACATCTTCAGCATACTTTTTGGCAGATTCACCCAATGTATTCAAATCACCACAGAGTGTTTTGGCTAGTTCAACCATTGGCGGTAAACGAAATCTCTTTTGATGAGGTTGTTGGTAATCATCGTTACCTATGATAGCGTGTTAGTAAAGAACGAGAAAATAGAGTTCAGCCCACATACCAAATCTTCTCTTTCTGTTGAAACTCATGTTCAATGCCGCCTGGGTTTCTATTAGGATGAAGTTGTTGTTTAAAGAGTATTTTTTTTCAAACCAGCATTTTTTATTTACCTGTACATTTTTTATACGGTAAGGGCACATTGACAGATAAAATCGCCGGCGCAGATCTTCTTACAATGGGTAAATACAATTGAACGTGTATTTGAGCGTCTATTCAGCTCATGTATGAATAAGATAAATAATGTAAGTGTTGTTTTGATGTATATATATATTCAACTGTCAGCAGTACCAACGTTGAGTAGGGAAAATGTCAATCTTTTGTGATTGTTTTCACTGTTTGAATCAAATGAACTGTTATTTGCAGTGATGAAAGGTCTTTGAACATTTAATCTGTTTGGTGAATCAATGGTTTTAGAGCTGATAGTAGAACGGTTGCCTGAAGTTCTATCACTGGTAAATGAGAAGTCATCCGAACTGATTTGATTCTTCTCATAAAGTTTTCTTTCCAGTTCTGACTTTTCATTCTTTAACGATTTGAACCTTTCATTTAGTATGACCAATTTCTTATGATCATTCTTCAAAACTTCAACTTGATTCTGTAAATTAGGTATCACAACACTTTTGTTCTTTTCGTCAACTTCGGTCAGCTTCTTCAATTGTTCTTGTAATATAGGGATTTCAGTTTTGTAATCTTCAACCTGTGATTGTAACTTGTTGATCAGCTCATCACGATAAACAAGCTCGGATTTTAATTGATCAATCTCATAATTTAACTTCAATGGGGATGGTCCTTGCTTATTCTCATGAAGCAAAACATGTTCTTCAGCAATGTATCTGATCTTTCTCTCCTCATTCAATTTTCTTGTCAACTCTGCAATCTGCGTTGCATTTTCTTTAATTCTATGCTCTGATGAGTTTTCAATGGAAGCTGGAGATAAAGCAGCAACAGTCTTAGGAGATGATTTTAGTTGATCCTCCAATCTGATTTCTCTCTTGATAGAAGCGGCAAGTTCTCTAGAGACCAACTCCAATTCTTGAATCAAAACAGCCTTATCTTCCATGATTCCCAATTGAGCAACTGTCAAATTCAAAGATTTTGTTCTTGGTTTATTGACAATATCCTCATTAGAAGCCTGTTCTGATCTTTTGTATTCTGGAACAGGAACAAAAGATTCACCAAGTTTAACAACTTTGCCATCACTGAGTGAGTTATCAACAGAAGGATTAGAAAGTTGAGAAGGAATGCCATAAACTTTTCTTTGCTTTTGATCATTAACCGACACAGTATCTTTTTCGAAATCAGACAACTCATGACTTCTATCAGGTTCTGGGTCTAAAGTGTGAAGAACAACAGTATCACTTGTCAAATCACCAACGTCAACATTGTCCTTCTTGATAGGTTCAGGTATTTTCGCTGGACTAGCTTGGTATTGGTTACTGGAATTGTTAGGTCTTTCTTGAAAGCTAGGCATAATTCTAGACTCAAAAGTTCCATTTGACTGAATGATGGATGTATTAATAGGTTTAACAATCTGTTCAAATATATCTTCTGGTTTCTTCTTGTCTTCTTTTCTTCTGGTCCATTTCTTCAAAAAACCAGGTGATTTGAAGCTTTTGTTGAATGGACTTTTAGAGTTTGGGTTTGTAACAGTACTAGACTGACCGCTTTCGGTACTCAATCTTCTTATGTTCAAAGGAGTTGTGTTCACAGATTTGCTAAAACGACTAGAGGCATCAACCACAGGAGTCTTATCCGGATCCTCCACCACATCATCGACAGTTCTATTTTGGTGGATCTCATTGAAAGATTTCTCCAAATGTTCCTGGTTGTAACGATCCTTATCTTGTTGAGCATTAGAGGTCAATGGTAATGAATTTCCACTTGATACCTGAGGTACATCCCTTTGGTTCGGCTGTGCTTGATATTGTAAAGGTGGTTGATCATATTGTGCAGGCTCTCTTCTCACCAATGTTGGTTGACCTGTAGGTTCGATTTGTGGAGGATCCCTAACAGATTCTCTTAGTGGAACATCTGCTGTAGATCCTAATATTGAGAACTGAGAAGCTGTAACAAAACCTTCAGTTCCATTACCAACAACGCTTTCATTGGCACCCCCTTGACCATTCGAAGAAGCGGCTCCGGCAAGACCATAAAGCTTACGATTGTGTTCGTTTGCCAAATCAGGACGAGAATCACTGACAACTGACTGTTCTGATGAAATGGATACTTGATTTTTGGAATGTCTTGAATCAACTGTTGATGCTTGATTGAAAGATTTAGTAGGTGATATCAGGTTCATTCTTCTTGGTGAAGCTCTTATGCCATTTTGATGAGATGGCGGTGGTGAAGTCAAAACAGGAGTTGATGATCTTTCAATGTTTAATTGAGTTTGAGAAGACACATAAGGCTTTGCCTCATCGACTGGTTCCAAAACTCTAGGAATGAAATCGCTTGAAGATGAAGTCACTGGATCAAAAATGTTGTTGCTATGCTGTGGTTGGATTGTAGAAGCAGGACTTGATGGTTCAAGTACTGATGCACCTTTATTGATCTCATCGTCAGAATCATCAGAGTTATCACCCAAGCTTAAAAGACTGAGATGAGGCAAACCTTTACTTCTTGGAATTTTGGATGGTGATAATGAAGCTTCTTCATTCAAAGCAGTTACATCATTAGTGGATTTATGAACAGGCGATGGTGTTGATTCTCCATTAGGCGTACCAATAGAAGATAGATCTTTGGACGTGAAAGATTCATCAAGATCACGATTATCAGCCAGGAAATGATGGTTATTTTGAACATCATTATCAGATGATGCTCTGTTCAATATTTCCTCACTATTGACAGGTTTAATAGTTTCAGATGGTTTCTCATTTTCTGTGTTGCTTTCGAAGGACTCCTCTTTGAGAACAGGATCAACAGGTGTTGGTGGTTGTAATGACTGCGATGAAGCACCTATTGGAGTTTGACCAACCAAACTAGATTGAGATTGACTCAAAGGAGAAGGATTCCCTGGTAATGAGTTTCTATGCTGAACTGTAGGTGGCGCTTGACCTCTAGCTCCAGCCTGTGGACCTGGCTGGCCAGGACCTTGTCTGTTGGCTGGTGGAGCACCGTAACCCTTTGGAGGAGCTGGCATAGGAGCACGACCATATTGCTGTTGCTTTTGCTGCTGATATGGATTACTTGCTGTGTTCAAAGAATAGGCTCTTGGATTTTGTTGCTGACGTTGATTAGAAGGCGGTGGTCCTTGATGCAATTGCTGAGCTGTCAATGAATTCGTTCTTGGATTATTCGGGAAAGGACCATTAGGACCAGGTCTAGGAGGGCCAGGTCTAAAATGCTGTGGAGGTTGGTTTGTCATTGAATATGCCCTTGGACCACCGGCAAATGGTGGTTGGTTAGGTCTTGGTCCATATCCTTGTGGAGGATGAGGTTGACTCATCAAAGAATTAGCACGTGAACCTCCAGGTGGCAAATGTGATGGAGGTGGTCTGTTTGTGAATGATCCTGTTCTAGATTGTGCATCTAGATATGGGTTTCTAGAAGATTGTAATGATCCAGCTCTAAATTCATCATCTGAATTCAGCAATTTACCAGCTTGAGCGTACTGTTGTTTTTTCAATGCAGTCATTTGCTTTCTGTATTGTGTGTTTGAAACCTTGGTTGAAGGTTGGCCGTTGGGACCAAGTGGAGCAGAACTTAATGTAGGAATGATAGGTGTAGTGTCAAATGAAGAACCACCACCATAACGGCCACGATCTCTAATAGAAGTCAAATCATTGAAAGAAACACCATTTGCTTGATTTGAGTCAAGTATCACATCTTTTCCATCCTCATCATCATCCAGAAGAACTCCTGATGTGTTTCCTGTGAATTTATCTTTAGCCTTTCTGAATAGACTAAACGACGATGTGTTGTTGCTTGTTAAAGATGATCTTCTTGATCTAGAAGGTCCTTGGACAGGAATCCTCTGTTGTCTATGACTTGCAGTACTTGTAGTTTGCAAAGAGTTAAATCTGTCCGGACTTTGCGAGTACCCTGGATACCCATGCTGTGGTGGTGGGCCTTGATTATACTGTGCTTGATATTGAGGCTGATGAGGCATATGCTGAAATTGTGCAGGACCCTGATGATGTTGCTGCTGCTGTTGTTGTGGTTCTTCGTCTATAGGGGTTTCATAACGCACATCGATAGTGCCCAAATCACCACTCAGAAGCTGGTTCCTTGTGGCAATGTTTTGAGAAGCTGCGTGCATTCCGGATCAAATATTGTATAGCAGCGGAAATAGGCAGTTGCAGGATCTAAACTATGGTTGTTCAGGCTGGTGGGAAATTATCAAAATGCCAATTCCGTAAGTATCAATCAACTGAAAAGCACTAAAACTCTAGCGACGAGCAACAATCCAAATAGAATGAAGAGAAAAGTATCGATTTGTAGTCAAAACACTAAACAAAATTTCAGTTATGAAACATTTTTACAGAGGAAAAGAAAAAAAAAACATGAATCCGGATTTACCACTGTTAAATCCGTATAGCGATAGTAAGGTAATACATAAATAGCATGTGCAATACGAGCAACTACTGCAAAAGATGGCAAATGTGATGTTCATTAAAATAGAGCTACTGGACAGAGCCCTTGATGTTATATCTTTGAGAAAAGAAGCTGTACCAGTCGTTGAGTACCTGGTGCTGTCTTTCCGTGAAGTCACTAGTATCATGGCTCACCGATAGGTCTGTATCTTCTGGTTTCAAGCTGGACTTCCCCAGTGCCCTGCTTGCATCACGACCTACTAGTGCACTGTATTGTGTTCCAGGCCCATATGCAGCCACGTTATGCGTCACGTCGAAAACCACTCCTTTGATGGCAATGTATCGTTGTGGTAGGTCGGTGCCTTGTCCATGTTAGTATTATGATTCTCGCGTTACGATCCACAAAAGTACATGCCATTATAGAGAGCGAGCTGTTCTTTGGTGAATATCTCTGTGCGTGGCTCTTCCAGAGTCACTGGTTGTTTTGGGGCAAATCTGGACATGATTGAGTAAGTTTTTATTGTTGTTCTATCTGTCTGGTTTTTATATTTCTGTCTCTTATCCAATTTTTCAACTTTGATTTTTTGATCCAACTACTCTTCTCGAGAACCGTTTACCAATTCACACTCTCTATTGGATATGATTGGGTTTATTGAGGAACTTTGGAAGTCCGTGTTCACCCCTGGAGCGTCGCCGACTCTTATACTTGCAACTCACATCACGTTTGCTTTGCTTGTACTCTCATTATCCACTCTAATATTTCTGTCCAACTATAATCTTCATTTAGTGGCGTTGTTGTTCATTGCATTGGCATTATGGGGGTCTTTGACATGGTTCATTGCTGAGCTGGAAAAGTACAAAGATGATCTTGCGAATAACGAGAAGTTGCAAAATGAATCCAAAGAGACAGAAAAGAGTGATGTTGTAAAGCCAGAAACAAAGACTCCATCGTCTATATCCACAGCTAAAGTCTCTTCAACCACACCAAAGAAAAGATCGAGAAAAGTTTAATACAAAAGTTCGTATAGATATATATGTGCTATTAATATGGTCATTATTTGTTATATACAGTAGAGAAATAAATAGTCGTTTTGTCATAATCATGAGAATTGTAATGGTCGTTAATGAGTTCATTGATAAGCTGCTAATGGAATTTAGAAGTTAATGCGAAGTCTTGTGAAGTCGTTGATTTTCATAGTTCAGCACCTCCATTTCAAGGTGTCTTTTGAATTCTTCTTCATCGTCATCTTTCGTCTTTGGTGTATAATCGTTAGAAGAACTATTTTCTCTGCTTCTAGAGTAACCAAAAGTGAACAATGAAGAAGACCGTTTTTTCACTTTAGGTCTGCTTGTGGAAGATAAACTAGTGGTTGGAATTTCAGTTTCGGGAAGAGCCGCAGTTGGGGAAGGTGATCTGGAGCTTCCAGCATGTGATTGTGAAAAGAACTTTGGTGATAATGACCTTTTCAAAGCCGTGCTAAAAACTTTTCTATGGTCCACAACCGCGTCTGTTGGGGAGACCATAACTTCATCCGGGTTATCATACTGTACTTGACCGGTCTTTGAGTGAACGTATTTGATTCCTAACACTTTGTCGTGTTCGACACGCCAACCTTTTGCTTTAACTGTAGGTAGATCATTAATGTTGCGATCATTGGAAGTGGTATCTAGTGACAGCGTGGGCTTGTCTATCGTTGAACTGCTGCGTTTGGAGAGGAAACGGGACATAGTGAACACTCCTCGAAGCTTCTATATCAACACAGAACGGCAAACACGCACTTGACACTTTTTGAGGAATTCGGAGGGTCTTTATAAGAAAGAAATACAGATGGCCTCGGACATCGGACCTCGGGTTTATAATAACACTAAAATCCTTTATTTCCTGTACTTATAAATCATGGTTCATGAGCATATTAAAACAGCAACAGGGTCCTATTAATCATCATAGTCTTGGACATCCTCGGAGTTCCTGTATTAGAAGTCACCACCAAAGTCTCCACCACCAAAATCACCGCCATCACCTCCATCTTCGTAGTAGTTGTTCTCCACGTAGTCCGGCTGCATCATCGATCCCAACGCCATACCACCTAACAAACCGGCACCTGCACCCAAGGCCATACCGGCCCCTGGACCCATGCCACCGCCGCCTCTTCTCTGTTGTTGTTGTTGTTGGTAGATTGGTTGTTGTGGGTACTGCTGGTATCCCTGTGGTGGATACCCGTAACCTTGTGGTGGGTATCCTCCTTGTTGTGGGAAGTGTTGTTGAGGGTATCCTTGTTGTGGGTAGCTCTGTTGAGCGTATCCGCGCTGTTGCTGTTGTGGACTGGCTTTGCTTGAGGCAGTTGGTTTACTGCTGTTGGCACCAGCGTTAGGAGCATATGGTGGGGGCAGGGCGTCCTTGTCTTGATCAGGAAATGTTGTTCCCTTTGGGGCCTCCCATTGTGATCTTCCCGAGCTGAGGTCAACGTAAAACCAAGTTGAGTACTTGTCGTCGAATTGGGCTTTCCAACCCGTTGGCACCGTTGGTGCTCTATCTTTGCTTGCCATTAATACGGTTTTCTATTGAACTGAAAGAAAATTGTCAGTGGCCATCACTTGTAATTTATATATGGACTGGGCGAAGTTTTCCGATTGTGGCCCCTTCCATAAAAAATTCTACTCGCTTCTACAAAATTTGTTACCCGAAGAAGGTTATTCTTATTTAACTATTAACTAAACGAGGAACTTTCTAATCGAACAAACCGAATCCCATGTCGTCATCGGATTCTTCTTCATCTTCAGCAGCAGCTTCTTCAGCTGGAGCAGCATCAGAAGAACCGGAAGCAGCAGCGGCTGGAGCAGCAGAAGCGTAGTTTTCTGGGTTTTCGATTCTGTCAACCAATTCTTCGATTTCTGGGAAAACGAATTTAGAGGCGATAGCAACGGCCAACAAATCTTTGTAAGAGTTGACAACAGTGTGACCAACAGATGGTAAAGTTGGGTAGCTGATGGCCAAAGAGATGGAAGCAATGGTGTTGATAGCGGAGACAAAGTGACCGACCAATTCTTCGTTGGTGATATCCAAGATAGAAGATGGGAAAACTTGACCGTTGTCGTAAACTTGAACAATAGACAAACCGTAAGTGAATGGAGAGATGTTCAACAAGTTTAACAAAGAAGCTTCAGAAGGACCGACTTTAGCACCGGCTTCAACAACTTTAACGTCAGAAACAATTTCAATGGTACCTCTGGCAATCTTGGTTGGGACACCTAAAGCTTGGAAGAAAGAGGTTTTACCTGGTTCTAAACCGGTGTTGATGGCTGGAACCCAGACATCAGCTGGAGCAACGGCACCGGCTTTAGCTGGAGCAGCAACTTTGTTGTCAATGATAACTTCTCTGATCTCTTTCAAGTCAGCGTTGGTGAAAATGAAACCAACGTTACCTCTAACGAATGGCAACAATTTTTCGTATTCTGGCAAGTCAGATAAGAAACCTCTGATGGCTCTTCTAACCATGGTGTTTTTACCCATAAGAACAACAGCCTTACCTCTTAAGGATTTTCTGACTTGATGTAATTGTTGAGAAGAAACATTGTCAACACCAACAACGAAGATGGATTTGTATTCTTCTAACAATTCTCTCAACTTGGAGAAGTATTCAACTTTTTTATCACGAGCGCCTGCCATTTCTGCTTATTCTGAAGAAAGGATATTTAAAGGTTGTCTTTTCAAAAGAAGTACAAGAGTGTTGAAATTTTCAATTTTTTTTTCACTGTTCCCAAACGCTCGATTTTTTTTGTTTGATGTTGAAAAATTACAAAGAACATCCAAACATCTTGAATTGGTCGGGGCACATTTTGTGACTTCGTGACTAGTACTACTTTCATTATTTCTGGGGTTGATGGTTGATGGTTGAGGTCTGACTCTAGTCCAATAATAAGGCATGATGCTTATTTGCCTCTGATAAATGTAGTGTTGAGAGCTGTAATTAAAACCAGTTCGAGTTTCATTTTCAACCACCTCACTACATATTTTGAAGAGTATTCGTTATTCAGTTTCTAGCTGGTATTTCTATTGTTTCAATCTAGATTCTGAGGTAGTATTTACTTTAAAATCAGTTGCTGTTCAAGCCTAACTCTCAATAGAAACTCTTGATTACCCTTTATATGATATACAAATTCGTTCACTCTTATGTGCCTAACCAACGAGTTACCTTTTTGCGAAGGTGGAATGTTATGGTTGAGCGCAAAGGTTACATTTCAAATTTTTACATTTTAGCAACTCAATTGCAGTGAGGAATTTGAATTCATGAGTCAACATGGCTACATATTGTTCGTTGACTTCAATACGTAATTGTAAGACTGGAACATCCATATCTCTTTTGTCTTTTGGTTCGCAGTGCGCACTGAATATATTCCGGCCGTTCAAAACCGTATGTATGACGAATATTTCGTCGGCCTCGGAAGCCATTCCCATTGTAGTTATGAGCTACAAGTTACAGATCTCAAATCTTATCATTTTGAGTGGTTTTGAACTCAACGTGATATATCAATAATGGGGATTTCAGAGAGATCAACGTAACTCAATAAATTAAGATCAAAGCTGGTTCAATTAATTAATTCAGATCTGTCAAGACTTTTTCTTTATTTATGATCTTCCGAATCAGGAAGCCAAATTGTAATTTGTTGCTGTTTCTTTTTTTTAACAGCATTCTTTGCTATTTTTAGAATTATGAAAAAACTTTCAGGTACCGATTATTTTCAACAAAACAGCGAGTAAATGGCAAGATAAAAGATATAATTCGATTTTAAAAGTTCAATGCTGAACAATGAAGTATCGAATATACCATCATAGCGTTTTTTTGGATCAAATAGTCCCATTTTGACCTCAAAAACACGCTTTACAAATTCGAAATATCGCGTCGTGCTATTCTTCTAAGATTTCTAAAAAAAGCTTAAAAATTCCGAAAGCAGTAATTAATTTAACTCAAACCAGCTTTGATTTACAATTTTCCCGGTCGAATGTTTTTCATTCGAATATAAATAAGGCACGAGGTCCCCTTCTTTTCCCAATTATTTTAATATTTCTTCATCTTCATTAAGAACTTCATTCAACACACAAAACAAATCTATACACAATGGCCACCACTTTAGCTTTAGTCCCAACCCAAGCCGTCATCTACGCTGATGCTTCCAACTCTACCAACGGTTCATCCAACTCTACCACCTCTGCTTCTGGTGCTGCTGTCGCTTTGAACTTAAACTGGAAAGCTGGTGCCGTTATTGGTGCTTTGATGGCTTCTCCAATTGTCATGGCTCTTGGATTGTAAGAAGATTACTTTCAAGACTAATGATTTTTTAACGACACTTCAAAAGACAGCTTCAGGAAAAGCCCAAAAATAAGAATGTTTGGGCATAAATTAAAGGTTATTTTCAAAGGGCAATAGAGTTGCAATGAAAGATACTTTCGGTATCGTATCTGGTATATATTTTAATGTTAATGTTTTATATTACAAAAGTCATGTATTTTGTTCTAATCCCTGAGTTCTAACATCTAACTGTTACTCATTTCTCTCTTCCATATGTTATGAACTAGTACTGGAGCATTCTTCAAGAAGTTGCAAATTTCCGAGATCTCCAATTTTTTCATTCGCGAAAATTATAACTTGAAACAACAACAGTACTATACTAGTAGTACAGTTAAACGGTTTGACGGTTTAACCGTAAGATTAATGCTTAATACTTGATAGTTAACACTCACTATGGATGGATCAACTGTTAACATCAACGGATGTTTTGGCTCTCTACTTCTCAAGAATCTTTCTCTATACAAGAATTTTGTTATTTCTTTCAAGTGTAGTAGTTGATCATCTAAGATAGATACCTTGTTAACTGACAATTGACCTATTAGGTTAGCACAATGGATAACTTCCGCAATGATTGCAGATTGCAAAGTGAAAATGTCTACATTTTTCAAAAGTCACTGATATAATACATTTATGTGGGTAATCAGAAACAACTCTAATCTGTAATTAATTGGGTAATGTGAGAAGATAAAAACCATTAATCTTCTGATCAACAAAGGAAAAAGGGCCTATTCTTCTGCAGATTTTTGGAAATGAGAAAAGGTATGAGTGATATATTTGGCTTCATTCTCAAGTCTGTTTTGGTATCATTAGGGTTCATTAAAAGTATGGGGTTCATTGAATAATATGTTTTCTTTCATAAAAGACATGGGATAATCAATAATGATGGCACAACCACACCTAATTTCCAGTCAAATGGACCAGATGACAACTGAGCATTGGCTCCATTTGTAGTTGCTGATGTTGAAACAGCAGAAGAATAAACTGCGGTTTCGGTTTCCTCTAACCCACCGTCATTTGGACTTGTGATTGAGCTTAATCCGTCAGCTAAACTTGAAGAGTCCGTCATTATTCTTAAGTTGGAGTAAAAACTAGAATCAGTATCAGTGTCACTGGTTGATGTTCTGCTTAATGAGGCGTCTGTTTGTAATGAAATGGAGGCAGGCTTGCTTCTGCTGGAAGATGTTGAAGGAAGGATGACTGTTGGAAGCGTACTATCCGTGAAACCGCTAGGAAGGAGTGTGGTTGTGACTGGAGAAAGACTGGCGGTGGACATGGCTCCGAATATGAATTAAAGTTAGACTAACCTACAGTTTTAAAATGCTAGCAGAAAAACCTGGAGATAGAGACTGTTTTATACATTTTCTCATTGCCGGCAAGGTCAAGCTATTGATGATGGATCTACAATACAATTTTGAAACGAATGCTCGAATTCTGCAAAGAAACTGTTACATAAATTCTCAAGGCGTGTTTTCCTGCATGATTAAATGAAAACAACAACAAAAATTCCATTTTCAAACGCGCTGAAAAATTGTCATTGTACGGCTTAGGCATGGTTCTGTCAAAAGTTTGACTGGTGAATCAAAGGTATAAATTGAAGAATCGATTCTGGACTCCGGAACCCATGGAACAGAAGGACACAACCCGGTATCCTTAAAACATATGTTGTACCTTTTCCCTTGATATTTGTGAGTACGATGTAGAGTAAGAGTATATGCCAGAATTTGACCTCATTGCACAGTCTCCAACGCACATCTTACGAAAATTTTATCTAACATGAGAGGAACTTAATCTAATCTCGCTAGGAATTTTAAAACCGTTATGTAGGTACATACTCTATATTAACTCGGATCTTTGACGGGAATAATTGTTGTTATTCAAAGGGCAAATGGTAGTAAAATCATCAATACCTCAAGTTTGCTAGTCGTACGAAATATACCCAGACGAATTAGCTGAAAGAAACACCGAAGTAAATCGAAAAGAGCGACTTCACTGATAAATAGTATACTGATGAGTGTTCGGCCTAGTTTTTGGCTCTTCATAACAAGTTTTCAGTCTTGACCTACATGTAGATTGGAAGTTACATGCACCATAGACTTGAAGAATGGGTTTTTATCTGACAAATTCGGACCATTATTCAAAATGTTTCTATAGTCAGGCCTCCGAATATGACCATGATAGGTATACATTAAGCTTTGGCCAGTGGATAACTATCTAAATAGTACTTAGTTTTATATCTGTGACTAACTGCTCGAAAGTTCAAAGTTCAAACTCAACACTCTATTGTTCTTTATTCTTCATTCTGCACCGTTTACTATCGATCAAGACTGAGGTTCAGCCACATCAGTTAGGGCTACAATATTTATCACGTGACTAAAATAGCCCTAATTTGTTCAATGCACTGAAATTTTTTTGAACTTTTTTTTTTTCATCGATCAAACAAAATTTTTGAAAAAATAATTCATTTTCCTAACAAATCCTCTGTTATACCGTAAAAACATCAACAAGTACGTACATTGGAATGAACTGAACTAAATGAAATGAATACTAACTGTGAACCCAGTGGGTGCTTACAAATATTTGGAAGAATTACAAAGAAAGAAACAATCTGATGTCAACAGATTCTTGTTCAGAGTCAGAGTCTGGGAATACCGTCAAAGAAACGTTATTCACAGAGCCACTAGACCATCTCGTCCAGACAAGGCTAGACGTTTAGGTTACAAAGCCAAACAAGGTTACGTTATCTACAGAGTCAGAGTTAGAAGAGGTAACAGAAAGAGACCTGTTCCAAAAGGTGCTACTTACGGTAAACCAACCAACCAAGGTGTTTCTCAATTGAAATACCAAAAATCTTTACGTACCACCGCTGAAGAAAGAGTTGGCCGTCGTGCTGCTAACTTGAGAGTTTTGAACTCTTACTGGATTAACCAAGATTCTACCTACAAATACTTTGAAGTTATCTTAGTTGACCCACAACACAAAGCTATCAGACGTGATGCTAGAATCAACTGGATCGCTAACCCAGTCCACAAACACCGTGAATCTAGAGGTTTGACTGCTTCTGGTAAGAGATCAAGAGGTTTGAACAAAGGTCACAGATACAACAACACCAAAGCTGGTCGTCGTCACACCTGGAAAAAACAAAACACCTTGTCCTTATGGCGTTACAGACATTAGAGGGATTGAACTACTTCGTCTCTTTGCTAAAAAATGTAATGGTTGGTTGGCTTTAATGTGTTTTAAATATGTTTAGTTGAAAAAATTTCACTACTGTTACTAAGATTGAGAAACAGTTCCTTTAATATCAATAAAAGCTGTAGCATTGTAATTTGATTCTCTTTCTCAGCTAAAATAGTTCTAGGTGGGTGACTAACAGAACTGACTCTAGGACTCTAGTAACGAACTCTACTCTTTTTGGCTGAAGAATTTTGTACCAAGTGCTTTATCTAACCTCCGAACCCCCGGGTCTCGATCTGACTCTTCCACTCAAAAATTAAATTAATTATTTGCAAAAAGTAAAAAAGTTCAGAACCAACAACATTTGCATCTGTTCTATACCCTCCTCATTGGTTTGATCAGCTAAGAACCTTGCAAATATCATAACTAATACAATGGCTGCTTACACCAAAACTGCTATTCTTTCCGTCTACGACAAGACTGGTTTGTTGGATTTAGCTAAAGGCTTGGTCGAAAACAATGTCCGTATTTTAGCCTCAGGCGGTACTGCTAAATTGGTTCGTGAAGCTGGTTTCCCAGTTGAAGACGTTTCCACCATCACACATGCCCCAGAAATGCTAGGTGGTCGTGTTAAAACTTTACATCCAGCCGTTCATGGTGGTATTTTAGCCAGAGACTTGGAGTCTGACGAAAAAGATTTGAAAGATCAACAAATTGAAAAGGTTGACTTCGTTGTTTGTAACTTATATCCATTCAAGGAAACAATTTCTAAGATCTCTGTCACTATTGAAGAAGCCGTTGAAGAAATTGATATCGGTGGTGTCACTTTATTGAGAGCTGCTGCCAAAAATCATGCTAGAGTCACCATCTTATCTGATCCAAATGACTACCCAGAATTTTTACAAGAGTTGAAATCTGGTGAGATCAGTTCCAACATTAGAAACAAATTGGCTTTGAAAGCTTTCGAACACACTGCTGACTACGATGCTGCCATCTCTGACTTCTTTAGAAAACAATACGCCGAAGACGTTTCTCAATTACCTTTACGTTACGGTGCCAACCCACATCAAAGACCAGCTCAAGCTTTTGTCCAACAAGGTGAGTTGCCATTCAAAGTTCTTAGTGGATCTCCAGGTTACATCAACTTGTTAGATGCTTTGAACTCATGGCCTTTAGTTAAGGAATTATCTGCTTCATTAAACTTGCCAGCAGCTGCTTCTTTCAAACACGTCTCCCCAGCTGGTGCTGCCGTTGGTTTACCATTATCTGATGTTGAAAAGAAATTATACTTTGTCCAAGATATTGAAAACTTATCTCCATTGGCTAACGCTTATGCCAGAGCTAGAGGTGCTGACAGAATGTCCTCATTCGGTGACTGGATTGCTCTATCTAACATTGTTGATTTACCAACTGCTCAAATCATTTCCAAAGAAGTTTCTGATGGTGTCATTGCTCCAGGTTATGAACCAGAAGCTTTAGCTTTATTGAAACAAAAGAAGAAAGGTAAATACTGTGTTTTACAAATTGATCCAAACTACACCCCAGATACCATTGAATCTAGACAAGTTTACGGTATCACTTTACAACAAAAGAGAAATGATGCCATCATCAACAAATCATCATTCAAAGAAATTGTTTCCAAAAACAAAGACTTACCAGAACAAGCTGTTATTGATTTAACCGTTGCCACTATCGCTTTGAAATACACTCAATCAAACTCAGTTTGTTACGCTAAGAACGGTATGGTTATTGGTCTAGGTGCTGGTCAACAATCTAGAATTCACTGTACTAGATTGGCCGGTGAAAAAGCTGACAACTGGTGGTTCAGACAACATCCAAAAGTCCTTGGTTTCCAATGGGCTAAAGGTACCAAAAGACCAGATAAGTCAAACGCTATTGACTTATACGTCTCTAACCAAATTCCATCTGAAGGTCCTGAAAAAGAAGAATATGAATCTAAATTTGTTGAAGTTCCAGAACCACTAACTGCTGAAGAAAGAAAAGAATGGTTATCTAAGTTAAGCAATGTCGCTTTGTCTTCTGATGCTTTCTTTCCATTCCCAGATAATGTTTACAGAGCCGCTAGATCTGGTGTCAAATACATTGCTGCTGCCTCTGGTTCAGTCCAAGATGCTGCAGTTTTCTCCACTGCTGATTCTTTCGACATTGTCTATGTTGAAAATCCAATTCGTTTGTTCCATCATTAAAGGGTTTGTAATTTACAATCTTTTATGCTCTTTGTGTGACTTTTTTTATAAATGTTAGTATTTATACTGTTTTAGTTTTAAGAAAAGTAGTCAGATAATCTGAAATGTTCACTACGTTTATGTTCTAGTTCAGCAATGAGTAGCTTTTGATTGTTGTATAAAATTGATAAATTTATAATAATGATGCTCCAACATCAAAATAATAAAAATATATAAGGGAGATAAATGTCCGCAACATGGTTTTACCCAAGTGATCAGTAGCCAATGGCCATACACAGTGTTTAGGAATATGTTGCTGTGAGATATAAGTTGGTCGAACTCAACCAAAGAACGACATGAAAAATCATCCAAAGGGAGTTCAAAACCATCCCACTCAATCTTCAATCTGTCAACGGGGCTACTTCTGTTTCAATACCCATAAAGAGTAGTATGCAAGATCAGGTCAATTGAAACACAACCGATCAACCAAAAGGGACAAGTCATGTCAAAACTAACACACGAGTGATCTCACAAATTAACTTGCCTCTCAAAGCGTCGATCTGCTACAAAGACATTAACTACAGCAGAATAAAGAATAACACCGAAATGTTTAATCCAGTATCCCACTGAGTTGTCTCGTAACACAGATTGATGGTATTTTAAAATATCAAAGAAGCCAGAAAATTTTTTGGTAGATGATTATTTTATAGTAGAATTTTTTTTCGCGAAGATACTTGAAGCCGGGTGATGCTCATCGCGTGGTTAGGGCACCTAGTGCAGTTTTTTAAGTACTAGTAGTTTCATATAGTTGGTTAAACTGAGACTAATCAATAGTTAATTAAGTAGTTGAGCAATGTCAAGAAGAGCAGAGAAGTTCAAACTCAAGCATGCCGCAAAAGAAGAGGAAGAGCAAGAGGAAGCACCAAAAAGTTGGAGAAAACCAAAGCCAACCATAACTTATGGTGATGATGGATTTTTATCATTAATACCTCCAAGTACAGAATATTCTATGCTTTCAACAGATGTAATCGGTTTATTCAGATCAGTTTTCAGATATCTATTTGAATCGGGATCATTGGAAGGTCATATACAGGCTGTTAAAGGTGATCTATATAATAGAGATTATGCCAATGCATTTAGTGATGATAATAAAAGAATGGCTTATTGTTGCAGATGGACTCCTTCAAGAGCACTATCATATTCATCATTGTTCTCCTCTTTGGAAGAGATCAGAGACTTATTAAGAGAGTCTGATTCACATGTGTTGTCTGTTGGAGGAGGTGCAGGTGGAGAACTGGTTGCATTGTGTTCAGTTTTTGCATCATCAAAAGATTTTTTGGAAAAAGATTCACAACAATTCAAACTAGAGGTGGATATATACGATATTGCTGATTGGAGTCTGATAGTCAATAAACTTTCAAATGAAATCTCATCAAAATGGTTGTACAATGATCCAGAATCACTCAAGATCAATTTCAAGGAAGGTGATATCTTAAACATGGATGAAGAATACACTAAAAAGCTTCCCAGCCTTGATTTAATAACTCTACTGTTCACTACCAATGAGTTATTTGCTAACGATAGAGCCAAATCTATAAGGTTCTTCCAATCTCTGGCTAAATGTAAAGAAGGTGCTTATTTATTGATTACAGAAAGTGCAGGTAGTTTTAGTCATATCACTGTTGGAACTAAAAAATTCCCAATTCAGTTTTTGATTGATACTATCTTGATAGGAAAGGATGGTCAAAGCGGTGAATGGGAACTCGTTAACCAATCTGATAGTTGCTGGTACAGATGCTCTACGGATTTGGAATATCCATTGAAACTGGAAAATATGAGATTTTTCTTCAGATTGTATAGAAAGAAATAGGCATATTGACGACACTTGACAATTTTTGTAGTATAAGAAATGAAACTATTAGTTAGATCGACTACAGTAACAAGTCGTTATTGAACACGTATCTATTATACATTAAACCCATAACGAAAACCTATAAAAAATGAAAATCACAAACACAAAACGGATATTAAAACTAAAACTATGATAACAAAATAAAGAACAAACTAAAATTTAGATTGATTGATTTATTCTTCATCTTCTTCATCAGCAGAGACTGAGTAGAAGGTTAATTTGTAAACACCTTGTTTGGTAGAGACGAATCTGATCCAGTCTCTGATTTGGTTTTTCTTCAAGTATTTTTTTGTTAAGTATTTCAAGTATTTACCAGAGAATTTGGTGGTGGAGACAATGGTAACAATGTTGTTGTTTTCTTCAACAGTGATGTCAGAACCTAAGTTACCAACAACGTTGTCAACTTTGATTTTGTCGTTCAAGTATTTGACGTATGAAGCTGGGTCAAAGACACCGTTGTCAGCTGGAGCAGAGACATCGACGGTGAATTTTCTAGCGGCGGAAGATTGTTTGGTAGTCTGTTTTAAATGTTAGCCTACTGCTATTATAAAACTCTATTCTCATAGAATAGCTATTATAAAATTCAGCAAAGCGTTGAAAATAACACCATAATGAAAGCCATCGAAATCCTCAGGGAAGATACCGTGAAGCATCATTTATAGCATAATGCTTTAGTCCAAATTGTTAGTCATGCTATCTGTTTGTTTGCACTTACGATTGGAGCCATTTCTAAACGTTTGTTGTACGAGGTTAATAGAACAAAGCTAAAGTGAAAAATTATTTTCAAGTTTTACAAGTTCGATGAAGGAAAAAAACTGTTGCGCGTAACAAAAAAAAAAGTCACAGTCACAGATTGAAACGCAGCTGATGTCCGGATGTAGATTATGTAATGTTGATCACGTGCATATATTGATAATTCGGAGTTACTACAGTTACAAATAGATTTGAGAAATTAAAGTCTTAAAGGACAATTGAGGTAGAATTTAGCTTTCAAGCTATACTCTCTATTTGCAATCAATAACAAGGTCTGCTCCAATTGCTTGCTTCAAGTCTTAATCTGAGACAGTTATAGTTGGTCAGCATCTTGAACTATTGATAACAATGATGGTCGATAGCACGAATAACGAAGTAAAAGAGTTGGCAGTTGTACCCAGTGCCCCAGGAAGTGTACCCAATACTCCACCGCATGCTGGACCACAATTTCTTGAGTTCTATGCTGGAGATGAGCCAAAAGATACAAAAACCACACCATTGCATCAGAGCACAGAGTCACTGAATAGCAAGCCATCGAAAGTGAAGACACATCAAACATCAGATCATGAGAATAATATAGATGATGAAGATGGATGGGCTGATATGGAAGCTGCCAATGATGATGAAATATATGACGATAAAGGTACTTTGATAGCTACAGATACTTTCAAACAAGACTGGAACCAAAGCGAAGAGAACTTTGGATATACTAGAATTGCAGCTGAGAATCAAGCAGAAGCATACCAGAAGGCCGATAAGAAAACTGATTTTCTTTTCAAGAATGATAGTGTGAGAGACAACATTATGAATAAAGACGTTGAAGACTTCAAAGGCAATGACGAGGAAGATGATGATACATTTGTTGCAGCGGAGGTTGAAGATGTACAAATTAGATCAACAAAAGACATGCTTCAAGATTCCCAAAAATATGCATATGTGGGTCTTGTGAAACTTATAATGGTTGAAATGGCCACTGATCTTGCTACAATCAGTATTTTAATTGCTAACAGATCAAGTAAATCCAAATTCGTTAAAAGAATGAATCTTGCACAATCAAGTTTTGGTGAGTGGCAAAGAAAGCTAACAGATAAGCTATACTTACACCTAGAACTAACAGAAGAAGAGATTGTCATGATCGAAGCATTGCCTAAACATGGTATTCAAGTTCATGATTTGAGCAAGTCATTGAAAAAGAAAAGAACAGTGAACAAGTCAGAAATGGACGATGATGATGTTGAGGTAGCAGAAGAATTGGAATCTAGCTCGGATCTTGAGATTGATATTGCCTGGACAATTATCTGCGATTTGTTCTTAATCTTGTTGTCAGATTCAATCTACGATGCCAGATCAAGAGCATTATTTGTGAAGTTTTCCACATATTTAGACCAAGATCCATTAGATGTGTTCCAGTTCGAAAAAAGAATAACAGAATCATTACAATTAGAAGACTCTGGCTCGCAAATTTGGAACGAAGAAGAGTTTCTCAAAGAAAGATCCAGAAAAGCTAGGAAGAAGAAATACATGTATGTTGGACTCGCTACCATTGGTGGATCTTTGGTGATTGGTCTATCTGCAGGTTTACTTGCCCCAGTGATTGGTGCTGGTCTGGCTGCTGGTCTGACAACAATTGGTATTACTGGAACTTCAGGGTTTTTAGCAGGTGCAGGAGGTGCAGCTCTGGTCAGTGTTGGTGGTACAGCAATGGGCGCAAAATTAGGAGCTGGTGGTATGCTGAAAAGAGTTCAAGATGTTAAAACTTTTGAATTTGTTCCTTTACATAACAACAGAAGAACCAATTTGATAGTTACTGTTTCTGGTTGGATGAGTGGTAAACAGGATGATATTAGATTGCCATTCTCAACAGTTGATCCTGTGATGGGTGATTTATATTCTGTCTTATGGGAGCCTGAAATGTTGACATCTACCGGTCAAACAATTCAAATCTTGACAACGGAAGCACTTACGCAGTCCATACAACAAATCTTAGGGGCAACGTTATTGGTTGGTTTGATGAGTGCCATTAATATTCCTATGATGTTGTCAAAGTTGTACTATATTGTTGACAATCCTTGGAACGTCTCATTAGATAGAGCTTGGAAAGCTGGTTTTATTCTTGCTGATACTTTAATATCCCGAAACTTGGGTGATCGTCCAGTCACATTAGTAGGGTTCTCTTTAGGATCTAGAGTGATTTATTCATGTTTGTTAGAATTAGCAAAACGTGGTGCTTATGGTCTAGTTGAGAAAGTTATTATATTTGGATCCCCATTCGTGATTTCACCAGATCAGTTGATTACTGCTAGATCTGTTGTTGCAGGTGAATTTATAAATGGATATTCTAGAAAAGATTGGATTCTTGGTTATTTATTCAGAGCTACAAGTGGTGGATTGGGAAGAGTTGCTGGATTGTCTCCTATCGATGATCAGTTTAAGATTCAAAATTTTGATTGTACTGATCATATTCAGGGACATTTGACCTATCGTAAATACATGCCCTACTTGTTATCAAAATTGGGATTTTCAGTTTTGAGTGAAGAATTTATTGAAATTGATGATGAACCAGATCCAAAAGAAACAGAGAGACAAAGAAAATTGATCAATGAATTCGATGAAGCCAAAAAACAGATGGATAATGAGATTAAAAATGGAAAGAAGAAGAGCAGAAATCGTGGATTATGGGGAAAGATGTTCAAGTCCAAAAAGAAAGAATGGTGGGAAATGTATTCTGTTGATAAAAACAAAAGTACCGAATCTGTTGATTTCACATTGGATGGAAGTGGGTCCACAGGCGAGATTGCTGAGCCGAAGGATGTGTTTGACATTGATGGACTAGTTGGTAGGGTTCAACAAGTTCAAATAAGCGACTCTGAATCAAGTCTTTCCCAAGATAGAGATTCTGTATATGCTAACAACGAGGTCTCAAGCTCTATAGATTTTCAGTTCAAACCTGCAGAAGAGGAGGATGATCTGGCAGAAGAGGACGAGGAGGAGGAAGAGGTGCAGGAGGAAGAAGAGGAAGAAGGAGGGGAAGAACAAGAAGAAGCGGAAGAAGAGATATTCTCTTCTAAACAACCTGATTCTGCGAATAATACAGTAGCGGATACAGCTGGCAACAGTTCCAAATATGATGAAGATAATGATGAATTTTCTCCAAAAGAAAATATTACGATAACATTTGCATAGTTAGATACACATATGATTACATGACTAAAACCTAGTCGTAGACCAAGCAAACTCGCCTACAGAAAGTTTGAAGTAGTTCATATGAACTAAATTAACATGAAACAAACTATTTATCTATGATTTCAATAAAAAACAAACAGTGAAAGACATCAAACACCAACAAACAATTAGAAAAAATCTTTGGTAATCTATAAGAAAATTTCTGAGTTGATTTCAACAGCAGAAGCAGCATATGGAATTTCGAAATGGTTCAAAACTTGTGGATGTAAAACACCAATAGAACCAACGACTTTAGCTTCTTCACCGTTTTTGTGTCTATAGAAGATCTTGGCACCTCTACCTGGGAAGAAAGTCTTGTTATCAACATCTTCTTCGATCCAGTAACCTTTGACAATAGAGTTGGCTGGTTCACTTAACCATGGTGTTCTCAAAGTTTGCATAATTTTACCCAATAAACCTTGAGCATGTTCGAAACCTGAAGTTTTACCAGCGTAAATGGCACACCAGTGTCTTTCATTGTAAGCACGTCTTTCCAAGGCTTCATCTTTGAAAACAACATCACCAGATTCAAATACTTTGATTGGTAAGGAATGTTTTCTGTTTTCTCTGATAGTTTTCAAAATACCTGGAATTAAAGAAGTTCTAACGACTTGATATTCAGCAGTTTTTGGATTTGCTAATTTGACAGCTCTTGAATCATCAGTTTGGTTCAAGAATTTGAAGTTTTCATCATGAGAACATAAAGTTAATGGTAAGACTTCTGACCAGCCAGATTGAGCTGATGCTTGTCTAATTATATCGGAGATTTTGTTCACTGGCAATGGAGATGCACCTTTAGTTGAGTTAGAAGCAATCTTAGTTTTTGGTAAGTTATTGTAACCATATGCAATGGCGGCATCTTCCATGATATCAGCTTGATGTAAGACGTCTGGTCTTGTGATTGGAATTTCCACATTCAACAAGTTGGAATCTTTTGGATCTTTGGTTGCAACTAATGACATCTTTAGAAGTAAGTCAATAATTTGTTCTGGAGTTAATTGTAGACCTAAACAACTGTTAATGTAATCAATTTCAGCTGGCATCACTCTTGGAGTTAGGTTTGGAGTGATTCTTGATTCACCATTGTGTTTAGAGATAATTTCAACTGGTTCAACAGTGAATGGTTCAGAAGAATATTTAGAGAACATGGCAACCAATTGGTTGATAACGATCTCGGTTTTTGTTCTGTCAGTTGCAGTAACTTCGATGAAAACGTTCTTAGTGTTGATTGAAACTTTAGAACGGTCTGAATTTATAATTGGAGGTAATGATGCAACGTTATTGTCAGCATCTAAAATCACTGGGAATTTCTCAAAGTTTTCAATAATGTGTAAATATTTACCCAAGTTTCTGTCACTGGAGTAGAAATCTAAGAAATCCTCACCATTGACGTTTTTGGTTTGGTTTAATGGAACAAAGTTAATATCTTTCTTCTCCAAGAATTTGTAAGTGAATGGACCTTTCAAGGCATCTAAATCATGAGTACCCATAGCGACCAAAGTTCTGTTACGACACAAGTTTGTGTGTAATTTATCTTGAAGAGCAATGAAAGAATCGTATGCTCTTTGGTTGAAAGTGACGTTTCTCAAAATTGCAGCAGCAGCGTATGGTCTCTCAACTGCAGTTGATTCATCAATTGTCAATGTGATTTCTGGTTTGGCTGGAACGTATTTGAAGTTAGGTTTTGAAGATCTTGATAAGAACTCGTTCAAAGATTGGGCAATACCTTCGATACACAACATATCATAACGATTAGCTGGGATTTCGATTTTCAATTGTGGTCTTTCACCAGGTTGACAGTCATCAGTTGTGTCTTCATCTAGTTCAATACCGAACTCGAAACACAACTCATCAAAATCTTTGGTGGTGTACTCTTGTCCAAGCAGCTCGAACAAGTCGGCTTTATCAACAGCAACGGTAGGCATTCTGGCTCGTGGTGTGAAGTCTTTGAGTTTGATGTTGGACTTTTTTCAATGATTTTTTTCATCAAAAAAATGAGAACTGAGAAAATGGATTATGTAATATTAAGCACGTGACTGGGGAAAGATTTATGAGTTATCAGAGTCAGAAATTGGCCAAAAGAGCTGGGGAAAAAGTAGTGTTTCAATCAGTTGATTGTGATTATCATTATACAAGAAGATTACCACTCACTTCATCGTCTAACAACCCACCACTCTCCTATTTGATCAGACCTGACAAAAATTTACCAATCGCGGTTGGCAAAAAAAGCGAGAAATTGTTTCAATGCCTTTGAACGAACCCCCAAACGAAATTAGACAATGTCCACAAGAGCCAACGCGAGATCGTTCGACTCGATCCTGAAGCTGCTGCTCGTAGGCGACTCCGGAGTGGGAAAGTCGTGCTTATTGCTGAGATTTGTCGAGGACAAGTTCAATCCTTCATTCATCACCACCATTGGGATTGATTTCCGTATCAGAACCATCGAGCTGGATGGGAAAAGAATCAAGTTGCAACTATGGGACACTGCTGGCCAGGAGCGTTTCAGAACTATCACTACTGCTTACTACCGTGGGGCCACTGGTATCGTCATGGTGTACGACGTGACAGACAGACGCACGTTTGATAATATCAAGACTTGGTTCCAAACAGTTCATCAACACGCGAACGACGACACCAAGTTGGTGTTAGTTGGTAACAAGAGTGACGAAGAAGAGTTGAGAGACGTGTCTCGTGAAGAAGGTGAAGCTCTTGCTAAAGAACTTGGGATTCTCTTTTTTGAAGCAAGTGCTAAAACCAATGACAATGTTGATGATCTTTTCTTCAAGCTTGCAGCAAGCATCTTAAAAGACAACGCCAATTACAACAATGCAGGAGAGGCTGGTGTCAATGTTAGTGCACAATCGCAGACCAAGAATAATTGTTGCTGAGTTAGGTTGGAGTGGTTTTTATACAGGTTACGTTCGTTTTTATATACGCTTTTAAGTTCAATATGATGTAGATGAATAAATAAAATAAATAAGTGTCAGTAAAGACGAATAAATAGGTATATAAATAGGTTATAAATAATAACGAACAGCATCATCATACTTTTTTACCAAAGTATGTCCACTGATCTTCTAAAGGTTTTTCGATTAAATCTTCCCAAACTGCTTGTTCTTGCAAAAGGGTTGCCAATTTATGTTCGTCACTTGCCTGAATGACAATCTCTTCGATCAACCCGTTGCCGATCTTCTTTTCGATATCGGCAATCTGTTCATTGGCCTTGACAATGTTTAACCTCTCTTTGGTGAACTCCAAAGTTGAATTACGATATACTGAGTGGGCAGGAAAGTGTTTCTCTAGTAACAAGATTGTGGATTGGTAAATCTCCACTAAAACTGGTCTAGGATCTGGATGCTGGTAGATCCCCGTGATACCCGTAGGATTTCCCTTAGTGGTGCGTACAAGCACCTGAACTGAGCGTAGAATGCCAGAACTTCTCATTGGTCCGATCTTTGGTCCTGTGCAGAAACTTGGAATTTAGTTCATGCCCCTTTTTAATTTGTCCCACAAGTATACAAAAAAAAAAAAAAAAAGTTGATTATGTCAGAATATTTTTCACTTGTATTTGACTCTGAGTTGGTACTTGACTATAAGAATATTGGAGAGTTCTGACTATGTAGAGCATGAGCTTTTTGATATACTCAGCCAGCGTTTGTGTATGAACTGTAAAGTTATCATTTATGTGTGTTTCATTTACAATTAGTAATTTACCTATTGTTTTGGAAGTCGGAGCGCCTATTACTCATCTTAATTTTCAATCTAGCATATTAATTATAAAGGGCTTTAATCCACTTCATTGAAATGGAAGGTTAGCCCATTGGTGATTTTGCTGAATTGTGTGCCATGTCTCAAACTTTAAAGTCGAAAGACGACGCCCTTGGATTCACAATTAGTGAAAAATCTGCAGACATTCAAAAGTATGAAGAAGACTCACAGATTGATGAACATGAAGCTCTTGGACATTTCGATGCTAGTGAGTACATAGACTCCCCTCCCGATGGTGGCTATACTGCTTGGCTCTGTTGTGCATGTGTTTCAGCCATGAACATGGTTACATGGGGTGCCAATAGTGCATTTGCTGTGTTTCTAGCATTTTACTTGGAAAATGATATGTTCCCAGGTGCATCTCCAACTGATTATGCCCTTATTGGAGGTATTGTCGTTTTCTTCACACTGTTTTTACTTCCATACTCTAGTGTAATGCTTGTGAGGTATGGTTATAAGACAACTGTTTCTGTTGGAATTATAATACAATTAGCTGCTTACATTGGGGCAAGTTTCTCCACAACCTTATTGCAGATATATTGGACCCAAGGTATCTTGATGGGTATCTCTTCAGGTATTATATTTGGGGCCAACTCTATCGTTCTGCCCTCCTGGTTCTTAAAGAAGAGATCGTTGGCTAATGGGATTTCTCATTTTGGTCTTGGGGTAGGAGGAGCTTGGTTATCTACCGTTGTTAATACTCTAATTCATAAAACCGGTAATCAAAAATGGGCTTTAAGGGTCCTTGGTATCATATCATTTGTCGTATGCTCATCAACTATGTTCTTGGTTAAGGTTAGACAATCTAAGAATCTCTTAGAGTTGAAGGAAAAATCAACTAAGGATTTATTGAAAGATGTTTTGGATTATAAAGTGTGGTTATCAATTCCCTTGAACTTGGCTACACTATGGGCATTCTTAGCAAACATGGGATATGTTATTTGCTTATTCAGTCTTTCAAATTACTCTAGATCATTAGGTTATTCTCGTGATAAATCCACTTTGATCACTGTGTTTTTAAGTATTGCACAGGCATTTGGAAGACCAGCAATGGGATACTTTAGTGAGAAATTCGGTCGTGTTAACTTTACCCTGGCTTGTAACTTCTATCTATGTTTGATTATTTTTCTATTCTGGATGAATATTCATAATTATGCAGCATTGGTTTGTTTTGCAATCCTTTTAGGCTTTATTATTGGTATTAGTTCCATTAACATTGTGATATTAGTTGCTGATGTGAGTGGTTTGGCTAAACTTCCAAGTGCACTAACCTACGCAAATACTTGGGTGGGTATCTCTTCAATCATATCTGAAGTAATTGCTTTAAACTTGAGAGATTATTCACTTTCTGGCGTTCCTAATAGAACACCATATTTTTATTGTCAGATATTTGTGGGTTGTGTTTATTTCGCTGCGATGTTTGTCTTTATTCCATTTAGATCTTGGAAAGTGGATAGAATGGTATTTCAATTGAAAGATAGCAAAAGACTGGATGAGAAGAAAAGAAATGAATATACCCAATTGCATAGTGATAGATCCGTTAGGGGATTCTTCAAAAAAGCGTTTTATCCTGTTAAGGTATAGAATGTCGTCTAATATCGAACTGGGGTAGCGCCCTGGCTATAATAATAATACTACTAATAAATAATGAAAAGAAAGAGAATATATGAACTTTCCTATGACTCAAGGTTGTAGATTGTTTTTACTTATTATTTTGATAATGATGAGTTTCAATGCGTTTTATAAATTCAAAGTTTATGTGCAAGTTTCTTCAAAGTCTCCTTTTTCAAAAGATTGACAGCTTGTAACCCCATTGAAAACCCAGCTTGGTATCCATATCCACTGGCACCATAATTATGAATCAACAATTTCCCAGCTTCTCCCTTTTCAGCCTCAATTCTAACACCACCAACTCTACTTGGTCTTAATCCTGCAGCCACTCTCATAATTTTAATAGGTTTTTGTAAAATCTCAGGAAACAATTCAGTGGTTCTTTTCAAAATATCCTCAGTTTGATCAACAAAGGTGTCTGCTGTCCAGTCATCTTTTTGTAGAAAACCACCCAACACTAATTCTCCATCTGAATGAGGTCTTGGAATACAATAAGTAGCATAGTCATCACCCCATCTCATTTTGTTAGTGGTGATGTGTGGGGCCCTAACAATAACGACTTGACCTCTGGTTGGATAGACATCTTTATCTTGAACACCCCCTAATGCACGAGCACCAATCCCAGTACAATTGAAAACAACTTTAGTGTGTGCACCATATGCCTGAGATATATGTGAAAGTTTCTGTCTCCTGAATTGAACTCCTCTTTTTGAGAGATAAGTCTTCAAATTGGCTAAAAAGAAAGGACAATTGAAGATCCAAGTTGTGAAAGTGACGCCAAAAGCAACACCTTCAGGAAGTTTACTAGATGGAATAATTTCAAAATCTTGTAGATATGCTTTCAATGCATCAACCTTTTTAGTACCTGGGTGTGTATCCCAATACTCAGTACTCCCTGTTTTAGCAATACCTGAGTTTTTACCAAGTGCTCCCTCAATTTTGTTCAAGTTTTCATAAGTGTATCTCTCATGAGCTAAAATCTCATCATCATCAGAAGTTATACAAGAGAAATTCCCACCTGCCCAAGGTGATGTATAATTGATAGATTGGTCACCTGGAATGAATTCAGCAACGACAGTGATCTCAGTTGGATCCACTGACAGATCATCCAACAATTGGAAAGCAGTGTAAAGTCCAATGATTCCTGATCCCACAATAACGTATCTTGTAGACATTATGTGACTATTGAGCTATCTAGGTTTTCTAAAGGCAGTATAATGACCTATTATATAGTACTTCTGGATATATACAGATGAGTCAATTGTCAAAATTGGCTGATTTTCATGAAATACAGTTCATCTTTTATCTCTTATGGTCCGGGTTTCGTTTAGCGATGCCTCACTCACTTCACCGTCGCCAAAATAATTTACACTGTCTAAATTTTTCCTCTGGCGCGATGGACCTGGGGAAAACCGGAAGAACAGCATTGTTAGCACTACGGCGCTACAAATAGTTTTCAAAGCGAAATAAATCATCATTTATTGTTATCAAGAGACTGTTCAGTGCTGAATGTGTTGTTGGCCATGACTTGATATGAGCCTGGATAAATTTCTGGGAATTCTTTGGCATAATCGTAAAAACTCCAAAGTCTATCTTTCCAGTTTGATTCAACTGGTATAGTATCTTTCAACTGTTTAGCGATATCTTCATTTTTCTCCCAAACTCTTAAAACGTTCAATCCCATAACTTTGGAGATTTGTTCCTCAGTTGCATTTGTAGCCTTCCATATTTTTTTGATCAAATCTGGATATTTAGATACATCTTCTAAACCAACAGGACCTTGAGGAATTCCATCAAAATCAGATCCAAATCCAACATGATCAAATCCAATAAGATCAATCACATATTTAACATGTTCAACTGCGTCGTCAATTGTTGTTTCATCTGCTGTTTTATCAGAAAGAAACAATGGGAAAAAATTAATGCATACGACTCCTCCATTTTTTTTCAATAGCTTTAAAACATCATCTCTGACATTTCTTTCATGTTCTCTCAACTTATAAACTGAACTATGAGAGAAGATGACTGGTGATTTTGTAACTTCTAAAGTATCAAGCATGGTCTTATAAGAAACATGACTCAAGTCAACCATCATACCAAGTCTGTTCATTTCTTTTATGCAATCTTTCCCATATTCGGTTAATCCTTTATCTGGTTTGCCAGCAGCGGTTGATGATGCAGCTGTTGCAAAAGGATTATCACAATTATGAGTCAAGGTTATGTATCTCACTCCAAGATCGAAAAATTGACGAACACAAGCCAAAGATAAATCACATTGATGTAAACCTTCAACACCTAAAGTGATTGAGATCTGTTTCCCTTCAGTTTCCTTGAAATTTCTCAATGCTTCTTCTGAAGTCTCCACAAACTTCAAAGATTTTGAATATTCTTTAACTAGTCTTTTAGTGACATCAATTTGTTCAAGTGTGTCCCTGACTGCAGAGTTTGGCTTGTTAAAGTCAGTGTATAAGTAATCAGGATCTTTACATTCGATAAAGCAACTAAAGAATTGGATTCCTAAACCACCTTGTTTCATTCTTTTCAAATCAGTATGACTGGTTAACCATGAATCGAAGTCAAATGCATCGTTATTGGAGTGTAATTCATTGTGGAGTTGAACTCTTAGCAAATACGGGAAATCATTATGTGTGTCCACGATAGGGACCTTTTTCACCAGCTGAGCAAACTTCTCATCGATATTATCAACAGTCATATCGACTCGCTTCTTTGGAACTACCAGCAACACCAAAAAAAGTAGAAAGAGAGACTTTATTGAAATTTCAATACAACTCAGTTTATCACTAATTTAGCCGGATTAAGAATGTTTTGCTTCAGCCGCACGCCAGTGATTTTTTTATGCGACGATTTAATTTCTGAGGTTCGCTAAAAAAATTGTATGAAGCTTCTTATCGAGATTTATGCTGATTGACAAAAAAGTGTCAAATTATAATGGAGTTTTTCGGAGTTTTTTGCGGATTTCCAACTTACATGACTGTCGCATGCTTATCTAGACTCTAGGCACATTATCCGACTTTAAACCCCTAGATTATCGCATATCTCCAACTCCGCACTTATATAAATAGAGGTTCATAGGCCACATCAGTGATAATAATATTACCTTGGAGCAAATTCAATAACAATGGCATTCACGGAAGAAAAGTCTTCTGCGGCGACAAACTCAATAGATAAACAAGAGGGTAGCGTCCTGGAAGAGCTAACACCTTCTGAGTCTATGGCATACCATTTAAATGACAAGGGTGATTTGATTTTAGATAATGGTTTGAAAGCTGGATTGAAAAATTATTCAGTTAATCTAATTGCTTTGGCAGGTATCATTGGTCCAGGTGCATTGATTGGTCTAGGATCTTTTTTGAAATCATCAGGTCCAGCAGGTATGCTTGCTGGTTTCACTATTGTTTGTTTGATTGTTGTTCCAATGATGTTTTATATTGGCGAACTAAATTCTTTATACGGTTCTAATTTCGCAAGTTTAGGTTCAAGATTTATATCTCCTGGATTTGGTGCTGCTGTTGCATTATGTTATGTCGTCTTATGGGAAACTAACATCATCGCTGAATACACTTCTTTGACTGCTTCTTTACAAACTTATTCAACCACGGTCCCAACATATGGATGGTATCTAATTATGTGGGCTTTTTTCACTGTTTTCCAAACTTTGAATGTCAGTTGGTGGGGTGAACTTGAAGCATGGTTGGCTATTGTTAAGATTCTATTCATCAGTGGTTATTACATCTTTGCAATCATTTACGCCGCTGGTGGTATAAAAGACCACAAACCAGATAATCCATTCAAGAATTATCCTTTGAAGTCTGGATTCAAAGGTATAGTGAACGGTTTAGTCTTTGCTGGTACATTTATGTCTGGTGTTGAATCTGTTAGTGTTTTGGCAACAGAAACTAGAAACATCAAAAAGGCAATTCCTAGTGCTGTTAAAAACACCATGATTAGAATCATTTTTGTCTACTATGGGCTAAGTATCGCGTATGGTATTACAGTTCCTTATAATGATCCAATGCTAAATTCAGATGATAGAGTTCTAAGATCACCAATGGCTATCGCTTTAACTGAGGCAGGATGGGAAAATTCGAAGTACTACGTGACGACAATCATTTTGATCATTTGTCTTTCATCTATCAACACCGCCATTTTCCTTGCATCCAGGGCTTTATTCTCTTGGGCTGCTGATGGATATGGTCCTAAGATCTTTACTAAGACCACCAAAAGAGGTATCCCTTACGTCGCTATTCATTTCTGTCATCTTTTTGGGTTTTTATCCATATTATCTTATTCATCAGGTTCTTCAGTTGCTTACGGGTATATTGTTAATGTTGGTGGTGTTGCAGCCTTCATAATATGGACATCCATCTGTTTGATCCATTTGAGATTCAGAACTTTTTGGATAAAATCAGAAAGATCTTTGGAAGAATTGCCTTTCAAAGCTAGTTTTTTCTTCCCATGGGGAAATTATTTCACAATTGGACTAGGTATTCTGTTGGTGTTGATCCAAGGTTGGTCTGTCTTCAAACCTTTTGATTATAAGACGTTTATTGATGCATATATTTTGTTACCTGTGTTTCTCATTTGCTGGGCTAGTTATGATTTGTTTTACTTCAAAAGAGGTTTCATCAAACTTGAAGAGATAGATTTCGATCATGATCGCAGACCCGATGCGGATGAAATCAAACAGGATTGAACAGGAAACTATTGTCCTCTTCCTATTGTGTGTTACTTTGTTTTTTGTTTTAATTTATACTCATGAACTTTGGTTAAGCCTCAATTCAGACATTCTATGTAGACCCTCATAAAACGCAAAAAAAGGCCATTTTGTTTAATGCCTGTTAGAAAGATGCTCACTGGTTGCCACATGGATAACCTAACTAGAAAAACCATTTTCGTAAAGATGTCGGCATTACGCCAGCGTTAGGCTTCAGTCATTGTCCGTCTTTTGTTAAACTACTATCTAAAGACCCTCTTTTTAGCATAATAAGAAGAACTGTGGGTAACCTTGGATAAATAAATGAAAGTAAGGCGTACACAGGAATAGTATCTACTGGAAATCTTTTTGAACCCAACGTATTTGTTCTTGAGACTTCTCGCTGTACTGATAGGCTAACAATATGAAAGGTGAGAAAACTACCTATATCATTTGCGTCTATTTGTGTGTTCCTCTCTGTCTTCAATTGATCAGAACAGTAATTCATAAACTTACATGTAGAGACGTTACACGTAACCTCTACGATTGTAGGTGAATAAGGCTGGGCGTTGGCCGTTGAGCGCCGTTGGGTTCTTGAGCGGTGTACGGCGGGCCTAAAATGGACTTTGAAAAATTTGTGTGGAGAATATGGCGCTAAATATTTTGACTCAGAGGAAGTGTGAAATTTGAATATAAAAGAAGGTAGTTTGGGTTCTTGCCAGATTTCAAACTTAATCTGAACTGTTTGTCGTTTTGCTCATCTGGATATATCCGGCTTTAAAGTTTTAGATTATCGCATATCTTCAACTTTGCAATATTCACACAAAGTGAGTTTTATAGACCCTGTCATTTCAAGATCACTTTTACTTAGAGATACATTTTGAAGTATGGCTTTAACGGAGGAAAAGTCTCTTACGAAGACAAGCTCAATAGATAAGCAATATGTTACTGTCCGGGAAGATTCATCAGCTTCTGATGGCGCAGCATACCATCTGAATGACAAAGGTGATTTGATCTTGAATAATGGTTTGAAAGCTGGTCTTAAAAATTATTCGCTTAACCTTATTGCTTTGGCAGGTATTATTGGTCCGGGTGCCTTGATTGGTATGGGATCTTTCCTGAAATCATCAGGTCCAGCTGGTATGATTGCTGGGTTCACCATTGTTTGTTTCATTGCCGTTCCAGTGATGTTCTATGTTGGTGAGTTGAACACTCTATACAGTTCTAATTTTGCAAGTTTAGGTTCAAGATTTGTATCTCCAGGATTTGGTGCCACTATTGCATTGACATATGTTGTTCTATGGGAAACTAATATTATTGCTGAGTACACTTCTTTAAGTTCTTCTTTACAAACTTATTCAGACACAGTTCCAACTTATGGATGGTATTTGATTATGTGGGCATTCTTTACTGCTTTTCAGACTTTAAATGTGAGTTGGTGGGGTGAGCTTGAAGCATGGTTGGCTATTATCAAGATTTTATTCATCAGTGGTTATTATGTCTTCGCAATCGTTTATGCCGCTGGTGGTGTCAAAAATAATAAACCAGATAATCCATTTAAGAATTATCCTTTAAGATCTGGATTAAAAGGTATTGTCAATGGCTTAGTTTTTGCTGGTACATATATGTCTGGTGTGGAATCTGTTAGTGTGTTGGCAACAGAGACTAGAAACATTAGGCAAGCAATTCCAAGCGCTGTTAGAAACACAATGATTAGAATCATTTATGTTTATTATGGGTTGAGTATTGCATACGGTATCACTATTCCTTATAATGATCCAATGTTGAACTCAGAAGATAGAGTCTTGAGATCACCAATGGCTATTGCTTTAACCCAAGCAGGATGGGAGAATTCCAAATATTTCGTCACAGCGGTTATTCTAATCATCTGTCTTTCATCTATCAACACTGCTCTTTTCCTTGCGTCCAGAGCATTATTCTCCTGAGCTTCTGATGGATATGGGCCAAAACTTTTCACCAAGACTACCAAAAGAGGTATCCCATATGTTGCCATTCATTTCTGTCACCTTTTTGGATTCCTATCAATATTATCTTATTCATCAGGTTCCTCTGTTGCTTATGGTTATATTATTAATGTTGGTGGTGTTGCTGCTTTTATAATCTGGACATCCATTGGTCTTATCCATTTAAGATTTAGAGGATTTTTGATAAAATCAGGAACATCTTTGGATGATTTACCTTTCAGAGCTAATTTCTTCTACCCATGGGGCAATTATTTCACGATTGGATTAGGTATTCTGCTGGTGTTGATTCAAGGTTGGTCTGTTTTCAAACCTTTTGATTATAAAACTTTCATTGATGCGTACATTCTGTTGCCTGTCTTCTTCATTTGTTGGGCAAGTTATGATTTGTTTTACTTCAAAAGAGGTTTCATCAAATTAGAGGAAATTGATTTAGATGAGGATCGCAGACCTGATGCCGATGATTTCAAAAAAGAGTTGACTGAATCTTACTGATTTTCTTCTCCTTGTGTGCTTTTCTAGACCAAATCGTTCTTGTTTGAATTTATACTTATAGACGTCTGTTAATTCTTTAACCCTCTCATATGCTACTTAGTCACCGCTTTACAAACTTGTAAGTCATAAGCCATAAGGATATTACTATATACCAAAGATCACCCAATGTTGTCTATCTCCCCAAACTTATTTTCCATCCTAAGTTCTTTGTGATCTTAAACCAATCCACATAAATCTTACCCATTTCGTTAATTTCCCAAATTTTTTTAACAACCACCCAAATTTTATAATAACTTGACAAATATCCACAATTTTGGATCAAGTTATTGAACATTTTCTCAACTTCTTTCCTTTCTTTCTCTTCACATGAACAAATCCCTAATATTAACATTGGAAAAGCTAGACTTCGCTTGAATAGTTTAAATTCATTGATCTTGGTAAGTATAATGTTAAGATTTTGAACTAAATTGAAATAAAGAACTTTAATCTCTGGAATTATTGGAGATAGTTTCCTCAAAACCTGTTTCAAGTATAGTTGTGTGGAGATTTGATATATTTCAAACAAAGTCAGATGAATTTCTAAATCTTTTGAGTTCTGTGAAGTATTAATGTATGACAAGTCAGGTTTTGAAGTTTTAATTTCATTCTCTAAAAGATCAGTTTCTATCAACAGTTCATTCAACTCATTATTCTTATCAGATGGATTCATCTCTTCATTATTATTCAATTTCTCAAATTTTATCAATAATGTAATAATGTTCCCAATTTGTAAAATCAAAGGCTTGACACATCCTTGTAAAGGATCCAACAGATCATGACCTGCAAAAACATTTGAATATTCCTTGATATCATAATATGTTCCATTTTCATTTGATTGTGATGCCATTACGTCAAAGTATGCAAAATTTTGAGCTAACACGGACCCATAATCACATTCATTCAATAAATATTTGAATTTTCCAGGCATCTTGTTCAACAAATGGAAAGAGTCCAAAAAATAAAGTGGCCAATTGATTGTATCACCAAAAGAAGCTTCCATACAAGTCAACAACATACAGGAGACGAAGGAAGATAAGAATTCATCTTTATCAAGTTCAGGTTTAGCTATGCTTTTCTTAATCTCATCAAGGATCAGATTAGTATACGTCACAATTTCTTTATTTTCCAAATGATATTGAAGATCATTATTACCATGTATGTGTTTAGAACCCCATAATATCAGGCAATATAGCACAAATTTTGATTTGAATGCAATAGGGAAATAAATTTTGGAATAGTGGTTGAACTCTTGAGGCAATAATGATAAGTCAGGAAGAATTTCTTTGCAATAGTATTCAAGATAATACAACTCCTGTTGGTTAAGTTTGGTGGGTAGTTTGATACGCAAAGAGTCATGAGGTTCATGATATATCAGTTCGTTGAACACAGAGAGTTCATCAACATTTTCAAAGTCCAATGAATGTACATCCAATTTCAAGAGTTCAAACACATCATCGTTTTGAATGTTATTGGTGATTATGGGCAGATCATTTCTTGAACTGAGAATCTCCAATACAACTTCACCGAAAGTCTCTTTATCACAAGTTAGATACTCATGCAGCTCATCTGTGGGTGATTCACCAAGGTTACCGACATTATTTGGAGAGCTTTTGGTTAAGAACTGATTGTTCTTTGGTTTATATTCGCATTTGATGTTTCTTTTGAAGCAAGCAGAACAGAGAGGTTTCACTTCATCGCATTTTTTCTTCCTATGACGACAGTTGATACACCCATTTCTCGATCGCAGCTTTTTCTGTGGAGCTGATGTCATTATCTTGACTCAGTTGAAGTAAACTAATGGAACTATCACTATATTTTTTGGTTTTCTGATAAGTCCCCGAGCGAGATCAGAGATGTGAAAAGATTATGAACGAGATTTGGATCGATCTCGAGTTGAAGATCAAATATTCAAGAGTGTAGATGAGTTACTTGACATATGATATCTGATTCCTGAATGAGATTTAGAATGGGATTTAAACATGAAAGATCCCCCAATTGCTAGATTGCTATTCATTACGACTTTTTCATACAGTCCACAATCAAATTGACTATACACTATGCAAAAACCACAACAGTTCCAAAAGGTGCCTTTTTTCCAATGGATGTTTAACTTCTCCACCAGCTCAAAACACTGGCCAAAAATCACATTAGTTCAAGACATATTTTCAATTAAATCTAGCTAATTACTTTTTCAATAGTTCCCAATAATCTTTCCCAAATTCTCCTTGTACTTCTTGTCTTGCCTCTTTTTCAGCAAGATCGTTATATAGAAGACCAAAAACTGCAGGAATATCATCATGTTCGTCCATACCAGCAGCTAGTTGCTTATAATAATTCTTAGTTCTCTTGTTTTGCGAAGTATACAACTCAATGAAGTTTCCAATGAATTGTTTCTTTTCTGGGTCTTCGAGCTGTTTCCAAGAACGGAAATTGATGGTTGTATAAGAGCGCACCGTACGTGGCACCCTAAGTATTGTGTTTCTGAGCATGATAATGATGGATTGTGGTAGATCTGGTGGTAGTTTCAATGAAGATTAGTATGATGAAATAATTCAGAAATGTCATTGGGTGGGGGCCATCAAAAATCAGGGCTTCTGTGCTGAAGCTGGGAAGCGCTACCGGGGGCCGTTAGCTGAGTTGTACTATAACGGTAATTATAAGCGTAAATCCGATGTTTGGCAATGATTAGTAGATGAGCATATTGTAACTAAGTGAAACGATATCGAGCTTCTCTCGCCATTGTGCTTACCATCATTTGAACTTGTGATTTTTTACAAAATTGTTCATCTCATCGGTTTCCGTTGACACAAAAAACGTTTTACGAGAGTACTGAAAACAAAAAGTTACACTAAAGACAGAAATGTCCTCTTTAAGCTCAAGTGAGTTCAGTCAAGTAAGTTAAATTATGAGTTATACAGACTAGTACGAGTTAAAATCAATTCCATAATTATAAATCATTTTACATTAACTTAAATAAACCCACCAAATGGATTTCCACCGCCAAATCCACCTTGAGGTCCTCCAAACCCAGGAGGACCTTGAAATCCACCCCTTGATCCAAATCCACCACGTCCTCTTCCTTGTCCAAACCCGCCTCTCAAACTCCCTTGTGGCAATCCCATACCTATACCTTCATCTCTTAACAATGGGTCATCATACCTAGCGCCATATGGGTGATCACCTTCCTCTCCGAAAACTGATTCGCTGCCGAAAGCAGGTCCAGGTGGTACATCTGGATATGATGGGTGTCTTCCTGATTGTGGATGTCCTTGTCTGAACAATGGATGATTTTTGTCAACAATCATTCCGTTGAAAGAACCACTTGATGGTTCTCGAAGTGGATCAATGTAAGGTTTTGTTGATGGATATGACCCCGATGGATTGATATCGTCTGATCCAACAGATGGGATTGCATTTTGAGTGTTAATTGGCTCTCTTGTAAGTGATGGTGGTTGAAGTTGTTGCTCATCGTCAAATTTAGGGATTTCTTCCAAATTCTCAACTTGTTTATCTTCTTCATTATGTTGTCTTTGTTGTTGAAAGTTTTGGAGTGGGGTTTCCGTATCTTTAGATGTACCTGATTTGTCTTTAGAGTTCAATTGGTCAATGTATTCATCAATGTCCTGATTTGCCTCCAATTCGTGTACTGTAAACTTATCCGACTTCTTTAACGTGAGAAGTTGCTTCCCGTTAGGCAATTTTGTCACGATTAGATAGTCTCCGTCTATATTACCGTGTATCTCGCTTTCAATCCCCATTGCTGTACTAATACGATTATTTGACTTGTTTTATGCTGTTACGTTTTTTGTTTTGCTTTTAGATTTTTCACATGTTGATTTTGTAGTGTCAAATTATCATTTAAACACTGATTGTGGAATATTTCTTCAATTTGGTGAGTGTAAGTTGAAATAGATAGTGGGAACAAATCCAACTTAGTAACAGACTACAATGTGCTCATATCATCCAAATTGAATCATGGAGAGAAGAGAACGTTTTTAAAGGATATTTCTCGTTGATTTTATCAATTTGTTGGGATATAAGGGAGTTAGGAATATTCGACTATTATTTTCAGATGATTAAACTACATTAAATGTGGCACTCCCAATTCAGTTAATCCAAAACAATTCAATATGACTGTCACTATCCACTTGCTGCTCATTTCGAGTTTGTCATTGTTCGTAAGCAAAAACAAGAAAAAATTGTCTGTAGGCAAAAATAAAAATTCGCTGAGTTTTTTTTTATCAAAATTTTTTCCTCTTTTTTCCATATAAGCACCAAACAGCAAAGGACATAGCCTTTTCAAACTTGAACACACCCAAGGCTAAAGACACACACATACTGTTATAGACGAACAGAACACCCAATTGACCCCTTGTGTTGTTTCCCCGAATCCCAGTTATAGCCTCCATTCCCAGTATTGACTCACCCTCGACTATATACCCCTTTTTACCCAATTGATCAGAGAAAGCACAGGTACGGAAGAGAGATACAGAATGACTACCACAGTTCCAAAGATATTCAGCTTCGAAGAGTTTGCCGGTGTGGCGGACGCTGTTGCTAACCAGATCGTGCAGGCACAGAATTCTGCGTTATCAGAAGTACAGAAGGAAGAAAACAGCAATAGTATCAATAACAGTAATACCCAAAGCAGGTCATCGTTGCAAATAAATAAATCATCATCTAATTTAAAGAGCAAAGTGCAGAAAAAACTTGAGCGTCGGTTCAAAATAGCCATCAGTGGTGGGTCTTTAATTAAGATCTTGTCAAATGGATTACTAAAGCGTGATGATATAAGATGGGATAAGTGGGATATCTTCTTTGCCGATGAAAGACTTGTTCCATTCGAATCACAAGACTCCAACTATGGCCAGGCAAAACGTGAAATCTTTGACAAGTTGGAAGAGTTTGGTATTGCTGTGAAACCAAATGTTTACCATATTGACGAATCATTACTTGAAGATGCACAAGATTGTGCTGATGAATATGAAAAGACCTTGATTAGAAGCTTTGCATCAAAAGACTCAGTGAGATTACCAATGTTTGACCTTTTCTTACTAGGTTGTGCACCAGATGGACACATTGCCTCTATTTTCCCACAAGACCATACAGTGCTCAGAGAGAAATTGGCATGGTGTGTGCCTGTTGAGAAAGCGCCTAGTGGTCCACCTAACAGAATCACATTGACGATTCCAGTGATCTGCCACTCGCACAGAGTGTGCTTCGTTGTTGAAGGTGCTGTCAAGGCATCCATTGTGAAGGTGATTTTGGAACGTCCAGAGAAGGGTCTCCCAGCCTCTGTTGTCAACAATCTTGCGGCAGGCAGAGTGTCGTGGTTCGTGGACAAGGCGGTTTTAGCAGAGACAGATATATGATTGAAGGTTTTATAAAATGTGGATGATGTTTATTATATGTAACCAAGCTCTTATATACTTAGCAGTCGTTCTCCTTCTGTAGCGTTTCGACGGTGAGGAAGCCATTGTGTTCACACAGGTGTAGACTGGCCACTAGCTTTGAAAAGTCACAATGGGTTTGGAAATGGTAGATGAGACCTGGTAACATGAGCGGTTGGAAGCGAAACCCATTAGGTCTGTCGCTGGTTGCAGGGACTAGCACAATGGTGTTGAAAGTGAGCGCAACGTACTCTCTGGTGTTGATGAGCTTGAGAAAGTCCTGTTCTTCAGGCTTCATGTCGGCGGCATGCTTGACGTGGAAAGATAAGTAGTCATCGGCGTCAATGTGGAGCGTCACGGGGACGTTGGGGCGGATCACCAGCTGGCGGTGGGTGATGGCCGTTAGCGTGAGTTGGAAGTCCATTTGTGTGTTGGGACCGAATGTGTTGATGTTTATGTTTGAGTTCTAATTTTTTTGTGTCAAGAGAAAGTTGAATTGGTCTCTGCTCTGCACCATGAGCATGCGCTGCAAACGGAGCTCCACCACGAGCTCGAAAACGTCCTTCTGTGGGTCCGCAGCCAGACGCTCCAGTGCCACCAGTGTGCCTGTCCGGCCGACACCGGCAGAGCAGTGCACGACCACCGGGGTATCGCGTCTCTCTTTGTTGAGCTCATCGACTATGGTGTTGATCTTAACCACTGGGGCCAAAGCCTGGGGGCTCGCATGATCTGCCCATTCTGTGTAGTAGAGATGGTGCACCGTCTGTGTGTTGAGATATGTGAACTTCGTGTAAAACAGTCCATGGATTCCTCGGTAGTCACTCCCACTCTCTTCAACTTTCAGCCCATCGATTCGATCCCAGTACTTGTAGCACTTCTCGATGAGATGGCCATTGCGAGCTTCCTGCAACGGTGTGAGCATCACCACCACGATCTCACTCTCGCCTGTCTGGCGCAGCATCTCCCAGAAGTCCGGTGCTGTGTGTTTTGTTGGGCCCTGTGTGGCGATGTACTGCTGGTGGCCGTTGTTCACCCACGATGCGTTGATGTAGTCGTGATGGTAATCTTCAAGCACGAATCGGTTGTCATCGTAAGGAAGCACATTCGAATACCGGTTTAATCCCTGCTGACTTCCTCTCTGCCCAGACTCAGTGGTCTTCTCGCCACTCACGAGCCATTGCATCTGGAGCACCTCAATCTCGTCGAATCCATGGCCCATCTTATTATCTCACTAAAGGCTCAAGGGGAATTTTTAACGAAGGGTTTTTTTTCAATTTTTGAACCTCCAGGAATATTGGTGAAACAGATTACTGTTTGAGATATATTTGCATACGTTTAAGCCTTGGGGAGATGATACGACTCCACCGCAGCATCTCCAGCTCTGCGGTGTTTCCCGCGACGGTACATTCCGGGCTGTCGAAGGTCCCGATATTGAGGACCCCCTCACATTTTGGGCACTCCACTAATAGATTGATGCGTCTGTATAACGAGGATCGGTACAGTGCCAACTACATTAAACTACCCGTACGTCAAGTGGATTATGGCAATGACAAAAAAGTTGAACTGGACTGCTTTGTGGCGAGTGTCTTTGATGGACATGGTGGTGATGAGTGCAGTGAATTTTTGAAACATAATCTACACAAGGAGATTGAAGACTGTCAACAGGTTAATCAAGTATCTTTTATGAATTTGTTGAAAGATTATTTCAAGAAAATTGGAGGATATTGGAGAAGGATATATAAGAAGAAAGAAGAATATTACGAAAAGCTAGTTGAAGATTCAAAAGATTTTAATTTTCAAGAGAATGCAAATGTGATTGATGATTTATATCTAAGATTAACAAAAGCATCATTAGAACTTGATCTGAAATTCTTGACTGATTTTAAGAAAAGTGGATCCACATCAACTTCAATATTACTTTATAATCTAAACCCTATTGATAACACTTCATATTTTGAACCTAATTCAATATCAAAACTAATAGTCTCCCATATTGGTGATACAAGAGCCATCATTTGTGATAAGAATGGACAAGCCATAGCATTAACTGAGAATCATCATCCTTCATCTCCAATAGAATCAAAAAGATTAAATAAATACACAGCTGGATTCATGACAGATTCATTTGGTGAAGAAAGATTCTTAAATTTTGCAAATACTAGAAGTTTTGGAGATTTAATAGGTAAAAATAAAGGTGTTAGTGCAGAACCAGAATTAAAATCATTCGTCATTGGAGATTCAGCAGTAATTCAACAACAAGCTTTGGAAAAATATACCATAAACTATGGACATGGTCAAGTTGGAGGAGATGAATGTTTCCTGGTACTAGTCACTGATGGTGTTAGTAATTTCGCAAATGATCAAGAAATAGTCGATTTAATAATGTCCACTAATAACAACAAAGGTGATAAATTCGGCAACCCACAGGCTTGCGCTGATGAAGTGATAAAATACATTGAAGCAGTCGGTGGTGATGATAATGCCACTTGTTTGGTTGTGAGGTTGAACAATTGGGGACATTGGCCAATGATGGATAGAACAGGGAAAATGAGAGAGGATAGGTTAAAAGGTGGGATCTCAAGACTGAAATAATGAATTAAAATGAAAATTTTCAAGCATGCATATACACAACATTATCTAGATATCATTCATCATCTGCCTTTTATAATTTATAACGAAAACTAAAAATTCTACATGACAATACAATAATTATGAACATACATGCAATTCCTGTAATAAACAGACCTATACATCTATATCTTTAAATTTTGAAAAAACCAAAAACGTAAATAACATTAACCAGACATTTAATATATACAAGACACCCAATAATCTTCTCTCATTTGTTCTTAGTTTGGGTATAACTAAATCTTTTTCTAGTTGGTGAAAATTCTCCAAGTTTTGATCCAACCATATCTTCAGTGACTTCAAAACTCACGTATTCTTTACCATTATGAACTTGAAACTGAACACCAACAAACTGTGGTAATATCGTGCAACTTCTAGCATTTGTTCTGATTGGCGTCTTGGTTTTTAACGCATGTGCAATAGGTAGTGGAACGACATGTGGACCTGAATTATTTAATTAGTATTCATCAAATCAATGGCAAACTGCTTTAAAGAAAAGTCAGTATTTATAAACAACATACCTTTCCACGCAGAACGTTTCAAAAGGGAAGGGGTTAATCTCATTTGTGTTTAATTGAGGTGATCAAACTCTTCAATCACTTACCATTCATTCAATTTTTCTTGATGAACTTTTCAGTCAGTTGGTGTATGGGTGTAAATATCATCTTTCGATTATGTAATTTATTTTTCACGTGACAAAGTATCGGCTTTCGGCGGTCGGGGGAAAGGAAAGCCCGGAGAGAAGCAGCCGAGTTTTCTGACATGCTAAGTTTGAAGCAGATAGTAGTACGATAGATAGCTACGTTAAAAAGGAAACTAAAATAGTGTGTGAACATGATATACATGGTATATTTTTCCATTGAATCAGCCAGTGATTGAATGTGGAATGCAACAGATGTTAAAATACCGCAAGGTAGTTTGAAAGAATAAAACACAACAGTTTCATTTAAAACCGATAAAGAAAACCAAACCAACAATAAGATATGAAATAAAAGACCCAAGATGAATGAACTATTGTTGATAAACCATAGTAATACGCACAAACTAATGATTTGTAAGTGTGGTATTTGCCTATGGTTTCAGCAAAACATTCAACAAACATAAATAAAACTCATAAGAAACAACATAAACATGAATAGACCAAAGTCTGAATAAATACATCAAATGATATCTCTATTTATGAAGGTTGGCTTTGTTTAATGTGTATCCTGGTTCTCTTAAAGCCTTTGTGTTTTCATTTGCCTTCACTTTTAATTGGAAAGCAGAGTATGCAGAAAGGGTAAGGACTGATATGGCGGAGATAGCAAGACCTGTTTTAACTGGGGTTGATTTGTAGAAAGCCATGGTATAATCGTAAGTGTTTGTAGTTTTGATTCGAACTAGTGATAGTAAAAGGAGAAGGTCAGTAAGTCAAATTTTATGGGATCAGCAACCTTTTTATATGTCGTCTCATTATTGGGGTTTTGGTTATCACCGCCCCGGCGATTAACGTTATGGGAAACATGGAACTTTTATTTTTTCTACCAACTTTCCGGAAAAAGGCAGATGGGGGAAATCGTGGGGCTTCACTGGGTAGATCTGCGTTAATAGAAGTAGAGTTTAGTGTCAAGCTAGGCGTACCTGTTATTTATTTTCATACGTGAGATCTCTACACAACTGTCAGGGGAAGTTAACGCCCAAGTATCCAGCAAATTTTCGATATATCACTTGTTTGTTATTTCTATCATGCTCAGAATCTGGGGAATTGCAGGCACTAGCAGTAAAATTATAAGGAAAAAACCGGAGAAAATATATGGCATCAAGCTAAAAAAAAAATCTTCCCACGAAATGATCCGATTATGTTTGAATCTTGATGGATCATTCCATCAAGAATGGACGTCTGTGGTCCAATTGACCAATTGAATGATTCAATTGAATTATATCAGGTAATAATACTCGGCATCGAGAATTTGAAAGCGTTTATAATTATTCGAAACTTTGACGTGCCTTCTAGAAGAAGGTAAAAAGTTAATAATATGAACTGTCTAGTGTTATCTAACTGTCTCTTCAAGTTTTAGAAGAGTACTAATCAGTTTGATTCTTGAAATATTCATGCTACTCAGTAGTTAACAAATGTAAGTAAATTCGTACTACTTGTGTTGTGTTAGAGGCTTATTAGGCATATCCAAAAACAAAAGAAATACAAAGAATCACGTTACAAATGGTGTAACGGTAACAACATTTCATTGAATGTGGAAAATCCTCGTTTTCAATCCGATTCCTCATCAAATGCACACTGCAAAATGTAATGCGATTCACGAGGTCTGTTCAAACTCTATCTTGGTGTGCTATCTTGTATTTTGTGGCGGCTCAATCCCTATATTGTTCATGACAAAATTTGAATTTGTTTAGCTCATAGTTCGAGTTTGACCTTGTTTATTGAGTGATTGTTTATGGTATTTGCAACTTTCTAACACGTTACACTATAATCTGTTTGCTGAGATATCTGCTGTACTAGTAGTCAAAATATGGCCACTTATTCTTAAGAAAATTTATTACCACTTCAACAAAGACCGAATTTTATGATCCCCATGATCATTGATATTATGAAGACTTAGAGTGTCTCACGCAAGTAACAAACTTCACCCTGGGATTATGGCAACATCACATCCATAGCATCTAGAGAGAGCTATATAATATTTGTCTCAGAAACTGAGACTATATTTCAAAACTCACTTCAGACAAATGTTAATATGTCTCTACCACCGTTGGAGCCATCACTTATGTTTTCTCTGCTAGAAAACTAAAATCAAAAGGTATTTCTGGTAATTGAAAAGCTAGTCCAGTTCCTGCTAGACTCCGTATTCAAGTTTGGACTCTGCCTCTTTTCCCCATGGTTCTGATTATTCCTGTTATTCATTCACAATAATTTTCAGCTCTTCTAAGTGCTAAGTGTTCCACTTTCAAGTCTCACTCCAACTTATCAAATAATTTCTTAAAGTGTTCAAAGAAGTTTCAATTTTCTGCTTGAATATTTTGCAAGTCAGATGCATTGACATATTTCTTTTGGTAAACACTAAATAAGCAAAAGAAGATCCGACAGAATTGAGATTATTATATTCAGCTAAGTTTGGATTGACTTTGGCCTTCAATTGAAAATAACACTAAAGGCCTATAATTTGTCTCAGAAAGAATTTTGTGGTACGCTTTTTAGTGCAGTCAATGAGTGTACAAATGTTGTGGATCTAGTACTATGCGTCTCCAGGCCAACCATCCGGATGCAAAACAGAACATTGGACAATTCAAAAAAATTTCAACCTTTCTTGTCAATTGTGTAAATGCTGAATTAGTCGAAACTTGAAAGACGAACTTGATTTTTTGAACAATAATCTGCCAGAGATTCAACAGTTGTCAGTTACCCTAAAGATCTCAGATCTCTCCATTGAAACTTCATCACTCAATCAACCTCCAAAAAAGTGTCCACTTGTTATATAATGGTTTGTAACTAATCGTAGACGGTAGCGTAGACTCTAGAGTGTAGAGTGTCAAGACTCAAGAAATTAGAATGTTGTTGCAATTCGGATCCACCATCTTCAATAAATCAACACTGCCATCAATTTTTTATTCCGCTTTCTTATTTCGGTTTCAAAAGAAATTCTTGACACATTTCTTGGTTCCGAAACTCAAAATTTACACCTCTTTCTTGTCCAATTAAAACGCAAAGTTGTTGGCATTAGTTCCTTTACCAGGAAATAAGCGGCTTTAGCAGAATGTTTTGTTGAAATCCTGAACGAACACAAATTTTTGCAGCCAACTTTGACTGGCGGAAGTACTAATTCCACTACGGAAAATTAGATGGAAATGTATCGCGATGTATGAGACCAATACATACATGAATTCTCGTTCAAAATACACCCATGTTTCAATTTTTCTAGTATTTCCAGACCACTACTCAGTGCTTTAATGCTCAGGGTCCAAATGAATGGAGAATTATTTGGATCATCTTGAAAAAGTATAAAAGACTTAGCATATCCTTCATTTGATTGAGAATGGGAATTTAACCTGTTGTTGCTGGAATTTGAGTCTTTCAGAGAGATATATGAGACCAGTGATCAAGTCTGCTTTCAAACAATTCAGTTCCTGCTCGCCATTTGTCACTGCCAATAACATTAATATATCTAAGAAGTTTACACATACAATGACACAACAGAAGACCACCAAATTAGTATGGATTGGAGGCTCATGGGGTGGATTACCATCCCTCAAAAAATTCATTAATCAATTCAGTGCACTTGATACCAAATTGAAAGATGATCCTGAGTTAAGAATTGACATTTATTTGATTGATCCAAGGGCTGGTATGATCAATATTTTGGGTATACCTAAAGCAATGATTGATGTTGAATTTGCTAAAAATATTTATTTAAACATTGAGAAATATAACTTGAAGTTTGAAACTGTTGAGAGTAAAGATGATGATCTCAAGCAAAAAGTCGAAGAAGCCAATATCAGAAATGAAGAAAAAACTCCAAAAAATCTACACTTGCACTTCATTCATGGTAAATGTACCAGTTTCAAAAACGAGCACTTGTTAACTTATCAATTGAGTAACGATGAAGAAGTCAAAGAATTAGAATTTGATTATGCCGTTTTTTCAACTGGTAGAAAAAGAAATTGGCCAATGGATCCTGTTGCTTATACTGAGTCTGATTATGTTGAAGAAGTTGAAAAATATAGACCAAAAATTGTGAATGCTAAAACAATTGCCGTTATTGGTGCTGGTGCTTTAGGAATTGAAATAGCTGGTGAGTTCAAAGAAACATACCCAGAAAAAAGAATCATTTTGATTCATCCACATCCTTTTTTACCTCCAGAAGTTTATGCTGGTGAGAACTTGAAAACTACTCTAAAGCAATTTTTAATTGATGTTGGTGTCGAGTTGAAACTGAGTACAAGAGTTGCTAAGGAGTTGCCAAATGGGAATGTACTCACCACTGACAATGAAATAATCGAATCTGATTTAAGTATTTGGTGTAACTCTCATAAGAACAACATCGAACCTTTGATTCCATATTTCAATGATTCAATTGTTCAATCAAAAGGTGAAGTATTAGTTGAATCAAATATGCTGATGAAGAACCAGAAAAGTATATTTGTTATTGGTGATATTGTTCACTTACCAATCGTGAAGACAGCAGGCGCTGCATACTTGCAAGGTGAGAAAGTTGCAGACTCATTGATAAATTTGGTTGTTAAGAAAGAAGAAAAATATGAAACAATTGATTTAGACAATTGGCCACATGGTATGACTATTGTTGTTGGTGTTCACAAATCAGCATCTCAATGGGATGATACTTCGGATGAAGGAAGAGGTAAACTTGTGGTGAATGATCCAGAAACACTTGGATTCTATAAGGATTATGTCACAGATAGAACAAGATTCAACCTGAATCTTGAGAAATGAAGAGGGATATATTGATTGATTTGATGATAGGCATTAAATTTTCATAATTATGTGTTGCTGTTTATAACTTTAGTTTAATTACTTGTTATCAATTTTGAATGATCGATATCTGTAAATACCAGTTCGAAGCAAGACATCTGGTATATCAAAAAATGAATACCGTGAGCTGTATGATCGTTCATAAGTCACGTTGATACAAAAATGTTACATCACCTATATAAAGAGTGTCAAGGAACTGGTGGTAATGGCACTATATTCTACAGATTGAATCTCTTCTTTTGTAAAAATATTCTACTGTACATAATAATTCCTGATAGAGAAATATCAAACTGGCAACTTCTTCAAAGAAGCAATGTCTAACTGAGCCAGTCTTGTTCCATTTGGGAACTCACTCAAGACACCCCTGAGCTTAGGAGAGAGAACAGATCTGAGATCTTTATAATCTTTGATGAAACTCTGAAGGAACTCTTCTTCGGACTGTTCACCTGTTGCAAACAAGTCTTTATATGTTTTTCTACCCAAGTTTGATGAAGGTACTCTGGGCCTTTTAACAATTGGTTCCAGATTAACTTCAGTGATGATTTTTTTATTGCCTTTCTCATCCTTCTTCTTTTTACTCCTCAGACTTATAATGTTACCAAAATCTATCAAACAAAGACTGCTATTGTTTTCAGAATCAAAGATCACATTCCCACTATTAATATCATTATGGGCTATCAGAGCTCTGCAGTGAACTGTTGAAAGATTGTTAAAAGCATCCTTAATAATTTTACTCTTTCTCTTCTTTGGTAAAGCAGCAAGAGTAGCATCGTCAGTGTTTTTTATGTGTTTTGTTTCTATGTATAATCCAGAGCAAGAAATCCATCTCCCATCAGATCTTTTCTCATTTCCATGATCAGGAGAGTTTGGAACCAAAACTCCAAAGTTAACTAACTCAGGTACAAACTCTCCATATAAATGTGGCACTTCCATCTTGATTGTAAGATAAGTAGTCACCTCATTGAAAAATTGAGAGATTGCAATAATGACACAATTGAGAAAGCTCAAATTCAAACTTATTCTATCAGGTTCATCACTTTCAATCAATTCAATCTTGTCTGAATGTGGAATAATGTCCATTGAACCTTTTGGTAGGTTCACAATTCTAGATGAACACTCGTATCTTGCAGCATCGTAAAACTTCACCACTGTCTGCATTTGATCTGAGGTATCACCGTCTTGACCACTAGGACTATACTTAACCAACATGACAGTTGAAAACTCTGTCAATGGATCATACCCTTTGATGAAACTTTCCACCGTATAGCAAGTTAAAAACTGCTCTTCTGTAACTAAAGTCAATTTAGAAATTGCTGTTTCGACAATAGAAGCTTTAGAGGAAGTATTCTGGACATCTTTAAGATTCATCAGAGATCTCACAGTTGGAACAATGTCATTAATCAATGCTTGTAAGGACTCAGAGTTGATCTTGTGTTCATATAATACATCCGGTGTGATCAAATTATCAATGGCTTTCAGAATTAATGCAAGCTCATCACTGAAAGGGTCGCCGAGTATGATACTCTTTATGCAAATGAAGTATATGAGCCTTTTAGTAATAGTGACAACCATTTGGTTAAATGTCAAATTCACAAAATAATCATAAAGTACTGAATAGTCCTCTATCCAATCATTATTTTGAAGTCTTTTGTAAGACTCAGACATCAATATCCCTTTCATTGTGGAAAATGCATCAGCGATAAATGGTCCTGTAAACTTTACCAATTCGATCTTCGTTTTGGAGAGAACTGTGAACAACACTTCATTCACATCTGAGTGGGTTTGAGGTTTCATCAAAGATGGGTCATTAGGAAGTTTCAAAATAATAAATTCTTCAGAGTTTGTAAGAACTGCAAGCGAACATCTGCTGTTGATTGCTTGCTTTAACAGTTGGTCCAAGGTTTGAATACCAAACTTGATCAATTGCTGAATCTTAGATGAAACATTCTCTTTCTTCATGAGGTGATCTATGAGTTCTTCATCTTTAATAATGGAAGAAAGTAAAGACTTACTTGTTGTTATATCAAAGTTAGTGAATTGTTCCTCAATATTCTCAAAACTAAGATGTCCATAGTGAATTCTAACACTTTTTAGAAAGTTGAACGTTAACTTAACAATTGGGATCAACCCTGGAACTTTCTTAATTTCAAATGTAGCAACATTGATTTTCTGCAAAAGATTTGGTTTATTTTGAAGATTTCCAAACTCCATAAGTAATATATCATCCGGGGTGATTAGGGTCTGAATTATTGATTGATTCGATAATTCATCGTTTTCATCTTCAACCTCATATGTGGGATCATCTGTGGGTAGTGAGGAGAATCTGTGCTGCATCTGTTGGGGTTCATCTCTCAATTTGGCTATTGTTTTCAAGTCTTTGTTAAGAAGGTGGCCATTCAAAGGAAACAACACCTCTGTTTTGAGTAGATAGGATTTTTGTGCTTTAGAGCTATCTTTGTTTAACCATGGGGTTTCCCCATTCTCAAAAGTTGGAGGTGGGATTTTCAAGTTCAAAACTGACAAAACATTGTTTGATGTGAGTTTTGAAGTTGTGTCAATCATAACATTTGGAATGGGTAGATCTTTTCTTACAGACATTTTAAATTCCCATACTTGATTAAATACCATGAAATGTAAGACATCACATTGGGTAGCTTCATCGATATCCTTTATTGATCCAAAAGGAAAGAGTATCAAAGACTTGTCATTTGTTTTGATGTTATCTAAATTTGAGAATTTAGAATATATACCATTCAGTTCCAAACTTTCACTTAAAATACGGTCCAAATGACGATGATAGTCCAAATCATCATTCAAAAGCGGTGCCCTTCTCTGGTTCAGCTGTAATGTGAGCCTGAATGTCGACTCCAAAATTGTCAAAGAACCAACAGTTCCACAAGCTTTATCGATGTGTTCTTCAGATCCAGACTTTAGTTTTGCTTTGTACGACTTCATGTCTTGAAACCCCATACATCCATCATTGAGATAACCAGGAAGTGGTTTGATAAAAACTTCAACTATACTCAAACTTTGAAAAGTTAAATCTGCGTTGATATCGTCCTTTTCTTGTATGGTTTCATCAATGACATTATGGAACCCATGGAGATAAGCAGCTAATTCTGATCTGGTGAATAGTCCATCACCATTACAATCTCTTTCGTCGTTCAAGTTGGCTTTGTATTCGGTGAATAATCTATTGGAAGCTCTTTCGATATTGTCTGGATGTATACCATCGTGTTGTAAGTTTGAAATGTAACTTTCTCTGAATTTAGTTGCTAACTGGTTGAAGCGTTCAAAACTTTCATCAAACGAAGTGTCAATATCGACAGTCCTAACCAAAGCACACCATTTTGACAAAGATTCATGTGGAATGTGAAGTGGTACTGATCTATCTCTGTGGAAAGGGAACTCCAACTGGATATCTATACCCTCTAATAGTCATGGTCCATTTTCGGTCAGCGTCTGGCCCTAGAACAAGTCCTCACAAATTAAAGCTTTCTAGAACTTTAATGATGATTGAGTCAGTTTGAAAGTGAGACTTAAATATAATTCTCAGATGTCATTTCTTAAACAAGATAAGCAAACTCACAACAGACCCCAAAGAATAAAACAATATCAGAAATAGATCCAGAGAACAATTTCATTGTTCAAATTTGGCTATGCAGGCTAACAGTTTACCGATGGTGGAGTCCAATAATCTAAAACAACCCTCAAAAGCACATATAATTGTTCACCTTTGTAGCAGCATTTACTTGCCATTAAAACACCATTTCGTGATAATTTGAAGACAATGGACAGCTCAAAGTTCTATGGTTTGTCAGCAGTGTACAGCTTTGGTTTGTCACCCTTCTGTTTCCATTAATAACTCGGTTAAAGACAGCTATAATTGTCTTTACACTGTGGACTGAAAATTCCATCGCTGCAAACCAAGGTAAAAATATTTTTTTTAGTTGTAATGAGATGAGCTAGTTCAGTTTGTAAGTAATACATACTGGGAGACATCATGTTTGCAGCTAGATTTGATCCCAACGCAATTGTTGAAGATGTTCCTGAACTTCCGAAAGCAGCCAAAGTATTGCCGTTGAAGAGAAAACGTGAGGCTCAGCAATATTCTGAAAGTGAAGACAGTGATGAGGAAGAAGATCAGACTTCAGATAAGAAATCAGAAGATATAGTGATGAAGGATGCTGGAAGTGAGAGTGATTCTAGCTCTTCTAGTGATAGTGATAGTGGCAGTGATAGTGGCAGTGAAAGCGAGAGTGAAAGTGAGAGTGAAAGTAGTGATGATAGCCAAAATGAAGATGAAAATGATGAAGATAAAGACACAACAGAACTAATAATACAAGACCACGATGGCAAGCATTCCTCTGTGTTTTCAAGATTCACCAAATCTATAACTAAATCCCAACAAATCAAATCACCAGATCAAGACGAAGATGATAAACAAGAAGAAGAAAATTTACAACAACATGATCTTGCCCCATTACCACAACCTGAACTTCCAAAGGATAAGAAACTTTCCAGACAATCCACATCCAAGAACCTTAATTGGCTTTCTGATCCATTATACATTTCACCAAAAGACACCAAACCATTTGAAGAATTCACTGAGTTGGATCCAAGAATTCAATCTAATTTAAAATCATTAGGGTTCGAAAACGCATTTGCATCACAAATTAAGACTTTAGAGTTATTACTTCCTGAAATTTCAAACTCTTTAAACCCTCTTTCCAAAAAGGGTGATATATTAGTCAATGCATCCACTGGTTCAGGTAAAACATTGGCTTATTCTATCCCTATTGTTCAATCATTAATAGGTCGAGTTGTGCCTCGTCTTAGAGCACTTATCATAGTTCCAACAAAGCCATTAATTCAACAGGTTTATAAGACGTTGGTATCCATCTCACTTGGGTTTGATTTAAATATTGTCACTTTAGGTGGTGGTAATGTATCGATCAATGACGAACGAGAAAAATTCTTGAGAAATGTTCCAGATGTTTTAATAACTACTCCTGGTCGTTTTGTTGAGCATTTGAACCTGAAGAGTGTTGATTTGAAAAATCTTGAATATCTAGTTATTGATGAAGCAGATAGATTGTTAAATCAATCTTTCCAAGATTGGTTGAATGTCTTGTTTTTAAAATTAAGTGAAGTTTCCAATGATTCAATTTTGAAAAATTATAATAAGAGTTTGATAAAAATGATATTCAGTGCAACTTTAACAACTGATTCTGGAAAATTAACGAATTTAAAGTTCAATAATCCTAGATTGATTATCGTTAATGATGAAGACTCAATATTGACTAATGATAAGATTTTCACATTACCTTTGAATTTGACTGAACATCAATTGACTTTCAGATCTAATACAAATACTGTGAAACCATTAGTTTTGTTGAATCTCTTGAGAAATTTGAAAGATTCTAATGCGTTGATATTCACAAAATCTAATGAATCAACATTAAGATTAACTAGACTTTTGAAAATTCTAATAAAGAATTATAATTTGGATAATGAAATCTCTGATTCATCAATATCCAACATCAATTCAGAATTATCTAATAGTTCAAAGAGCAAAATATTGAAAGATTTTGGAGAAAACCAAACAATCAAATTCTTAATTTCAACAGATTTGATATCTCGTGGTATTGATATTTCATCAATCAAAAACGTTATCAACTATGACTTACCAAATTCTTCTAGAGAATACGTTCATAGAGTTGGTAGAACCGCAAGAGCCGGTAACTCAGGTAATGCGTACACCATTGTTATTGGTAAAGGTGAGGAGAAGTTTTGGAATAATTTGAATTTGGATATCAATAGAACTGAAGGAATAAACAATTACGAAGAAATCACACATGAATCGATAAAGGAGCTTGACGATAAAATATATAAAGAGAGTTTGAAAGAACTTGAGAGAGAAGTCTTCAATACTAAATAGAGAATAGAAGAATCACAGCTACATTTTTTTCATTGCAAAATGCAAATACGTATATGTTGTAATTGTAATGGTGTTATAATAAATAGAATAAATAAGGAGGGTTGACCTCTAGGGGGAAAGTCTATACCTGAGATCAACTAGCATTTGGATCGCTCACGACTAAATTCAATGCGTCTTGAAATGTATGGATTTTGTCAACTTTGTCATCAGGGATACCAATACTAAACTCCTCTTCAATGGCCATGACAACTTCAATGACATCCAAGGAGTCCAGTCCCAAATCTTTGGAGAAGTTGGTTTCCTCAACGATGTTGTAGTCTCTAGGAACCTTGTCATACCCTTCCAAGATCTCTAACAAGCGTTCTTTTATGAGGTCTTTCGTTAATGGGGGGATGTCTGAGTAGTGTCTGTGGAAAGGCAAAGACAGGGCCAAACGAGGGAAAATTGGTGCTGCTGTTGGTGTGAAGCGGACGATTGGTCTGGAGACGACACGTGACTTGAGCAATGATCTGAACATGTTTGTCAAGCTAGAAAGAACTTGTTGTGGTGAAGTAAGTTGTTTTTATACTAGGAACAAAAAATTCCGAGTATATGAAGAAGAAAAAAAAATTGGAAAATTTAGTGGAAGCAGAATCAAGTCAATAACCACTCACAACAAAACAGCACATAATGACCATTTTGAGACACATTTTTGGCTCAGTGATGCGTACGCAGACTCCACTCGGTCTGCTGCGCCAGATTCCAGCCAGTTCAGTCGCCACTGCGTCTTCTACGACGTCGATTTCCTCCATCTTCAGCAACTCGCTCATCAACAAGACATCTACAAGATTTGCTACCATCAACCAGATAAAGAGAGGTATGACCAAACCACTTAATAAGAGACCTTCCAAGTCACCGGATTTACAGAACTCACCATTCAAGAAAGGTGTTGTTCTCAGAGTTATGGTGTTGAAACCAAAAAAGCCAAATTCAGCATTGAGAAAAGTGTGCAGAGTCAGATTAACAAACGGTAACGTCGTGAGTGCGTATATCCCAGGTGAAGGTCATAATGCACAAGAACACAGTGTTGTCCTTGTGAGAGGTGGAAGATGTCAAGATTTACCTGGTGTTAAATACCATTTAGTTCGTGGTGCTTTAGATTTAAGTGGTGTTGCTAATAGACAGACTTCAAGATCAAAATACGGAGCTAAGAAACCATCCTCCGATTGAGAGAAAAACCCCCGATAGATTGAGAAAATAGTTTGTACACTTGTAAATATATCATACATTGTTTATTCAGTCATTTTTGTAGTTTTTTATTAGTTACCCACTTACGCTACAAAACGTCTACCACTTGCTGTTTTTCTTTCTGCTTGTTCGTCATTTTCTGGTTTTGCTCTGTTTAAGATCTTCAAGTATTGATCGACTCTGAATCTCATTCTTGAATGTAAGTAGGCTTTAGAACATTTGATGTGATAGTGGAAGTAATTTCTGAATAGTTGAATTTGAGATATAGTGTTGTCTTTCTTTTGAACGGTTAGATGTCTAGGGAACAAGATAAATGTGATATAACCCTTTTTGTCATCTGGTCTGAAGTTGATTAAATCTCTAACTTCAAGAGGTGGTTCCCTATGTGAGTATAAAACTTGTGGAGCATTTTGAACAGCTCTTCTTCTAGCATCAACAAATTCTTGCAAGAAAACTTTTCCAAAGATTTTATCAGTTTCATCTTTGAAAACTGTGGAAAAGATAACAGTTACTCTATCAAAAGATGGTTGAATATAAATGGCTTCTTCGTCTCTATAATTAATTTCGAAGATTTTAGTTGATTTTTCAGGTTCAATTCCAGTCTCTTGATATTTCAAAGCAAGTGATTCGTAATCTTTGAAAGCCAATTCGAATGGAGCACTCAAAAGGTTTCTTTTCAAGAGTGCAATATTGTCAATAATCTCTTCTTTTTCTTCTTGTGTTTTGTTTGAGTTTATTTCATCAAGATTTAGTAAGATGGAATAGTCATAACCAGGTTCAGTGACACCAACTTCAAACTCCCCATACACTGAATTCAATTTTTCAAGAACTCCATACTTGCTTAAATCCTTGAAAGATTTAGAAGTGATGGAAACCAATACCTGAGATTTGTCCTGAGGTGTTGATAAATGGTACGTAGTATAGTCAAAATCACTGATGATTCTGTCCACTGCCTGTGGCTTCTCTAGCAGCTCAGTAATAGTCTTGCGTAGAAGCAGATTGTCGACAGAAAGCTGTAACATGGCTCAATTGTGTGTGTGTGAGTTGAAATCAATTCAATTTCGTTGTAAACTTTGCCCATTTTATCGGAATAAAAAGGAGTGAGCCCAATTCCGAGGAATACTAACCCTCGTAATTCACACAACATCCAGACACCACAAATCTGTGTGTGTTTTTTTTCGTCGAATTTGAAAACTGGACAAATTGAGCTTAAAACAACAACAACAACAACAACAAAGTCTAGCAATGTCCCGCAAAGAGCCGATCAAGTTCGAGGACACGTACCTCGGCTACTCGGACGAGGAGGAAGACGCCTTCAACACCGCCACTTTCGGGTCCGCGGTCCCACTGGACAACGACTTCGACTTTGGTGGTGATAAGAGCCAACAACAGCAACAGCAACAGCCACCAGTCAACCACATCGACTCGTCCATCAACTACGCACAGGCTGCCACCGCTGCGCCAGTGAATTTGTTAGGTGCTGATCCTTTGAAGCCAATGGAGTCCCTTTGGGGAGCTTCCCAAGCAGTTTCTTTAGACGAAATTGAGACCCAATTGACTTCAGCTCCAGGCGTCCAAGCACCTCAATTACAGCAGCAGCAACAGCCACTGGTTCCACCTCACCAGCAACAGGCTCAATTCGTGCCACCGCAATCCCTATCGCAACCTCCACCTCCAGGATTTATCTACGCCCCAGGATTTTTGCCTCCTCCTCCACCACAAGGATTTCCTGCTCCTCAGTTCAACTTGGGTCAAATTCCTCCTCAACAGTTTGCTCAATTGCCTCCTCATATTCAGCAACAATTAATAATCCAACACCAACAGCAGTTCCAGCAACAGCATCAACATCCTCAAGTCCCACTTCCTCAACAAATTCCTCAACCACAACAACAGCTTCACCAACAGCACCAATTACCTGTTCAGCAACACCAACAGCATCCTGACCACCATCAGCAACAACAGCAACAACCTGTTCAACACCAGGATCAACACCAACAAAATCAGCAACCTATTCAAAAGGAACAACAGCAACAACCTGTTTCCAATCGTCCAGATTTATCTGAATTCCCTGTTTTAGGTTCTGATGAACCAATTCCTGCTAAACATAGATCCAATAACATTCAACAGCAACAATTCCAAGATAACAACCAACGCTCTAATCAACGTCAACGTACTTTCCATCATCATCAACACCAATATGGTCCTCAACACCATGATAACTTCCATGAATTATCAGAGGAGGAGAAACATAAATGGATGAGACGTCAACAAAAAGTTCAAAGAATTCTACAATTCACAGGTATTATGACTCCAAGAGATAAAGATTTCGTTACTAGAGTTCAATTATCACAAATTGTCACTGATGATCCATATAATGAAGATTTTTACTTCCAAGTTTTCAGATTATTGAAAACTGGTAATCATGATGCTGATAATAACTCTATTGCCCAGGCATATTTGAACTTTTCTGGTCACAAATTAGGTGGTCGTTATCAAAGAGCAGATGTTGCTTTACAAAGAATGCAACAACAAGTTCAAAAAGCCGTCACTGTTGCAAAAGAAAGATCAAAAGTTGGACAAAACTTTTCAAAAGAAGGTGCTCTTGGTAAAGTTTCATTTGTTTCTTCAAAAATGCCTAGAAAACAACTGGAGATTACATTCCAAAGACCTGAATTACCTCAACTTTCTAAAGGTGGTAAAAAAACTGTTTTATCTCAACTTGAAAACATCTATCAACAAGTTTTATCTTTGGAATCCGACCAAAGGGAAGGTAATGAATTAAACACTGAGCAATTATGGGAATCTTTGAAACTTTTTGATGAAAGTCAACAATTAAACCAATTTATTCAAACTCTTTCATATGAAAAAGGTTTAAGAATTTTCCCAAGAATATTCAATTTATTAGACAGACAACAAAAATTAACCATTGTTACTTTAATATTTGCCAATCTTTCATTGATCATTTCTAAATCTTCATTCAAAAATCATAAAGATGATGTCATCCCAGCTGATGTTCAAAAGACAATTGAATTGTTCCAGTTAGTTGTCTTGAAGCCAATTATCTTATTCTTATCATATGAAGCCGTTTTCACTGAAATTATTGGATTATTGACAATTTTAGTGGATCGTAATAACGTTTCATTCTTGTCCACTTCAAAGTTGGGTATTTCATTAATCACTACATTGTTATCCAAAGCTGAAATCATTGAACAAGAACAGAAAATCTCAAGCGAAGATTTAGCACAATGGTCAAATGCATATGATTTGTTATTCACAACGTTGGAGACTAAATTACCATTGATTTTCCCATCAACTAAAGATGAGAAATTCGATGATTCTTACATATGGCAATTCTTAGCAAGTTTGGCTGTTTCTGGTAAAATCAACCATCAAAGAATTATTGTCGATGAAATTAGAGAAGAAATTTTCGGTTCAATTAAGAAAGCTAAAGAAAGTGATGATCAAAGTAAATTCAAGATTATCAATAACTTGAATTTATTCTTGAACGTTATTGGTTTAGGTGCAACTGAAGATGAAATTGTGGAATTGAAATAGTTTAATTTGTGATAAATAATGATCATCAAAGGAGGAAAATAATGAAATCAAACTTGTGTCATGAAAAACTATTTCAAATACCATATATTACAGACCAAAATGTGTATAACTATAACCATTTTTTTTTTCAATTTCTTGAGAAAGAGTTACATGTACATCATGGTATATACAAGCGATAGTTTTTATTATTCTTAATGAAATGCTTGTAATGCACTTTCTAATTTTGTTAACATTTCCTGCCATTCACCATCAGAGTCGCTTAATACTGTGATTGCACCACCTGCTCCAATTCTCCATACGTTATCCGTATCAGTGTTGTTTATATCTGTTTTATAATGAAACAATGAACGAATTATAACACTCCAATCAGCTTTGTCTTCAATTGACCAATATCCACAAACCCCACTATACAAACCTCTTCTTGAATTTTCTAAAGATTGTAAAATTTCAACAGATCTTTTCTTTGGTGCACCTGTCATTGAACCTGGTGGTAATGATCTTGATAAGACATCAATACCTGAATATTGTAACCCATCTTCTACTTTGTTGAAATATCCTCTTATCACGGAGACTAATTGATAAACTGTTGAATATTCTTCAACTTGCATGAGTTTATCAATTTCAACATTATCAATCAACTTGTACAGATCATGTCTTATCAAATCAACAATCATTAAGTTTTCACCAATCTCCTTAGGGGTGTAAAGAATCTCTTGAGCTTTTTCAAAATCGACATCTGGTGTTTTACGAACTGTTCCTTTAATAGGACGAAGTTCAGCAAATTTACTGTCCCAATGAAGGAATCTTTCAGGTGATGAAGATATTAAAACACAATCATCAAAGTTGAAATATGCAGAGTATGGAGATGGGTTCTTCAATGTAAGTGTCTTGTATATGCTCCATGCGGTGGTTTCCACAGGGATAGTAAGCACCGTTGGGACAGTTAGGCATAGTTCATATGAGTCACCAGATTGTATGAAATCTTGACATTTTTGAAATAATTCTTTGTATTTGATCTCATCTGGCAATGTGATAGATGTAGTTTTTATGCTGGTTTGAGCAGTGGAGGGTTCAATGTGTGTATCATTCAAGAGTAAAGTTTTGATAGTTTGTACTTCATTGACGTTCTTTATTGATGTAATGAATGTTTCATTAGTTGAATTGTTTTGTAATATGCAATTTTCTATAAATACCAGTTTCGTATCTGGTATATCTCCATTAGTTAACTTAGGTAACTTATCCAGCTGAATGAATTGTCCCTCTTCGTATGATATGACACCCATTAGTCCTCCAATGAAAGGGAAAGGTGAATCAACAGCGGTAGTCAATCTGTCAGACATGAATTCTGAAATGAAATCCCAAATTGAATTGATTTCATGCGTTATTAGTTGATCATTCTGTTTGACTGTAACGATGTTGGGGGATTCTGATGAATGGGTGATGTAAGTGGATGTTGATGATGGAATCCCAATAATTGACCAATTTCCAGGATTTGAAGCAGAGTTTAAGAAAAAAAATTCTTGACCTTGTTGATGTAATTTATCTGCTATTTCAACAGCACTTAGATCAGTCTTGAAATTCTCTTTAAAAAATTGTGGTTTATTGTTTTGATGGTTCTCAAAGTTTAGTAATGGTTTAATGACGATTTCTGAAGATATCTCATTAAGAAGAGTTGAATTTTCTAAAATAGTTCTATTCTTCAAGTTATAATCATTTGCAATCTTCACAAAATTCTTTATCAGCTGTTCTCCATTCTCTGAACAAATAGATTCTGGATGATATTGGACTCCATACCATGGATTCTTAACATCTTTGACAGCCATCAAGATTTTTTTTTCGTTTGAACCTTCTGAAGTCCATGCCAATTCCTCTAATGTGTCATTTGTCTGTGGAACATACAACGAATGATATCTCACATTCTTAAAGCCTTGTTCGACCCCTTGGAATAACAGATCTTGATTATGAGTTATTGGATACACTTGACCATGCTTTATGAGTGGTAATCTTGATACTTCACAACCTTTGGCCAAACAGAGTGATTGAAAACCTAAACAGATTCCCAAAATGGGTATTGGAGTGTTTATGACTGAGTTATCGAATAATGAAGGTATTATACCAACGTCTTTGGAATTGGAAGGATTTCCTGGACCAGGGCCAACAATAATGGATGAGAATAGAGGAAGATATTTCTTCAACTGCTGGATCGAGATGGAGTCATTGTGGATAGTGATCACACGCTCGTTTGATGCTTTTGCGACCAGATTTCTGAGGTTGAACGTGAACGAGTCATAAGAGTCCACGAGAAGGATCGTCATGGGGGTTTGAGGCCTTAGATACTGGTGAATCTGCTGTGAAGTTTGAGTGACACACTCTTGAAGTGAAAAAAAATTTAGTTAGGCTTCGGGCTTCCGATGAGATAAAAAACGAAAAATACAATTACATGTGAAGTTTTGACCTTTGTGAAGATGATTGAAGTGGTTGTTAACGATAGGTGAGTGTCTATTCTGTTTAATAAGCGTTGCAATGTACTAACAAGAAACAGAGTTGGGCAGAAAGTGAGAGTCAAGGCCCTGGAGGAAGATTTAGTGGGTGACTTCAAGAAACTGCTGTCTATCCAGATAGGAACTGCAGGTAAGAAGATCCTTCTTAAGAAGGGAAACACCACTTTGAAAGACCATATCTCGTTAGGAGACTACGAGATTCACAACGGTACCAATCTGGAATTGTACTACTCATAAGTTCAATAATCATCATGTGTTTTTTATTATTAGTTTGAATATTTGTCTGTTGTACACATGAAGACTTTTGAAATGGAAATGCAAATTTTGATATCATAAGAAATATTCCACCATTTGACCCTGTAATCCTGCATCTTTTGATTGTTTTTCCCTATCCTCTGAATACAATTCATCTTCAATTGAGAATTGTTCTTTATTCTCTGGTGCTTCATCAAAAACATTGAAGAAATAGTCATACCTGTTGTATATCTCCATGACAGATGCTTTATTCCCGCATCTGTAACAATAATTGGGAGCTGACCAAACAGTCGTTACCAAACCATCGAAATATTCTTGATATCCATCATTACAAAGTTGATGAGCCCGAAGAATCTTATCCATGGAGTTCATTTTCAAAAACTTGTTAACAACATCCACCCCAAATTTATACCCAGCACCTCTTGGTGACAATGAAAAACTAGAATTCTCATCATCTGGATCAGACCATACTAAATCAGCCATTGCACCTTCGTGTGGTATCTCTCTAAATCTATCAACAATTTTAATTTGATCAATAGTATGAACGTTTGGTGATAATCCACCATGAATGCAAAAAATTGAATCGTCAATGACAGCACTTAGAATCAAATAATCAAATACATCAGTGAAATAAGCCCATGTGTTGGCATTTCCGTATTTTCTCATGCATTCTGAATAAAACCCATAATTCTGCGTTATCTGTCTTGATTCATGATTCCCCCTGATTAGATAAACTCTGGTAGGGTACCTTATCTTCAGGCATATTAGTAACGTTATGGTCTCGATACTGAACATTCCTCTATCGACATAATCCCCTAAAAATAAATAATTGGTATCAGGGCAATAGCCACCGATCTTGAATATTTCAATCAAATCATAAAATTGACCGTGTATATCACCCACAACTGTGATAGGTGATTGCAAATACACCACGTTGCTCTCCTGTAGCAGCACCTCTTTGACTTTGAAACACAATGCCTTGATAGTGACCTCGGGTAGTAGTTCTTTTTTGTATAGTTTTTCAATGCATCGATCTAGATCGTCATTTGCTTTATTAAGAGTTAGTTTCAAGAATGTTTGATAAATCAGTTGAGAGACACTCACATCCGAAGCCGGTCATCGTGGTTATGCAATAGTGAAGACTTCAAGTCCTTGGAATTCAGTATGGGTGTGAATTGGAATGGGGTTTTGTTTTGAAGTAGCGATTAAACAAGAGTTTCAGAAAATAGGAACCGGGATTAGGTAATAATGCCAAATAATTCAGTAGCTCAATAGAAGTGATTGGAAAGGATTGTTCAATGGTGGAATGAATCTGTTTTGGGTGTTTTTAATATCTGGGTTGAGATGGGTGTTGAATCCAGTTAGTTTGTGTTTTTATATTGCCTTTGTGGTTTGAAGGGTTCTGTAGATTATCTGATACTGAAGAAATTTCGAGTATTAAAAAGCTATCGCATTTTTATTGACGTATTACAAGAGATTGAATGGAGCTCGACTGAAATGAACCAGTTGACGCCTCTGCAAATGGTGTATTAGCTCTAAACAATTTTGTTGATATTATTAATTATATTAATATTCATGAATTATATTTAGCACTTGATAAATTAATTATAAATTGAATATTTCAGCAATATTATACAAGTGACAATTCCAAAATAAAAATTCATTTCCTGTTAAATTGCCCTGAGATTATCAAAAATTAATTTTACTATGATTATATGGCGCACAGATGCTGAATATGGTTGGGTGATCTATCATTATTCACACTTAATATCTACCACGGTTATTATATATGATACTGAGGATGATCATGTTTACAGAAATGTTCACGTATTTCCAGAAACAGTTTTAAGTGCCACATAATTTTCATCTTTATTTCAGTTACGTTCCTTGCTCTAAAATAGTCTTATTGGAGAACAGTAAAAAACAGGAAACAACTTACGATTAATTACTACAGATGAAGCATTCATTCAGCTCAATAACATGCTTTATAATCGACATTGAATACCAGAAAGATCACTATAGAGATCAAATCAACCGCGAATTTTATGGCATTTTTGACACATTTTTCTTTGATTTGTTCAAACTTTTGTTGCTATTTCAATAAAGAACTGTCTTTTTATACAATGGCTTTGCTAGGAAAGATATTAGGAAACCACGAGTCTGAAATCAAACCGGCAGGTCCGGCTGCACCACCGGGAAAAGCCCCAGACAAGAGATCAATTTATCAGAACAGATTCAATTATGGTGTCAATTTTGGCTCGCTGTTCCTTTTAGAGAAGTTCATATTCCATAAGTTCTTTATTAATGACACAACCACTGAATTTGATGCAATCAGTGCATATATAAAAGAGAACGGTAAAGACAAAACAAGATCAGATTTGGAAGAACATTGGAAGGGAACCATCACTGATGATGATTGGAATTGGCTCAAGTCCAAAGGTGTGACTAGTATCAGAATCCCAATTGGATATTGGCACATCAATGGTGGAATATTCACATCAGGTACACCATTTTCATCAATTGCTTCTGTCTATAAGAATGCTTGGTCGATCTTTAAGCAAATCATTCAGAAAGCAGGGGAATACGATATTGGTGTTTTAGTTGACTTACATGCTTTACCAGGCGGTGCAAATGACGCTGAACATAGTGGTGTAAAGTTATCCAATCCAGGATTTTGGAACAGCAGTAATAATTTGAAGACAGCAATATCTGCATTGGAGTTTATTGCTAATGATTTAAAAGGCACTGAAAATTTGATTGGATTACAAATTGTTAATGAATCTAAATTTGATAACAATGCATCTGACCAAAAACATTATTATTCAAAAGCAATCAAACACATTCGTAAAATTGATGATACTTTACCAGTAATCATCTCTGATGGTTGGTGGCCTGCTCAATGGGTTCAATGGGTGAATGAAAAAGAATCAAAACTAAACGGCCAGTCTATTGGTGTTGTCATTGATACACATGTTTATCGATGCTTTAGTGATCAAGATAAAAATAAACCTCCAGAACAAATCATCAATGATTTAAATAATGATCTGTTGCAGGATTTGAATGGTGATGCTGATATTATCGTGGGTGAATTCTCCCATGTTTTAGATGGAAGTTCTTGGGAAAAAGCTCAACATGATCGCAATCAATTAGTTCATGATTATGGTAATACTCTATACCGTTTATTTAGGGAACGCGCTAAAAACGGATTTTATTTCTGGACTTACAAATTCCAAGAAGGTGATGGTGGTGAATGGGGCTTTAGACCCCAAGTTGAATCCGGGAACCTACCAGGCCGTCCATTACAAGCTAACAATGTTCCATCACAGGAAGAATTTGAAAAAGTCTCCGAATCGGAGTTGGGTTATCATTCAAAATATTGGGATGATCAAAATCCTAAAGAAAAGTATGAACATTGGAGATACAAGGAAGGTTTCATCACTGGTTGGGCAGATGCAGTTGAATTTAGTAAATTTAATGGCTCTACAATTGGTAGATTAAACGCTTGGGGTTCAGCAAGAAGAATTGAACATATTAACAATAGGGGAAATTCAGGATTTTTATGGGAATGGGATCAAGGTTTTCAAAAAGGTATTGAGAAAGCACAAGAGTCGTTATTTGGATGATGTATTTACAAAAATTTCAAATTAAAACAGTTTCATTAACATTAAAAATCATGTAAATAAATTTGGTATGGGGGTATTTCTCTTCTCTTCATCATAAAAACAGGTGAGCTCATTTCACTTTGGAAACTCCACTTGTATTTCTAGATCCACTGGTGGAGGATTTTCTAATACCACCGTGTCCAATGGCGGTGTTTTGGACATGTGTACCTAGCTTGGATCTTACTTTTGAACCTGAAGAATTTCTCACTCTGTTCTTAGGAAGTGAAATAGATTCTGAAGAATTTGGAGGTGATGAAATTGTCTTTGTAGTTGTAGTGGTGACTGTCTTTGTATACTTAACATGTGGTTTTGGATCTAGTTCAACATTCTCCTGAGTTGAATGGTATTGTTCTGTTTCATTTGCATCCTCATTCAAACTATCAATATCTGAATTATTTTGATTGCTGTAATTTCTTTCTGGAGACTTTCTAGGTTGACCAGGACCTTGACTTGGAACAGCTTTACGGACTGATTTATGTAAATTTGAAGTTCCAATACTTATCTTTCTTCTAACTGGAGTAGCTGGTGAATCCAAAATTTCTTTTTTCTCAGATCTGTTTCTTAATTTGAAATCATCATAAGAAATCAAACTTGAAAAACCATTCAATCTTTCAATTGGTAAATTATCAAGAACCATTGTAAATTTCCATTCTCTGAATTGATTTTGGTGCAAATATAACCAATGTTGTTGAGGACCAACAACCATACCTGGTCTAATCATTCTCATATAAGCAATACATTCACTTGCAGTGAACCCATGGGTGTAGATCAAATGAGCACCAATCAAACAACCAGTTCTACCCAAACCAGCTTTACAATGGACAGCAATTTTACCACCTTGTTTTATTATACCTTCTGAAACCCCAATGAAATCTTTGACAATGTCCATTGTAGGACATGTACCATCATCGAAAATCATATCAATATGTTGAATTCCCCTTTTTTCGAATTCAGCCTTGTTGTACAAATGTGAATTCAGACGAACAACCATTTGTACTTCATTCGATGTGAAATATTCTAGAACTTTTTTGAAAGGTTTGTTTAAACTGCCTCCAGTTGTTTGCTGTGGAGATGCAAATGCAATAAAATCTTTAGAAATAACATTGAAGTCACCTTGATCAACTCTTTCGTATTGTTCATATTCTTCTAAATTGAAGTCTGTCAAATCTATCATTTTTCTTTCTTTGGCTCTCCATAATCCATAAACGATGTCCTGAATGGTGATCTCAAAATCAGCTTGAGAATAACCAGCATCTCTGAATCCCATGAATGGTGGATCAACTTGTGCAATTGGTTGCAAGACCTGATGCGGAGACCACGATTGAACTAAAACCATGTAAGCAGCCAACAAACATGCAGCATTTGATCTATGTCTTGAATCTGTTGAGGAGTAAAACACAACTGCTTTCCCTTGATTGTCATCCTCGTTTAAAATATTGTGCAGAGTAACAGCAAATCTATATAGGTGACCGATATGTAATGGACCAAAATCTAAGTGGAATGAATTATAAGGTAATGTTCTTTCAATGGTGAAATAAACAAGTTCATCTGTATCAACTGGAGTACGATCATAAAAGCCAAGATATATTCTTCCCCTAAGGAACTCAATCGCATCCACGTCGTATTTCTTTGGCATAGCTATTCTTTTTTTCTAAGTTGATGTGTGTGATCTATAATTTCAAAGTCTAGTTCAATCAAAAGGATTAATCAAAATTCACACAATTTCCACAAACACAAGCTAATAATTCACACAAACTATGGAACAATTCAATGAAAGACGGGTCTGTAGGCTCACTTGAAAGATGGATATCCCAGTCAGATAGTTTTGGTATCAAAGGCAAAGATAAAGGTATTGATTCCTTTCAATCAGAAAAAGAATTTTTCCTCGAGGCTTTTTTTTATCTTTGTTGTTTGTTTGTTTACAATTTCCCGAATCGGGAACTGATTTCCGAGGGGCGGAAAAGGAGTCGAGGGTCCATTTTATGAAAACGGCAATTTACCCGATCTAGTAATTATCGCGCTTTATAATGCGAATATCAACTGGAAAAAAAATGGCGTCTGGACTTTCCACTTATTACTAAACTCATCAACGATTATAAAAAGGGTGTTAATTCCACAAGAACTCAAGTTGTTTCAATCACTTCATAAATCGCCCCTTATCAAGAACACCACGTTATTTTATAGAATGGTTCATCAAAAAGTCACTATCATTGGAGGTGGTCCAGCCGCTTTAACTGCTGCTTTGTACTTATCAAGAGCTGAAGTCAAACCAACCGTTTACGAAGGTATGTTAGCCAACGGTATTGCTGCTGGTGGTCAACTTACAACTACAACTGAAATTGAAAACTTCCCGGGTTTCCCAGAAGGCTTAACCGGTACTGAATTGGTCCTTAAAATGAGAGAACAAGCTGAAAAATTCGGATCTGAAATCATTACTGAAACTATCTCTAAAGTTGATTTATCATCAAGACCATTTAAATTCTGGACTGAATGGAACGAAGACCAAGAACCAATCACCACCGATGCTATCATTTTAGCCACTGGTGCTTCTGCTAAAAGATTAGACTTACCAGGTGAAGATAAATACTGGCAACAAGGTATCTCAGCCTGTGCTGTCTGTGATGGTGCTGTCCCAATTTTCAGAAACAAACCATTAGCTGTTATTGGTGGTGGTGACTCTGCTTGTGAAGAAGCTTTGTTCTTGACTAAATACGGTTCTAAAGTCTATTTGATTGTTAGAAAAGATCACTTAAGAGCCTCAACTATTATGCAAAGAAGGGTCCAAAAGAATGAAAAATTGGAAATCGTATATAACACAGTTTCTCTTGAAGCTAAAGGTGATGGCAAATTATTAAATGCTTTAACCATCAAAAACACTCAAACTAATGAAACCAAAGATCTACAAGTTAACGGTTTATTCTATGCCATTGGTCACACCCCAGCCACTGCTGTTGTCCAAGGTCAAGTTGAAACTGATGAAAATGGATACATCAAAACCATCCCAGGTACTTCTGAGACCTCTGTTCCAGGTTTCTATGCTGCTGGTGATGTTCAAGATCACCGTTATAGACAAGCTATTACTTCTGCAGGATCTGGTTGTATGGCCGCTCTAGATGCTGAAAAATTCTTAGCTGAGCAAGAATAAAGAAATTTTTTAAAAACAAATAGATGTTAGATTTAGTTCAATAAGGCGTTATATAATATAATCATGATTACTTCATATTTTACGAATGATTGTAGTTTCCTTTATTATCATGAGACGACTCTTATTTTTTTATTTGTAACATCATCTATTTGTACAAAACTTAACATAAAAAACACACACTTGCAGTATAAAATCATAAATCAACACCATAGTCTTCTCAACGTTTTCTTAATTGCAAGTTCTTGACTTGTTCATCTAAAGTCTTAACTTGTTGTTGTAGTTCTTCTAAATCTGCATTTAGTCTATTTCTCTCATTAACAATATTTTGTTCCCATTGTCTGAATCTTTGTTCTTCAGCTTTAACTTGATCAGTGAAGAATTTCTTTAGTGCGTTTTCTTCTTCTTTGAATTTTGGATTGTGTAATTTTCTTGATGTTGTGAAACCACCATTAGTTTCATTATCACCAGTTTCTAATCTTAAGCTTCTGTATGTTTCGAAATGTAATTCTTCAGTTGATAGTATCAAATCTAGTAAGTTTGTTCTCAATAATAACGATCTCAATTTTCTGAAATCAGAATGTTGTTCATTTTCAACTTCTGCAATACCCCATGGATATTTTCTACCTCTAACCAATGTACCTGTTCCATTGTCATATTCATTTTCAGAGCCAATAATAGCAAATGGCATTGATTCAATCAACTGTCTAGCGTGCTCAGCACTAGCTTCATCATCTAGTTCAATTGGAGGAGTAAAGATTCTAATCTCTTGAGCTTCAATAACTGATCTGATTCTTTGTTTGAATTCAGAAACTTCAGTTGGTGATAAAGTGTCTGATTTGGCAATAATAGGGATTAAATTGACCCTTGTCGAAAGTTTCTTCAAAGTTTCAATATCAATTGGCTTTAGTGAATGACCAGTTGGTCTTATAAAATATAAACAAGCATGGACTCTTAAATCATGTTTAACCAAACGATTTGGTTGTTGTTCTTGTCTCATGTATGAATCATGTTGATCGTCAATAAAATCAACAATTGGTTGCCATGAATTTCTGTTATTTATGTTATCACCAAAACCTGGGGTATCAATGATATTAACTTTCAAAGTGAAGCCTTTTTCTTCAAGTTCAGCACGAATTATTTCGATTTCAGTAGTTGAGTGAATACCGCGTTTATGTCTGGTTCTGTTATCAACTGGCTGTTTGAGCAGTGTCTGGAACAGCGTGTTCACGAATGTGGTCTTACCAACACCTGACTCACCTGCAACCATCAAGGTGAAGGTACCACCTTGCTTGCTGACGTTTTTATATCTGTCATTAGTTAGTAAAACACGAACACGAAATCAATTCAAAGACTATGACTTGATGCTTGAAAAATGGACGTACTTTTGATTAGGAAGTGAGGAGATCCCGATTGGTTCAGACATGTTATTTCAGAGATATTAAATAGCAAATATGAGCCAGAAAATAGCTGGAATTGTTCAAGGAGTTAGGTTAAAACCTGATTTGTTCTTTTTGTTTTGTTTTCTCAAAATCAAAAATTTCCTCGATTTTTCGAAACTTTTTCAATATTTCGCGTTTCGAAGAAGAATGTCACCCGGACTAGGTTTTTTAAGTGTGCACGTGATACTTCACGTGACCATGATGATTCATATCGAATTTTTGGAACAATACAATCATCTTTTCATCATTCGTAAAGTCACAAACAGGATCTGAAAATGTCATCAAAGAACGTGCTCACACCTTTCATAAAGTCTCTTCTGCTGAATTCCCCAAATCTGAAACCTGAAGAGCTTTCATTGGTTATCAAATTAATCGTTCAAGGAGTTGCTAGTGATATTCAAATTGCCAGTTTCTTGACTGCTTTAAGAGTGACAGGCTTAGACTTTCACCCAGACTTCATAGCTGCTACTGCATCAAGAATACTCGAATTCTCAGACGTTATCAATCCATCAGATGTTGATCCGGAAGGATACGTGGATATTGTCGGAACAGGTGGTGATGGTCAAAATACTTTCAACGTTTCAACCAGTGCAGCTATTGTTGCAGCCGGAATTGGTCTTAAAGTTTGCAAACATGGTGGTAAAGCATCCACATCTACATCTGGAGCCGGTGATCTTCTAACTTCTCTTGGTGTTGATCTAAGTAAAGTCAAGGCTCCTGTGGTACCTGAAATCTTATCAAAATCACCATTTGCTTTCTTACTCGCTCCTAACTTCCATGAAGCCATGAAGAGAGTGGCACCAATCAGAGCTGAAATCGGCATTCCTACAATCTTTAACATTCTAGGACCGTTACTAAACCCTGCACCAATCAGAGCAAGAATTATCGGTGTATATTCCGAGAGCTTAGGTCAAGTGTATGCAGAAGCTGTCTTGAAGCTTGATGAACAAAAAAATAGAATTGCAAAATCCATGATCGTTTGGGGTCAAATTGGCATTGATGAGATAAGTCCAATTGGAAGATCCAAAGTTTGGATTGTGGATCCTGAAACTAAACAAATCACAAGCTCAATTTTAGAACCAAAAGATTTTGGTATCAAAGAGCATCCAATATCTGAAGTTTCTTCAGGAACACCTGCTGAAAATGCTGCTTTATTACTCGAAATATTAAATAATAAATATGATGAAGGTCATCCAATCTTTGACTACATTGTGTTGAACACAGCTGCCTTAGCATATATCAGTGGTGCAGCAAAAGATTGGAAAGAAGGTAAAGACTTAGCAATCAAATCCATAAAGAGTGGTGCTGCACTTCAAGCCCTTCAAAGTTTCAAAGATGCAGTGGATGAGATTAAAATATAGTGAAATCCTTTGAATTTTTATGTTTTTACTGACCAGTGACTATAGAAATAAACTAGATCTGATCTAAAATATTTGTAGATTTGGAGTAACGATTGAAAAACTAAAATTTCTTGTTTCCATGGCAACGGTTGAATTTTGTTTGTTTTGATTTTACGGGGAAACAAAATAAGAAAAACAAAACAAAAATTATTTGATTTCTCATAATATTTTAGAGATCAACAACCATTTCCCCAAACCTATCGCGTCATATCTTCAACTTCCCTCATTATCGCAAGTTGCAACCTTATTCGCCACCAAGTTATATTGTCGTTTCCTTTTGCTATCCAAGTGTCATTTTTTCTTTGAATTCTGCGTGTTTTTTGTGGTTTGCTGATTATAGAAGATGTTTAGAGGTCTAATAGGTTCACCTATTGACAAAAGGCAAACACGAGGTGATCTCGAATTCACGCCGTTAGGCCAAACATCACGTCGCTCTGGTGTATTAAAAGCTAAGTACAGCTCAGTTTTGCGAGACAAAGAGATGAATCCTATAGATGAATCACCATTGAAGAATAGGCTGAATGGTGGGTCTTCGTTCTATGACCAAAGTGAATATGATACAATCCACCAATCTCCTGTCAAGACTTCACAGCCTGTGAGACAGGAAAAGTCTTCTTCCCCTGTTCATAATGATTTTTCCAGACACGATTTATTAAACAATGGGTCTAATCCAGTCAGACAACAACAGGAAAGCATACAAAAGCTAAAAGATGAGAATTATAATTTGAAGCTTGAAAAAGCAAACTTGACTAGATTTGTGAATTCTATGGCAAATGACCAACAGTATGAAATCTATAAGCAGAATTCTGAACTTCAAGAGCAGGTAATAAGAATGAGAGGTGAAATTCAAAGTTTGAATAGAGAAATTGAGGAATCTAAGAACAGCAAATCATCACAAGCTAATATCCAACAAGATGAGGATCTGAAACATTTGAATGACGAGATCAGACGCCTTAAAGAAGAGATCAACTATTCAAAAGAAGATTTCCACGGAAGAGAGAATGAGCTTGAACAGGAAATTAAAAATCTTCAAGATGAACTTAAGGCCACAAATGAAGAGCTTGAAGCCGATCGTCACAGGCTTTCATCAACGAAAGATTCCCACTATGATGAACAAATCGTTAAAGACTTAAATGGAGACATAGCTGATTTGGAAGCTGAGTTACGCGCCAGAGATGATATCGTTGATGAACTGCAGGAAAGAAATCAGAATCTTGAAGACCAAATCAAGGACTTACAACAGTCTGCTGTCAATAAAAGCATCAACGGTAATAAGATTGATGAATACAAATATTTACTTGAGCAGAAAGAAGATACAATTTCGAGACTTACAGAAGTCATCAACTCTAAAAAGGAGAAGTTTTCTGATATTAGAGATGATTTGATAACAGCCAAGAATGCATTAGAAAAGGAAGAGAATGAAAAGAACCAAGCCTTACATGAGTTGTCATTGTATGAGAAAAAGGTTTCTTCATTGGAGGAGCAGCTTACGAGCTTAGAAAAAAGCGGAGGTAATTATAGTCAGGAACTTTCCAACTCAAGACAAAGAGAAGCTAATTTACAGCGTGAAATTGATCATCTAAATGCTAAAATTCAAGATTCCAAATCTATAATACTAGATCAGAAAACGCTAATAGAGGAACTTCAAGAACAATTAGCTCACAGCAATGTTCAACATGAACTATCCCTTAAGTTAGACTCTTTGGAAAGAGAACTTCATAGAGTATCAACAGAAAGAGACACGTTGAAGAGACAATTACAGCAATCTGACCAAGAAATTATTTCATTAAGAAATAACAATGATAAGACTGTTTCTGCTTATGAGGAACTACGAAAATCAATCAAAAGTAACAGACAACAAGAGTATAACAGCAAAGCTCATCAGAAGGATATCGATGATTTAGTTTCAAAAATTGAAGAGTTAAATATAGAAAATGAAAAGCTTTTCAAACGATTGGAGAATGAGAAGGCAACAAAACTATCTATGACTGGTTCATATGAGAAGATTGAATTGAAATCTCTTGCTGCGAGATATAATGAGTTACAAAGAGATCTTAGTGAGAAAGAACATGAGTTTGACAGAAAATCAGCAGCTTTGAACAAACAGATAGACCAATCAAAAGAAGCTTTGAGAAAAAGCGAAGATGAGTTGATGAAACTCAAATCCAAATTAAGAACAACCGAATTGAACTATACTGAGAAATTTGATGACGAGAAACTTGATCTCTTTAAAGCTAAGAAGGCCAAAGACAATGAAATCAAAATGTTGCAAATCGAGTTGGACAGCATCAAAGCTCAGCACGAAACTGAAGTGAAAATGTTAAAATCAACAATTCAAAGATTGTCAAACTCGAATACTGATGCTTTGCATGAACAACCAGTTAAAGGAATTGATCTCGAAGTTTTCACCAAGTTGAGTGACAAGAATGCCAAAATCAAGTATTTGAGTTCGACTTTGGAAGAAGCTGGAGATAGAATCAAAAGATTAGAAAAAGTTATTGGTAATTTAGAGGTTGAAAAACAGTATCTGGATTTTGATAATAAGAAGCTTGTTTCCAAATTGAATCAATACGAAGAGAAATTAAATGATTATAAAGCTGGAATAAAAAAATTGACTGAATTGAGTTCAAACGATGCCGAAGTTGGAAGTTTGAAACTAGAACTAAAGATCAAAGAAAGAGAACTTGACCAAGCACACAAAGAGTTTAATTTGATGAAGCGTGATTTGATGGATAAGTATAAGGTTGTCTCTAATGAGAAGAAATCTTTACAAGGAACATTTGAAAAGTTGAGCACCAAGTATAGTCAACTACAAAACGCTTCTTCGTTGAGTTCCATAGATTCAGAGCGTCACAAACAGTTGAGAATTGAAGCTGACTTATTGAAAATGAAATACACAAAGAGTCTTTACGATGTCAAAGATTTAAAATTTGTCAATTCATTTATGATCAAATCAATCAAATCCACAGATAATCACGTCCAAAAAGACATCAAAAAATTACAAGAAGTTGGAATTTATCCAGATTATGAACTTATATGCAAAAAGAAAGCTTCACTAAAGATAATATTTAAGTTCGTTGTTGCTGCGATTAGAATCAAAAGGAAGACTGAATATAGTTCAGAAAGGAACAAGAAGATGCAATTGTTGAAAAATAAATTAGAGTATTGAAATGTTTTAAGTATAGTTAATGTGATATCATGAATGAGTTAGTGTTTTTTGAAATAAGTTTCTAGTTGCCGTATTCTCTTTTTGAAGTCCAGCACAATGTAGCTTATCTGCTCCAATTTGTTGAAGTCATCATCTAATTCCTTGCATGAATTCAACAATTCCTTAAGTCTCACGTTTGACTCTTCAACTTGAGCTAATTGGTCCTCTGCAACGGTTTTCTTGTAATTGACAGTTTCCTCTGTTTGCAAAGCCAGTGCTGAGACTTTTTCTGTAATCTGGAACACAAGATAGTCAAAGTTCAACGCCAACTTCTTCACACCCAACGGATCATCCTCTTCTTCGTTGTACCCTGTGGCATTATCAATCATGAACTCTTCACTATCGTCCTCGAGACTCAAGTTGTTCGTCAGATTGCTCAGCGAATCTGCCTCAGGCATCGAGTGTCTTCTCCCGTTGAAATTGTCCAGCGACACAGCCATCGACGAGCCCCGCGACGACTCCTCCGTCGAGTCCATTTTCAGCATTTAAGTGTCAAAAGTGTCAAAATTAGTTGATGATTTTTTGTTTATCTGTCCCAAACAGGAAATATTCCAAATCTGGCAAACATGTGAAAACCGGGTCACCTTTTATCGGGAGATTTCGATTTTAAACTAAACTCCCAAAAACTTTTCGAAATCAGTTTTGGCTTTTATCTGATATCACCAACTTTTGAGCCAATCCCAGTCGAGATCACACACGCAGGAGAAGATGTCGTACGCTGATAAATACAATCCATCCGGAGCATCCTCGCTGGTCAGAAAAATCTGTATGTTAATCTCATAATTTCCCGTAAAGTCCCCTACTTTCCCAATTCATTGAGTGATTGTACTAACTGATAATTGTCACCAGATAGAGCTTGTAGGGGCTCTTTAGCAGAGCCAGACCTAGCACTCAACTTAGCAGTTGCAGATTACGTCAATGATAAACAAGGAGGTGCACCAAGAGAAGCTGTGCGTACTATTGTCACCCTAATCAACTCCAAAGATAGTCACACAGCCATTTTTGCATTGGCTTTACTAGACGTTTTGGTTAAGAACTGTGGATACCCACTTCATTTACAGATCTCAAGAAAAGAGTTCTTGAATGAATTGGTTAAGAAGTTCCCAGAAAGACCACCAACTAGATATACAAAAGTTCAAAGATTAGTTCTGGGTGCAATTGAAGAATGGAATCAAACAATTTGTAAAACTTCAAAATACAAATCAGATCTGGGTTTTATTAGAGATATGCATAGACTTTTGACTTATAAAGGTTATACTTTCCCAGAAGTAAAGATTGAAGATGCATCAGTTTTGAATCCTTCAGATAATTTGAAATCGATTGCTGAAATTGAAAAAGAAGAAGAAATTGCTCAAGCTGCCAAGTTACAAGAACTTGTTAGACGTGGTAGACCAAGTGATTTGAAAGAAGCTAACAAATTGATGAAAATAATGGCTGGTTTCAAAGATGATAACCAAGTCAAATCAAGAGCTCAAGTTGCTAGTGATTTAGATAAATTAAGAAGAAAAGCTGAAATTTTCTCTGAAATCTTGGATAATGCTCAAAATACTGGAGCAATTGACACTTCTGATGATACAGTTACTGATTTATTATCTGCATTGATAACTGCTCAACCAAAAATTCAAAAAATAATAGAAGAAGAGCAAGGTGATGAAGATGCTGTTCAAGATCTATTAAAATTAAACGATCTTGTTAACTCATTGATCCAAAAATATGAACTATTGAAAGGTGGTGACGTTTCAAGTGCATCAAAAGTCAAAGTAAACACCGCTCAACAATCTTTGAGTTTAATTGACTTTGATGATGAACCAACCCCATCTCCTCAACAAGGTAACAACACAGTTGATGATTTATTAGGAGACTTGTCAAGTTTATCTTTCAACTCTACCCCACAAAACTACGGTAGCGGTGGTGCCATCAACCTTGGATCAATTTCTCCTCAACCAACTCAATCAAACCAACCAAACTATGATTTATTCAGTCAACTATCATCTCCTTCATCTCCTGCTCCTGTCACACAACCTATTCAATCAAACCCAAACAATGCTAATACTTTTGACTTACTAGGTGATGTTTTCTCAACTCCTGTGTCATCACAACAGCAAACACCACAACAGCAGCAACCACAACAACCACGTATCACAGTCAACGAATCCCAACATGTTAAATTTGAAATTGCTATTCTAAATAGACAACCAACTTCGATTCAAGCAAAGGCTATTTTTTCCAATACTCAAGCCACTTCAGTATCTAATTTGAAATTATTGATTGCCGTTCCTAAATCATTAGCATTAAGTCTTGAACCACAATCTGGAACTTTCATTCCTTCATTCGGTAAAGACTCAATCACTCAAACTTTTACACTGAATGGAGTTCAACCGGGCGTTCCACCAAAAATCAAATGGAAAATTGATTATGCAGTCAATGGCAATGACGTTGAAGAAACAAATACGTTTACTTTCCCATGAAGACAGTTTCAAAGTACCAAATTGAGTCTATATATATAACTTATTGTTCTTCTCAACCTTCGAAATGTCTTGAATGACAATTAATTGTATAATACACATGTGAAATTAGAATACAGTATGATACAATGCTACAATACTTGTAAATTCCCAAATGAAAACATTAGGCATGAAACCGATATCATGTATATTACAGATCAATTACCTCCAGAGGAATCAGATCTTGAATTAGGTTTAGTCCCTGACCCAACCGAATTATTACCAGTAGATGTATTTGATTTAGAATCAACTGGAGTCTTCTGTTGTCTTTTTTGTTGTTGTTCAGCATGTAGAGTTTTTAACATATCCAGTTGTGCTCGTTGTTGAGGAGTCAATGCCTTCAAAGTTGTACTGTCATTTAATTGTGGAGATGATGAAGCAGATCCAGGATTTGATAAATTTGATGCTGTTGATTTTTTGACCATATCTTGTTGTGATGTTGACCCTGGTGATGATTTTGGAACAGCGTCAACCCCTGATGAGTTAGCATTATTGGCAGCTAATGCATTCTGTTTGGACTGAATATTAGCAATGTATTGTGCTGTCATCTTGGTAACTTCTGCTTTGGACATGTTTGGATTTTTTGATTGAATTTTGTTGATAATAGCAGTGACATGAGCTGGAACAAGTGGCATTTTACGACCCGGGTTCACATTTGAAGTAGTTGGAGTTGCAGCAGTTCCGGCTTTATTTGGAGGGGAAAACATAGTAGGTTGTAAAGCTCCTGGAATTGAAGGATTACTGTTTGATCTAGATGTGTTACCAGCTTGAGAAATTTGTGATTGTGTCAAATTTGGAGATGATGAAGCAGATACAATACCTGAACTTCCAACATTGTTTTGTTTCTGTTGTTGTAATTGAATTTGTGACATCTTTGAGTCTCGTAATAAAGCTAATTGTTTCAGTTGATCAGGAGTATATGGTTGACCATTACGATTCAATAGTCGTTGTCCTTGCTGAGTGATTGACCCTGAAGAGGCTGGACGTGAAGCATTTGGATTTATCTGGTTGGAACTATTGATCTTCATTCCAGCTGTTGGGTTAGGTTGAGGTCCATTAGCGCCAGGTTGAGATGGAATTGTATTATTCTGTGAATTAGATCTTGCTGCCGTCGTAGAGTTACCAGCGGAAGATGGAGCACCATTGTTTGTCCCTGTTGTTTGTTGAGGTTGAGTAGCACCTGTCTGTTGAGCTGGTTGTTGAACAGTACCAGATACTGGTCTTGAGCTGGCAACATTAGGATTTGATCTTCCTCTGAAACTGTTTGAATTTTGCATATAAGCTTCTTGAATAGCCTTATCTCTTTCATATTTCAGTTTTGAAAGTTCAGCTGGAGATGGTGCTGGTATTTTCTTATCATCTGACTGTTTTCTCACTTGATTATTATTAGGTCTAGTGATACTTTCTCTTTTTCTCATACATTTTCTAACAGCTTCAAACATACTAGCCCAACGTAAACGTTTATGACCTCTCTGAATAGAGTCAACACCAACACCTAATGGTGAAATACGTCTCTTGGTTGTAGCTTGGATATTATGTGCATGCTCCAACCATTTCATGGCATTTAATGTATTTGAACCTCTCATGTCATTGATCTGGAATGTATCATTCAATTGTATATATCTTTCAAAACATTGCCATGGTGTTCTTCTTTCAATATTTGAAGAATAGCTTCTAGTTGGTCTATTTGATAAATGAGCAGAAACAACACCCCAGTTAAATGAGAATCTGTTGACATATTCGATCAAATCTTGATCATCTTCTGGTAACCAAATCGTTGGAGTTCTCAAATCTAAATATTTCAAATTTGGCGGAGATGGTGGTTTTATTGAAGTTGATAATTTTTTCTGTGAACTGAAACCAAACAAACCTTTCTGATGATCAGGAATGATATTTTCTTCTTCATCAATGTCTTTGAAATAAACATTGTAGAAATTGTCATCTTCAACAGGCAAAACGACTTTAGACACAGGAACAAGTGGTAGTTGTGAGTAGTTTTCTGGAAAAGTTTGAAAACTGCTAAATGTGGTCAAGTTGTCTAACAATGTTTTATCATCTGGATTCAATTCATTAGTGTCAATAGATAGTTTGAAAGGAGATAGTGATTCCTTTTGAGCAAGATATTCTTCTTCGCCAATGTTTGGTAGCTGGGGAGGAATTATTTCATCTTCTGGATTAGGTCTTTGTAATAATTTAGAGATATCAATTGCATCAACCTCGACGTCTTGTTGAACTTCATCAGTAGTTTCCGGCAGTATTGGTTCCAAATCTTCAACTTCTTTGTTTTCTTCAACATCAGCATTTTCAACACCTTCAACTGATGGTATATCAAGTTGTTCTGTGCTTGGTTCTTCTATGTATTTGATTGGTCTTCTCTTGATACAACATACTTTCCCAAATTTCCAATATTCTGCAATTGAATGGGCAATGTAAGCACAGGTAGCCACCCTTAATTTTCTCTCTTCTTTGAAATCTGTAGCCATCCAATTCATTTCACTCAACAAATTATCCCATGATGTCCTTTGATTAGTTTTAATTGGATCTAAAAACTTGGTTGGTTGTCTCAAACTCCATTTACCTTGTCTCTTCAATTCCTCTATTCTTGAATGTACAACATTGATCTTACCTTCAGTTAACGCACTTTCGAACATATTTGAAGTGACTACTTTATGAGTAGATGGAATAAGCTTCACAAGCGGTAATGTTTGTGCAAGGTAATATAGTTCGGCCAATGGTGTGGATTCTGCAACTTTAGCAGGTAAAAATTCTTTGAGAAGTAACACTGCAGTATCATTGTTATCCTTGTTTGATGGGTCAAAGAGTGAAATATGTCTATCAGGAGTTTTTCTTTTCTTCCTTGGAGGTTCAATTATCGACTGTTGTGGTTGTATTTGTGTTGTTTGTTGAGTGGGCACTGGTGTAGATGTACTTGAATGTGTGATTAAAGAGTGGTTTTGTAGCTCTTGTACTATTGTCTGAGGTTCTGTGACGTTTTCCTTTTCAATCTGTTCCTTTGGTGGAGATGTACTAGGAATGAGCGACTCAGACTTAATATCCGTAGATTCAACGGGTACTGTCTGTTTCGATAGAATAGGAGATTCCTGTTTGGGTATTTCCTGTTCTTCAATCTCTGGTTCAATATCTTCAACATCAGCAACTTCAGCCTTAGCGGACGTTTTAGTCTCACTAACATTTTCAGGCTTCAATGTCTCATCGTCTTCTTCTTCTTCCTCTTCTTCTTCATCGTCATCTTCATCTTCGTCTTCCTCATCATCATGACTAACATCCTCTAAGAATTGTGACCAGTCGAATTTTTGACCGTTTTCGAGGTTATTCTTCTCAAGAAATACCTCCAAATTATCCTTTATTGGCTTCAATGCTTCCTCTGAACTGTTTGGTCGTATTCTATCCAAATGATGTACTAGATAGAGTTCAGTCAACTTCCTCTTTCTGAGCTGTATGATCTCAAAAGCATCCTTTTTGGTGTTATCAGCCACAACAGGCTTCGATGAATCAACCGATGTGCTCATTTTGTAAGTTCCTGTGTATTTCTTCTCAGATGAGAACTGTGAATGAGAAGAGAATGAAAACACAGACAAGAAACACCTAAAAACAACCCTTTAAAGCCCCGGAAAGTCTCAGTTGGTAGAGAAATAAGCAATGAAGATGCTTATGAGGAGAATAGGGGCTGAAAAGCACGGCAATGGCTGTCTTTCAGCGTGTTTTCTTTTATTGTTCCGATTTGTTTTCTTTGAGAGGAACAAGTTTCCATTTTTTTTCCGTGATGGAGATTCGCGAAAATTACCGTTTCCGGTTCGAGATGAATCAAAAGTGAAATAATTTTTGTTGTAGAGATCATTGCAGAATCTTTGGAAAATGTCGCTTCAAGACGAGTGTAATGCGATTCTGGATGACGATTCTGTGTTTGAGGAGGACAGAATCGACCGGGTCCAAGAACTGGTGGCGAAAAAGCATGAGGGACTGAGCCAGAAAGAGATTGAGAAGAAGGTTATGGAAATTCTTTGGAAACATAAAGACCCCAGCCGTAAAGAGAGTAATACCAATGTTGTGAGAACTGAAGAGAGACAGTTCAACATAGATATTGATGAAATTGAGAGAAAAATCGAACTAGAGAGCCATAAGAACCGATTAAATGGTTATAAGGATGTGGATAAAGAATATGATGAAATTGTTCAGAAAATACAGGACTTAAATTTGCAAATTTATGGTGATCGTTACAAGAACAAAGAAGTTAAACTAGCTCCAATCGATAGAATAAGTGAGATCTTCAATAATGCTATTCCTAAGTCTAGAATCGAACAGAGTCTGAGAGTTTCTGGGTATGATGTGGTTGAAACGTCCAGATTCATTGTTCGTCAACTGAAAAGAGACAGAGATTCACTGGATCAACAGAATGCCCAAGACCCAGTTCAACTGTTCAGTTTAACTAAAAATATACCCAAGGCCAAAATTTGTACATTTTTTGCTAGAAACGGCAAATGTCTAAGAACGGATTGTCCATTTAGTCATGAGATAGAAGAGAAAGTCTGCCACTTTTGGTTGAAAGGAAACTGTCTTGCTGGTGATAACTGCATATTCAAACATTCTCTTGATGGATTAACAGCAAATATTCCTGTACAAGCACCACCTAATTCAAGTGAATCCACGGTCAGTTTTACACCATCGATAAGTTCAGCAGGAACTTCCACTATTGAAGTGAAACCAAAACTATCCGCATTACCATCTTATAACCCATCATCTGCATATAACCCTTCTCCAGGATACATCCCCTCTTCAGGGTACACTCAGTCAGGATACACTCCATCTGCAGGATATACTCCATCTTCAGGATATGTTCCTCCTGTGTACTTCCCATCACCAGGGTATGAGTTCTCACCATATAATAATCCACCATCAGCATATCCACAACAGCAGCAATTTGTTTCAAAAGCTCCAATATCGATCCAGAAACCTCTTAGAAGACCAAAAGTACTCCCTTGGGAAGATAAAACTATTCCTTACTTCAAGAAGTATATTGAGTACAGAAACTCTGCTTCAAGGAATGAAGCTCAAAGAAAAAAATTAGCAGAACAATCTACTCAAGGATGGAAAGCCAATGATGGTGAAAAATCTAAAAAGATGAGTGATAAAGCGAATAAGTTTGAAGATAAAGCGATGGATGATTTGAAAAATGCAGATGATGAACTTTTCGATTATTCAGAGACTACAAAAGATGAAATGTGGTTTGAAATGCATGGTCTACAATACAATGAGGCGATAGAACAATTAGCATCTAATTTACAATATGCCAGAAAGTCAGCTAAGGGGAAATTAGTCTACTTGGTTGTCCCTTCGACTAATGATTACTCTTATTTCAAAAAAATCACTAAACCATTGGAGATTTATTTGGACCAAGAAGGTTACAGATGGGAGATATTCAACTTTAATTCCACTTATGGTTCAATTCTTGTTGTTGATCCATGTTAATATAAGAACATTGAAAAATACTACTTAAATATAGTCCCTTTCCACATCTCTCTCTACTAATAATGTAATTTATCATTCACAAATTTAATAACTAAATACTAGAATTAATTGCATCTTCTAGTTGACCGATCGCCTTTATCAAACCTTCATTGTCAATGATAGTAAATGTTTGAATTATACCATCTTTTGAAGGTAACTGCAGTTTGAAGTTGGCATTTTCTTCAAAATATTGATCTTCGTAATGGTAATAATCAAACTCTTCTTGTTTTGTCTTTTTGTTTGTTTTGGCATCGCTATCAACGAAAACTTCGTATTTTCTAGAAGGTATGATATAGAAATCAAAGCTTGAGTCATTGTTTGCTAGTTCTTCAAGAATTATTTTGTAAACAGGAGGAATCACTTGAATTGGCATATTAATCAATCTTTCACTAAGTACTAATGAAACTTTTTTGTGTGAAATCTTGTTGATATAATTGGAAAGTCCCAAATCAAGACCATGTAGATATCTGAAATAATCATTTTTCTTCAAGTCTTTGACATTCACAGGAGCAACGAATAAATATGGATCACTTTCTTTACCATCTGTCTTGACAGTTGTAGTCAGTGCAGATAATGCGAAATCAGTTAGCTCACTGAGGTTCAACTTTTTGGAATCTTCACCAATCAATTGACGCAATAAGTTTTTAATGGCGTGGAAGTCAACATCTTTGTTAACATCAAAGAAATCAAAATCCACGTTTATGATTTCTCCATCATCTTCTCCTTCGTTATCTGATTGTTCTTGTTCCTGAAAAGCTGTTAGTAAGGATGGAAGAAAATACTCAGGAGTCACTTATACATACAGAGTCAGTTGTGTCGATGTCAATATCAGATTCTTCCTCTTCGATTCTTCTTTTGGACATTTTCGTATAAGTTGTTTGTACTGTTTTGACCGATTCACCTCATCGCTTTAAATTTTTTTTTACACTTGCAAAAATGATATGGGCAACATTTCAATAAACAAAAAGCACTAGAGTCAAAACATCAGTGTTAACCTCAAAATCGGGGACAGTTCAAGATTATATTCAAATCCAGCTGATGTCTATTGTGAGAGGATACTCTTCATCCTCAGAAGTTGATGAACCTGCTGCTGTGAATAGTGTTAAACAGGTGGTTCTTCATAATGATCATACTAATGGCATAAACGAAGATGGCATAATAAAAGTTGGCAATGCTATTGTAACAAAGGAGAGCTATGATGATACAACGTTCTATTTGAACAGTGAGAAATTCAAGAGGGGACATGATAGAACCACAAATAGAGTGAAGAAGAAGAGACGGAAAGGAACTATTGAAGATTCAACTTATTTGGGCCCATGGTCTAAGTTTAAAGACTCAAGCTCTGAGGAAGAGGAAGAAAATATTGAAGATGGATCTAATGGTGACCTGCCTACTCCAGAAAAGGAATTAGTCAAAGAAGATGAAGATGAAGATGAAGAAGAGATAAAGCCTACTACCGAATTTTATGGAAGTGAAGAATTCGATTATCAGGGCAGAACATATATGCACATTCCTCCAGAAATAAAACGGAAAGCCACTCCTGATGAATGCTTTATTCCAAAGAAAGAGATCCATGTATTTCCTGGTCATTTGAAAGGTATTACTAAACTACAGTTTTTCCCAGGTTCCAATCACTTGTTACTTTCTTCAGGTAACGATTCTAAAATCTATTTATGGTCTTTAATAAACTTTCAGCTGCTGAGAGGATTTTTTGGACATGACAAACCAATAAGAGACATAAACTTCAATGAAGATGGGACAAAGTTTTTAAGTACTAGTTACGATAAGACTGTCAAGCTCTGGAACACAGAGACAGGAGAAATTTTGAAAGAGTTTAAATTGAAAGCAGTGGCTAATTGTGTCAGATTTAATCCATTCAATGATGACGAATTCATAATAGGACTACTTAATCATAAGATTGAACATTATTCAATATCAGAAAGTTCTTTAATTCAAACATATGATCATCATTTAGGGTCTATAAATGACCTCATATTCTTGAAAGACTCTCAAAGGTTCATTTCTACATCTGAGGATAAGACTATACGAGTATGGGATATTGGGATTAATATTCCTATAAAACTCATATCTGATCCTACTCTACATTCTATGCCTGTTTTGAAAATTCATCCTACAGAAAAATATTTCATTGCACAGTCGATGGACAATTCGATATTAGTCTTCAGCACAAAAGATAGATTTAAAACAAATAAGAAGAAAGTTTTCAAAGGACATAATTGTGCAGGTTATGGTATTGGGGTTGACATTTCACCAGATGGGAAATATGTGATAAGTGGAGATTCTAGTGGGTCTTTAGTTATTTGGGATTGGAAAACTTGTAAACTAGTTAAAAAATTGAAAATTGAAAGTTCTTTGATAAATCAAGTCAAATGGAATACTAAAGAATCAAGTAAAATTGCCATCGCTGGAACTTCAGGTAAAATACATTACTACGATTGATATAATGAATTACATGATTATTGGAGTTGAACCTTGAAAATTTGTAATTTTTAATTCTTTATTTGATTATCTAGGTGTACAAAACATTCGTAAAAAAGACGAAACTATGCATAAAATGAAACTGATTTTGATTTTCTTGCTTGAACTTCACCAATTGCTTCAATGAAATCTTCATGTTTCACACTCGATTGTCCGTTTCTAAGAGCAATCATACCAGCTTCTACCACCACTGCTTTCAATTGTGCACCGTTGAATTCATCAGTTGATCTTGCTAATTCTTTCCAATTTATAGATCCATCAACTGTCATTTTTCTTGCATGGATTTGTAGAATAGATGCTCTAGCTTCTTCAGTAGGCAATGGGAATTCAATTTTTCTATCCAATCTACCAGATCTTAGTAAAGCTGGATCTAAAACGTCAACTCTATTGGTAGCAGCTAAAACTTTAACACGGTCATCGGAACCGAAACCATCTAATTGATTAAGTAGTTCCAACATAGTTCTTTGGACTTCACGATCACCGGATTTATCAGAATCGAATCTCTTAGTACCAATAGCATCTAATTCATCAATGAAAATAATAGTTGGAGCTTTTTCCTTAGCAAGAGCAAATGCATCACGAATTAATTTTGCACCATCACCAATGAACATTTGAACCAATTGTGGGGCTGCTAATTTAAGGAATGTTGCCTCTGATTGGGCTGCACAGGCTCTTGCCAATAATGTCTTACCTGTACCTGGTGGACCATACATCAAAGCACCTTTTGGTGCTTTTATACCTAATTTTTGGAATTTTTCAGCTTGTTTCATAGGAAGCACTATAGCTTCGACTAATTCTTCAATTTGTTTATCTAGACCACCAATATCGGAGTAAGTTTCTGTTGGTTTTTCATCAACTTCCATGGTTTTAACTCTTGAGTCGTATTCGGCTGGTAATGTATCCAAGACTAGGTATGAATCTTTATTAACACCAACCAAATCATTTGGTCTTAAAGTTTCATTATCAACAAGACCAATCATTGGTAAGAATACAGTTTGTCTAGTAGATGTCTTGATAACAGCGGATTTACCCACTCTGGTGGCATCCAAATCTATATTAGCACCTTGTTTAGTGGCGTCCTCTTCAGCTTCAACGTCAAGTAATTCAACAATGTTACCAACTAGGTATGGCAACTGTCTGTTATTATTGATTTTCTCCTTATTGTCTTTGATCTTCTCTTGCATGACTTGTTTGTCGTGTCCCAATCTTTGCAGTTCTGATCTCATTACCTTTATGTCGTTTTCAAGTAATCTTGCACGGCTGTTTATGTCCTCTGTGGTTGAGTTGAGGATTTCTTGGTCTAAAGAGTCATCCTGTTCATTATCTTCTGTCTGCTGGTTGGCCAATTCCTCGAGTGTAGACATTGCTGATCGATTTGTTTCACGTTTGGAGCTTCTTCAGTTTGGTGAAACTTTGGATTTTTGTTTTTGTTTTTGTTGTCGCCACTGAACCGGAAAAACTAGCCCTCGGAAATGACTAGATGAGAAGAAGATAAGAATATGGAGAGTTGTCAGTTTATTATTCTTAGGGAAGATACGTAAAGAGCTGATACTACAGAATCCCATGGACCATGCTTGGACGTTCAATTTCTCTACAAGACATATCAAACGTATAACATACTTTAGCTCATAGATCATAATTTATACTAGTCAACGACGAACAAGTCGACAAATTCATCAACATCTAGCTCATCAACACTTTCACTCAATGAAGTTTTCAAAATTTGATCAACTTTAGAAGAATCACTATAATGTTCTTTAACGTGTCTTTCAAATTTTTCTAATAGTACCGGTTTACCTTCTTCTCTTCTCTTACGATGACCAATTGGGAATTCGACTGCAACTTCATCCAAGATAGTTCCATCATTGAGCTCAATTGTCAATGAATTTCCAATGTATCTCTTTGCTGGATCATGATAATCAATAGAGTACTGTTCATTTTCAACACAAGTCATTTTTGATCTCAATTCATCTATTTCTGGATTCGAAGCAATAGAATCAGAGTAATCATCTGCAGTCAAACGACCATAAATCAATGGAATGGCAACCATGTATTGAATGCAATGGTCTCTATCGGCATAGTTGTATAATGGACCGTTCTTGTCAATAATTCTCAATGCAGCTTCTTGGGTTCTAATTGTGATTTTCTTGATATCTTTGAAAGTCTTGCCTTGTTTGTTCAAATTGTGATGTGAAGTTAAAGCTGCTTCTACTGCAGTTTGAGCATGAAACTCAGCAGGGAAAGAAATCTTGAACAAAACATTTTCCATAACGTAAGAACCGAAATCTCTTTGGAATTTGAATTCATTTCCTTTAAATAAAACATCGTAGAAACCCCATGTTTTAGCAGTCAAAACTGACGGTAGACCAGGCTCACCATTTTTGACCAGATATGCCAAATTAACAGCTCTAGAAACGGCATCACCAGCTGCCCATGATTTTCTGGAACCAGTATTTGGAGCATGTCTGTATGTTCTCAAAGATTGACCATCAACGAAAGCTTGTGAAATAGCATCAACTGTTTGATCTTTATTCAACCCCAACATCTTTGAAACAACTGAGGTAGTTGCCAATTTAACCAACAAGACATGATCCAAACCTACCTTATTGAAAGAGTTTTCAAGTGCTAAGACACCTTGAATCTCATGAGCCTTAATCATTCCTTCCAATAAGTCTCTAACTTTGAACACTTTCCCATCTGAATCCCCATTCTTAGCCTTTCTAGTAAGATGATCAGCAACAGCTAGGATACCACCTAAATTATCAGATGGATGTCCCCATTCAGCAGCTAACCAGCAGTCATTGTAGTCTAACCAACGAATGATTGTCCCAATGGCCCAGGCACCTCTCACTGGATCAAGTTCGAGATTGGTTCCGATAACTTTTGTACCGTTAGGGACTTTTGTTCCAGGAACCACCGGTTGAATGATACGCTTTGGCTGGTCGTACTTAAGTGCAGCGAGCCCACAGCCAACTGTGTCTAGCAAACAGAGACGAGCAGTGTCATATGCAAGGGTCGAGTTAATGTCGTATTTGTGGACGTAGTCTGCGATCTGTGTGAGGACCTTGTCTGGTGCAGGTCTCGTGTTCTCAGTGATAACCATTGTAGAGAGACGACGTCTGGTTAATGAGAGCATTGGAAAAGCTTTAAGCGTGGGGCCATGCCGAGGAGATTGAGAGCGAGCTGAGAGTGCTTTATAGTGATAAAACGCTTCACCGAGGTAGGAGCAATTATCTCCACACCGTCTCCACTGCTCCACGCGAGAAAAAGTGACACAAAACTTCAAACTACAGTCAGGTTCTGGCAATATCATAAGCATAAATAAGTAGTAGAGTCACTCTACAAGTGGGACAACCCCTCCAAAGTAACACTTTTCGGACGCTCGATCGGGAATCCAAGGGCCCTGTCCCAGACCAATTGCGATAACGGACCCAGTGATCTCGAGGCACCAAAAATCACAGTGAAGAAGAGCAGTTCCTTGATCCCGTAGTGGTAGAACAGAATACCAGAGGCAGAGTCAACGTTAGGAAATGGGTTCTTAGTCTTACCGTGTTCCTTCAAGACACCAGGAGCGATCTCACTTAGATTCTTCACAAGGTGAAAGTGTTGGTCGTTCTTGAACTCTTCTGGTCTGTTGAGCCCAAACTGTATCATTGCATTGAAACGAGGGTCTGGTTTTCTCAAAACACCATGTCCATAACCTGGGATAACACGTCTATTGTTCAACAATGACCATAAATATTCTTCGATTTTCTTCTTATCACTGATATCACCCACTTTATCCTTCATCTCAACAATGAACTTGACCACTTCCTGAGCAGCAAGTCCGTGAAGTGGGCCTGCAAGACCTTGAATACCTGCAGAGAGACTTAAATAAGAGTCACTCAAGGCACTTCCCACCAAATGACTAGTATGAGCCGAAACATTACCACCTTCGTGATCACCATGTAAGGCTAAATACAATCTCATCAAATTGACAAAATCAGCACTTTGCTCACTTGACAAGTTGTTAATGTTCTTAGAATCTTCAAAAGTTTGACCAAGTCCAGAAGCAATATTGTAACTCCAATCTTTAGATTTGTTTAATTGACCAAGAACTTCTCCATTGTGATAAACGTTTGAATAAATCTTTCCAACAATTGCAGGCAATTTAGATATTAGATTCAAAGAGTCATCAAAGTAAAGCTCCCAATACTTATCTTTTGGAATCCCTCCTTCATAAGCTTTAGCAAAAATAGAATCATTGTTCAATGCAGAGACTGCTATTGATAATTGGGTCATTGGATGCATGGTTTTTGGTAAAGAATCAATGACTCTGATCAAATATGGAGGTAAGTCCAAGTTTGAGTTTAATTCACCAATAAAAGAGTCTATTTGAGTTTGTGTAGGAATTTCACCAGTGATTAAAAACCATAGCATTGATTCAGGTAAAAACTCATCCTTTGGAGAACTTCCTTTTAGTTTAGGTAGTACTTTCTGACATTCTTCAATTGTTTTGCCATGAAATTTGACACCTTTCTCAGGATCAACTTTAGATGCTTCCCAAACTAAGGATTCATATCCTCTCATTCCACCAACTGTTCCACCAACAGTCAACTCTCCAATTTTTACATTAGCACGTTTTGTTTTCAGCTGATTGTAAAGTTCACGTTTGGCTGGAATCTTGCCCCTAATCACGTTCTTCAACTCTTGATAGCCTGTGGTTGAGTAAAATCTTTTCATCTTATAACGCTTAATCCTCTCGGTTCCTCATTTTAAACAGACTTTGGACGTTTCAACCTCTTTATATCCATTTCTCCACCGTAAAGACCCCTCCATTAACTGGCAAAAAAAGAACAGTTTTTTTTTTACTCCACAAATTCACTGACTAGTCCCTTTAACCTTGAATTCGGCTCTTGTCTAAATCTGCCCCACCTGCCCACCTACAGGTCACTATAAAATCAACCTCTATTCAATCACCCGTTGAGGATATATCTAACTATACACGCATTTTCCATTCCGTTTTCGTCATAATCGTAACTATTCTTGCAAAGAGTTGAAACTTTGCACTTAGGTTAATAAATTCACACTTCTCCTTAACACCATATTAAAATTAAACAAGCAATTCTATATTATTAGAGCAATCTATAATTTCAAAGTTTTTGGTTGTTCCCATGGGTTGGATTGATCAGTGAAATGACCATAAGAAGCAGTGTTGAAATAGATTGGTCTAGCCAAGTCTAATTCTTTGACAACAACACCAGGTCTCAAGTCAAAGTTGTTACGGATGATTTCAACCAATTGTTCACTGTTGTATTCAGAAGTACCGTAAGTGTCAACATAGATGGATAATGGTTCAGCAACACCAATGGCGTAAGATAATTGAACTAAAGCTCTTCTAGCTAATTTAGCATGGACCAATGATTTAGCAATCCATCTAGCAGCGTAAGCAGCAGATCTGTCAACTTTAGAGAAATCTTTACCAGAGAAAGCACCACCACCGTGAGCACCCCAACCACCGTAAGTGTCAACAATGATTTTTCTACCGGTTAAACCAGCATCACCTTGAGGACCACCAATGACGAATCTACCAGATGGTTGAATGTGTAAGATGGTTTTGTCATCTAACAAATCTTTTGGAATAACTTGTTTAACAATGTGTTTTTCAATTTCAGCTCTTAAATCTTCAGTTGAGATTTCATCAGCGTGTTGAGTAGAGATAACAACGGTGTCAACTCTTAATGGAATGACAGCACCACCATCTTTTTGGTATTCAACAGTGACTTGGGTTTTGGTGTCTGGTCTCAACCATGGTAAAGCACCAGATCTTCTAGCATCAGCTAAAGCTTTGTTCAATTTGTGAGCTAATAACAAAGTCAATGGTAATTTTTCATCAGTTTCATCAGTGGCATAACCGAACATAATACCTTGATCACCAGCACCTAATTCTTCCAAAGCCTTTTCGTAATGTAAACCTTGAGCGATATCTGGAGATTGTTGTTCAATAGCGACTAAAACGTTACAGGTTTTGTAATCAAAACCTTTTTCAGAAGAGTCATAACCAATGTGTTTAATGGTGTCTCTGATAATTTTTTGGTAGTCTAAAGTGGCTTTGGTGGTAATTTCACCAAAGACTAAGATTAAACCAGTTTTAGCAGCAGTTTCACAAGCAACTTTAGATAAAGGATCTTGAGCTAAACAAGCATCTAAGATAGCATCGGAGACTTGATCACAGATCTTATCTGGGTGACCTTCACCAACGGATTCAGAAGTGAATAAGAATTTTTCTGGAGCAGCAGACATTATTGATTTAAATTGGGGTTTAAAATCAATTCAAAACTAAAATTATTCTAGCTTTTTTTTTTCCTGGGAGTTTAAATTACTTTATATCGACGAAATTTTTTTTTTGCACATGCAAAATTTTCGGTCGTTTAACTTTTGTTTACTTTTTTCTCTCTTCACATGAGAAAAAATACACACATGTCACGTGTATGTGGGTAAATCCGTTGCGCCACAGTTTTCGAAGAGCATAATCAAATCAATAGGAACTGTATCTACAACTGATTTATCTTTATTTTATTATATTACACTGTATTTATTCATAGATCGAAAGAGTTAACGATCGCTGATCCATTGAGTCCAGGTTCAGAAGATGGTTTGATGACTTTAGTAACATATTCAGCATCAAATTCAGAAAAATCTAAATCTGGAGCTCCATTTGAGAAAAAGGAATATTTCTCCATTGCTAGATCTTCAAGGACCTGAGCATCATTATAAACCATTGATCCTTCTTCATTGTATACTTTGGCATTCAAGAAAATTAACCTTATATCCTCAATGAATTCTTTCAAAGAATGATAAATATTACTATTGATTCTTTTTTGAACCATATCAAATGCAATTGGTGATTTAATCAAAATGTAGTAATCTGGATAAAATTTCTTTGGAGGTTTGACTTTAAAAATATCACTTAATCTTCTATCATCTTCATTAACATAATTGATCAATAGATTGTAAATCTCGTTAATTTGTGACGTTAATTGTGAACGTCCATCTGGAGTCAAACTTTCTGGTCTTGGAGTTCTATTAGCAGGAGTATTACCTCTTCCCCTATTATTACCACGAGGTGCTTTGATTTTAGATGCACCACCACGTTTCACTGTTTTTATCTTGGTTTCATCATCATTACCATTCAACGAGCCATTTTCAAAGAATAGAGGAACACTTTTTCTCTTCTTATTTGCAAGGGAGGTCTCATCATCATCATCGTCATCTTCAAAATCATCAGCCAATTCAGTAAGTTCATTCTTCTTCTTTCTAGATCTTTTCTTCTTTGGTTTGGAGTCAGTTTCATCATCAACAATTCCATCAGAATCATCTTCATAACCTTCAATTTGTTTCAACCATTGTTCTTCAGATAGATTATCGTCATAAAATGCAGTTTTTCTTTCTCTTGCACCACGTCCATAATCACCATCAGCTTCAGCTGGTGCGAAAAATTCACTTGGATCATGTGAATATAAAGAAGGCAATTCTTGTTCAGTGTACAAACGACCTTGCATTTTTTTGATTTTTCTTTCATCATCCATACGTTGGAACAACAATAACTCAGACTCATTTCTTGATAAAATCTCATTTAATTCATCATCATTAAGTTCATCATCATCTTCCTCTTTCTTACCTTCTTCAGCTTCTAAAAGTTCTCTTAAAAGTGCCTCTTGTTCTTCAGCAGTAGATTTATTGTCAAACTTACCAGCTTGAATAACTTTACCATCAATATCCAATTTTTGATGAGCTCTATCCAAAATAACTTCTTCAACTGAATCTTCTGTAATCAATCTAAGAATTCTAACTTCATTCTTTTGACCAATACGATGTGCTCTATCTTGAGCTTGTAAATCTTGATGTGGATTCCAATCTGTATCAAAAATAATAACTGTATCAGCAGTTTGTAAATTCAAACCTAAACCACCAGCTCTTGTTGATAACAAAAATGCAAAATATTCAGAGTTTGGATCATTGAAAAGTCTTAACAATTCAGTACGATCATCTGCTTTTGTTGAACCATCTAATCTCAAATATTTCATATCACTTAATCTCAAAAAATCTTCCATGATATCCATAATTTGGGTCATTTGGAAAAAAATCAAAACTCTATGACCAGTCTTTTTGAATTTAGGTAAAATTCTCTCCAAAAGTTCAAATTTACCAGAGACTCTCCATATATTTTGATTAGTTTCATGCTGAGGATTGACAATATTTTCAATTTCTTCAAAAACAAAAGGATGGTTACAAATTTTTCTCAATTGCATGATTGGATTGTTAAAACCTTTCAAAGGAATCAATTTTTGATCTTCAGAATCAGGGACAAAAATTTGATGATATTTTAACATATGTTGATACATCTTGCTTTGAATTGAAGACATTTTACATTTGAGAACTTTTTCAACCTTGTTAGGTAAATCTTTCTCAACATCTTTTTTCAAACGTCTCAACAAGAAAGGTCTCAAAACTTTATGCAATCTTCTAATGACCAAAAGCGTCTCTTCTTCAGAAAGCTCAATTTTATCTTGACCACCAGTATTGGCAAATGGGGTATTAAACCATTCATCAAAGGATTTAACTGAGTTGAAAATCTTAGGAAGCACAAAATTCAATAAAGCCCATAATTCTGGTAAATTATTTTGCAATGGAGTACCAGTCAAAATTAGTCTATAATCTGTATGATAATATTGTGCTAAAGTCAAAGATAGTTTGGAATTGGCATTCTTCATTCTGTGACCTTCATCAATAATCATATGTGCCCAATTAATCTTTGCTAATAATGGTCTGTCTTTGATAATGTACTCGAAAGTTGTCAACAACACTTGAAAATCACGATTCTTGATATCTTGTTGCATCACTTTACGTACATTTGGAGTACCTTTATATGTGATTTTGTGAACAGTTGGTGCCCACTTTTCAAATTCAAGATTCCAATTAGTCAAAGTAGATAGAGGAACAATAACTAAAAATGGTCCTTTAACCTTTTTAACTTCAATTAAATATGTGATGAGTGAAATACTTTGAATTGTTTTACCTAAACCCATTTCATCTGCCAATATACCATTAAGATGATTGTTGAATAATGAAACCATCCATTGTAAACCTTTCATTTGATATTCTTTTAAAGTACCACCAACTAAAATAGATGGCTGTGATTTGATTTCTTCCTTCACTCTATGAGCGACAGAGTAATAGTCAATGTTTTCACGATCTTCTTCATCAATATTATCAAATTCTTCAGCAACAACAGCTCCAGAAGCTTTAGCTTGTTCATGTGTTTCTTTCTGTTGTTCCTTAACGGCTTGGGCTAATGAATCTAAGAATTGATTGGTTTGTTTCAACAAATGAGTAATTCTGGTATCTTTGGTTTGATCAAGTAATTTGATATATGCTTCCTCATCATTAGCTTTCAAAGCTTGTAAACGTTGCTTAGCATTCTTTTCAATTCTCTTCTGTTCTTCTTTCTCAATGTTTGCATGCACATGAGAAATTGATTTACCCAATCTCTTGCTTCTGAATTTCTTTTCATTACGTTTGGTGATGATAATAGAAGAGTCAGATGTCAACTTTTCTATTTGTTCAGTCTTTTTCTTGTTTTCAATTTTCAATTTCAAAGACTCTTGTTGTAAATATAGGCTATTTGTTCTATCTGCATCATTCAAATCTATCTTTCTATTCTTAGCCAGAAAATTGGGATGCGTGTTTGTTAATAATGAATTTGTAAAATAGTTGAAACTTAGAACATGACCTCTAATTGCTTTCTGTAAAGGTAGTAACTTCAAAGAGTAATAATCTATCAAGTCATCGGTATGCTCTGATTGTTCTGATTCATCAAGTGTATCCAGTTTAGCGGAAAACTCATCTAATAACGATGCAATTGATAATTGTAGCTCAGCTTCTTTAATTTCATAAGCACCATAAGCATCCAATCCAGTTGGGAAAACACCAGGGATGACAACTCTAGACTTAGGATCACTGATGAGATCATATGGTACTTCGTCTTTCTGCTCAGGTAGGGTATATGAATCAACCTCCAGTCTAGGATCATCAAACGTTATAACAGTCTTGATTTCTGGATGCTCTTGTTGTAACTTTTGGATAGGAACAGGCTGTTGATCTTGAAATGTACTTATGCCTGGTTGAGATTTGGTTGGTACAACAGGAGTTGCGCTATTAGACACAGAAGGCCGTTGAGACTGCTGTTGCTGTTGGTGTTGTGCAAGAGGATGAGCTTGTTGAGATGTCAATGGTGAATGTGCTGGTATTGCCTGTGTGTTTATGACTGGTGATGTTTGTTGGCCTGGGCCATTATTAGGAAGTTGAGAACCATTAGGCAGGGGCTGTTGAGGCAATGAAGAAGGTTGAGAAGGTATTCTGTTGTTTTGTTTCAATGAAGAAACAAGAATATTATTCACCTCTTGCGGTATATCCATATTCTTGACCAAACATTTGAAAGCTGCAATCTGTGCCTTAAGTAGCATCGATTGATAAGGAGCGAATAATCCATTTTGTAAATTCCTTTGACCTTGGGGAGGCAATTGGGACTGCTGTTGATGAGATGGTATGGATTGTTGTACCTGGTGCGGTTGCTGCGGTGGGGCTTGTATATTCGGTATCTGCTGCTGGTTCATTGATGGAGTCTGCTGTTGATGCTGTTGTTGTTGATGCTGTTGTTGTGGCTGAAACATTGGGCCTTGCTGGCTCTGCTGGACCCTTCTGGCTTGGTCCTGCTGCTGCTGTTTGGATATTTGCTTGAGCATCTTGGACAGGTTGATGAACTCCTGGTTCTGAGCCACCTGCTCGCCGAATTGTTGTCTTAACTGTAGCCAGCGCTGTGCATTTTGTTAGTAATGAGAAGTAAACACTGGAGGGGAAGCCACGGTGGGCGGGGGGTGAGCGTAAACGTACCTGGTACAGTTTGTGGACGTCCTCCCGCGGGATCGTCCTGTTGGGATCCATGCTTCACGTGAACAAAGATGAGATTCGAAGAAACTGCACAGTTCGAAACGTAAACAAACGCCTATACAATTTGACGTGTTTAAGAAAATGGGAAATGTTTTTAGAAATTGCGAAATTTTATTTTTCCCAGCAAAGACCGAAAGCGGCAACTTCTGCCGAGGAAGCGCTCGCCTGCAGTATCCATAATCTAGACTTCCTAATCAGGAAGACCCAACTACATGATGATTCAAGACTAGCCAGAAGTGTGTGCATTTGGGCTGCAATGGCTGATAAAGATCAATATTAGTGAGTGTGGTTCACTCGGTGTATCTGGGGAGATCTTCAGTGGCGGAGTCAGTGCTGAAGCGGGACAGAATGTCGTCAAAGACACTGCTGAATTTCGGTGCCCCTCCATATTGGAACTCCACCACAGCCGTCCACGGGTATAGATAGTTCAATCCACCATTAGCATCGCTGATTCTAAACTGGATGGAATACTTGTTGCTACCGAACCAGGGAATCTTTAGTTCACGTCGTATCAGGTCAGGGTAGAGCAGTGCAAATGAGTTGTTTTGGCTTTCTGGATCATCCGATAGCACAACAAGTCTTTGATTTGTAAGGTAGACATGGCCTTTGATGACAGTACTTTCAGGGTTCTCTTGACCAATTGGGGTGAGTCTGATCGTTATTCTTTCTTCTTGCGAGTGGTGTATCACTTCGTTAGGTAAGAGTGTGAAGGGTGTTCTGATTTGACCTGTCCTAGAGACCCAATTCAATGACATTTTCGATTATGGTGGTAAATTCTACAATTTTGAAGAGTTTCAGTTATTTTATAAACGATCCGAAATTACATTCATCCGAATAAATCGTCTAAATCATCATCATCATCGTCATCTTCTTCTTCTTCTCGGCCATCCTCATTACCGCTTCCGTTGTTTTCTTGATTATCTTCCTCTTCCTCTTCTTCTTTGTCTTTCTTTGTTTTATCCTCTCCCGTCTTAAGTTGTCTTTTCTTGTTCTCAAGTTCATTCTCAAGTTTCTTTATACTATCAAGCACTCTGCTTTGTAATAATGGGTTGTATGTTTTCTCTAATTTGGCTTTATTCTGTTCGATAGTGGACATTAATTCGTTAATCTCATCTCTCAATAGAGCATTATGCTGTTCGTTTTCATCAACTTCAACCTTACGTGAGACACCAGCCTCATTATCACTATTATCATCACTGTTATCGTCATCATCATCATCGTCATCATCTTCACTTTCTTCCTCTTCTACTACCATCTCTTCTTCACCTTCTTCCAATAATAAGTCATCTTCACCTAATACTTGTTCTAATTCAAGCTCTAAGTCATCAACTTGGTCTTCGGCGTTCTGATCACCTGGTAGTTGTTGTGTTATCAGTTCTTCTTCGTTAGGGAAATATTGCGGCGTGTTAACAGCAGATTCCCTGCTCAAACTTTCTGGATCAACCAATTCAAATTGACTGTCTTCTGCCTCTTCATCCAATCTCAATAGTTCATCCACTTTTGCCTCAAGAGATTGTATATAGCTGTTATTCAAATTTTGACTATGCTTTTCATATTTGATAAACTTCATAGGCGCTGTGATCCCACTATCCAGAGTTTCGTCATCCTCAACCTCGATTTCCTTGATTTCTTCTTCACTATCTAGCCTTCTGACCACAAGTAATATCTGTGCAACATCAATAGTTTTGAACATATTCTTTTTATCAATTGTCTTTTGTACTTCTATGGTGTTGGGTAAGCGAACAAGTTTAGCACCATAAATGGAGTTGTTGATAAATACAAGTGCCCTTTTTCTGTCTTTCCATTTGATTTGAATGTTACTGAAATCACCACTCTCCACTGCCTGTTTGACATAATCTAATTCAGCATCTGGTAATAGTCTTAATATCAAACCTTCTTCGATCAAAGGATCATCTTCTATTTCTGAGTCTTCAGAGTCATAACCGTCACCTGGAACTCTGGTTGGCTTTACTCTGATTCTAGGTATGATTTTCTTGACTTTTGCTTTTGGTGTTGGGTTTAACGTTATTTTGAGTGGCTTCTTTGGAGGGATCGGTTTAATGATCCTAATTTTAGGCTTTGCTTGAGATTCTGGAGTCGACTGCGTGGGTTCAACACTGGCCTCCAATGATGGCGGCTTAAGCTTTATTTTAAAAGACATTTGCACTAATTTTCTATTGTCTTGACTGAGAAGTTGGAATTATAAAGGTAAACAAAAAAGTATTTCATTCGAGATTTTTTTTTTCTTTCTACATACTCTTTGAAACAGATCCAATTTCGATCTAATAAATCTAAGCACTCATGTTCCACAAGGTGCCAATACCCAAAGTCCATCATTTGAAAAACTATTATGGTTGCTCTTTTATACAGAGTCCCAAAACAGCAGGTATGTATCTTTATTCCCACAAAGCATAATGTTTCTTCAGAGCTCATCTCTAACCTTATTATAACAGAGAAGATACTGGATAAGTTGAGTCTTGACAAATTTTACAAAAATGATCTCAAAATACTGGATACGTATTCAAACAATCTGTTATTTTCAACAATGATCCATAATAATCTCAAACCCAAACAACATTTTCTAATGGAGGAAAGATTAGAATATTCCAAGCATATAAATGAATACTTAGATTCCATAAAGAGCACCCCAAATACATTCCAGCACTTGAATCTAAGTCCTTACAACTGGCAGTCATACCTTGACATAACGGAAAAAGAGAAGATCTTAGATCCCGGTTTCCAAACAAGAGATCATATTCACTCGAACTTCTTATTTGTTAGTGCGGTCCATGATGAAGGTTTAATAATGCAATGGTTGGCTTGCCTTGGTCATCAGAACTGGATATTGAAATTTGGTAATGTTAAAATGTTAATGTGGATTCCAGAATCAACAGCTATCAAGATTACAGCACCTTCAAAAACAAACGCAAGAGCAAAATGTTCTGTTGTTGCTCAAACTTTTGCAGACTCTAAACTTATAGCTGTTCAAACTAGAGGTAAAACAAAAAAGACATTTGACGAAAGTGTTCTAATACGAGACGAGCCCTTAATTTATGATAACAGTGACTTTAGTGGAACTACTCCCATGTCACTAATAGAGATAAATCCAAAAGATATTGAAGTTGATGATATTTACTCATGGGACTACATTGTCAAAAGTTTAATGATATCAAAAACCATTCCAGTCAAAGAAGGAGTGAGAAATTTAGGACCGGGAGCAGAAGAGTACTTTGAACAGGTTCTAGACAAAAAAGTTTTAAACATGAAGATTAAAGATTTAGAACCTGAACATTTCTTAGAACTCTCTAGACTTTTTGATCTTTGGCCTTTCAAACCAGACTCCATTTTTGACTTTTTAATAAATGACAGGGGAAATTAGTCTTATCTTCCACTCAAGTCTTGTGAGCACTGAGCAGTCTACCTGTCTAAAGAAGTTAGAGAGGATACATACCAACCCAACTTGCATTGCATAACATTCGCAAAACACACTGTATATATAGAGCTATTGTTTAGATCAACTCATCGCGAATTTTATTTATACCAGTAGTTTGTTCTTCTCTAACCAAACCACAATCAAACACAAAACGAACATCAATGGCCGAGGAAATCGTGAGTTAAATTGAACTGTCTATTTGGGGCTCATACTGACATAATACAGCACGGATATCTCATTTTGGATGTCTCTGTTCTTACCAAAGGCTTAGCCAGTGTCAAGAAGTGGTTCGAAGGTGAGGAATATAACGTCAAGCTATTTGTCCCTTCATACAGTAAGTATAATACCACAGACTATAATTGACCCTCATATTCTAACATAGACTCCTTTAGCTATCCATGAACTTGACTATCTGAAAGGCGGATCTACAATGCTTGCCAAAAATGCAAGAGAAAGTATCAGATTTATCGATAAGTTCTTCTCATCTGAACATTTTGACAATTTAAATGAATTGATCATTGAAACACCAGATCAAGTCGGTCCTTCCTGGAACAAATGTGTCAAGTTCAAGACTTATTCACCAAAAGTTGGAGATTTTGAAGACGTTGATCAGATAAGAAAGAATTTTGAATCATCTTTCAATGCCACAAAGTCAAATGAGATTCTTTATGAAGATGATATTGATGAAAATCTGAATCCACTTGATAAGAAAGTTAGAAATGAGGCCAACAGAAGATCCTCTCTTCCTTTGAGATTGAAATATTTGATCAGACCATGTATTAAGAAGACTCATATCGATGAAGAAGACTGGTACTTAGTTACAGAAGACCATGCCACCAAAGTTTGGTGCGAGGCTTTTAACATCAAATGCTTAACAATCTCTCAAACTGAATCCAAGTTATTCCATAATAAAAACAAACATCTTGGAGATGCCAAAGAAAGAGTTAAATCATTTCGTCCTCGTTCCAAGGGTAAAACTACAATCAAGAAAGATGACAATAACAATGATGTCGTCATTCAAAGCTATAACTCTGTCAGATATGCCCCAAGAGGAAAGGGGGAATTATGGACCCCATAATCATTATCCAAACTTCCTGAAAGTCTACAATATGAAAGCTCCTTATCCATTTTTATGAAATGATTCCAACAATTTTTCAATAGAGATCAATTTTGATCGGAAATATCATCAACTGCAAACAATGATAACCAAAGACTAAGCTCAATCTTGTCCGTTTATTAAGCAAGCATCTACTGTGACACCATGTTGGCATTCATCAAAATAAGAAAAAAAAATAGTTGATAACTATAACTTTAAAAGCAGTTTTACTTGAGATATTATGCACCTGCTCGATACAATCGAATGGCAAATAATCAATGAAATTATCAACCACCAACAAACAAAATGTAGTTTGAATGTATGAGTAGAGACAAGGTAGAGAGATGTTAATTACAAGAACGGTATCAACTCTACAAATTCATAAGTTTTTTAAAAAGATTGCGTCAAAATTCCAAACAATTATAAACAAATTCTTATTCCTAATGATTTGTTAGTAACAAAATTTATTATCAAACATAATGAGTTTGATAATTATCCAGAACAGTGGTTTATTTTAAAGTCAGATATAGTCAAAGAGTTGAATTCATCGAGCCGGTAATTAAACAAGCCCTAACATTAGAGATGCCAGAAAAAACATACTTATAGATTGGAGGATCATCATTATAATCAAAAAAAACCAACTGTTGTATTGGAAATCATCCACTCATAGTTAAAAGGTTGCACTTACTCTTTGAGTTGTTATCTCATGAGATAGAATTGTCAATTGTTGTTCAAAGTTGATCTTGATTAAATCATTAAATCTTAGTGGTTTAAAATGAAAAGAAAGGGAAAATTTTTCGTTCAATAAAATTCGGAAAGTAAATATCACTGTTGGCCGTAACAAATAAAATTAATTGCTATATCTTTAGGGCTACAGTACCCTTAATAAATGCTACTTTTTATGCTTTAAACACCTAGATACACAAGAGAATCCGTCAGAATGGTACTAGGATCAGATTTAAATCTTCTCTGTGAAGTCAATGCGTAATCAGACTCCCCAGTAGCCTCAATTTGCTTTTGAGTTCTTAACTCATTTCTGGCAAACTCTCTCATTATTGGTGATATCTCAGTGATGAATATGCTAGGAGGTAATACATCAAAAACTTCATCTGAATAGTTTTCATCGTGTAAAAATTCCAGAACTGCTGTGTTGATATTGGATCTTTTTGGACGTGCCCTTGAGACTCTCAGTTTCGTCTTATAGAATTTCTCGTCTAGTTCAATCAGGTAACGTGGATCATAAAATTCATCCTGCAGTGGGTATTTGGGTAGGTTGTTCCCTAATTCTCTTGCAAAACTAAATTCGAAATATAAAGGTTCATTCTTCTCGGTAACATCAATTATGTTAAGATCCGTTGTATCAATCTCAACTTCATTATAGTTATTCAGTAAAGAATGTTCGTTTTTTGTGATCACATCAGTAACTGACTCAAGATCAATGGCACTTGAATATCCTGTTAATGTTTGAATGGAATCAATGTCTCTAGATATTGTTTTTTCGTGGATTAGTTTCAGTCTAGTTAATCCTGTAGATTTGATAGGCTTGCATAGAAAGTCTAAACTGTTTAAACTTTTCCTGAGATCAAAATCACAATCTAAAAGAATTTTGTTCAATACGTCTTCATCAGGAATGATTCTATCTGTCAAAGAAACTAGAAACAAATATTGTTTCAATACTTTCAGGTTTTGTCTAGGAAACTCAAAAACAGATTGTTGTGCAGAAGCCATAGTCAAAATTTCAGATGGAATTGTGCTCAAATCAGTACAAGTTAAGATCATTGGTCTTCTTGAAATTCCCACTAAGCTTTGAATAACAGCCCAAAACCCTTTATCTTGCTCAAACATTACATCAACGTCTTCGAACAAAATGATACCTTTCTGATACTCATTTGATTCAACCGTATCTTGATTTTGATGGACTAGATGTGTTGTACTTAATTCTTTCAAAGAACCGTATATATCTTTCCTGCTTCTGTCTTGACCTGAATTAATTTCATGAATATAACCATTCAACTCTTCGGCTAACGCATAAACCGCGCTAGTTTTGCCAACACCAGTTGGTCCATGTATGATCATCAATGGGAAATATTCACCATCTTCTGTTTCATCACTATCATAATCATCAGAGACTATAAAATCATCATAATCATCCAAATTATCAGCCTTGTTTTTTCTCTGTTTCTTGAACTCAGGTCTTTTTGTGGTTTTCTTAAGAATACTGAATGAATTTGACAGCCAAAGCCGTATACCTTTAACTGTTTTGTGATTCATGAGTATATCATTTGATCTGTGAGGTTTGAATGCAATGCTCCAAGGATCAGAGAACGGCTCATGTTCCTCTTTTAACATTCTGGCAAGACGTTTGAAGTAAGGTTTGTCTTTGATTGATGATATTTTGGCCTTTGCAATATCATATATTTTAATATCCTCATCAAGTTCCACAAATCTAAAGGACGCAATTGGATCTGTTATGCTGTTTTGCACTCTTTTGTAATCATTATAGTTGATATCGTCTTTGATGGTATTGGGTCTTAGAGACAATGATACTGCCCGCCATTGGATTTTTTCGTCATTATAGTTCACATGGCTATTATATTTGTCTAACGTGATTGGTGATAATTCTTTCAGTTTTGATACTGGATGCTTTCTGATAGTATTGGATGAACGTAGCATTGATAAACCTGATTTTTCTTGAAGAGGTTGAGGTCCTGATTCAGTATTTGATGTGTTATCTTGAATAGTTTTATCTTGCTTGCCAAACCCACGTAGTACGTCCTTTGTGCTGATTGATTTAGAAAGTGAATTTTTCATCTTCTGTTCAAGCTCCAAAATTCTTTGTTTATGTGTCTTGTACTTGAAAGTAACAATTAGTTCGTTTGTCTGTTTGTTCAGAGATTGATTCTTCTTTGTCTTCTTAGTTTTCTTCCCTTTGGTTTTCGATGTATCCTCCCCATCAGATATGATTTCAATAAGATCATCAGTCCGTTTTCGAATACCACTGAGTAATTCTCTAGGATTAATTTTATGCCTTATAACTTCGTCACTCTTTATGCAAATTAAATCTTCATCATCACTTGTTTCTGAGGTATCAACAATATCATCTGTCAAATCAACCGCTTCAGATTCTTCAACCAAAAGTTCGTCGTTCGCATTCACCTCAGTTGGTTTCTTCTTATGTCCAGTCAATAAATCCAGAGCAGTGATTCCTGATTTTGGCTTGAGAGGAGAAGTATCCAAAACAATTATGTGATCTTTGTCATTGTCAACCTCAAGACTATTATCTTTCAATGGGTCCTCCACGTTATTCTTATTTGCATTGGTCTCTAACAATTTTGGCCCAGGTTTATTTCCCTTTAGGATATCATTGATATTGAACTTCTTTGGCTGTAGTTCATTATCAGCATCGTTTATGTTTGAGGTTAGATCCACATCAGTAAGATCGTAACTATCTATATTTGTATCACTTTTCTCTGTTTCATCTATTGAATCAGTGGAAGATTCAACACCAGAACGAGGAATCTCATCTCCAACCACATTATCAGACGAGTCACCTCGCCGACTCTTGTTTCCGTTGAGAAACAGATCAAGCACACCTTGAGCCATGTAACGAGATCTGCACTTAGTTGGACTCTTGTCTCAGCTCTTTGTGTTGGTATCTCCAAAATTTTGAAAACGCGTTTCGTGTACAAATTTCGAAATGATAGGTGCACTATTACGAATAAGTATAAAAACAATCGTTATATTCATTAAAGTCATCCAATCTATGTACATGATGTATGCTATATCGTTATTTGTCATTTGATGATGTGCGTTAAGCACTTCTTAAAATTTGTTCCTGTTTCTGGTGATGTTAATTTTTTATTTGCTTTTCATTAGGCCATTGCACCAAGACCAACAATCAAAAGCTGAGAAGCCAAAGTTTTAGACCAAGTTTCGAATTTTTTGTAACGTTGTTCAATTTCAAATTCATGAACGTGCTTTGTGAGGTCGATGTATATTTCCGTAGATATTGCATCCAAAAGTTTGGACTGTTCCAAAGTAACCACGTTTTCAAACTCACTTAGTTTCTTCACGACTCGGAAAGTCAAAGGTGGAATAGTTCCTGGTTCTTCATTATCATTTAGCTCTGATCTTTTGTGATTAATGTATCCTATTATTGGTTTCAACTGATCCATTGAAATGATTGGCTCTCCATTCGAAAATGAAGGCAAGTTTTGAGGAACTTTAGCCCTCAAATCGTTAAATTGTATTTTCAAGTCAAGAACAACGTAACGGAGATCGTATGGGATGTCATTTTCAGAAACAGGTGGCATAATATCAGCAGTAATTTCTACTTTCCCGTCAACCAACCAATTAAACTGTGAGCTTTTCAGGCCAATATCCTCTATGTTTATCTGATCTAATCTAAATCTAGAGATTCTTTTCCATGGATTCTGATCTTCTTCAACATCATTTACATATGCTAACTTATGCTGACGTTTGTGAATTGTAAAAAGCGAATCATTGATAGAACCATTCATTGAGCCAACATTCCAGAAATCTAAGAAAACCCATTTCAATCTTAGTCTTGGTAACTCACAATTGTAAATGGAGACATTCAAAGGTGCAGTGTCCTTAGATTGAATAATTTTGATATTAGAGTCTAATATTTTGAAGTTATGTAGCTCATAATTTTCATTCTGGAAAAGCTCATGAATCTTGAGTTCATCATCATCTTCCAAATGGCCCTTATCAACAACCCCATTCATTCCTATTATTTCGACATCTTCAATAATACCTTTCAAATCTTTCCATTTTTTGAAAGATAATGTTAATTTGACACTTTCAAAAGTCAAATCCAAATTTAGTCCACTGCCATTTTGTTCATTAGTTTTCAAAACCACTTTCTTGAAATCAATCATACCATCTTTCCATTCAGGCACTATAGCTTCTTCAAATCTAATGTCTAATCCTGGTGTCATCCAAGTCAAGAATTTACCAGTAAGTTTACCCACTAGATCCTTAGCAAATATGGAGTTTAAACCATAGAACAATAATGAAAAGAAGGTGGTGGTTCCCAACACGACCCATAAAAGATGTGATAAGATGAACCAGGAGAAAAAGGCAGCTATTTCATCAATATTAAATGGTCTATAGCCTTTTATCAAAAACCATTTGAGCCTAATGGCAATTCTCTCCCATATAGAATTCGCCTGTGAAAGTAGATATTCTTTAGTGGGCACCGTTGTAGGAGGTATTTTTGTGGTGGTTAAGTGCGATTCTGGGGCGTTCCTTGCGGCTGGAAGTTGTGGACTGTGCTTGGCAAGTGATTGTTCCTTGTTAAAATGGTTAGATGTGTGTTTATCTTGTATATGAGATTCTTGATTTTGTGATGTGGGTGAGAAATGAATCTGACGAATGGATATGAGTTTGGAAATTGGTGAATGTTCGTGTCTTAGTCGCAAAAAACTGTTTGCCCGAAGAGGCAGATGACGTCTGACTGGAGACCGTACCAGCGAGTTTCGTATTATTGTGCTAAAATATGACATAATAAATGTTGGAACCAAAATGCATTACCAGGGTGCTGAGACAACTAAAATGTGGGTTTCAACTTTTGACAATTAATGAGCTGAAAATAAAACAATATAGCAGCAAGTTCTTGCTTTATACCTTGATATATGGTCAACTAATATAAAATTAGAACAAAACAGGTAAATCGAATACCCAGAAGGTATCTAATAGCAATTGTTTCGTAAGCCTCTTTTGCCCTTTGTAACTGAAAAATTTCTTAAAAATCGATTTTGACACTTTTTTATCCTTTGCCATTCTTTTTTTTTTTTTGATGACATAATTCTCAGACCGGGTAACTGCTCATCTCATCGCTTTAAAATTTTTTTTTTGAATGGTTTCTCTTGTTTAAATAGTTAACACTAAAAGGTGAATTCATTGATCCTCTAACTAATATGGCTGCTCCTACTGCTTTGAAAGTGCCTGCTAAAGAGACTATAATACCTGCTAAACAAGTCACACAAGTTCAACCTGAAGATGAGGAAGACGAAGTGCTAATTGATGCCTCTGGTGCTATAAATCAGGAACAAGATAACGAAACTGAGAAAACTCACAAAGAAACTGATGGTGTTGTACTTGATGTTGAAGCGAAACCACGTTTCAGTAGTGCAGCAAAATCTGGTGAACGTGTGAAGATTGAAAACCGTAAAGTTCCAGTCCCACCACACAGAATGACACCATTAAAAAACAACTGGCCAAAGATTTATCCTCCATTAGTTGAACATTTGAAACTACAAGTCAGAATGAATTTGAAAACAAAGACCGTTGAGCTCAGAACGTGGTCAAAGACCACCGATGTTGGTGCTTTACAAAAAGGTGCTGATTTCATCAAAGCGTTCACGTTAGGTTTTGATCTTGATGATTCTATTGCTCTACTAAGATTAGATGATTTATATATTGAGACTTTTGAAATCAAAGATGTTAAGACTTTGCAAGGTGATCATTTATCAAGAGCAATTGGTCGTATTGCTGGTAAGGATGGTAAAACCAAATTTGCAATTGAAAATGCTACAAGAACAAGAATTGTTTTAGCAGACTCCAAGATTCATATCTTGGGTGGTTTCACTCATATAAGGATTGCAAGAGAAGCAGTTGTGTCTTTAATCTTGGGTTCTCCACCTGGTAAAGTTTACGGTAACCTACGTACCGTTGCATCTAGAATGAAGGAACGTTATTGAAGTTTGGCTGGATACAGCTTGTTATTAGAATTATTTGCATCATGTTGTTTAGGATTTATTGTACATTAGGGTTAAGTTAATATTTGTCTACATTTTGAGCTTTCCAGTAGTATATTTCATTTATATTTCATTTCATCACACAACAGGTTATTATGTGATTGTAAATTCAAGTTAATCAAAACAGAGCAAAAGAAAACCACAGACTAGCCAAAGTGAAGATCAAAGAAATGATCCCATAGTCCTCAATTTTTCATAAGAGACAATGTTAAAAGAAGAAGTTAAAAAATCTATAATAAGTTTCTAGCTTTGAATTGTTCAATCAAACCTTCACCTAATCTAGCTGGGGATGGTTGGACAAGGACACCAGCGTCTTCTAAAGCTTTGATCTTATCAGTGGCTTTACCTTTACCACCAGCAACAATGGCACCAGCGTGACCCATTCTTCTACCTGGTGGGGAAGACAAACCAGCAATGAAAGAAACGACTGGTTTTGGAACATCTCTAGTCAAGTTATGTTGTTTCAAGAATTCAGCGGCTTCTTCTTCAGCGGTACCACCAATTTCACCAATTAAGATAATACCTTCAGTTTCTGGGTCATTTAAGAATAAGGTTAAAGCATCAATGAAGTTAGTACCTGGGAATGGATCACCACCAATACCAATGACTAAAGATTGACCTAAACCGACTTTAGTAGTTTGATCAACGGCTTCGTAAGTCAAGGTACCAGATCTTGAGACGATACCGATTTTACCTCTCTTGTGAATGTTAGATGGCATGATACCGATCTTACATTGTTCTGGAGCAATAAGACCAGGACAATTTGGACCGACTAATCTGGTTTTAGATTGAGTTTTCAAAATGTTGGCAATTCTCAACATGTCATGTTGTGGGATACCTTCAGAGATGGCAACAGCTAATGAGATTTCAGCTTCAATTGCTTCTTCAATAGCTTTGGCAGCAATTGATGGAGGAACAAAGATACCAGTGGCAGTAGCACCAGTTTGAGCAATGGCGTCTTTAACAGAAGCGAAGACTGGTCTGTCTAAATGTTGTTGACCAGCTTTCTTTGGGTTGGTACCACCAACGACGTTAGTACCATATTCAATGGCTTGTTGAGCGTGGAAAGTAGCTTGTTTACCAGTGAAACCTTGGTAGATAACTTTGGTGTCTTTTGTGACTTTCAAGTTTTGGATGGTGTCGGCGTAGGAACGTCTAGCAACGGAAGAAGAGAACTTTCTAACTTGGTTTCTGAGCATTGTGACAACTGATTAGACCGTTTGATGAACCTGGGATGGGTGTAGAAGAAAAAGGTAAAAGATTTTTTTGATTTCGTTGGAATCTCCCACGGATTTTGGGCTTCTGAGATCGAAAATGCGCCAAATGGGTGGAATCGGGAATTCAAAACCTCCGGATAGACTCGTAATGTGCTTCTAGTGGAAGCGAAGTCGCTCTTTTCAGTGGTTGTGGGTCCTACAGGTTGTTGTGCTGTGCCCAGTGTCCTGTATAGTGTTGTTCCCCACGTTGTAGCCTCAATAACACCCACATGAAGGGCGTTTCCCCCATCTCAGGGCATCACCCGACTATTGAAAAATCGACAGTTGTAACTTGGGCCGTGAATTTACAAAGATGGAGATGTTTTGATATTTAAAGTATATAATCCGAGTTTATAAACAAACAGATGCACGTCGACCGTTGAATAATTTATCCAGTCTCATCACGATCTGTTCATCATCAATTGAGTCCACATTCTCGGACTCCATTGCTGTTTTCATTTTGACTTCTCCACCGGAAAATCAGAATCTGGAAAATATCGCGAATGTGATTAGGTAAGAACTTGAAAGGTTACGAGTGATGGCGTTCTGGCGTTTTTTCTTGAAGTTTGTTGTTGGACCAGGTTCAAGTGTTGAAAGAGATATACACAGCGGTTAACAGATGCCAGACTCCACGCCGTCCAGTCCACAGACAGACAATCCAACTCCGCTAGCAGCATCGCCTGCGCCATCAGCGGCTCCTAGTGCTGCCAAAAAGAAGAAGCCAAACACGTCCACGAGTAAGAAGGTCACCAATGAGGTTCTTGAGAGAAGAAGGATTGGAAGACTTAAAGCAGCTGAGACAATGGCTAGAAAGATCAAAAACTCAGGAATTGATAGACGTGATAACCCACTGAAATATTCTGTCTTCGAGCAACTTGCTTTGATCAATCAGAAGAATTACTTCACTGATTATTTAAAGAAAGATGAACAGGCGTTCATATTGAGAGAAAGAAGACAACTCAGACTAAGTAAGCAAAAGAATCACCAAACTGGTAATCCAGACTCAACACCACAGGTCAATGGAGATGACGATGACGATATAGACGTCGAAGAAGACGAGGAAGAAGAAGATGAGGATGAAGAGGGTGATAATATAGATGGTGATGGCAAAGAAGGTACCGAAAAGAAGAAAACTAAAAGATATGGTTCAGACATTATTGTTATTCATCCGGGTTCTCGTAACTTGAGAATTGGCCTCGCATCTGATATATACCCTAAGACTATTCCATTTGTCATTGCCACACCAGGGAAATCGAGATCGAAATCATATAAGGACATTAAACCAACTGAAGAAGAGCTTAAGGCTCAACAAGTCAGCAGAGAAAATCTTCAAGTTGATTTCAAAGAAAGAATGAAATATTATAAAAGAAGAGTTTTGCCAAATTCCAATGAGTTTGCAGCAAATTTCAATCAAAAAGTTGTTCCTGAAAAAATTTCAGAGATCAACGACATTCATAGACTTGAATACATCAAACCGGATGGTAGCCCTAAGAGTTATTACATTGGTGACGATGCGTTAAGATTAGACACCAAAGATTATAGACTGAAATGGCCATTGATATCTAATGGAAAGTTCAACGAGATTGAATATGATTCTAATGAAGAAATGATTGGCGATATTCAGTTGATCATAACAAAAACATTGGAGCAAAAATTAGACGTTAAAAATATCAAGAATTACAAAGTTGTGCTGGTGATACCTGACTTATATGACAAGATCTACGTCGAAACTTTTACAAAATTATTGATACAATTACAATTTCAAGGTATTTCTATAATTCAAGAAAGTTTAGCTACAACATACGGTGCTGGAGTCACACAAGCATGTGTTATTGATATTGGAGCAAAAACCACCAAAATTGCATGTGTTGATGATGGTCTCATTGTCCCAAATAGTCGAGTCACTGCAAATTATGGTGGTGATGATATAACAAGACTTTTTTATAAACTTTTGAAAGAATCAAGTTTTCCAATTGACTTTGATGAAGATATTGGATCTGAATGGAAAATGTTGGAAGACTTGAAAGAGAAATTTGTTACTTTCCAAGATGCTAATATCACTATCCAATTATACAATTTTATCAAGAGATACCCAGATAGATTGTCTGAAAAATATGAATTCAAAGTTTTCGATGAAGTCATGCTTGCACCAATGGCGTTGTTTTTCCCTGATGTTTTCACAAAACTGAAATCTGAAAATGATTTCATCAATCAAAAGAAGTCGGTCGATATTTTTACAAATTCAGAAAATGATCCAATATCAACCACCCAAAAGAATTCATTAGAAAAAAGTTTATATTCAAACAAACCAGATTTACAAGTTTTAAAAGAATTGTTAGATTCTGATAATTTTGAAACTGGGGCCAATTCAAATCAACCAACATATGCTGAACTGGATAAATTGATCATTCAAAGTATTGCAAATGCATCCAGATATGATTTTGCCAAATGTAAAAGTTTTTATGAAAATTTGTTGATTGTTGGTGGATCTTCTAAAATTGAACTGTTGGACTTCATACTAACAGATAGAATCAACATATGGAGACCAAAGATTTTAAGTTATTTACAATTTATTGATTTTTTTAAACAATTGGAAATAACAATAGCAAATTTTGAGAAAAAACATGAATTTTCAAAACTTCAACCTGATGATGAAAATTTGAAAACTTTGAAACTTGAACTTGATAATTTGATTGAAAGTGAGTTAGAGAAATTCTTAAGTTCTGCTTCGAACACATTGATAAACATTGAAGTATTGCCTGCTCCTAGAGAAATAGATCCTTCAATATTGACATGGAAAGGTGGTTCTGTTTTTGCAAGATTGAAAATCATGGAAGAATTATGGATCACTCAAAGAGATTGGAACTTGTTGGGAAGTAGAGTGTTACAGCATAAGTTACTTTTCAATTATTGAACTTGTTTTGTATCGTTTATATAAATAAATAAGAAATCATAGATGATCAAAAAAATGAAACGATTAGAATAAACCTTTACTGTACTTCTACAAGTTTACCGCAAATAACATAAATAAGCTAACAATACTAATAGGAAGATAAGTTTGCAGCAACATCACACCTAATCATCTTTCGTTAATACATTCAAATAAAACAAATCCGAAATAGCGGAAACATTTTCTCTCAAGGTATCGGCAGTCAAACTTCGATAATTATCTCTCGTCATAACATCCAACTGGTCATCACGTAATAAATCTTCACTGTGGTACCATGTGTATAAAATTTTTAGAAGTTTCAATTTTCCAATAATAGCCTCTTTATTACCAGGCCCGGTCTTGAAATAATCACGATACTGAGAGAAAGTTGTAATACTTTCAGTGAATTGTGTCAAATCATTCCTTTCAACTTCAGTAAAGTCATTATATGGCAACAATAAAAGCCAATCAATTGCTTCAACTTCAAACGGTCTCCTGCGTTTGCGTTTGGATTGCACAAATGACATTGAGAGGTTCAAACTCATTTCACCAAATTTTCTATCTGTATGTTCCTTTGCTTCCTTGAATCTTTTATCTGCATCTTCCTTTGCTTCCTTGAATCTTTTATCTGCATCTTCCTTTGCTTCCTTGAATCTTTTATCTGCATCTTCCTTTGCTTCCTTGAATCTTTTATCTGCATCTTCCTTTGCATCTTCCTTTGCTTCCTTGAGTGAAGTTTTCAAATCATCCACTTTCTTTACAACATCTGCTAACACCCTCATGATATCATTGCTCTTCTCGATATCAGTTTCCATTTTTTGGGAGCTAGATGTATTGTTAAAGAAGGTTTCGAGTTCGATAGCAATCTCTGATACAGCGTTTTGTTTGGGTAACACGCTTAACAACTGATTGTAAATGTTTAAATATTGAGAATTAGGATTTTCTGATTCCTCGAAGGTTCTTGTGATTGCCTTTATTTGGGATTTGGCCCGAAAACAAGAGTTTAAATCATTCAATTCGAAACGAAAACTCCTATTCTCCTCTATTAACTGTTTGAGCTGCGGATCCAAATCGTTACTAGGTGCCTTGTGAGTGTAAATGATACTATGAATAGCATTTCCCTCAATGGTTTCATACACCTTGAATTTGAACTCCTTGGTTTCAATTGACTTTTTCAATCTAGTTCCTAGGGGTGCTTCCTCCGCCATGTTTATGTGAGATATTTTGAAGAAAAGGAGTCATTACAAAAAGGGGTGAATTTTACATTTATATACTCATTACTTTTGGTGTGGAGTATCTGGGCGGGTACGTTCTTTTAAGAACAAAAGAACAAAAGAACGAAAGAACGAGGGCGTAGAATTTTGAAAAAAAAATTGAGCAGACTGAAGGATAATGAATACGCCTTGGTTTGGATCATGTATGTATCATGTATGCAGCAGCAAGCCTCCAGGTCATATGGGCTCTCTTGCTCATCATCTAGACTTCAATGATATTATATGCCTACTCATTTTCATATTGAAGAGTTCTTGTTATCAAGCTCGTTTACCGGACAAAGATTACAACGCTGTCATTGAAATTCGGCCAATAATCACAATGTACTACCTAATTATTCATATGGTCCTATCCAAGGACCAACAGCCTAGGCCGGGGCCCACCCTGAATGGTTTGAGATTACAAGCCCAATTTCTTTTACTTTTTGTAATAAAGGAGCTTTAATAATAGTACTCACTTTATGAGCAACAGTTATTCGATCACGAACAGTTTGAAATCTATTTTCTCAGTATCTCAGTATCTACTATAAACCAACCTCTTTTATTCCTCCCCAGTGCTCAGGGGTCATAAGTAGTTATCTTCCATGATTTAACAAAAAAAACCGACCCTAGGCAGGATCGAACTGCCGATCTTGCGATTTCAGTTAAAATTAACAGTCGCACGCCTTAACCAGCTTGGCCATAGAGTCTCGGAATGGTGAAAATTTTTGAAATCTGTAGGCATAGCAAAAGTCCGCTATCAATTTTGCACATTTTGCGACCCCCTGCCTTTTTGAGAGTATTTGAAGGTTAATGGAGGTGATATTCTAATATTTGAGACTGAAATACATCGTAATGGTTCATTAACTGAAAACTTCTGCCATTTGGTGAGTATTTAATTGATGTTTTATGTGATTTTCCAATTAATTAAATCCTCCAAATTTTAAAAAATGATGACTCTTGGAAGCCGGGAAGAAGTGCTGGGTTATTGATAATTGCCCAGTCTACCTAGTAGAGTGATACATTCCACATTTTCTTTACATAAATGCTTTGAAACTTTCTAAGTTCTGTTATATAAAGGAGTTTTTCCATCATGAAATAACGAAAATTACAATTTCGAGATTATGACAATGGATGGAGACCGTCTATATGAATCTAACAAGCTACATAAACAAATGAAGTACTAAAACATTCTTTTACTATCCTGTATTCGATAACATTAAATAGAAAAATAAAAAAAAAAAACTTTTAAAAAATGTTCTTTCAAGTTGAAACTAAGGGAATCAATATATTGTTCATTTTTTTACTCTTTTGTTTAGATTGGCACCATTTACTGTTGGTGATGATGTTCCACTAACATCTCTAGTTGGATTCAAAAGAGCATATACTCCTGAATTAGATGGTTGTGATGGAATATGTGTATCAATTGTTGAGGTTTCATTAGAATAAATCTGTTGTTGATGTTGTAACTGATGAGACTTTTGAATATCTAAAATCGAAGAACTTGGAGAGATTGAATCTTTTCTAAGGTTATTCAGATGGCCTGTTGAATTTGAAGTTCTAAGGATATGTTGATGTTGAGGTTGATGAATATGTAATGGCTCTTCATGATCTGGTCTTGGAACGCTTCTTGGTAAATTATCGTAGAAGTTTCTGACTGGATCATCATTAGATTTGCTTCGTTTTCTGATGATCTTTTCATTACCACTTCTCAAAGAATATTGAACATTTGGTGATGTTCCATTGTAAGGAGCTATTCTCTGATCTTTACCAACGTTAGCTTGTTCGACTGAAAGGTTTGGCTGAGGAACAGGGTGTTGTGATTGGTATGGAATTTGATACTTATTCAAGTTGACGTATTGCGGATTGTGTTGATTGTAAACACCATAATCAGGGAAATAGCTTCCTTGACTGACCATAGGTGAAGTAGTATTGGAGTCCAAAATTGAAGGTTGTCCAGAAAGGGAAGATCTATGAACTGATGTATTGGCAGGAGAGGCAGGACCTGGTTGTAGAGGATCATATAAGATGGACATATGTCTTTGCTTTGAGCTTGAAGTGGAAGATTTTCTATCATTGGAAAAAGGATCATGTACTATTTGTGGAGGTTGTTGAGTTTTCTTATTTCCTTGCTGTATGAAATGTATCTGATGCGCAGAAGACTGTCTTGACTGTGGGTATGGATAAGGGTAAGCTACTGGACCAGTAGAATCAGATGGAGATTGAGAGGCGGAAATAGGTTGTTGACTAGGTGATTGTTGTTTTGGTTGATTCAATGAAGGGTTGGGTTGACTGGTTATTGATGATTTGTGAACATTTGGTGCAGCTTGATTTAGTTGATATGAAGGAGCAAAAGAAATTGGAAATTGGTCATGCTCTTTTGAACCAGCTCTTTGTATGATAGAGGCTCTGAATCTAGCAATATCAGACTCAACTTCAGCCAATGATAGTCTGTCATTATTCAATCTTCCGACAGTTGGATGAGATCCAGGTGACGCAAGATCCTCATCATTGATACCTTTGACCTTTGATTGATTATAAGATGAATTTTCCGTGTGTAGGTTCTCTTTGGCATTATTATTGGATGAGTGGATGAATTTTTGTATTATATCAATTAGAAAAACCATATCTAAATTTGTCTTTCTTAAATCTTCGGTGGCATTATCGTATCTCAATTGAAGTCTAGCGTGTTCATGTCTTAATGCTGCTAAATTATGACCTAATTCGGCCAATCTCATATTCAGGATTGGATCCATAGTAGATGCATTATTGCCAGAATCTGTTGTGTTTAAAGATTGCAAATCGGCATATGAGTTTGATCTTTCTGAACCTTCGGTATCAGAGGCATTTGAATCATTATTAGGAGGACACCTTTGTGTCTGTTTGGATGATCTTCTCTTTATTGTTTTTAATCCATCTATATCACCTTTTTTAAAGCTTCCAGAGCTATGTTTAAATTCCCATACTGGGTCATTTCCTGTATTTCCAGCATTACCACCATCACTCACTTTATGAAAACCATACATATTGAGTTGACGAATAAATGAGGCAACATTTGTATGTTTGAAATATTGAGCTAAGACTTTACTGAAATCTTCACCTGGTGTTATCAGAAAACTTTCATTTGAAGGAGACCACCATATTAGATGTTTGAGATCCTCGTCTTCCAGCATATTATAAAGTTTGTGAATGAAAACGGTATGAAGTCCTTTGGTGTTTGTTGGTAAAGCAGACACTTCTTTCTTAGTTTCAGATCTGAGCTTATCATCTTCATCTGTTGGTTTTGAAACATTTTCTGTTTCCTTTTGTGTATAAGGTTTTGTTTTATCGATAGCTGATGAAGTGTTTGAAGTTGTTGATATCACTGCTGGAGGCAACAGCGGTTGCTGAGTAGTGGTTTCCTTACTCATTTGTGAAGGAGAATTTTAATTTCAAAACAACTAAACAACAGTCTTGCAAATAGGCATTTACCAGCGGGTAATGAATAAAAGCAACGATTCAACAGAACGAGTGGGTGTGTATTGAACAAAAGGGTTTGAAATTTGTTGAAAGTTGGATAAAGGTGCCACTTCAGTGATAAAGAGTGAAATAAACAGAGTCAAGTGATAAAGTGGGCGCAAAAGACAGAAATCAGGTGATTTTCGGGCGGTGAGCTGGTCTGTGGCCGTGGAAGCAAGAGCTGTTGTTGTATAGCAAAGCGCTGTTGAGCAGAGTTGTTGTTAACCGCTGTTTCCTACTAATGTTGTGGAAAGGGAATGACTCTGGAACGATCATTGAATGATTTTTTTTTTCTTTTTTGTTTTGACAAGTGAAATTTCCGCATACGAGCGAAATTTTAGAAGGGACGCCCCGCCTAAACGGTTTTCTTGCTGGGCGCACCAGCTCTTATCCTACGAGAACGTTGCAGGCGGGCGACTGCACGGGCGTGAAACTTGGGCTGATTGTCCTTTTGGAGTCGCTGCAGACTCGTGTAGAGCCGCTAGAACTTAGGGCCACGCTCCTCAGAGGCTCCGTCTAGCCCCTTTACAGGCAAGCTAGCGGTGTGTGGGTTTTTCCCTTCCCTTGAAGGGTTTCAGAAAAAGTCCTTTTCGTCCCCTACTGCCACACACTGCATAACGATCACACAACAATGAACTACGCATTCACAGACCCGAACAGCCAGTGGCTGAACCAGCAGCAGCTCTTCAACCAGCCGCAACTCGTGGGGTTCAACGACCACCCTTTGACGCCCCAGACTCTCAACCAAACGAAAGAGGACTGCCAACTCATGGAAAATCAATTGTTCAACGAGTTCAGTTCTGGAATCAAGCAAGAAGATTTGAACTTGATGTCCGCGGAAAGTTATGGGGTCCAGTCTAATAGCTCAGACAGCTCCCCTTCTGCTATCTTGAACAATGTTCCTCTTTCGAACGTTGAACTTGACAAAATAAATACCACAATTGAAAGCAATCTAGACAATGAAAAATTAAGTGAAGAGGAGTTGGCTAGTAGAAGAAAAGCACAAAATAGAGCAGCACAAAGAGCCTTCAGAGAGAGAAAAGAAATGAAATTAAAAGAGCTAAGAGATCAACTTGATCAGTCTGAAAGTGATAAAGCCAAGTTGTTATTGGAGTTGGAAGAATTGAAAAAACAAAACATTGTCATCTCAACCGAGAACAAATTACTATTAGACAATAACAGTAAACCTGTTAAATTAGCAAACGATTTCAAGAACGATGGATCCCGCCTTGCAGCTCACAATAACACTAATTTCTCTTTTCCTGAAAAATCACCAGAAACTGCTTTAGACCAAGAAAAATATTTCTCCTCACCAAATCAACTATCAGACCCAAAAATTCCATATGAATTCAAGAGACTAACGATTCCTGAAGTTTGGGATTATTTAATCCTTAAAAGTGAATCATTGGATTTCGAAGTTAACGACATTATGGATCAAATAAAAGGTATGGAAGTTTGCCATGAGCGTGGTCCTGCTTACCCATTGCCTGCTATCGATGAAATCATCCATAGAGCAGGTCAGTGATTTTCTCGTTTGGTTTATCTGTTTGTTTTTATCTTTTTGTTCCTCAAAAATAGTTGGTATGACACGGTTTCTTAAGTCGATTTATTCTTGTTTTCATTATTCTTTTTTTTTTCTTTCTGGTGTATACAATTTTGGTACTGTTCAAATTTTTTTATCACTGCTTAGTACTTACATGGAAGTTTACGTATGAGAGACGAACTCTCAGCAGGTTTTTAACGCATTCAATACTTATAATTTATTTTTTTAACTTTTTTCATTGGATATCTGTAGACTTTACTCAATAAAGGTAGATGACATGAAAATTAAATCAAATTTGCAGAGTATAGTAATCTCCCTCCTCCAAAGTTTCTCAAAGCTTTATGTCTCTTCTGTACATTTTGTAATCTTCTCCAAGCTTCAGTTATATGGGCTGGAGACAATGGCTTAGTGGCTTCATCTGGACCATCAAATAATCTTTTTCTTCTATTAGGAAGACCACTAGCCTGTTTAGTTGCAGAGTTCTTCTGTAAATTTGATTCTTCCTGTTTGACAATCAAGGCCTCTTCAGTTAAAGAACACACTATCTCAAACGTGAGAAATCCTAATATATCAACAACATCATCACTTGGTTTACCATCTGTTAAAGATGCAAAACCAGCCCAATCTCTAAATCTTCTACCTTTTCTGAATGTGAATGACGCTTGTCTACACTCGGACCAGTGAACATACTCCTCTTTAGTCATGTTTTTAGTACGATCATCTGCCATCTTCAGACGTTTCAGTGAGGCTAACGTTGCTTCCCTTTCGGAATCATCCAATTCATCATTATCATCCTCCAGTGGTTGTTCACTAAACATGAACTGTAACTCCCAGGGAAGTCGTATTTGTGATTTCTTCATTTTCATTAGATCAGCACCCCCACCACTCTTACCTCCTGGTCCATTCGTATTCTGTGACATTGCAGTATCATCAATCAGGTCAGCACCTTCAACACCTCCAGCTTCTTGATCTTTTGCATTCTTACGAACATCTTTCCAAGAGAGATATGTTCTCAATCTATTGACTTTGGCCTTATCTGTTCTGATCAAGAATATCACATCCTCAGGAGCTATAGACTTAGACCCTCTGGAATTAGCAGCAGCTGTAGCCTGTACTAAAATCTCAACAACTTGTCCTCTCACAATATCTTCAATAAGCCATGTCGTCTCAACTGGTGGATCTATCGTCTCACCACTGACGAACATCATCTGTTGAATCTCAACACGGTACTTATACTTCTCGGAGCTCTGGTTCATTTTGGATGCGGCAGTGTTGATATTGTGGTTGTATTCACATATAAGTTTATTCAGTTAAATAAAAAATCCAAAATACTCATTTCTCTCTTCTAACATATTGACACTTAAAACATCCAAACATTATCACCAACTCATTAAACCAACTACACTTCTAGGATATGGGCACAGTTGTAGAGAATGAAGATCAGTTGGACTTCGATGTTCCAAATCAATCTAATGTCCTTGAATTGTCCAATGCGTTTAGTCCTATTTCTAAAAATGCGCTTGTAATACTGAACCAAGAGATAACACTAAAGAAGAGTTCGTTCCTCAATATTTGGACCCAATATGATGTTAAAGTCTGTGCTGATGGTGGTGCCAATCGACTCTTTGACTTTTTCGAAACTGATGAAGAGAGGGAGAAATATATTCCCCATTACATTGTTGGTGATTTGGACTCATTGTCTTCTGATATTAAACAATGGTACAAATTACACAATGTAGTGATATTGGAACAACAAACGCAATATGCAAGTGACTTAATGAAAGCATTGGACCTGATAGATATTTATCATTCCTCTGGCCCAGATCAATTGAAAAACGTCGATACATACGATGGATTGATTAAAGTACATGATGAACTTGTCAAAAAACCAGAAGGTATACAAATATTATTGATTGGCGCATTGGATGGAAGATTTGACCATACTGTACAGTCCATAAGTATCTTGTTGAAAAAATCTTTGCAAAGACCCACTAATGCGTTATACTTCATATCAAACACAGACTTGGTGTTTAATGTACCAAAAGGTTTGAATTATATCAACTATGAGAAAACCCAGTCGCTATTCCATGGTTCCAACACCGGACTATTGCCACTCGGAGAAGAGATCACATTGTCCACAAAAGGATTGAAGTGGGACGTACATAATTGGAAGAGCTCTCTGTACACTTCTGTCAGTAGTAGTAATAGACTTGTTGGTATAAATGGAGTTGTTGTGGAAACAGATAAGCCATTTGTGATGAGCATTGAGTTTGATTTTAGTAAACTTGGGTGAACTAATGATAGTTATGCATATGGAATTGAAACATTATCTGACTCTGTAGTTATTGTCGCGTGAAGGTGAACTTTCTCTTTTTCTATCATCCACTTCCTTTCCTGTTGATCTGTCAATCTTTTTGATAGGATTGTAGTATTTATCACCCGAATTTGCACCATCAGGAAGTTGTTTCGCACCCAGTCCCAAGTATCGACCTCTTTGAACTGTAATCTCTTTCTTCTCCTTTGAAGTTTTGTTGTCATCCTCACTCCATCCCATTCCTCTTAACATTGCAGCACCAAAATCTTCAACTGGGATCTCTTCATATTCTTCCAAGGTGGAAATATCAGGCCTTTTTGCAACATCAGCTTGGAAATTGTCTGAATCTTTCTTCACTAGGGATAAAGATTCTTTCTTCATATCATTTGACGTTGTATCGTCTTTCTCCAGATAATTAATACCATACTCTAACTTCTTGCTTTCATCAACACTGCTGGAAACTGATGGTTGAGGGTTGAATCTCTCTTTTGAAATCTTTTTCCAGTCCTTATTACCGGCATTCGGTATCACCAAAGGTCCCTTTGGTGTCTCTGGTCCTGATGTTTTATCGTATGCACCACTATTTTGGTCAAAAGTGTCTATCTTTACCTCTTTGACATCATCATCTTCTTCATTAGTTCCAAAAGCTGATTTTTTCGGCTGCTTATTCAAAGATTTAGTTGTGCTTTTTTTGATTGAGAATCCACTGAACCCCGTTGTTTTGGTTTCTTTCTTCTTCAGAGAGAATCCCACCATTATTGGTATGAAACTCTCTAAAATCTTTAGAAAGTCATCAGGAACAAAAAAAAAAAGAAACAATTCGGAGGGATTGGCATCTTCACCTTCAAAAAAGTAAACAAAGCCTCTACTTGACGAATCCTTTGTTTTTGTCCATTATATATTGGATGGTTGATGAGGATAAACCTTCTTTATAGTGGTCTCAGAGGACCTCGGCAGTTATATGGCTTAAGTCATCCACAATGTTTCAAGTTACGTTTCTCCACATACAATAGTCTACGAAATGATAAAAAAGAAGACACTGAACCACCACAGATACAGAAGAGTTATCTCAAAGAAGTCAAAGAACAAATTAAGCCTCATTTGGAAACAGCCAATCAGTTCTATCAGAAAACTACAAAACAGATCGATAATGTAATAGTACCTTTAAAGTTTCACATGAATAAAGCTAGAGATGCAATAAAGGAAGCAAATGAAAAACTAGAACAACAAGAGAAAGAAAGTGCCAATTATACTTTCAATGAAGATTTTACGCAACATTCTGGAAACAAAGAGGTAAGTAAAATCAAAGGGTTGCCTTCAGATAGAGAAAGACGAAGAAAAAGATGGGCAAAAAAATTAGAGTTTTATATTGACTCATTACAAGAGACGATATTCACTGCAACTCGTGCTTTAAACGATGTTACTGGATACTCTTCAATTCAAAAGTTAAGAAGTTCAATTGAAGCGTTGGAGAAAGAATTAGAAAGAGCCAAAGAAAACTTCAAGTTAACGAAAATTGGGTACAGTGATGCCATAAAGTTAAGATCTGAAACACAAGGTGAAGTAAATGAATTGCTGAAAAGAAAAGCATCTTGGTCTGCAACGGATCTGGAAAATTTTACTAAATTGTTCAAGCTTGATCATGAAAATGCATTGAAAGAAGAAAATGCCAAAATTGAAATGGAAAAAGCAGAGATCTTAGAAGCAGAATTACAAGATAAGTTATCCAATGCGATTCTTACACGTTACCATGAAGAACAGATTTGGTCAGATAAGATTAGAAGAACTTCAACATGGGGTACTTTTGGTTTGATGGGAATTAACATACTGCTATTCCTAGTTTTCCAATTGGCTTTAGAACCTTGGAAGAGAAGGAGGTTGGTTGGAAATTTTGAAGAAAGGGTACAAAAGGCTTTGGAAGCCAACTCTTTACAACAAAATGAAAGATTGGATATCATGAGTGAGAAAGTTGAAGCATTGAAGCAAAGTGATAGATTACCTGCTCTACAAGAAAGACAGGAATCTGAGATCGATGAGGAACAAATAGAAGTAATAGAACCACCTAAAATCAGAAGCCTTCCATATCCAACACCACAATCACCTAATTGGGCCTCTAAGTTGAGATCTTTTTTCCGAAACGTGATTCAACCATTTGTTGAACCTTTTCATTTGTTGTTTTACCACAATTATGAAAAACTTCAGATAAATAAAATCGAGATTGTTTCCATCACATCACTCAGTCTGGGACTGGGTCTCGTTGTTGGATCCATTATCACGACACTCCTCGGATAGAATTAATGAATATCTTGTAAATAATAGTGTGAAATGAATAAATTATGTACACATCCCTACACCTCTAAGTTCTGTGTTTACAAATCTCGATTAAATTTCGGTGGCCAATTTTTGTTCTCCAAACAAATCAAAATTCAAATCCGTAATTGCTGTTCCCTACGCCGGTTCAATTGACTTCTGACAAGATGGAAGAACTAGGAATAAATCCAACTACCACTAAGCCGATAATCAAGTCAAAGCTCGACGCTCTTTTCATAAACAGCAACGACATTAACAACACTAAGGAATCAGATGTCTATCTGAAGCTGAAGAAACTAGAAAAGGAGAAAGGACTCCTCGCTTTACAAGAAGAATATGTCAAAGATGAGCATCGTCACTTGAAACGTGAACTTGTGAGAGCCCAAGAAGAAGTTAAAAGAATTCAGTCAGTGCCCTTAGTTATTGGACAATTTCTTGAACCTATTGATCAAAGTGTTGGTATTGTATCATCAACTACAGGTTCCAATTATGTTGTCAAAATTCTTTCAACTTTAGACAGAGAACTCTTAAAACCATCAGCCTCTGTTGCTTTACATCGTCATTCAAATGCTTTAGTCGATATATTACCACCTGAAGCCGATTCCAGTATTGCTATTCTAGGTGAAGGGGAAAAACCAGATGTCACATTTGCCGATGTTGGTGGTTTAGATATGCAAAAACAAGAAATCAGAGAAGCTGTGGAACTTCCTTTGACACAGGCCGAATTATATAAACAAATTGGTATCGATCCTCCAAGGGGTGTCTTGTTGTATGGGCCACCAGGTACCGGTAAGACCATGTTGGTCAAAGCTGTGGCTAACAGTTCTACTGCAGCATTCATTAGAGTTAATGGATCTGAATTTGTGCAAAAATATTTAGGTGAAGGTTCAAGAATGGTCCGTGATGTTTTCAGATTAGCTAGAGAGAATGCTCCATCTATTATTTTCATTGATGAAATTGATGCAATTGCCACAAAACGTTTTGATGCACAAACTGGTGCTGATCGTGAAGTCCAACGTATTTTATTAGAATTGTTGAATCAAATGGATGGTTTTGATCAATCATTAAATGTTAAAGTTATTATGGCCACAAATAGAGCTGATACACTAGATCCTGCCTTGTTAAGACCTGGTCGTTTAGATAGAAAAATTGAATTCCCATCCCTAAGGGATAGAAGAGAGCGTCGTTTGATTTTCACAACAATTGCTTCCAAGATGTCACTATCACCAGAAGTGGATTTAGATTCATTGATTATCAGAAATGATCCTCTATCAGGTGCCATTATCGCGGCTATCATGCAAGAAGCAGGTCTAAGAGCCGTCAGAAAGAACAGATATGTCATTTTACAAAGTGATTTAGAAGAAGCCTACACAGCACAAGTTAAAACTGAAAGTGAAGTTGATAAATTTGAATTTTATAAATAATCAGATAAATCAATTTAACAAACACAAATCATTGGAAATCATAATAATTGGTAGACTCTGTAAATATCTATTCCTGGATAGAATGTTCGTATATCTTCAACATCAAAATGATCCATGTCTAAATGAAGGCTTGATCCCCAGACGTTTTCAAACTTGAAGGTTTGATTCATTGATTCCAGTAATGGTATAGATGAACGTGAAGTGACCAAGAACAAATCAGACGCATTTTGGAAATTGTTAATTTGTGTAGTCAAGTCTTGTACGCTCATCCCCATCAAATCAATAACCTCGTTTTCCAGTTTGGTTTGATCCCCTAACAGCCAAGTTGGCGGTGAATATGTCTTCCACCACAGTTGAGTACTATTTTCAAGATTCATATGCTTTAACTCATACAAGGCTTCAATGACTCCTCTCTGGTGTAATGATCCCATGAGAATTCCTAATACAATATTGAAACCACACCATGCTCTCAGTATCCATTCCACTGTCTTTGGACTACCAAAATTAGTGAAATCACAACATATAAAAATCAAAGGAACAATAGGAGTCAGAAATCTGACTTCTTGATGAGGGACAAATGATAGAGTAACTAGTCCTGAAATTATTGAAAGATATGGGACTTCTGTTTTGTGATGGTTTCTGAATATGAATGGAATAAGGACTGGACCGATGAGTTGAGGCAAGTTTATCAAGATATGAGTGTATCTTGGATGGATGCCATGTTTTGCCAAATTATCTCTGTTGCTATTGTAAAGTAGATTGTTCAAAGGAGTAATCACGAAAGATTCAGACTCAAACAAGGTTGTATCGATTCTAATCAATATAAATGAGACAATGGCAAATGTGACAATGAATAATAAAGCTGATGATTTAAATCTCCAATAATGGCTAATTAATCTAAGTCCTGGGATGAGCAAAAATCCAAAAAATGTGACTCTATTGAATAAACCAACACTGCAAATTATACCTAGAATAAAGTGCAGAAGATAATTCGGTTTTTGTGTTTTCGATGTGATCTGTAAATGTATCAATGACAAGGCAATAAGTAACAGCTGTGTTTCTATAGAGTTTGAGAATGTGTGTGATTGGTATGTCCATGTTGTGTATGATGTATATATGAGAAACATTGCTTTTGTATTCTCCTGTCTAGTTTTGCATAGTATTCTAGTTGCAATTTGTGACACAATGAAGAACGTTAGGGCCAATTGAATTCTTGCAAGATACATCAGAGTCAATGGCTCTATAGAGAATATCTTGTTAACCCATATCAATGGCCCATATATGAGATATAGTACAGCATAGCTTCTATTTGGAGAAGATTGATCAAACTCCCACGTCGTATTGGGATAGTAACCTATTGTTATATGTTAGTATTGATCAGATATCGGATCAAGTGAATCACTTACCAGTCAATGCCTGTAGGGACTGGAAATGCTCATCTGGATGGATGTAAGACGGCTGTAGAGCGAAGAATGCAGCTGCTAAGTAGCTGAGATAGTGAACAGCTCTCCAGTTTGTCATTGCTAGCTAAAACAGGAAGATTGGTTCTAATAATCAAATCAATTCTCAATATAGCTCATCAAGATATTTCGGTAAGGCCACTCATAAGCTGAACAAAAAATTATTGAAAAATCAAAACAAACTGGCTGAACAAAATTGACACTTGAAAGTCGAAAGCAGATCATGGAGAGACAAATCATTCTGGACGCCTTGTCGGGCAGTTTGGATCCGAATCCACAGGTCAGAAAGCAGTCGGAAGAGCGACTAGCCGGGTTCGAGGAGCAGCCGGGATTCACCGTCTATTGTTTGCAGTTGGCTGTTGACGAGCAGATACCACAATCACAGAGAAGTTCTGCTGCAATCTTCTTCAAAAACAGAATCATGAGTTACTGGAACTCCAACACTAAAAGAGCCATCACCCCTGATGAACAAACGCATATCAAAGACCAGTTAATTGGAAGTTTATTGAAATCATACAATGATACGCATGTTAGACCACAGTTGACCGTTGCAGTGAGAGGAATATTGAGTAAACGTAATTGGTTCTTAAATGAGCCTATTCTCCAGCTATTGAACTCAAAATCTGACCCTACACATACTTATACCGGTCTTCTTTTATTATATGAAGCAACCAGAGCTCTAAGATACACTTATGAAGAAAGACAACAAATTGATTCATACATTTCCCAAACATTTCCAATTTTAGAAAACATTGCATCTGAAGTGATGGGAAAAGATGACTACTACTCCGGTGAACTGTTATACCTCATACTGAAAATCTTCAGATATAGTACATTAAGTGCATTGCCTCAATATTTCTACGATGTTAACAAATTGTCTGTTTGGATATCAATTCATCTATCAACTGTTCAAAGAAATGTACCAGAAAAAGTTTTGGAATTAGAACCATCTGACAGAGCACTTGATAAAAGAATCAAATGTTTTAAATGGGGGTTTGGAAATCTTCAGAAATTCTACTCAAAATATGTCATGCCATCTAAACAACCTAACTCTGACTTCATTGATTATTTCAACAAAAACTATGTTCCAGAAATCTTGAAAGTATATTTTCCAATTATTGAAAAATGGAGTGGTGGTTTTTGGTTAAGTGACTTCTCTTTGTTCAATCTCATGTCATTCATTGAGAAATGCATAATATCACCAGCAGCATGGGATTACATCAAACCGCATTATGAAATTATTTTGAGACATCTAATTTTTCCTTCTTTATGTCAAGATAGTTTGGAATTATATGAAGATGATCCTGAAGAGTATGTCAGAAGATATTTCGACATCAACAGAGAGTCTAATACAGCAGATGTTGCTGCTGTTGATGTGTTGTTTGTAACATCACATCACAGATTTGAAGAACTTCCTATCATAATTTCACTTTTGAACGAAATATTCACTAATTACAATAATGGAACCGAACAAGGTGCTTTGAAACTTGAAGGTGGTCTTAGAATTTTGAGTTCAATTTCTATATCATTGGAGAAAGAAGAATCACCAGTTAAAAATCAAATTGACCAAATCATTGACAGTTTTGTCGTTCCTCAACTCTCAAGTAAGTTTGAATTTTTGAGAGCAAGATCATGTGAAACAATTTCAATCCTTGCACGCAAGTTTGAAGATAAAAACATCCTTTCAAAAGTTTTTCAAGCTGTTTATGAAAACTTCAAGAATGAGGACTCATTACCAATCCAAATTGAAGCTGCAGAAGCTTTGAAAGTTTTGATTTTGGACCCATTGGTCACCAGCACTCTTTCAAATGAAGTTCCAACCATAATGCAAAAACTACTAAACTTATCCAAGGCATCTGAAATTGACACTGTTGGGGAAGTCATGGAGGCATTTGTTGAGCAATTTCCTACTGAAATTGAACCATTTGCAGCTGAACTTGGCCAAAACTTAGCAGATCAATTCATCACAATTGCCACTGAACTTCTTGAAATGCAGTCCTCTGGAAGACAGTCAAATGATAGTTCAGAATCAGATAAGGAATATCAAGCTGTTGGTTATCTAAACACTATGACCACCATGATCATTTCAATGAACAAGAATGATTTTGAGCCTGTTTTCGCTCCAGTTTTGTTCTTTGTTATAAACAACGCAGCTGTTCAATTTTTAGGCGAGGTAATGGAAATGGCAGAAAGTCTTACTTTGGCAAAGAAATCAGTCTCACAAATAATGTGGGGTGTTTTCCAAGAGACTATTAACACTTTTGACACTTTTGCAATTGAATACTTTGAGTACTACGTCCCATTTTATGAAAATATTGTGACTTTTGGATTCAAAGGTTTAGACAAAAATTCACCACAAGTTGAGTTGTTCACTAAGACATTGTCTAACTTAGTGTCCTCGCCATACACATGTGACGCTTCTTTAGTATTGATTGAGTATCAAGCATTAGCCTTGAAAGACGTTGATGAACCACTTTTGACATTTGTCCTTCAGAATATAGTAACTGAAGGTGTTTCTTCATTTGGAGTTGTCAAAGTAGTTTTAGCATCACTTTATGTTAATCCAACCAAAACTCTACAAATCCTTGAGACAAGAGGCGAAACTGTCAGAATATTACAGATATGGTTTAATTTGGCAACTCATTTTGAAAACGTTTATGGACTCAAGTTACAAATTCTTTCATTATTATCCATCTTATCATTGCCTCAATTACCACCATCTCTTCAATCTGTTATTCCTCAATTGGCAGATAAGTTGACCTATTCCATAGAGAGACTTCCACTTGCAATGAAGAAAAGACAAAATATTCTTACTGGAGATTACGCTGAAGTTTCAGAAGCACTTGAAAATGAAGAAGGTTTTGGTGACGATTTTGATGAAGCTTTCAAAGAAACTCCATTGGATGAACTCAACATTTTCTTGGAAGTCAAGAAATCATTGTTAAACATTCAATCAATCGCTCCTTCTACACATGAAATCATTTTCCAAACACTTACTCCACCAAGACAAGAAGTCATTAATGGAATTTTGGCTTTGAATGCATAGTTTATATAATTCAAAAGTTTCAAACTGCATCGTAATTATGTGTTAATGTACATAGAATTCAGTGACATTTCTTGACTGTAGGAATTGGCTAATATACATAATAATTAAAAACCTAAAACAGATAGCGCTTCATGATAAATAGGACCTAAACGATTGGTTGTTTTCAATGATTATTTCGTGAACACATTAAGGAGAAAGAGTCTTTATAGTTTTATTTTTTTTCTTGTTTTCTTTCATATTACTCTTGCTTTATTGGAGTCTCTTCTTGCTTTATTGGATTTTCATCAGCACTTGCACCACTTGATGAAGGACCTTGATTTTGTAATCTTGAACGAGATTGACGGAATAACTCCTCTTGTTGTCTCAGTAGTTCTTCTTCTGAAAATCCAGAATTTTGAAATTTGTTATTTTTTCTCTCTCTTCCCTTTAGGGACTCACGATGTTCAACAAGAACTTTTTCAATAGGTGCAATATAATCGACAAATCCGAGTTCTTGTAATGCTTTAACAACATGATCGGATGCAATAGTTTTCTTGGTCTCTTGTTCTGCAATTTCATTAGATTGATCAGATAAAATCATAATGAATTCAATACAACATTCAATAACAACATCTCTGGCCTCCTTTGAAAACGTCAAATCTGAAGGCAGTATCTCACTAATGATTTTCTGTACCGTGGCTTTAGGAAGACTCAGATCTTCAGATCCACTGCTACTGAATTCAGACATTTTATAACAACAAACTACCAATTAATTCTTTAAATCTTTTCAAATAAAAGCACAAACTTTTAGATGTAAACAAACAAAAAAAAAAATGTTCTTCATTCCGAGGGTGTGAGTTCCGGTAATATGGTAGGGCCAGCATCCATTTTTCTTTTTTTTATTTTTTTTTTTTTTCGTACAGAAAATTTTATAAAGATCTCATCGCATTGTAAATAGAGCATTTAGGTCCATTTATCTTATTGCTTTTTCCAATTTAGCATTTCCATTCATTTGCATATATAATGGCTAAACTTCTGGCCAACTCTTCGTTTGACCCAAGTGGTAACCATTACACTTCAGTTGTAACTGCCCTTGATACGCATAAGATCAGAACCCAATCCACTAATCAATCATCATCATTGGCTAATGCGTTTGCTCTTGAGAAAGGTAATAAAGTCACTAGTGTTTCATGGTCCTTGTCACCAGATGTGGATGCCAAGGCAACTATAGGCAAGAAGAAAAGAAGGAGATCATCTTTAGCACAACAACAGTTTATTTTAGAGAATCAATTAATTTCAATAGGTTTGAATAAAGGTTCAATTTTACAATATTCACCATCTGCGAATCAAGTTATTGGTAAGCTTGAGAATCCAAATGCATCATCTATTAACGATTATTATTTTTCATCATTGACAGGTTCAGGTTGGTCAGTTGATGTTTCACAAAATATAATTGAATGGGATTTAATTCTATTTAAACCAAAATCACAATTTAAATTCAAAGAACCAATTAATTTAATAAGAGTTATTGAATATCAAGATAAACCACATCTTTTACTTGCATCACATAGCGTTTTCCTATTAGACATTTCAACTCAAGAAGTTGTTAAAACGTTTCCTGGTCATATATCTACCATTCATTCATTATTACCATTAGATGATGGTGAAAGTTTCATAACATCAGCTTCAAGTGATAGATTTATTAATCTTTATGAATTGAATGGGAACTCCTCGGTTTTTGTCACTCAAAGTAATGTGTTAAGTGTGGAATATAATCATGGAATTATATCAGCAACTACAGAAGATGGATTTTTAGAAATTTTTAAAGATGTTTTAAATAAACCAGATCAAACACAAACATCAGTTAAATCAAATAAAAGAAAAATTCAACAATCCAAACAATCAGATTTCAAAATTGAATTAAAACGTCCAAATTCTGAACCTATTAAGATTCAAGATTCTTTTATCGGTACTGAATTCATAATAATTACATGGTTAGAAAGTTCAAATATCCCATATTTCGAAAAGATAAAGATTAATGAATTAACTTCAAACACAATCATAACAAAAGATGTTCCAAAAATCGTTTCTAAAGATCATTCACTTTTTGGTAAAGATTTAGCAGCACCACAAGCATATCGTGAACATGCAGCTATTGTTTCCACTGGTGATAATCTTCAGAATTTAGACAATAAAGAAATTGATGAAGATGCTGAAAATGAAACAGATGATGCTGATGCTGGTGAAGGACCATCATTAGCTGAAAAGATGGAGTTGTTAAAAGTTGAGAATACTTTACCTAAAAAGAAGATTGGGAAAGCAACAACTGGTTCTTTAGTTGTTATTTTAACTCAAGCATTAAGATCAAGTGATCATTCATTATTGGATACTGTTTTGAATAACAGAAATGAAAAAGTTTTGAGAAGTACTATTGAAAGATTAGATACTTCAAATGCTGTTATTTTATTAGAAAGATTAGCAGAACGTATTGCAAGAAATACTAATCGTCAAGGACATTTAAACATTTGGGTTAAATGGGTAATGATCATTCATGGTGGTTATTTGATTAGTATTCCTAATTTATCCAAATCATTGTCTTCATTGCATTCAACTTTAACTAAAAGAGCAAACACATTACCAAGATTGTTAGAAGTACAAGGTAGACTTGATCTTTTATATTCACAATTTGAATCCAACAAAGCCAATAAAGAGTTGCAAGAACAAGAATATAATGATTCTGATGATTCTGATGTTGAATATATTGAAGAATTGGATGGAAATGAATCAGATGAAGAAGAATTAATCGATAGTGATGAAGCTGACGAAATCTTGATTGGAGAAGAAGATGATTATATGGAAATTGATAGTGATGAAGATTCAGGTATTGTTGAAACTTTAGAAGATGGTGAATTGGATGATGAAGTTGGTTTCAGTGATGAAGAAGTGAATGGAATTGAAGAAAGTGAGAGTGAAGATGAAGAAGAACAATTAAGAGAAAGAATTGCAAAATTAAAAGCAAAACAGGATAAACGTAAATCTAAATGATTAGAAACGATATCTTTACAAAAAATGTCAATAAATATTTAGATGAAAGCATTTTATTCTGTTGTAGTTTGAATTTGTTATTCTCCATCAATGATGATAGTTGGTTCAATTTTACTGAAATTTTCGAAATATGACTTGTACAACTTAATTGCCTTTTCAATATCTGCACTGCTTGAAGTTTCTCTGATAGAATGCATACTCAAAACACCATTACCTAAGTCCAAGGTTCTAATACCTGTTTTGGAAGCAAGAATTGGACCAATTGTGGAACCACAAGGTGATGCATTTTGAACAACAAACAATTGCAATGGAACTTCTGCAAGTTTACCAATCTCTTTCAATAAGACAATACCAGGAGAATTAGTGACATATCTTTGATTAGCATTGATCTTAATAACTGGGCCTTCACCTAATTTTGGTTTATGATTTGATTCATACTTGTTGGTATAGTTTGGATGAACACCATGAGCGACATCTGAAGACAAAAAGAATGATTTGGCGGAACTTTCAAGAATTCTTGATTTTGTATCTGCTGGTTCTTTATCATCACCAGTTAACCCAGTGATTCTGTCTAAAATGTTTGGTAAGAAGTTAGAATCTGCACCTTGAGCTGAAGCAGATCCAATTTCTTCATGGTCAAATAATGAAACCAATTGAATACCAGATTCGTTTTTCAAAATCTCATCAGTAGAGGCTTGAATCAAACCTTCAATTGCTGTATAACAAGAAGTCAAGTTGTCTAATCTACCAGAGAAAATAAACTCATCATTCAACCCACCAATTGTAGCAGGTTTATTATCATACAAGATCAATTCAAAATCTTCAATTGCATCAGTAGAAACATCAGCTTCTGAAGCAATCAAGTCCACTAATTGAGAATTGTGTCTCTGAACGACTGAATTCAAAGATTGGAATTCTGAAGCGGATAACTGAGAGTCTTCATTTGAACAACAACCGCCCTTGTCTTGATGTTTTTCTTCAGCGTTTTTCTTCTCAACTGCATTGTCTAAGCCTGCAATTGGTAACAATTGGGTCTCTTTGTTGAATTCAAACTTAGTATTGACATCACGATCCAAATGAATAGCCAATGTTGGGATCTTCAACAATGGTTTGTTGATGTTGATGAGCTTTGGAACAAATTTACCATCCTTTTTAACAATAACTCTTCCTGCTAAACTCAAGTCAGAGTCGAACCAGCTGTGCCAGATCCCACCACCGTAAGTCTCGACACCGATCTGGATGAAGCCCTCACTATTTCTCTTAGACACCGGTTTGATTCTCAGCGTTGGCGAGTCAGTGTGTGCACCCACTATTGAAACACCGTTACCGGGCGCCCACTTTCTGCCCACCGTGAATGCAATGATTGAGGAACCGTTCCTTGTGACAAAATACTTCCCTCCCCGTTGGAAGCGCCCACCCCAGTGGACTCGCTCTGAAAGCTCACTGAATCCCTGCTGGACCAGGAGCCTCTTCACAGCGTCAACGGCGTGGTACGGGGTCGGCGCCGCGTTCAGAAACGCAACGAAGTCTGCCGCCGGGCTGATTAGTACGTAATCGTCCAATGAAACACCGTCGGACTCACCGTTGGCATAGAAGGCCGATTTAGACATTTCTGGTTTTACAAGGGGAGATTTTCTTGATTGTGTCTCTGTTTTATTTATCTCTCGGCTCTTGCCGGAAAAATGAAAATCTGTGCTGACATAATTTGGTGTCTGGTTTTTGGTTTGTTTGTCTATTTAAATGCGATGAGCTTTCACCAAAAAAAAAATTATTCTTTTCTTCTGGAACACTTCCCACTAACTTCACTGCAAGATGGCCGGCCACGACGAAGAACCAGACAACAAGATGTACATCTCGTACAACCACATCCACCAGCTCATCCAGGAGAACGCACCAAAGCTCAAGAAGTTCAACCCAGATCTTCTTGTCTGCTTAGCTGGTGGTGGACTCGTGCCTACCAGATTCGTTAGAACCTTCTTGAAAGAGAAAGGTAAACCAAACGTTAGAATCATGTCCGTTGTCCTCTCTTTGTACGAAGACGTTGCCGGTATCTCCACCGCCCCAGAACAAATCGGTAACCAAGTCATTCGTACCCAATGGTTGGACTACACTTCCACCGATTTCACTTTAATCGGTAGAAGAATCTTGATTGTTGATGAAGTTGATGACACTAGAACTACTTTAAACTACGCCGTCACTGAATTACAAAAAGATTTAGAAGAACAGTGTAAAGCTAAAGGCATCACCGTTGAAGAATCAGGCACTGAATTCGGTGTCTTTGTTCTTCACAATAAATTGAAACCAAAGAGAGCTCAACTCCCTGCAAACGTCTATGATAACAACTACATCGCTGCAAGAGAAGTCCCAGACATCTGGATCGCATACCCATGGGAGTCAAACGATATCGTCTACCACACAGAGAAAGCCATCGAGCAAGGTAACGACATCTTCTTGAAATCAACAACCTCTTAATGTTTTTTTATACAACCTGGTTCGATTTGATATAATTTTTTTTTGATACTATAAAAAAAAATGCCATTTGTAGTTAAACGTTAAACCACAAGGCGTTTTTTTGTATCGCTCTTTAAAGACACACTAATATGACTAAAATACCTATTTGGCTAGATTGTGATCCTGGCCATGACGATGCAGTAGCCATCTTACTCTCATTGTTCAATCCGAAATTCGAATTAGTTGCAATTTCAACAACTTATGGAAACACCTCGATTGAGAACTCCACATATAACGCACTTTCACTACTCACACTTCTACACAAAGAACACTCAATTCCCGTATACTCAGGTGCTTCAATACCGCTGGAAAAACAGGTGGAATACGCCCCGGATATTCATGGTAAAAGTGGATTAGATGGTACTGATGGTTTACCGGTTCCTAAAGTGAAATCACAAATAGAAATCGATGATACTAAAAGCTTAAACAAGGCAATTTGGGAAGCTGTTCAACATCATGATAACGATCTATGTATAGTGGCAGTGGGACCTTTGACTAACATGGCTAAATTCTTTACAGAGTACCCACAAGCTAAAGAGAAGATAAAGAGATTATCAATAATGGGTGGTGCATTTGGTGATGTTAACAATAAAGGTCAAAGTGAATTCAATATATGGTGTGATCCAAAGGCAACTAATATGATTCTTGAAGATGAAGTATTATCAACAAAAACTATACTTGCACCATTAAACGTCACACATACTGTTCTATGCACTGCTGATATTCAATCAAAGATGCTTACTGGTTCATTGGGGAAAACCAAGTTAAGAAAGACATTTCATGAATTGATGACATTCTTTGCAGAATCATATGCAGAAAGACAACAATTTAAAGCTGGACCTCCTGTTCATGATCCAGTGGCGGTATATGCACTGTTACAACTAGACAGTGGGATTGAAGACCTTGGAATCGTTTCTAAAAGTTATAAGATCCATTGTATTGAAGATCGTGGGATTGAAGAAGGTAAATTAGAGTATGTGGAGACTCCCGGTACAACACAAGTCATATTTGAAATCAATGTTGACGCCTTTTGGGAAACGTTACTGGAAGCGCTAGAAAATGCGGATAGACATACACTTGAAACGTGAATTAATGAAAGTATGAATATTTAATGATGGGAAAACTATAGAGCAATATGTACAACTTTTTATGAAATCTTAAAACTGAAAGATGCTCTATATCATGAACATGATCATTTTTTGTATAACAATTTCATCATCTTGTGATCATATTCTTTAAAATGAATGCTTGTAATGATTATTTCTAAACTTTTCTTTGTTTAGACAATGCGAATAGTTTACCAAATATTTGTCCCCAAGTGACTTTAATATGTAACTCATTACTATCTTCATGTGAGTTCGTAGTCATTGCAATATCATCTCTTGCCATCAAATATGCTCTTAAGATCCATAACATCAAACTAGAACCAAGATAACATGCACCACAATAAATAGCAGGGTTTCTATATTGAGTTGGATCATATGATCTACCAATAGGTGGAGTTCCTCTTAATTTAATTCCAATGATTGGAGATGCAATACCTGTAACACCAACAATAACAAACAACATCCCTGATGCAACTGAGACTTGTCTTAATCCAAATGCTCTTGCAGCCATTGGTTGTTGAGAAACCCATGTGGTTCCCATTAATGAACCTGCTAAAAATGCAAATGCAATTGCACCTGCATAATTTCTAATTGGAATCCACATTGCAAAACAAAGAACTGTAACTATCAAATGTGCATGAATATTAGTAGTAACAGTTCCAAATCTATCTGAAAGTCTTCCAACTAATGGTCTTCCGAAAAAAGCACCAACTGAAACCATACATGAAACAATGGCACCTTGTGATGAATCATATCCTAAAGAAATGGTGAAATCCGCTAAATTATAAAGCAAAACAACATACCCTAGAATAGTGAATGTAACATATAACCCTAAAGTCAAGAATCCAAATGAAAATAAAATATCTTTATCCCAAAGTGATGATGTTGCAACTTTGACATTTTTATCCCTTGTTCTAACAAGTATGATACCAATACCAGTGGAAACGGTACATATTATTGCTTGAATGATAAGTGCCCATTTTAAATTGATTGTGTTAACGATTCTTTGAATTGCTAAATTAAACATAACACCACCTGCCCCAGATCCAGATGATGCCAAAGCTTGAGCCAACGTTCTCTTCTTTCTGAACCATTGTGGTAAAATAACAGTTGAAGGCGTACTAATGAACGCTAATCCAATACCAATTAACAACCCTTGACTTAAATATATCTGCCATAGTTTTTTACTAAAAGCAGCTAATAAAATACCTGCGAATTGGAAACAACCTCCAAGAGCAATAACAATCTTGACATTGGTTCTATCCCTCACCCAATTAATGAAAGGCGTGAACATAAGACCACCACCAAATGCAATACCACCGATTGCAGCATAATCAAGTTTACCCCCACCTGCGAAAGTATCCTCTTTCAAATAATGGGCAAGATATATAGAAAAACCTGCATTTGAAGCCCAAGTGGAGATGTTGAACAAGAACACAGAGAAGCACACCACCCAGCCGTATCCACCATCGGGCACTTCAATAATATGGTTCTGTACTTCTTTAGTTTCTTTTAATTCATCAAATTGTTCCGCTTCTTCTTTTTCGTCCTGATGAGAGTGGACCCTTGAAGAGGTGCGTACTCTCTCGATGTCGTGATCACTTTCCGAATCCGACATGTTGCCTATGTTGTTATGTGTTTCGATCTGAGGTTTCAGATCACTGGAAATGGTAAAGTGTTAAAAGAATGTAAAAATTAGGTCTGTTATAAATTATTTTAAAGCAAAACTCATCAACAATAAAAATATGGAGTCAAATTTTTTAACTAGAGCTGGGGGAAAGATGCGTCATACATACATCATATAAATCGTAGTAACAGAGATGATTACAAATTACAAGTTCGTAAATATAAAACGGCTGAAAATGAGGATTAGAGGAGAGAATTTGGCCTTACTATATTGCCTTGTCTACAGAGAAATTAATAGCACTGGAAGCCACATTACCCCAGTAAAGCTGTTCAGAGTATTTTATAGATAAACAGGTAGTTCGGGGTAATAATGGCTACCAAGCGGTTTGGATCTCCGTTTGACAGTTTGACTCATCGATTTTGACGTCTTTGGGTGTGATTTACGTTGTCAAGTTCATTACGGAGAAATGATATATCGATGAGTTGAGTCAAAAAACGGCCGGGTTAAATAAATTCTTGTAGAACGTTGAACAGTACATAGAACAAATTTAATTATGTCATTTATCTTGAGCTGTGGAATATGTGTATAACTGGTACTACAGTCTACTAACTCTAACAGTCTAACTTGTAGGTGATAGGTTTTAGTGATTAATCATATAAAAGACCAATTCAATTACGAAGTTCAGCGAAAAGTAGATCTGAATCTCTTCTCAATATGTCCAAAAGAGGATATATACCTAAAATGGATGTATGGACTGTTATATAATAATATTCAGATCAAATCAGAGCTTTCACTCTTTTACAAACATACTGGTCACCATTCCACTATTGAAGTGCGCATTGAATTGATATTTGGTATTTACTTGTCCTGTAAGCTCAACAATAATCATCTCCTTAGTGAGAAATCAGTTTTGGAATATTTTGAGTTACTAGTTATCATGTGTTAAGACGTTCAATAAGAATAAGTTAGGCAACAGGGGGTATTATGATTATTTGCTTCTAGAAAGTTGATTTGATTAATATCGTTCTGAATACCCTTTCTTCCACCTTCTATATTCATGATAGCTGATCTGGTTGCCCGATACCATCCTGTATTAACCTCTGGTCAGGGTTATCTGCGCAGGGTTATGGGATGGTACTTGTGCTATTTAGTTTAATTGAATTTACAATGCTTCTGCGTTGTGATATTTTTGTAGTGATTTTATCATCGTCGGTCCAGGGTCCTTGAGAGTAGAAAATCTGATACTACATATATTGATACTGCGCTTGTTCCGTTCAATGTGATTTACCCTCCACAGTTCTTATCTTATTGTTGCCCTATGTGTCAAAAAAATATTTTCAGTAAACTCCTGGAAAATGGATCTGTACTTCCGATTCGACTTTCCTTGAATATGAGACACTCTTTATAGCTTATAAGTAGTCTAAATATACTACCAGTCATACCATAAGGAAGATCACAATTGTAACCACTTCTTACTTCTTTATCAAACACGTTATATTCGCTGACTTAGCCGACCCGAAAGTCATCGCGATTATAAATTTAAATTGAACAATAATCCCAACTTTACATTCAACACAAACAATCAGATATTAGTTACACAATGGGGGAAGAAAAGCATCACGCAGATTACTCAAACTTCAAATCCCTCTCCAGAGAGGAATCTCTACAACATATAATTGACTCTTACGCTGCACTTGTGGAAGGTCAAAGAAATTGGGTTTGTAATTTATCTAATGGTGCGTCCCTTATATGGCATGCTTACAGATCACTGCCCTTAGATATCAACTGGGCTGGATTCTATGTATTAGATCCAACAGATGAATCAAGATTAATTCTAGGACCATTTCAAGGTAAAGTTGCTTGTCAATTGATTCAATTAGGCAAAGGTGTGTGTGGATCTAGTGCTTCTGAAAAAACAACATTCGTGGTTCCAGACGTTGAGAAATTTCCAGGACACATTGCTTGTGATGGTGATACAAAAAGTGAAATTGTTGTCCCTATTATTGATAAAGATGGAATTGTTCGTGGCGTTATTGATATTGATTGCTTGGAATATAATGGATTCTCAGATGTGGATAAAGAATATTTGGAGAAGTTGGCAAAACTAATTGCTGATAGTTCCGATTGGTGATGGTGACAAAATATGAATGGCCATGATGATACCTAGAACTTCCTCAGTTATCATACCACACTCAGATCTATTATGGCTACCAACCGATAAAATGAAGTATCATATTGGTGTGGTTATAATACTATGATAAGTATTATACACACACTGTTTATGCATGTATATGAACCATCTACCTCAAAACTAGATCTGAGCACTTACTTCCTGAGACGTTCATAAAAACACGCATGAAAACTCTACTGAGAAAATTATGTAGAGAGATTAAAAGATCCCCTCGAGAAAAATAGTGGAATTACAAAAATAATAAAATGAGCTCTTTTGAAAAAATATCATGATCTTTGTAGCCAGATCCTATTGTACTTGATCTGCTTGGAATGAGTCAGGATTGTAATCCATTGGTTCTTAACTCCTCTGAATTTTGGGACTTTTTAAGCCTGTGAAAAGTCTGGAGTGTCTGTCATTTTTTACGGTTGGGTTGAGATCGAGTAATAATTGATAAATTAGTGACATGAAAGAAGATAAACAAGCAAGATAATCCTTTGAATCTTCGGTGTTAGGCAACAACTTGTTCAATTTCCGCTCAATTAACTCTCTCTCCTCATTGTTTGAATCTCAAATGAATTTCAAGGATTAATTCTGACCCGATCTTTGGTCTATTTTAGGCTCATTGAGCATTTAAATATCTCTCTTGCCAAATTTGAGAGAATTAATGAATTTACACGCAATGATCCATGATATTTGCAAGAATCTGGGAAATGGCGACATACATGCTGAACACGGCGCTATTTTGAATCCAAAGAGCCCGGTTTATAAGGAAACTTCAACTCTTTAACTCTTATAGTTCATGTTTTGTCAGGATAGAGATTCCTTTCTGAATTTTTTGTAGAAAAATAAATTATCAAGATCTGAAAAAATAGAGCGCACCCAACCAATTTTTCTAATAGACTTCAGTGGAAATAAAGAGATGGTACTGTCTAGTAATGTGTTGAGTTGTTTTATTCTCTCACCTCTCATAAAGAAGCCATGAATCGAAAACACGCAATTCATTCCAAAATATTCATTTGAGTTTCTCTCAATCGACTCATTGTCAAGAGAATAATTAGAAGGTTATCTCTTATAAATATATTTCGCAAACTAACAAAGAAACTTTGTTTCTTTCTCTCTTTTACTTCTGATTTTGAGACTACGTGCCATATTATAAAGAGATACAACTAAAGAGAATGACTTCTGATACAGTTTCAAATCCATTGAAAGACAATTCTACCTTTAGTAAAATACTTGCTATTTTTGTTAGAAAATCTAACAAGGAACTTTTGGCATTTGAGAATAAGAATGGGTTCAATGTTGAGAAGTTTTGGCCAAGATATCAAGCTTTGAAAGAAGTTAAAGAGGCAACTGATTGTCTCAAAAATTTTAGCATTTCCCGTGATACAATTGAGGATTCTGATGATGAAGAAGAAATCATTCCAGAACATTATGAAGAAGTTGATGGCCTGTTAATCTTTGAAGAAGAGGATGAAACTCAAAAGGGTCAGTATCATGGTATTATCATGATTGATTACCACACTCAAAATGAACATAATGATGACACTCATTTGAATGAATTTCACGACTGGTTTGCACATTTGGTTATAAAAACTTCAAGACTTGAATATTGTGGTAAGCCAACAAGATTTGATGACGATAAGGCATTTGCAGGAGCAGTTGCTGACTTTTTTGCTGATACTTTGAAGAATACAACTCAGCATGACATGTGGGAACAAGGTGGTAGAGATTATTTTGTTGACAGGGTTCATTACTTCACTTCAAGAAGTTTGAGAATTGAAGCTGTCCTTCCAGCTTTCCCATGTAAGTCATCCAATACTCAGAAAGTCAATGGTTTGTTTCCAGATAAAGGTGAGGAGTTGGCTTTGAGAAGATTAATTGAAGCAACTCAAGTAATGCAAGATGTGTATCAACCAGGTTTGAAAATCATTATTGTCAGTGATGGACATGTCTTTTCTGATTGTATTGGTGTTGATGATGACATTGTTGATGATTATACAGAGAAATTGAAATACCTTTATTCCAGAATAATCAATGATGATCCTGCTAAAGAAGATGCAATTGGATTTGTTTCTTTGAAAGACTTATTCTTCTCTAAAGATCCAAAAGAGTTGACCAAAATTGAAAGTTATGTTGAAGATGTTGATTTACCACACTATACTGGCTCCAAAATCTGTGCTGATGCTGAATTGTCAAGACAATTGTTGATGGCTGGTTGTGACACAGATGCAGGTAAGTTGAGAAGGGATATTGAACAACCAGATCACCCAAGATTACATCTTTATAGAGGGTTTTCAAAGTTCATGAATGAAGATTTGAGTTTGCACTCTTTTGCCAAACAAGTGTCAGGTAAAGCCTTCAAAAGAACAGTTTCAAAAGTTGCCTTTGAAATGATCAAGAGAAATGATGCATACTCCAATTTGGTTGAATTAATTTTCCCTTTCCATTTACGTTTGTCAATTCATTCCCATGTCAATTCAGGACCAAAGTTTGGTATTAGAGTTATCAACCACGATGAGTGCAGAACCATCAAGGCATTAGATTCAACTGAAGAACCAACTTTTGAAGATTTGTTACACATTCCAACTCCTTGGCACAACTGTGTTGTTGAAATTGAAGGCCATCAGCGTTCTTATTTGACCAAATCAAAAATTATCACTGATGCAATTGAAAAAGGACTTTATGATGGAACTTGGGTTAAAACAGATGCTGATAATGGTGTTGGTGGATTTTTCTATCTTATCAAGAAGAGCAGTGCGTAGGTCAGGAACCTAGTGAGAGCATTTTGAATAAACATTTTATACATTTTTCAATGTTTTGTGGATTGTAAATTGTTCTACATTTGTCAATACTTTTCGTGTTCTCTAAACTTTTTCATTAATGCTATTTAAAATTACAAGGCACCTAGGTAATCTTCCTTTATACTTCCGATAGCATAGATGGAATTAACATCTGCTCTAGTACCCACTATTTTTAATCTCACTCTACTTCCTTTTTCTATAACCTGATCATCAGACTGATAAGCAGGTGGGTTTGCAGTTGGATTAAAGGACATATCAGAAGGAATCAAATGCGTGGATACAAAAACTGACAATGGTCCCACATCCACAAAGAATCCCAACTTACTCACAGAATCAACAACACCATCAACAACTTCACCTTTGAAAGGTTTCCACACAACTGCACGGTATTTGACATCAAACTCTGCAGATCCATCACCAGGAATGATTCTACCTTTACCAATGTCAACACTCATACAGTCAAGCACGCACATTATGTATCCAAACTTACCCGTACACGAGCCTTCCACTTCATTCAATAACTTTGTCCTCAAGAACTGATTCATCTGTGAACCAAAATAAGAAGGATGTAGTGTCAGCGTTAGCGATAAGTCTTTCAAGAAAAACATTATGTGTGAAGGGTATTTGTGTAGTGTGTGATTGAGGGGATTGAAGAGAACACCAGTGTTACCTTGCGAAACCTTGAGTTGTTTATGTATTGTCTCTTAATAACTAGTTTTTCGTTCAAAAAAAACAACAGAGTCGGTTTTCATTCATTTCCGAGATGATGCATAAATGGTCAGAACCGTCCACCATTTTTTTCCTTATGCATTTTTTTCAATCAAAGAAAAAAAGATTGATTGAATATAATACCATAAAACTTGAGGATATCAACGAATCATGTCGCAGAGATTGGGAAGAAGTGCTGCAAGTGTCGCTAGAATCTGGCACCATGTTGATGCTGCCAAAGACGAAAGAACTTTGGGTAGACTCGCCACATCTATCGCAAGCACATTAATTGGTAAACACAAACCAACATCAGATCCAACTTTTGACCATGGTGATTATGTTGTCGTATCAAATTGCTCCAAATTGAAACTGTCGGGTAACAAGTTCGATCAAAAACTATACTGGAGACATAGCACAAAGCCAGGTCACTTGAAATTAACACCAGTGAAGAAACTTGTGGCAGACAAAGGTTATGGTGAAATACTGAAGAAAGCCGTTAGTGGTATGCTTCCTAAGAATAGTTATCGTCAACAGAGACTTGATAGACTCAAAGTCTTTGATGGTTCAGAGCATCCATTCAAACACAGTATTGTTGCCTTCCATGATGAACAACCACAAGTTTTACAGAAACTCCAGGAATTGGAAGCTTCCAAACAGAAATGATGATAAACCCAAAACCACAAGAGAAAATTAATTTAGCATTTGTACCATAGCAGAATAGCAATATATTCAAACAAGATCTGTAAATAGACACATCATGATTTAATTTGTTGATTACATCATTTTTCTTCATAAAATACATGTTTTAAAACGTTACAGATGTGTAAAGTAAAACTAAGCTAATGTACAAAAATTCTATTTTTTTTCTTTTATTTGGAACAATTATGGACCAAACCGTTTTTTTGAAGCACCTAGAAAGCAACTGAACGATCAGTGTATAGACGTGGTGCTATATTCATAGCCATTAATTCTTGGAACAGTAATTTAGCAGCATATGGGATATGAATTTGATAAATATCAATCTTATTCTTACAACCACGACATTCGAATTGGTTGTGTTTTAATTTGGCAATGACAGACATTAAACCACAGACACCACAAATATGCACTCTGAAAGCATCAGAAGCTTCCATTAATCTTTCTTTCATGAAAGAAGCAGCACCATGTGCAATCATACAATCTCTTTCCATTTCACCAAAACGTAAACCACCGTCTCTGGATCTACCTTCAACAGGTTGTCTTGTCAAGATTTGAACTGGACCTCTGGCTCTTGCATGAATCTTATCATCAACCATATGTCTCAATCTTTGGTAATAAGTTGGACCAAAGAAAACTTGTGCCATCAATTTCTTACCAGTATGACCATTGTACATCACTTCGAAACCTCTGGATTGATATCCACTTTCACGTAACATTTTAGAAATGGCATCAACAGTAACATCAGTAAATGGTGAAGCATCACCTTCATAACCAGAAATGGATGAAACTTTAGATAACAAACATTCAATCAAATGCGCCACCGTCATACGAGATGGAATGGCATGTGGATTGATGATTAAATCTGGAACAATACCTTCTGATGTGAATGGCATATCCTCTCTACGGTATGTGACACCAATAGTACCCTTTTGACCATGACGAGAAGCAAATTTATCACCAATTTGTGGAACTTTGGTAGTTCTCATTCTGACTTTAACGAATTTTAAACCTTCTTGGTTGGTTGTGATCAACACTTGGTCAACAATACCATTTTCTGTACTTCTTAATGGAGTGGATGCATCTCTCTTGGTATGGTAAACGGTACGTTGTCCTAATTCTTCAGTGTCAGGTGGGATTGGAGTGGTTTTACCAATGATAATATCTTCACCAGAAACTCTGATACCTGGAGCGATCAAACCATCATCATCCAATTTTTCATAAGTACCATGTTTCAATCTCAATGTATTACTTCTATTTGGTTTTTCAAATTCTTCAACAACTGACATACCAACTCTCTTTTCTTGATCCATATAAGATCTGAAAAATAGAGATCTGAATAAACCTCTATCGATACTTGATTGATTCATAATCATAGAATCTTCTTGGTTATAACCTGAATAACATGCAATTGCAACAATAGCATTTTGACCTGCAGGTAAATCTCTAAATTTCAAGTATTCCATTGATCTGGTTGTGGCTAATGGTTTTTGTGGGTAGTATAAGATATTTGCCATTGTGTCCATACGGACATTGTAATTTGTTAAGTAAACACCCATAGCTTGTTTACCCATAGCAGATTGATAAGTATTACGTGGGGATTGATTGTGATCTGGGAATGGAATGATGGAAGCTGCAACACCTAAGATCATAGATGGATGGATTTCACAATGAGTGTATGTATGTGCGGATTTGTTGAATGAAGATTTGATTCTCTTGTTTGGATCAGGGTTTTCTTCTTGTTCATATGATAATGGTTCAAGATCTTCATGTGACATGGCAATCATGATGGTTTCCTCTTCTTCAGCATCAACGTATTCAACAATACCATTACTCAGTAAAGAATTCCAGACAAATGGTTCTCTACCTGTCTCTATTGGATCTTCATCTTCAGATTCAGCAATCTTTTCAACATCATCTTTTGTAAGAGCCAACTCTTTAGCTCCTGTTTCAGCATTGTCTTCAACAATGAAAAGTGGTCTATACACTCTACCAGCATCTGTGAAGACTTTAAATTCTTTCTCTCTGATATCTCTAATGATAGAAACTTCTGGAGAAATCTCACCTCTTCTTCTCAAAGATCTCATAGTTTCAACTAATTTGGCTGGATCTTTGTGAATACCATGCCAGACACCATTAACGAAAATTCTGGTGACATCAGGGTTTTGATGTGGTAAATATTCTTCTAATGGTTCCATACCCCATTCTTCCAAGAAGTATAAAATTGGATCAGATCCAGAACCAACAGAAATACATGACATAAGCGATAAATTTTTAACCAAACCACATGCTTGACCTTCTGGAGTTTCAGCAGGACAGACCAACCCCCAATGGGTGTTGTGTAATTGACGTGGTTTAGCTAATTTACCATCTCTACCAATTGGAGTATTGGTTCTTCTCAAATGTGATAAGGTAGAAGAGTAAGTATAACGATTCAAAACTTGAGAAACACCAGCTCTTGAACTCATTGCTTTCTTTTGTTCACCCCAGTTACCGGTAGCCAAAGAATATTTCAAACCGGAAGTAATGGTAGTAGCTTTCACAGCTAAAGCCAAGTTGAAATCAGTACCAGTTTCAACAGATCTTTGCATAAATCTGTAGATATCTCTGGTAAGTTTTCTGAACAACAATCTGAAAAGGTTTGCCAAAAGAGGACCAGCCAAATCTAAACGTTTCTTACCGAAATGATCACGATCATCTTGACCCTTTCTGTCTAATGCACATAATAACAATCTATTCACCATGTAACCTAAAAAGAAAGCTTTTCTAGATTCGAAACCTTCTCTTTGTGTAATATGAGGTAAGAATTCTTTTTGTAGAATATCTTTGGCATATTGGATACGTTTTTCTTTTCTAATACCCAGAGCATTACCACGACGACCAATGTAATCTAGTGCAACTTCACGATCTTGGATAACGAAACCTTCTTCAACACATGGTTTCAACATTTCAAGCATTTGCCAATCATTTTGATCATAACAGATATGTTCTAAGATGTCACCATCTGGAACAATACCCAAAGCTCTGAAAACAACAACAATTGGAATATCTTGTTTGATATATGGTAAAGTGGCTTTGATAGTTCTATTGGCAGTATCATCTCTACCATATAATTTGATTTGCATACTACTGATTAATCTTGAACCTTTCTCTAAAGCAGATCTGATTTCAGCAACATGGGAAATTGGTGATGGGGCTGATTTTTTGAAAACTTGAACAATATTAGCAGCAGAACGTTCTTGAGCGATCAAAACCTTTTCAGAACCATTGATGACAAAGTAACCACCCATATCAAGAGGACATTCTTTCAATGAGTACAGTTCACTTTCTTCTAATCCATGCAACAAACAGAATTTAGATCTCAACATGATTGGGACTTTACCAATGAAAACTTTTTTGTCAGTTGGTTCGTCTTTGATCTCATCTTGTACCACTCTCCAGTCAAGTTCATCGTCTTCTCTTTCATAACTAACTTTATCCATTTCAACGAACAAAGGAGCAGCGTAAGTCAAATTACGGAGTCTGGCTTCTTGAGGGAACATCTGTTCAGTAGTACCATCCGATTCAGTCATTGTAGGTTTAGACAAAAAGATCTTACCGAATTTGATCTCGTACTTCTTGTTCAATGTATCTTTTTCAGAAGTGTGTTGAGCTGGTTGTTCTAAGATCAAAGTGGAATCTTCCCAAACCAATTCCTGTATGGAAGTGAGAATAAACTCATTGAAAGAATCCAACTGTTGAGAAACTAAACCCTTCTCTCTGAAGAAAGATGAGATAACCGTCCAACAGTCTTCACTGGTGATCTCAGTGTCATCTTCATAATCATACTGTTCCTCCTCGAATTCTTCCGACATCTTGAGTGCACTTCTGATTTTGAGAGTCCTTTGTTTATTAATTCGCCTTCAACAATAATAGCTGTAGAACCAGTGAAAGAATTACCCAAAAATATGTGGCAACAGATGGAAGTCAAGTCAGTTGAAGTATAAAAAGCAAAGACAAGAGTTGCTCAGCCTTTAAGTACCCAAAGTTGAATCTTGATGTTGTTAACCGTTGTTTTATTCAAAATTCAACTTTTTTCGTCGTTTATTTTGAAAACTCAAACACCCACACATTTCTGCCCTCGGAACAGGTCGGATTTCCTCCATCCCAAAAAAAAAATTGGTGAAAACTTGAATGAAAAGTTCAATTTGGTGCTTCGAAATTCTGATTTAAAGGCAGCTTATCATGACTCGTTTAGTTTCCAAGGTGGCTGAGTCACTCCGCAGCACCAGATCATTGGCCACAAGTGCCTTTGTGAAACCTCTAGATGCCATCAGAACTCTCAAACCAATATCAGAACAGACTAAGAAAGACAAAAAATTGACCGTGACAACAAGACACAGTGATAAATTGAACAAATTGATCCATGATTCCATAGCGAAAGGTGAACCACATTTCCGTGTCGGTGGTAAGAAATTGTACTTCCCAAAGGCAAGAGTCATTCTACTGCGTCCAAATGCCAAACATACACCATATCAAGCTAAATTTATTGTGCCAAAATCTTTCAACAGAATGGATTTAAGAGACTATCTTTACAACGTCTATGGTCTTAGAGCATTCAACATTACTACACAACTCCTTCACAGCACATATTCTAGAGATGGTAATGCCATTGGTAGATACAGAACAGGACAGGTGAAGAAAATGACTATTGATATGACTGAACCTTTTGTCTGGCCAGAAGAGCCAAAATCTAAAGACGCATGGAACGTTGGATTCTTCAAAGATTTAGAGACATATGCCAATGAAAGTCAAAGATTTGGATCTGATAAACTAAAACCAGGTCTCGCTTTTGATGGTGTTTTAGGTCCATACAAAGCCAGACCAGAACCATTTGTTTCAAAACAACTAAAGAGACAGTTGGTTAATGAAAAACAAAGTTCTGCCTCCAAGAAAACCAATAATGAAGATGATGAACTCATTCTTAGACATCTTAAGTTATAGATTTATGACAAACCATACATCTTGAACTACTTTACATACAATACAAAATAAAAATCTTTAAATAAAAGTAGATCATATCATAAATCTCCAAACTCCAAAATCCAACCAAACAGAAGCCTTGAAAACAAAAGGTCAAAATAAACAAACAGTGGAATGAGATTGTTTCCTCATTCGTCTTTGTTTTTGATTGGTTGATAAGATCCTTTTGAGCTCCACCAACCTGAAGCCCAGCTTCCAGACTTAATAGGTTCAGGTTCAATAGAAGATTCTTTAACCAAATCTATATCTGGTTTATCAACCAAATCATACTCATTTGGGCTGTTGGATGGTTCAATATCAGTTGAGTCCAGACTCTTAGGCACAATATCCTCGTTGGTAGTGGACCCTTTCAAATAACGGCTCAATGCTGACTCTTGAACAACTTTGAACAAGCTTCCAACGACGGAAATATCCTTGTTTGGAGTTGGTGGGTGTTCAAGCCCTTTGAATAGAGCATCAATCAATGGCAGTTCACTTGAAGTTTCCTTCCGAGGTGTGTCCTCTGAACCAACGAAAAGGCCTAAAAGCCTATCAATTTTAAAATCTTTAATCCAAGCCTCCACATTGGTCAGATACTTGGCCAAGAATGGCTGGACAGCATTGTAATAGATGTATTCAGAGCCTCTTGACTGAGGTAGAACTAGCCATAGGGATAGGTACAATTTGACAAAATTGTAGAATGGTAAGAACTTTAGGATGAAGTATAAGTTGGACTCCAAGGTCACCAACGCAGCAAAAACTGCCCAGTAGATTACCAAAGGCTTGAATGAGTCTCTAGACTCGGATTCTAAGGCTCTGTAGGTGGTGATTGCTGGGATAACTATTGTGACTATTAAGCTTAGTATGTGTTAGTACCAGATACTCCACAAAAAGAAAGAGGGAGAGACACTCACGAGATGGAATTAAGCAAAGTAGAAAACATTGTGCAGATAGATTGAACTATTGAAGATAAACTGGCAGTAGTGGTGATTCGCTTAAACAGTGTTCTGTGAGTGCTTTCGGTGATAACAGGAAGAGAAGAGTTTAAGGATTATTTAATTTGTCTTACAGAATTTAGTGCAGGAACCGGAATTTCAGTTAGCAAAGTTGACACAATTTTGATAAGGACTTCACATAAAAGCTGCCTCTTCGTCTATATATTTAGTGAGATCGTCCAAAATGTGCACGGTCTCTTCCGGGTTGGCGATCCAGACGGTGCACCCGGCGAGTCTCGCTTTGAAGTCGTTGGAGCCGACTGAGGCGAACTGGTCGCCAATATGCAGAGTGGATTTAGGGCTGATGCCACCAAAGTAGCGTTGTAGAGAGGCCACACCCAAATCTTTCGAGGCAATGTCAACCCAGACATCGCTGCCTCCATCAAATGCACAGAACTTTATCTTTTTACCAGATGCTGAGTCTTCCACTCTCTTTTGTACTGATAGGACAACTTCCTCTAATTGCTCTCTGCATAACTTATGTCCCTCAACAGGGACCAAACCAACACCTCTATGTTTTCTAATGACTTTACCATACAAGTTTAGTTTCTTATTCAATTCAATAAGGGTGTTTTCAGCCAAGGTCAAAACGTTCTCAACATCCTGTTCATCCCAGCTGCTCATACTTTCTAGCATCCACTCTTCTGGGTCAATCCATCTCAAGTTTTTAATGCTGTCATCGTATCTAAACAAGTAGTTGGATTCACCACCCATAACCGTAAATCTTTCTTTCTGTTCTTTGGTTAAGGTACTACTTGAAGATAAACTATCGATCAACCCTTTCAATCTTTGGTAGTATCTTTCACCACTCTTGTCGTTGTATCCGGCTGCTGTAACGACTCCAACGATGATATCTCTAGACAAAAGTTTCATTAGTCGTGGAATAACAGCTGAATCATTGACTAACGATTTCCCATCTTCGTACAAGGTAACATCACCGTCAAATGTGCACAGTTTCAAAGGATCTCTAGCTCTGGCTAAAGCTAGTGCTTGAGCAGTATTCAAGATCAATCTAACGTCATTGAAACTTGGGCAGACCATTCTTCTGCCACTGATTGATCTTCTTTCATCCTCAATATAGAAAGCTTTCTCTAGTGGAAGTTTTGTGAAGAACCCAGATATTGATGGAACCAATTGTCTCAACCTTCCAATCTCTGGAGTTTCTTGAAGTTGCATTAAAACTCCAAAAGTTAGTATCATACCTATACAAGATCAAGATCCCAGTATATACTCACTCTGCTCCTCAATAAGCTTCTCAATATCGAAAAACACTTCGGCATATCTTCTTCTGGCATCAGCTGTTGCCTTGACATCACCACTAGATGAAGATTTAACAGCATGTAAAACAAAAGGAACCTTTATTCGTTAGCATCAATAGTTGTATAAGTTTGCACACATTATCACTTACGGCTAGTAACCCTTTGATCCACTCGATGAAACCATCTCTTCTGTGGGTTTTTAAGGCGTCTGATAATCGTTAGCACGGCTCATGAATAGCATTATATCAAAACATATCTTACACTCCACTCTATATCTGTTGCACAATCGGACTAGTTAGCATGGCTCTTCGTTAATTTGGGAAAAGGACTGCTTGTTTATACGTACCTCGAAGACATTGTGTGACGTTCTATAGTCTCAAGTTAAATATTTCCAACTTTTACTATTCGTTGAACTTATCGGGAATTTTTTGAAATTCTTGTGATGAGATACATTTCTAGAGATTTAACGATATGTAAATTCTAAATTATTCGAGTATTAACTATACAATATGGATAAATAATGGAGTGCAGTCTGTCTAAATTAAACAGTAGTCAACATGTTGATCACACCTGAACAGTATTTGATCAGATCGTCGAATCTGTCGTTTTTACCCTCATGGACATCATACCACTTGTCTAGCGCTTCATTAAGGCTGATATCATCATGACCGTTGAGGATAACATCGCCATGGTTCTTGAGCACCATGTTCATCCAAGCTTCCACTAACTCAATGTTACTATTGGAGAGATATCCTTCAGTGAAAGCATTTATCAACCATGTCAATTCTTCAAATTCAGTCGTATTGACTGATTTGATTTCAAGATCAGTGACAGATGGTGATGCATTGGCTAGGAATTCCAAGAACTCTTTGAACTCTCCCTTCTCTGAACCTTCTCTTAATAATTTAGTGAATGTAGACTCAAATGAAACTTTGTCAGTGGTAGGTTTCAATTGAACACCGCCCTCTACGTCAATTTCCTGATTGTTGCCACTTAAAATAGAAGACTCTCCTAATTCTCTACCAACAGCATCATCACCAACTTTAGCACCTGATAATTGTAAGAAGAAAGGAGCATTTTCTGGTTTCTTTGGTGCTTCTTTTGGCTTGTTACGTTGTTTGATCAAATCCAAATTCAATAAAGTGTTGAACTTACTTCTTGGACCAACAGACAACGTTATTAAATCTTTGTTAATCTGATCCACTGAATTGTAATGGTTTTCAAAAACATCTTCATCATAATTCTCTGTATTTATAGCCCCTTCAAGAACATTGACACTTCCTTCACCAGAAGAATTTGGTAAAATGATATCCTTGAACTCTTCTTCTTCAACGTGTCTTGTGGAGACAGGAACAAATTGTGAACGATTGTTCCATAGACTGATTCCAACTTGACCAACGTGACAAGTAGCAAGGAATTCACCATTTGGACTAAATTTCAAACCAGTTACAACGCTTCCCAATTTAACACCATCAATACAACCACCAGTTGGTAAATCCCATGTTCTTAATGTAGAGTCCAATGAAGCAGAGATTATCCAACGACCATCAGGACTGAAATCCATTGCTGTGATTCTATTTCTGTGTCCATATAAAACACGAACAACTCTTTGTGTCACTGAATCAATCACAACTATACTTAAATCATCCAAGGCAACAGCAAATAGATCAGATGATCTATGGTAAACCAAAGAAGTGATTGGTGCGTTCAATTGAAGTTTACCAAGATATTTTGATTTACTGAAATCATAGAAACCAACAATACCATCTAAACCAGCAGAAACCATTTTTCTATTCATACCGTCAATGGCAATCCCAGTCACTGTTTTTTTATGTAGTTGATATTTCTTTCTCAAAATACCTGACTGTAAATTGTAGACACCAATACCACCATTAGATGACCCAACAAATCCAAAATTACCACATTGAGAGATGGCGACACTTTTCACTAAACCATCATCAATAGTTTTCAGTTGGTGTTTACCAATTCTTTTGGTTTTGGAGTCCCAAGTTCTTGCAAATAATTCATCTTTATGAGCAGTCAAAACATTATCCCATTCTCCTTCTCTTTGATTTTCAACAGCAATATCGAAAATTTCTGGATATTTTTCACGAATTGTATTACCACCAACTCTGTTACCATTGATTGTTTTAGCATGAGCTCTTTGTGATAATTCTTGAGATTGTGCATCTTTTCTCAATGAAAAGCTCCAAAATGATTGATCCCTTGAACCAGAAAGCAAGAAATGTCCATCTAAATCAGCAAACTTGATACTAGATGGTGGAGCAGAATGACCACCTCTTGATCTTAAATGTCTTGGAGCTGAAACAATGGCAGAATTAGATGATAAAGAAGGATCAAAAACGAATTCTTTAAGTTGGTTATCACCACCGTTGGTAACAATGATTGGTTGACCATTCAAAAATTGTGTTTTGGTAACACCACCAAAGGTTTCTTGGTGAACACCTCTTAAAATATGGAGTCTAGTATTACGGTCTAGATCATGAAAGATCAAATCACCGTTGGATAACCCAGCTGCGATATGTGGAGATCCGTCTGTTCTAAAACTAATAGTGGAAACAGAATCAGTATCACTGAAATTGATTGTACGGAGGGTTTTACCTTTTTTCAAGTTGAACAAATGGACCTCACCTTTAACGGTACCGATTGCAACAATATCTAAAACAGGTGCATACTCTATGGTAGTTAATTGATTTGGAAATTCAGGAGAAGTGTAAACAAATTTACCTGAATGGATATTGGCAATAATAACAGATGTTTCTGCAACAATTGCAATTTTATTTAAATAAGTTGGTGGATGAACCAAATCAACAATATTACCATCTAAATTAGAAATTTTCATGCTTGTATAGAATTCAGTTGCAACTTTCATTCCATTGGCTTTTTTGAAAACATGAATAGATCTTTTTGAGGCAGCAACCAGGTAATCACCAAAAACAATAACTTTGTTCAATTTTTCAGTTGAGTCAACTTCTAGTGTATGTTCTAATTTACCTCTTCTGTAAATACCAATCTTGTTACCATATGTTGCATAAACCCAATGGAAATGGGCTGTTAATGAGGTTATTTTTGATTGGGTTTGTGTGTTTGAAACAAAAAGCAAATGTAAGGTATTAGCATCGTATATCTGGAAAGAACGACCAACACTGGTAGCAATGTAAAAAGTTGCACCTAGAGTCCCAACAGCGAATGGAGTGTCGTTAGAAACATTACCAATCACTCTAAAAGGAGAATAGATCTTGGAAGCGTTTCCGGAGGTTTTCTTCACCTCTGAAGACTCGACTCTTCTTCTTTTAGCCACGTCCTCTGTAGTCATTGTCTAGCTAACGATCAACACTTTGCAGCTTTTTGTCTATTCGAATCAAGCATTAAGAAATTTTTTTTAGCGATGAGCCGCCATGACTTCATAACCATTTTGCACGTGACCAATTTTTAACTTGGGTCAAAAACGTTTTCTGGAGAAAAGAAGCAGCATTTGATTAAACTCTTAAGAACCGAACAATGTCCGATCCGATCGACATCGCACCTCCTCGCAAGATTGGCTCGAAGGCAGATCCGGTCTCTCCGCTAGCACTGAGTCTCACGAGCTCAGCTGGCGAGGAAGACACCAAGAAAGCAATGCTATCAATCGCTCCAATATTGGAAGGCTTCACTCCAAAAACATCGTCGAGTGAGAACAACAGTCAAGTTCATCTGCCTCATAAATCTCATGATATTAAGGTCACTGGGACAGACTCTTCGCCAAAAAGAAAAGCATCCATCTCAGTTTCTAAGCCTCAATTACCAAAAATTGGTAAGATTGGTGTTTGTGCCATGGATGCTAAAGTGTTGAGTAAACCATGCAGACAAATCTTACAAAGGTTGATTGAAAATGGTGAATTTGAGACTGTTATCTTCGGTGATAAAGTTATACTTGATGAATCAGTTGAAAACTGGCCAACTTGTGACTTTTTAATCAGTTTCTTTTCAAAAGGGTTCCCATTGGATAAAGCCATCTCATATGTCAAGTTGCGTAAACCATATATCATCAACGATCTTATTATGCAAAAAGCCCTGTGGGATAGAAGACTATGTCTTGCACTCTTGAATGCAGCTGGTGTCCCAACTCCTGACAGATTAGAAATTTCTAGAGACGGTGGTCCAAGAGTTGATGATGAACTCAAAGCTAAAATCGCAGAGCAAGGTGTTATTCTAAAACACACCCCAGAACCTGATTGGAAAATGATTGATGAAGATACAATTGAAGTGGATGGGAAGAGAATGAGTAAGCCATTTGTTGAAAAACCAGTCGATGGTGAAGATCATAACGTCTATATTTACTACCCATCAAGAGACGGTGGTGGTGGTAGAAGATTATTTAGAAAAGTTGGTAATAAGTCATCTGAGTTTGATCCTACATTGTCAACCCCAAGAACATCAGGTTCTTATATATATGAACAGTTCATGGATACCAACAACTTTGAGGATGTTAAAGCCTATACTGTTGGTACAACTTTTTGTCATGCTGAAACAAGAAAATCGCCAGTTGTTGATGGTATTGTTAAAAGAAATACCCATGGTAAAGAAATCAGATATCTTACTGAGCTTTCGGATGAAGAAAAGGTCATTGCATCTGCTGTCACAACCACGTTCCAACAAACTATTTGTGGATTCGATTTGTTGAGAGTTGGAGGTAAAAGTTATGTGATTGATGTCAATGGATTTTCTTTTGTCAAAGACAATGATCACTACTATAATAGCAGTGCCAAAATTCTTAGAGAACTGTTCATTGAAGCTAAAAGGGCTAGAGATTTGAGAAAATTGATTACCCACGAAGCACCATCTGAAGAGAAATCTCAAAAGTGGGTTCTAAAAGGACAAGTTTCAGTTATCAGACACGCAGACAGAACACCAAAACAGAAATTCAAATATTCTTTCAGATCTGAAATTTTCATTTCTTTGCTAAAGGGCTATAAGGAAGAAGTTATCATTAGAGAAGTTTCAGATTTGGAAATTGTCCTAAAAGCTATTAAGATCGCTCAGGAGCAACAGTTAGAAGATGAGAATAAGTTAAACATTTTGGCAAATACACTTGAAAAGAAATTAAACTTTCCAGGAACTAAAATTCAGTTGAAACCTGTTTTGGATGAAAACAATGAGGTTGAGAAGGTTCAGTTCATTCTGAAATGGGGTGGTGAAGCTACTCACTCTGCCAGATATCAAGCTACTGACTTAGGTGAAATGTCCAGACAAGATTTAAGTCTATTGAATAAAGATATTTTAGATAATGTTCAAGTTTTCTCATCTTCAGAAAGAAGAGTTGTCTTAACAGCTAATTTATGGGCAAATTCAATCTTTGATTCCAGCACGGGGCAAAACTACATTGAAATTAGAAAAGATTTATTGGATGACAGTAATGCGGCAAAAGATTTGATGGATAAAGTTAAGAAACAATTGAAGCCGTTGTTAAGAGAAGGCAAAGAAGCTCCACCTCAATTCACTTGGCCACAAAATATGCCAGAGCCATACTTTGTTATTAAAAGGGTTGTCGAGTTAATGAACTATCATCAAAAAATCATGAAACATAATTACAAGAGTGTCAAAGATTTAGGCATAGAATGGTGTTCCGGTGAAGACACTGATTTGTTCGTTGAGAGATGGAACAAACTTTTCAAAGAATTTACTACACTAGAAAAAGTCGATCCTTCTAAAATTTCTGAATTGTATGACACTATGAAATTTGACGCTTTACACAATAGAGAATTTTTACAGAGTATTTTCAAACCAAATCCAAGTGTTGAAGAACCATCAAACTCTTTATTGATCAATGAGTATCCTGAACACTTGAAGCTTTTCAGAAAGAATGGTCATATTCCTAATACAAGTGACCACCATTTAGTTTTTGATGATCAAATTTTCAAACATTTGAGAGAATTATACAAATTGTCACAAGTTTTATTCGATTTCATCTGTCCTCAAGAATACGGTATTACCCCTGATGAAAAACTGGAAATTGGATTGTTGACTTCTATTCCTTTAGCAAGAAAAATCATGGCAGACTTAAACGCCATGGTGGACAACGACAAACCGGGCTTGGTTGCTTACTTCACCAAAGAAAGTCATATGTATACTCTTTTGAACATCCTATATGAAAGTCAAATTCAGTTACACATCAACAGAAACGATTTACCAGAGTTGGATTATCTATCTCAAATCATTTTCGAGTTATATGAGGATAGTTCAGGTAAGAACCATTCATTAAGACTGAAATTATCACCAGGATGTCACACACAGGATCCATTAGATGTTGAACTAGATGAAAAACATTACATCTCTTGTATTCCAAGAATCAGTTTGACAAAACATCTAGATTTCGATTTGATCTCACAAAAATTGAAATCCAAATTCAAGAAAGTTAACCTACCAAAGAAATTCACTGCTGTTAATATCTCATCCCCTCTTTCGGAACCTACTAGCTAGTGTGGTGTCTGAACCATAATCACACCAAACTATGAGCAGATCTGACAATTATGATGAACTATAAAGTTTGATTCAATCAAATCACAATTTAATAAATATAAATTTAAACCTATACTAGTGTACGATATTTCAACGTTAAATCAACCAGTTCCAAACGTAAGTTCAATGATAATTCGGTCATTCATATTTGTCAATTGGTCTTTTAATTATTAGTGGTAGAGATAAATTTTGCCCTTCAAAATACTGAATAGTTTTACATTCTATTGTCCGTAGGTAGCTCTTATAAGGTAGACATGCATTCATGATTCTGAAAGATCTTTATTACTTCCATAGACGTCATTTAATCAATCGATCTCAGCTATAAATATGCGCCTACGTCGCCGTCGACGACGTTATCAGCTAATTAAATAATATTTAATAATTACAAACCGATTTTTCAAAAAATATCTGCTAGCGTTATTATCGAAATATAATTCAGTATGCTGAAAATTTTGTAATAATTTTGAAAAATTTACATTAATATTTCATGATCGATCATCATAGCGCTCTCGATGATCATGAGCGTCTGATCAGTTACCAGTTGTGGAGCGAAGACAATGCTGCCTGTTATATTTACTCAAAAATCTTATCTTATATAATTGGTCAATGGTTTATCAAAATGTAACAACTTTGATTTTCAATATTTGGGCCGACGGTGTCAAAAATTTGTACCCTGCCCATAAAGATAAGGTCAGTAGAGATAAGGCCAGTATATCGAATGTATAGGGTACTACTAATAAAACACTAGTATAACTAGACTTTCCTAGTGCTTCAAGCATTTATGTAGAGAGTTCTCTTATTGAGGTTTGTGCTAATTGAAAGGTTCTAAGCTCTAAATAGTATATTAAATAAAATATGAGTGCTGTGGATACAGCAATATTGATATAAAAATGAGACAATTACTATGAAAGATCGTCATATCAAAAATTGAAATTTTCTTGTTTGAAGAGTGTACAAATGCAAGTATGATATTGAAAAGCAGTTTTTTTGAAGGCCAAATGGTGTTCAACATTCGCTATTCTAAAGGCCCCACAATAATGAAGTTCAAACATTGGCTAAAGAGTCGAATAACACTGAAATACTCTCACCATAATGATCACGACGAATACACTCAGCGAAGATTGGGGAAACATCAATAGTAACAAGTTTCTTGACTTTTTTCTTCTCTTCTGTTAATGGATATGTGTTAGTGACAACAATTTGATCAATGTATTTACAGTCATCCAATTCTTGTAAACAGTCATCGATGAATAAACCATGAGTAGCAAGAATGTAAACCTTTTTAGCACCACAATTCAAACGACAATGTTCAGCAGCAGCAATGAAAGAACCTGGTCTGTCAATCATATCATCTAAAATGATAACAGAACGGTCTTTAACGTTACCAACTAGCGTGATTAATTTTTCTTGTGAATAAGCTTCTGGTTCATCTTCATCTGAATCATTAGCATCGTAAGTTCCACCCAATGCATAGGAAGTATGATCATTGGTTATTGGTTCATCTGAAATGACAGATTCATTTTCAATGGATTCAGAGATGAAATCATCGTCAACAACATGACCTTGAATAACTCTGGCTGTTTGTAAAGTGTTGGCAAGAATCAATTCTTCTTCATCATCACCGTCATCCTTCTTTGCACTTGATCTTCTTCTAGCCAAAGCAGCGGCACTCTGTCTTCTCTGTCTGTTCGCCAGTTTCTCAGCAGCCTTTTGTGCGTATACATCAGCAGTACGACGACGATCTGTGTGAATCATAGCAAAATTTATCTTTAAAGCATCGGCCAAAGCAGTAACTCTTTTTGTACCACCTGGATTCTTAGAAACAACAACAGAGTTAGTGTAGTCATCAACATTTTGTTTAATCCATCTGGCCAAACTTGGAGCTCCATAGAGGTTATCCACTGGTTTGGAGAAGAAACCTTGCATTTGAGATGCATGTAAATCCATGGAAACAACATGGTCAGCACCAGCCATAATAAGTAAATTAGCCAGCATTCTAGCAGTGATAGCACCTCTATGTTTTTTCATTTTGGACTGTTTTGAGTAAGGAAATTGCGGAAGGACAGCAGTAATCTTCTTAGCAGAACCACCTTTACAAGCTGAAACCAAGATAAGCAATTCCATAATGTGATCATTGATGTCACCTGAACCACTCTGGATGACATACACATCTTCATCTCTGATGGAAACACCAATTTGAACAGAAGTTTCACCATTTGAGAACTTCTTTAGAGTACAAGGAGCAGGTTCAACTCCTAAATTTGCACAGATTAATTGACCTAACTCTGGATGTGAGTTACCCACAAAAACTTTGCATTTACGCATGTTGGAAAGAGTGTTTCTGGCTTCAAATGGGTTGGATGCCACTTCGGCACGGAATGTGTTATCAACAGACACCTTGACTGGTTAAATAAAACAAAGATTGGGAAGAGGAAGACAAAGAATATAAATCGAACTTGATATCAGTCTGGATAAGCAAGTATGATAAATCCTAGTCTATGAGATAAGTGGAAGCAGCTGGAGAAACTTGAGAGTCCAGATAACGTCTAGGGCACAGGTTCGGCCGTTGGATGTGGCAGTCGGAGGCTTTCGAAGGGAAGTCTTTGCAGCGATTCGAACGCATTTGAGCGAGGTTGAAGATTTTTTTTTCTTTCTTGAAGCGATTTCCGGACCTCCGGGGTTAATATCACGTGACTTGATGAGGTGTGCGCATACCGATTTTTAAATTTACACTGTTGGAAACTCGAGACTTTAATCAGTTGTAAAGAGAGTGTGGAGTCTTTAATGAGCGAGTTTGTCACTACGAAGAGGAGAGCCCCTGCAAAGGCTGAGACAGCCAGCTCGCAGGAGCGTGTGGAGTCTCTGAAAACAAAACTGGATGGATATATTGTGCAACTGAAGGCATCCTCTTTACTTGAATCGATACTGGATTCATTCAAAGACAATGGAGATATAATCTTGAAAATAAGATGCTTAGCTCTGGGATCACCAAGCAATGATGATGCAGCACTTTGGCAGTACGCACTACTTCTTATAATTGAAACTGAGTACAAAGTTGATCCTAGTGGTGTATCCCTTTACGACCCAGTATTTACTGAATTGGATGAAATACTGTTTTCAGAGTACAATCATAAAGTTGAGAAAGATTACACAAAAGATAATATAGAAACAACTCTATACTTTCTACCCCATGCAGAACTTGAACTTACAAACCATATAATAAGGAGTGAGGAACCTGAACTACTACTGGCGAACAATATTTTAACTCACACAGAAAGAATCACCAAGACAGAATTGTACAACCGATTCCCTACCCTATCAAAGATTGTCAACATCCTAGATAATACCACACAGCCAATAATATCCAAGCCCTCCAATGGATTTGAACAAGTTACTTCAAAAAGAAGAAATAGAAAAACACGAAATAAATTTATTGAGCCAGTCCTTGACTACACATCGATTGAAGTTTATTTTCAAGAGGTGGTGTTAGTAAGCTTCAAAAATTATGAAGAAGGGCAATGGAACAATGCATTCACAGATCTATCATACCATAAACTTGCACACCTAACGATAGAATCCACAGATTGAAACGACACTGGTACAGAAATAATAATTTAATCTGAAAACCATCTAATGTAGTAAAAAACACTTCAAAGACTACAATTCAAACTTAATTAAAAACATATTATATTATATATACGAATAAATTATGACAATAATGTCAAAAGCAACTAACATAGCGTAATGTATTGGTTAAAACCAATTCCATTTCTATAAATGAACAAACAATAAATTAAGATCTTAAAAGCAAAAACGATCACCTCAAATCAAATAGAGACAATGAAACCATACATCAACACCACACTAATGTATAGTAGTCTCATGAGAAATCAAGCAACCATTTATATGATAAATCAGGGAACTTATTGGTATTTTTCCCAGTTGTCCAAAACATCTTTGATTTTATCAGATTTGGTCAATTCATAGACATCTTCGAAGTATTCCTTGGTAACTTCAAATGGTTTAGCAGTCAAATTTGGAATATATTTACCAATCAATTTGTCAGTCTTAACATTTTCTTTCAAGATGTTCTTTTCCAAGAATGCTTTGAATGGTTTAACACCATTTCTCAAGTATGAAGAGTGGAATGGAACAGAAATACCCTTCAATGGAATGGTAGCGAAACCTCTTTCCAAATCTATTGGTTGTGGTTTAGCTAATGATTTCTTAGATACTTCATCAATGATTTCATTCAAATGTTCTTCAACTTTTTCTAATGATAGATTTTCTTGTAACTTGTCAATATCAAGTTTTTGTAATTTGATGAAGTTCAAGACGTTGGTTAAGGTATCCAAACCTCTCAAGTCACCAGCAGCAACATATTGTTGGTTTTCAACATTGTAATTGACAATTTCACATAACCATTCAGTTCTCTTACCGACTATTTCGACAACAAATTTCAATGCATCTTGTGAGAAAGTACCAGAAACTCTGCTTGGGTTGACAGCAATCATACCATAGTTAGATCTACCTAACTCATCTCTTGGAACAGCAACTTGCATAGTCATACCTCTGTAGAAGACAATTTCAACCAAAGATTCAATAGACATAACTTCAGCTAAAGAAGCTAATGATGCATATTCACCCAAAGAGTGACCAGCAAAGATACTGTCAGCTGGAATCAAACCTTTAGATTTCAAATCTTCAAATGAGGCTTTTTCCATCAAAGTCAAAGCTGGTTGAGTGAATTGAGTAGCAGAAATTAAACCACCTGGATTTCTGAAAGTGTATGACAAAGTCTTTTCTGTAATTTCTTTGAAGATCTTTTCAGAGATAACCTTACCATCCACAATGGTTTCGAAAGTCATCTGTGTGTAGTTTTCTCTGATTGCTCTACCTTTTTCACCACCAAAGTGAACAGTGAGTTCGTCTGGATTGTTCTTAACAATGTCAATAATTGAGAAACCATAAGTAGCTAAGAAATGGCTATCAGCTCTATCCCAAACTTGTTTGGCAACATCAGATTTTTCATACAAGTCCATACCCATACCTTGTTCTTGAGAACCTTGACCAGTGAACACAAATGCAGAGACTGGTTGATCAATTTCAGCTTCACCAGACAAAACAACAACATCTTGTTCATTACGGGTTTCAACTTTGATGATCTTACGACCATTGATCATACCAACATGTTCCAATTTAGTTGACAAAGTATCGTTTGGCAAGACCATACCGAGGAAATCAACAGAGAAAGCACGAACTCTAGCAGAGACAGAGTTAGCGGCCCAACCTTCAACCAAACCACGAACAGCAGCACTGGAGTACATACCATGGGTGATAGTACCTGGTAGATTAGCGTATCTTGAGAAAACTCTTGAGACGTGAATTGGGTTGAAATCACCAGAGACAACACCATATGGAGCATTGGTACCTGGAGCTTTGGTTTCCAAAGTGGCAATTGGGATGTTGTTTTCAAATGGAACTTTTTCTTCAATTGATGAACCGTTTCTCTTTAAGTAATCAATGACTGGGTTACCATGTGATTCACCAGCTTCGTATTCAACAGTACCAATTTGAATGATTTCCTTACTTGGTAATTCCAACAAAATCTTACCTTCAGATTTAACTGAGCTAAAGACAGTCTTGTTTTTGAAAGTCAATTCAGTTTCAATTTCAAAAGTTAAAGTCTCGTTCAATAATTCAACTTCTTTTTCCAATTGGAACCATTCCTTAGATTTCAAAACAGCGATATCTTTGGCAGATTTGAGATGCAATTGGTATGGAGCTTCTTTGATCTTGGAGAATGTGTTTTCAAAATCTTGGTATTCACCTCTGTAGAAGAATGAAGAAGAAACTTCCAAGACTGGTTTACCATCTCTAGAGACAAGACCGACAACTTCAACAACTTTTCCAGAATCTTGGTTCAAGACAGATCTGATTTCAGCAGTAGATGAAACAACATCACCTTTAGCCAAAGGAGTAGCACCTGGAATCATCTTGTAACCGTTAGACAAATGAACCAATCTCAACAAATCACCATCAACAGTTTTTGGGAAGATAGATTTGATGATAGCTTTCCAACCAACCACAATGGCAAAATCCATTGGAGCATATTGAGTTCTTCCAGATCTTGAGACGAAATCTTCACACTTGTTACCAATAGCATGTGTAAATTCAGCAATATCTTGAGAAGTGATAGTCAAGGTGTCACCTTGAATTGGCTTGTGAACATCAATATCTAAATCAAAATCTTCAGTGAACCAAACTTTCCAGTAAAATTCTTTGATTCTTTGGTTTCTGTTTTCAGTAACTTCTAAGATTGGAGCAAAACCGTCTTCTGGGTTGTATTTGTATAACAATTGTAAAGCGATAGGTTTCTTGATGATGTTTCTTTCTTCAATCAAAGACAATTGAATGTTGGTTTCATCAAGAGCTTTTAATTCAACAACAGCTTGACGTTTACCTTGAATTAATTCATAGACAGTCAAAACAGTCTTAGATGGTTCAGATGGGTATTCAATTTCAACTTCAACATTAGCAGCAGGAGCCAAAACTTGTCTAGATGGATTAGTGACATAACTAGTACCTTGAATGACACGTTTAGTTGAGATGAAGGCATGTCTCCATGAACGTTCTGGACCAGCTAACAATTTGAACCATTCTTCAACATCAGTTTCAGCAGTGGCAGTGTAAGTAACCTTGTTACCAGATTTAGCACCTGCATCTTTGACATCAACTGGATCTTCACCACCAAAGTATTCAAAAACAGGAATGGAAGATTCATCAGAGTTGTATTGATCTTTCAACAACTTAGCAATGTGACCATCATGAATGCTGTCCAAGATTTCTTTGACTGGTTCATCAACTTTGTTAGTGAATTGAGCAGCAACAGGACCATGTAAGATACAAGTTCTTTGGACATCTTGATCAACAACAGCTTCCAAGTCTTCAGATTGCCACAATGAATCTTTCTTGAAGTAAAATTCAAATTTAGCATCCAAAACAGGAACGAATGGAACTGGTTTTTGAATTGGGTTTTGACATAAGATTAAGAAGTAATCAACATCTTGTTGGTTAATCAATTGAGTTTTAGCTAATGGATAAGCATTGAAGATTTTTTCAACAATTTCATCTGGAGATTCCAATTCTTCAAAGTTGGTGATCAAAGAAGTAGTAGCAGAGTCAGTGAAACGTTCTTCAACACGTCTTAAGAATTGACCAACAAAGTTTCTTAATGTGAAATCAATCCATCTCTTAGAACCTCTAACATACAACAATTCCACTAATCTCTTAGCAATTTGTTCGTAAGTCAAATCTTGCAAGTCGTAAACTTTACCATCAACAGTAGCAAACCAAGGTTTTTGGAAATCAGCATTCAATTTCTTGATGATATGGTCCTTCTTCTTGTCCAAAGCTTCTTGCAACTTGTTCTTTGGTAAGTTGAAGATAGTTTCATCCAATTCTTTCCAGAAAAGAACACCTCTAGTAGCCAATTTATGGATTGGTTCACCCATTTCTGATCTAACAGTAACAATACCACCAGTTGGTTTCTTGTAAGTTTGTTCCCATTGAGAGTCTGGAACACCTGGAGCATCAGCAATAGCTTGTTTAGCAGCTGGAGAAGTGAATGCTTCTTTGGCAACCATGACTCTTGAACCAGTTAAGATACCATCAAAAGGCATTGGTGGGTAATTGAATTTGGTAGACCATTCACCAGTCAAGTATGGATAAGTATCATCAGCTGAACCGAAACCAGAACCAGCAATCAAGTAAATGTTTGGATGTCTTCTGATCTTGGAGTACATTTGCAAGATTGGTTGATGGAAATCTTCAAAAGAGTGATGACCACCACCACGACCACCAGTCCATTGAATGACAATTGGGAAATTTGGATGAGCCTTAGCAATTGCAATAGATTGGGAGATGGAATCAACAGAACCAGGTTTCAAGCCCAAGTGAGTCAAACCTAAGGTTTCAATGTACTCAGCAGCAACTTCTAATGACGGAACACCAGCACCAATAGTCAAAGCTTGAATTGGGTAACCTTTCTCTCTCAATTCTTTAACCAATGGAATACCCCATTGCAACATTCTTGGGTTGACGTAAAGGAAGTTAATACCAATACCATTACCTGGCTTAACTTGACCAATGACATCGTCTAAAGCTTTTGTGAAGGTCTTTGGGTCAAAGTAACCACCACCACCGATTTCAATGTGGTAACCAGCGTTCAAAGTAGCAGCAACAAAGTCTGGACGAACAGTAGTTGGGGTCATACCTGGAACCAAGACTGGAGCTTTACCTAGTAATCTAGAGAATTTGGTGTCAACATAAACTTTACCAGCTTTAGTCTTGACCAATTTAGGTTTATATTCTTCCAACCAGTTTTGAGCAAATTTGACATTGTCAGCATTGATATCAAAGATTTCTTGCTTGTAACCAAATTCATCATCGTTACTGATATCAAAAGCACCAGCAATAATGATTCTTGAACCGGTACCATCTTTGTTACGATGAGTTAAAACACCTAAACCAGAAGCACCACCTGGACCAAAATCTAAAATGTGAGTGGCTTGGAATTTAGTGGCAAGTTCCCAATTGACTGGTAATTTGGTGATCAATTCATTCAATCTGCTAATAACAGAACCATTGAAGTTTCTCAAGTCTGAGCCATCAAAAGTGTCATAAACTGGAATTTTCAAGTCAGCTTGTTTGTATTCAAGACCGGCATTTAGGAGATCTTCATTGATCAATGCAGAAGCTTCTTCCAACAAATGAGAATGGAAAGGAGAAGTGATTGGCAAGAATCTGTTAGAAATTCTCAATTTTCTTTCAGAATGTGGAACTCTTGCTTGATCTAAACCAGAAGCAGCTTTAGCTTTTCTCAATTGAACGTTGAAACCATACAATGATTGTGGTGGACCAGAAATAACCAAGTTTCTAGCACCGTTAACTAAAGAAATGGCAATGTGTTTTTCTTTTGGTAAATGAGCATTGGTTTGGTCAATGAATTTTTGAACTTGAGCTTGTGATAGATCTCTAACTGAAAGCATTGGGTATGGATGACCTTCAGAGTTTTCAATGGAATCTTGAATGATGGTTGGTGGAAGAGCTGTGTTTGGGTAGACTTGAGAACATCTGACACCAATGAAAAACAAGAAAGTGACAGCTTTGTTCAATGAGTCAAAGAATGATTCCCAAGAATCAGATTCGGCAACGGATAAGGCAGTGGTTAAACCTTGGGAGTGACCAGTGGCACCAGCTAATGAGTCTCTTAGTTCACCTGGGGTCAAACCTAAGATTCTAGCAGTAACAGTGTAGTGGGCCAATTGGATAACACCGATCAAAGGACATGAAACTGGGATGGACAACAAGTACTCAGTTGATGGAGTTTTCTCTTCATTTTCTAACCATGAGATCAAATCAAAACCTTGAGTGTAGATTTTCTCGGTATCTGGAGTAGATCTGACCAACTCGTTCAATTTGACAGCAGCGGCTTTGATAACATCAGAGACTAAACCGTTGTAAATTTTGTACAAGTCTCTCAATTCTTCAAAGTAGTCATCAGTGTTACCTTGACCACCGAAGATTGCAACCAATGAAGCTTCTTTGTTCAAAACAGATGTAAGTAAAGCTGAGTTGTATTTAGAGGATTTGCTTTCAGAAATGAGTTGAGCGTTGAAGTAGTCTTTGATCAAAACTTTGACTTTCTCTAGAGTGGTTGGAAAATCTTCACTTTCCAATAATTTGGAACCAAGAACGTGGACATCGTTACCTTTCAAGAAGGCAGTTTCGAATTCTGAGACAGCCAAGTCGAGCACTTGGTTGAATTTACCTTTGATGGTAGGTTCTATTAAGTTGGCAACGAAACCTAAGAATTTGGACAATAATTCAGCTGGTGAACTTGGTTCATCTTCACCGGCGAAGCCTTCAGTGACTTCTGGTAGTGACTTGTCGAATTGTTCCTTGAGATCGGAGGCGACAAACAACAGATCAGTAGGGAACAAAAGCACGTATTCTAAGCTGCCATGGACCAAAGTCAATGGTCTCAAGGATGAGTTGCTGAGGTTTGGAGTGTATGCGCCAGACATGATGCGTGATTAATAGTTGTTCGAGTGAGTGTAGTGCAGTGCGTTGTGGTGTGGTGTGTACGACTAACAGCAACAAGGGAACAATGAGTGAATCAAGCAATTGGAGCAACGAGAGTGCGAACAGAGCTTAGATATAACAAAACAAAGAAAATTTGTTGGAGCGTTAAATTTTGTTGTTGGTGATGCGTCTGTAAGGCCATCCCAGCGGCCAGCGCTTCAAACCTTTTGGGCGAACGCGAAATTTTATGTTGGGCATGGAATTTGTTGTGTTTGGAAAATTATGTAAGCACGTTTACATCGATTTTATGGGAGTCACTGTTCAATAGAATGGTTAGAAACTTTGTTAGCTATGATGCTGTGGCTTATAGTAGTGAATAGAGTTTCTTCCAACAAAAATAACACGTTTGAGGCTGTGTTTTAGGCACTCCAACATCTTTCACATGATCTCTAAATCGGAAATCTACGTGGCCGGACCAATTTCGCCGTTTTATTTTCCAACAATTTGAAAAACTCTCGGGAAATACTCCTAATATGGAAATTACTAGATATGGTATGGTTACACAGGCACTGGTCCCAGAGCATCTTTCGCGAATTCCTTCTTGTTTGGATTCTTGCCCTCTAACCTGAAATTGACATAGAAAACAGGTACACAACTTACTGAAATTGGAAAAGCGACGCTAATTGACTTCAATTGCTAGTTATCAAGGTGGTTGATCAAAATGTCCACATTCACTGCTTTGGATCCTACTGCTCCAGAGGCTCAACCTGCTCGTCCAGGCGCTAAAAGAACAAGAAAGGTCCTTGTCACAAAAATAAAACCTCCATTTCCTCTCAAGGAATACATTTGGCTTGGTGGACACGGGTTGACTATTGTGTTTGGTTTGATATACAATGTATTCTACTTCTTCAAGTGGTTCCTGCCTGCTTATTACTATTTCCCAAGAATTTCTTACAGACTGTCATTCATTGGTGTTTTGCTAAGTTATTCCATAACTGTCATCACTACATTTGGTTCAAACTTGCCAGACTACCAAACTCTATTAGCAACAGAAAATTTTCAAAACTTGATTTTAGCAATTCCTTGGTTAGTTTCAAGACCATCTGCTTTCAAGTTGTTACCTTACTTTTTTGTTGCAATTTTACAGATAGCTTCACATTTCAAAGTCCCAGGTTTGCTTAAATATCAATATCAGATCAGTGATGTTGTTGCTTCAAGTGAAATTGTGGTTATATTTGCTTTGTTGTTTGATACTTTGCTATTCAAAGGTGGTTCAGGGTTTGCTCTTGCAATCTATTTGGGCTTCTATTGGTTGAGATTGAATTTCTCCCCATACACACAAGTGTTTTTACTCAAAATCCTCAATTTCATTGATGAGAAAGTAGTGGCTAAACAGAAGCCTGAAGTTCAAGCCAAGTGGAAGAAAATCAAAGATTTTGTCAAGTATAAAAGAGCACAAACTAAAGAGAAGTACGAAATTCCAAGTTTTTCAGCTTCCAAGTCAAATCTTTCAAAATCAGCTCCAACTAACGGTTCTAAACAATCCTCAAGTAAACAAACAAAAGAACAATCCAAACCAGAGATACCACCAGTGAAGAAACGTGGAACCTTTATTGGTAAAGTCACCGGTCAAAAGGCCAAAAACACAGAAGGTAACATAGCTGCTCCACCAGCTAGAACAGAAATGCCTCCAGTTGCAGCAGACAAATAATCGTTTATAGGATCACTTCTTAAGAACATTTGAATTCAACATTTCAGTAGTAAAGGAACTAGTTTACAGGCTACAAAACACACTAAGTAATCAGTGATATCTTATTTATTTAGTTATACTTTACAACAAATCTAAATAATGTTAGTTATAATTCAAAAAACTTATTAAAATTATTTGAACAATTGGTATTGATTGTTAACATCAGAAGGTTTTGGTAAATTTTGATTATCTTCAAGTAGTCTCAGAAGCAGAACTGAAAATTTTTTATCATCATAATAACAATCAATGACTCAATTGAGCAAAAATAATAAGAAGAAACTTACAAATTGAATTGTTTGTTGAAAAAGTATTCACAAATGGGGAATATATGGGTCAAGAACCTTCTTGTATCCTATTAAATTTGTTAGTCCACTAAATTCACTAGGTGATTTCGTATAATTGACAAACTTCTCATGATATAAACTAAATCAGATGGTGATGCATGTTTTTATCCATGGCACACTGGTTATTCACCGGGACAAAATGTGTATAATATCATCAGTAGAGTATAACATGTCAGTTTTGACAATTCCATCTAATTCATAATAGACGTACCTTTATGACTATATGTTAGTGAGCTGAAACATAGAAACAAAAGGAATGAACTATAAGCTTTAAAATCATTGAAAAGTCTTTAAATCATAAACGAAGAATTCCTAAAAATTTTTATGTCCTGCATATACTTCCTCAGAGATTTAAATATAATTTGTATAATCATTCAGACAGTTCAATAAGCAGATAGATTCAACCAATATGATATGTGCATACCTTTTCCCTAGTATTAATGACCTAAAATCAACAAAGTTGCCACAACAAATTCGTTGATTTTGAGACAATAAAATTAACACTCAGCAAAAATTGAAAAAAATTGTTGAAAATTCATAAATCTACTGACCGCGAATTTCGAAAATCGGGTAACGTTTGAGTAAAAATGTTAGGGCTTTAAGAGAAGAGAGTAAGAAGATTCAAGATATTGACCAATGATTTGAACACTGGGGGTTGGAGATTGTCTGGGATTAAGAATTATCAAATTCCAATACATTCCACCAAAGTTTCATGTTTTGTAAAAAGGATTTGGGTTAAATTGAAGAGTCTTCATGATAATTCAATGATCCTACAAATAGTATATCGTAATACAATGTACATTAAATTAAAAAGCTAATGAACTGCATTTCTTCTAATCAGAAGCAGTGGCACGAGTGTAGATTTGTTGGGTAGAGTGAGTGGAGACAGCTTTGATAGTACCTTCACGTTCTAATTGTTTTAAAGCAACACGGGCAATTGAACCACCAACTTTCAATCTGTCGACTAAGACGGAGACAGAGATGTATTTGAAACCTGGAACTTCCTTGAGGATTCTGTCGTATTTGTCTTGGTCTAAGATGACATCGTGTTTAGCTTTGTCTTTAACTCTACCTTTGGACCACTTCTTCTTGGATTTCTTACCACCAGCCATGGCTGCGGCAGCTTTGGCAGCTTTGGATTGTTGAACTTTTGGAGCCACTAGAGGATTTGTTAGTATACTGTCATTTTGATTCAACCACTAAGCCAGGATGTTATGTCAAATTATGAATATAGGTCATCAGTATGTGAATTATATCGTGTTTGGATGTGTTTATTTTGGTGATGTTTGAACATTTTAAGTGAGAAAGACGATTGGATGCCTTCGCTTGATCCGTTCATTGTGTAAAGTAAAGTGTGAAATGGGTGCTTCCCTCTTAGTTCTTGATTTAATTCATAGTCTTCCTTTGAAATGAAAATTCTTTCCTTGTGTGATTGCAACTTGATTGTTTTTGGTGTTTGGAATCACTGGTTGGTTCAGCTGATTAATTGTATTCTCCGTTCATTGAATAACATGACATCCCTTTTCAGTTCTTCGTGTGTCAAACATACTCTTTGTTAATCTGACTTTTGCTGTGCCAATTCAAAACAGAAGTTGAAAAGTTAATTTTCAAAGATTTTTGTTAAACTTCGCGGCACCACGAAAACCAAAAACTTGTGACTGTGGAATTTTTCCTCCCGATCGCGAACGTCAAAAATTGACAGAGCTTGAAGCCCTAATGAAAATCACCTGACTTTATTGTTTTGATCAGGGCTCCCACTTGAACTGAAAGTGACAATTTCATAACAAACCAAAAAAAACTCGAAACACACAGTATATAAACGCATCATTTAGCTAGATACATTTCTCGGAGTCATGTCAGGCAAACGTTCAGCTGAGGATGATATGAATCGTGATAACTTTCATCTTTTTGAAGACAATGAAGATGACAGTGCTCCAGTCCCACAACCAAGAGCATCGGCCGAGGTTTTAGCTAAAAGAAAGATATTAAAACCAAGATCCAGACTCGCTGGTAGAGCTCCTGAGACTGTTCCAAAACCAGCTGCTGCTTCATCTTTTGGATTTAACTTTCAATCTGCTCCAACTGTCTCAACTTCCAAGACCAATGACAATGCTGAAGCTGAGAAACCTAACCCATTTGCTGCTTTCAAGCCAACTACAAACAATAACCATGATGATGAGGACAAACCCAAACCAAACCCTTTTGCTGCTTTCAAGACCACAGCACCATCTACAACTGGTGTCACTACTACCAAACCATCCTTTTCATTTGGTCAGACTACAGCTCCAAAATTTGATACCTCTTCTTCATTAGTGTCTACTAATGGAAACTCATCACTAGTCACATCCAATGGAAATACCGATAAAGCAAGTCAACTGAAGGCTTTGAATGAGAATTTCTACACAAAAATAACAGATGCAAAGAATGTTGATCCATTATCTGATTTCACCCCAATTCTACGCAAGTACCTTGAATACATTGAGCAAATTAACAATGACTCGCATACTGAGCCAAAAGAACCACTAAATCAAATTGAACAAACTCCAGAAGAGCCTAAATTCAAAGCCTTGACTAGCTCAGAGTTTAAATTTGGTTCCAGCACCACGATACCAAGCTTTCAATTAGATACTAATAATAATAATAACAACAGCAATAATAACAATGACAACAGTTCAAAACCGGCATCCACATTTCCAAGTTTCAACTTCGGTGCTAAATCTACCACTCCACCATCAGCAGCTCCAGTTGCTGCTCCAAAGCCTGCTGAACAAAAAACCTCACCTGAAGTTATCAGTATTGATGATGCCAGTGACTCAAGCGATGATGACATCAAAGTTGAAGGTCCAACATTCACTTTAGCCAAACCACCAACCACAACAGATTCTGTTTTCAAATTCACTAAAAACGACAGTACTTCAACACCTAGCTCATCATCTGGACCATCATTTACATTCGCAGGTGGTGACAAAAAGTTTGATAACCCATTTAAATTGACTAAACCAATTACCCAAGATACCAAAGAAAAAGAAGAAACCGAAAAGGAACAGCCTAAACCTGCATTCTCATTGAAACCATTCACAACTGAGAAACAAGATCCATCGTCTTCCACTTCTGAAACAAAAGTCAATGATCCACCTAAACCAGCATTCAGTTTCAATTTTGGTTCAACTACCTCACCTCAGCCAACTAATGACAGCACAACTTCTGATAAGACAGATTCAAAGCCTGCATTTAGCTTTGGCAACTCTTTCAACCCTGTTTCAAATGGTGACTCTAATGGATCTAAATCAGTAACTCCTTCATTTACCTTTGGTGGAAACTCTACAAGCACCCCTGCCTTTGGTGGGAACTCCGCAAGCACCCCTACCTTAGGCGGTGCCTCAGCATTTAGTTTCAACTTTTCAAAATCAGCTACTCCAGCTGCAGGTTCTGGTACTTCTGATAATGATACTGCACAAAATGAAGATAAAGCAGATGAAGAAGAACCAAATGTTCAATTTGCACCTGTTGTGAAACTTGCAGATGAGAAAATCTCAGAAAAGACAGGAGAAGAGGATGAAGAATTACTGTACACTAAACGTTCCAAGATTCAAAAATTTAATAAAGAAACCAAAGGTTATGATTCAAAAGGTCTTGGTGACTTGAAAGTTTTACTGAACAAAAATACCAAAAAGGCAAGAATCCTGGTAAGGGCTGATGGATCTAACAGAGTTATTTTGAACTTACCTATCCTTGCTGAATTCAAATATGAAAAAATGGGAACTAAAGGAAATTTGTTGAAAATACCAGCTGTTGAAGAAGGAAAAATTGAAACATTCTTAGCCCAGGTTAAGACTGGTGATGATGGTAATAATCTGCTGAATGCATTGGAACAAGCAAAACAAGGATTGTCATGATTGTCCAAACCTTTCTGTTTATACAAATGTCTTAATTTTACATTGAAAAGTATTTTTATTTACGAGTTGAGTTAGTCATGTACTTTTATGAATTTATTGATTTTCAACAGAAGTACCTCTGATAAGTATGTACTATTTACAGATTATATAAATATTATGCAGGAACTGGTGTCGATCCCACTCTTTGTTGGTTTTTTTCATTTAGTCATCTTTCTTGTTATGTGTTATCTTTTTGAAAGTGTCACTCAAGAACTTTTCAATCTTTCTAAGATTTGAAGGATGGTCTTTTGAATTCTCTAAATCATTGGATTCAGAATCTTTTTGTCCTTCTTGTTTGTGAGACGATGTCCAATTTTCACTTTTAGTAGCTGTGGAATCATCAATTTGTTCTGCAAGTGCCTCTAATAATGCAGTTTGAGCAGCTGAGGTTGGTTTTGGAATTCTCACTTTAAAGTTAACAACCAAATCACCACGAGTGTTAATATTATTACGAACTGGGAAACCTTTTTCTGAGATAGCAACACGTTTACCAGTCTCAGTACCTTGTACAACCCTCAATCTCAAAACTGGACCATCAACAGTTGGAATTTCAACAACACCTCCGAGTGCAGCAGTTGTATAAGGAATCTCGGCATCATAGATGATATCAGATCCTTTAATTGTATATTTAGGATCTTTCTGAATTCTTATTCTGACATTCAAATCACCCTTTGTTAGATGAATACCTGGACCTGAAGTAACTCTTGGAGAATCACCCAAACCAGAAAGTCTTAAGGCTTGGCCATCTAATAGACCAGGAGGTAGATCAATCTCAGTATCTTTAGCCACTTCAGTAACACCTTCACCATGACATGTGTCACATGCATCCTCTTTTCTAATAGTGACACCAGTACCTTCACAAGCACTACAAGTTGATGCCATTTGATATCCAGCGTGACTGTAGTGAACCTGAGATCCTGTACCACCACAAGTTGAACATGATGATTTCTTTCTTCCTGTTTTCAAACCAGAAGCATTACAAGTGGAACAATTATCCAATGCTTTATAGTTTAACTTCATGTTTTTAATACCAAACACAGCTTCTTTCAATGAGATTTTCTTCAAAATTTCAATACTGGAACCTTTGAATTCAGTAGCGTATGATTGTTGGCCAGCACCTCTGAAAGCTTGTCCAAAGAGATCTTCAAAATTGATGTTAAATCCACCTTGGCCACCACCAAATCCACCTTGACTAAATCCTGCAAATGGGTTTCCTTGAAATCCACCGAATCCACCTTGACCACCAGCACCAGCACCTTGATCGAAGGCAGCTGAACCGAATTGATCATATTGTTGTTTCTTTTCCGGATCAGATAAAATCTCATAAGCACCTTGGATATCGTGGAACTTAGCTTCTGCACTTTCTTCTTTATTGATATCAGGGTGGTATTTCTTTGCTAGTTTATAGTATGTTTTCTTGATTTCAGATGCTGATGCATTCTTGTCTAGACCTAATGTCTTATAAGGGTCTGCAATGAGCAGACGTGGTGAAGTATGGAAAGAACGACTCGATGAGGTAGGTATTCTCACTTTTGTGAGGTTTGGTCTCTTAGCTGAGCCAAAAACACTCCCAGCTTTGCGAAGCACCGACGAAGAGCCTGCAACTCTGTGAATTGGACGTAATCTCAATACAAATGCCATGATTGCCCTGATAAAAGTTGCCAAAGTTATCAACTTCTTCTTAATTTACAATTCTGGTCGACTAAAATTTCCACAGAATTCGAGAATAACCGCGAAATTACCAAATGCGGTAAACTGCTTAATTCGGTGATTTAAGGTCTACTTTAACATTAGGGAAAGATTTAATAAGATCAGATCGAGTATGTTTAATTGAAGCTGTTGAGTGTATCTGGTGTAAATTTTACCTTAAGATTGAGAGTTCTTCATATACAAAAATCCCAGTGCAAAAAATTATGCAATCAGATCAAACTCCTGATAAGAATTTTTTTCTGGCGATGAGAAAATGTGACAAATCGGTCGATTGTTTTATTGTTTTCTACGTGAGCAGTTTAAAGTTGCACTTTATGCTCCGGAATCGTTATTTATGCCTTGCACACACAGTGCGGAGATACTCGTCTATCCCAAATTACAAGATCTTGAAAGAAAACAACCTTCCTAACCTCATAGAAGACCTTAAAACGGTGCTGCGAGATGTTCATTCTGAAGAAGAGGTGGATATCAAGACAACCATGAATTTACTTCGTTTGTACAACTCTGAAGAGACAGAATGGTCTAAATATGCATTAAGAGATCCACAGAGACCTTATACCCGGAATCTGGTTGCCAATTTATCACCTATTTCTGCCCTTTTGATGCTTGTATGGGAGCCTGGTCAGTCATCAAAGATTCATAATCATCCTAATTCAAACTGTTTTGTGAAAGTTTTAAAAGGAACACTGCTTGAAAGTCAATATGAAAAACAAGGTAATGAAGATAAGATAGAACTTAGAAGAAGAATAGAAGTTCAAACAGGGGCTGTCACCTACATCACTGATAATATTGGTCTTCATCAAATGGGGAACGAGACCAAAGAACCAGTTATCACATTGCATCTATACGTTCCAAATTACAACCAATGTACCACATTTGACTCTAATGGTGCTAAAAGATTAAGTAATGACATGGATTACTACAGTATAGGAGGCAAGATTAAATCTTGATTAGAATGTATAACAATTTATAATGTCTTTGAAATTTATTTCACCCAAAACTCTCCACTTTCCCCACTGTCAATCCTTCTACGCACAGCTCTGGTCAATACCATACCAATCTCATATTTCTCCTTCTGTTTCTGATCTAAAAACTCTTGAAGTCTCTGGATTGCAAACTTTAGTTTTCTAACTTCTGTCAAATCTGATGAAATTGCAGCACTATCGATCAAATTGTTCAAATATGTGATCTCTTTGTTCAATTTGGTAATCTTCTCATTAGTTTCTTTCAACTTCAGTTGCAGTGATTTTATCTTTTTGTTTGATTCTGGATTATCTTTCTTGATACCAATAAATTTCAAATCTTGAGGTTGATCTCTAGCCTTTGTCACTTTTAAAGAACCTCCAAACAAGGCCTGTGAAACTGATTTTGGGATATTTGTCTTAGGTGCATCATCATCTTTCGTTACAGAATCAAGAGACGCGTTTCCTAAAGCTTGTAGTGTGGATTCTGATGGTGGTGGGATATCTTCTGGCTCTTTAATCTTAACCGGACTGTTTTGTCTTATCTGTTCTACTTCTTCTAAAAGTTCCTCTATCTGCTGGTCCGTTATTATCTCTTCCTCTGTCTTGACGATCTCAGGAGTAGGCGACCTCTCCGGTTCTTCGGACATTGTGATGTTGGTAGTGAAAACACGGTACTTGGAAATAAAAGCTACAATGAAATTTTTGAAAACAAACAAACAAACAAAAAAAATCAAATATTTAGTGTGAAAATCACCATTATCGTGAATATTGACAATTTTTACTAGCTGAGAACGGCTAACTTCTTGTAAATCCACTAAGATTAGCTCATCAACTATTATGTGTCCCAATCAGGGAAAATGACGAACTATATACTGCCAATTTGTCCATTTTGTTACACAGGTCACGTGCACATCTCCAGATTTAGCCATAAATAATGAACTCATATCAGCCTTTTTAAGACAAAAGTCTTGTTAAAGCCAGTAGACACAACAAATAAAGCATTTCTCTACAAATCCAACAAGATGCAACTGCTCAGGAGAATCCCACGCAGGAGCTCCGCTTCCAGAGAGTCAGCAGCACCACCAACAACACCAACCCAAAATCGTGTTATCAATGAAGGAATCCCTCCATCGCACAGTGAAGAGACTTTGAATACAATGGTCACGGCAACAGAAAACACTACAACAACTCAACTACAGAGCATCCAATTTTTAATACGATCTCGCACTGTCCATTCTGAATCAAGTGATGCTACAGCAGTGGACCTGATAATAGGACACGCAATTACTGAATTTAACGCTTTACGATCATTGCCTGTTGTTTCAATGTTGTTTCAAAAAGGTTTATACGTTTTCCCATCTGACAAATCTTTGAATTCATTCAAAGACACATACAAACTAAAGAATAAACCAGAAGATTTGAAAAGACTGAGATCAAAGGGTAATGGCCTTCCTGTGCTGCAAAGTTTTACACCAATATTATCTTCATTCAAAAGAAATGCTCCTATATTGACGATATTCAAGTTCAAGGCACCAACCATGGATGAACAGAACGATCAAACTTCATTAATGGATTCTGCCTTTCAAGCTAACAAATATGAATACTGTCAAGTGTATTGCAAAGTTTCAAAACAAGGGAATGTTCAATACACTTTAAAGTTCAGACCTAATGAAAAGAACAGTAATGATGATTTTGAAGTAAGGATGATAATGAACTCAAGATTTTCATTCTTTGATTCTTATTATAAAAGAACCAAGTTAAGGTGGACAGGAACTACATCAATATCATCTCTGAACTCATCCAACACATTCAAACTAATCATAATAAACGATGGATCACCAAGTTTATTAGACTATGAAATCATGAGAACAGTTCCATTGTCTGATCCATCAAATTTTGACCCATCATCTGCTCTATTACAAGCAATATCAACAGATATGTTTGCCAACCTTTCTGAGTATCCACCACTTGCTAAATTTAGTGATTCAGAAGCAAAAAAATCAATAAAGGAAAAAATCCCACAAAAGATAATGTTTAGATCAATTGGACATTTGAAAACATTAGAAGTCACTCAAAGGCCTACCAATGATATAGAACAACCAGATACGAATAATCTTAATGGGTTAGTTGCACAAATAACTAATGATAATGGATTTAATGATCATCCTGAATCAAACGAGATGGAACAAGATAATATAAATAATGACAATAACGAACATATAAACAATGGTTACTCAAGCGAAGACAGTATCATGAATATACCAGAACCAAGTCTGGTGTTGACTTGTATGTCTTTGGTGTTAAGAGATCATGAACTAAAAAAGACAAATGGTGTTTCTAGAGGGTTTGATGCTAATCCTCTAAATGCAGGTATTTACCTCTAATACATTCTAAAACATGATTAACAGTCCAAATCAAACATGTAGTACAATATGAATTCAAGCAATATTTACAATATTTTTAAAGGAAATCAGTATAGTATTTACCTCAAGTATGAACATTCATTCTTCCTTTTTTTCAGATAGATCATCCAGTTCGTATGATTCAGGAACAGTGACCGTTTGCCTTTGAGCTGGCTCTTGCAGAGCATTCAAGATATGTGATTTGGCTTGGTTGATAACTATGTTGAGTGTTGTCTCCAAAGGACCCCATAAATTCAATGCATTGACAAAGAATAAACCACTTCCAATCAAAATTGCAAGGACTAAATATAGAGGATTTCTTAAAATTGCCATGAATTCATTCCAACCTAAAACTATCAATAACACATAAATGAATGGAGGTATTTTACTGATGTTGGAAATGATTGATCTATTGGCGTCTCTGTAACTAATTTCTGCTTGTTTTAAAAATTGTCTTTTAGCTTTCAATTGTTGACTTGAGTTAAGAATATGGGCAAATCTATGCAAATCACCATCATCTTCAAATTCTTCTTCAAAAATTGGTTCATCAGGAATGATCTCTGAATCATTTGAAAGTTTTGCTAATGATATCACTGGCAATAACAGTAATGCAGATGTAGTTGCTTCTTTGTAAATTTTTGAAATTTCAGTTTCATTCTTCCATACTCTTGGAATGTTTTCTGAATCATAATTGAAATAATCATCAAATTTACGCTTTAAGATATTGACAATGTTGTCTTCACTTAGGTACTCATGAATAAATTTATCAAATTCGACCCAGTATGCCTTTCTTAGTGCATGGAAGATTTCAGTGTTCTTTTCAACTGTCGATTCGATTTGGAAATCATATTGATCTTCGCCTTTCTTGAAATTTGCCAATGAAGCATGAACTGTTTTATTAAATGTCTCCAAGACACTGTCCCAAAGTTTCTCATCAAATGGGGATGGGTTGTTGATAATTTCCTTCACATCACTCTTGAACACCGGAACATTTTTCTTGGTGATACGACTTATGAGGTTTGTGATTTCAACCTCTTTTAGTTTGGTCAAGGTTTGATTTAAATCTTCTTCAAACTCTTCAATATCATTATTGAAATTGAAAACTTTTTCATCAATTGAAGTGATCTTCTTGAGATCATCATTGAACGTTTTCAAAGCTTTTTCTTTAGCAGCATTTGATTTGGTTAAAAAGGAAGATTTATCTTCTTTGTTAGAAACCAAACTTGAAAGTAAAAGTAACGATCTTTTCTTTAATGATTTGATAAACAATTGAGCAATTCCTTTGTATTTTGTGTAAATCTCTCCTTCCAAAAAAACTCTTTTGTCATTATAAACAACTGGATTGTAATGTGATGCTTGTGAATCATATAAATCTAAAGCTTTATCCTTCAAATCAACGAATATTTTAACAAGATCATCGATTTTGATTTCATCAACTTTGATATTCTCAAAACTTTGATCAAAATACTGATTGAACGTTTCCAATGATTCCTTGACAATTTCATCACATCTAAATCTGGCCACTAATATTTGCTGGGTAGGAAGATCTAAATCTTTGTTGGATTGGATCTGATTCCAACAATTCTCAGCATATAAGGTCCATCCATCAATTGGGAATTCTTGTTTATAATCTTGCTTGAACAAATAAGTTTCACTCTTGTGGTCAATGAATCTGTCCCCTAATTTCTTGATATCTTGATCAAATTTGTCAGGTTGTAATACCTTGTGAGAAAGAGTAGTGAATTCAAGATCGAAATAATCAAACAAGGAAACTTCAGGTGATATATCCTTAGGTTTAGAAATACCTTCCCACATCTTGATTAAATCAGTTTTCAAAGTGGTTGATAAGTTTTCCAATGGAGTGGTACCAATATGATCTCTAATGACAAACAATAATAAGACTTTATGATTCTTGTTACCGAAAAGGGATAAATTCACTTCAAAGACAGTTTTCAATAACCCCATATTAGCACCTTGGTATAATCCGACTTGATGTTCCCAAATGTTTACAATCAAAACTTCAGATGTGGAGAGGGCAAACAAAGCTGCCTTTCTTTCAAAATCTTGATCTTCACCTCTTTCTCTACCATCTGAACCTTCCACATCCATCACAAATACATTTTCCTGTTGAACAGGCTCGACAGTTGTTTCAATCTTTGGGGAGAATCCAAGCCAAATGCCTTTTGTGGTTTGTTGTCTCTGAGTTTCATTCATGACATCAAACTTTGTATGGAAAAGTCTGTTCAAAAGAGTAGATTTACCAGTGGATTGTGACCCAAACACTGAAATAACATGGTAATTGACCCCTAGATCTCTTTTAACGGCAGTTTTGATGTAATTATTCACTTGTGTTGTTCTGTCAGTTATATTAGTACCGGTGCCTCAAAAACCCATCAGAAAGACTCAAGGTCCAGCAAAAAGAGACATACTGGAAGTTCTTGTCCTCGTCAATCACCTGGACTGAAACGTTGGTGTCAGAACCGATCTGTTCGAGACTCATTGTGCAATTGCTCGTAAATCACACTTGATGTTTAAATGACCGGATTTATTTGTTGATTTTTTCGGACACTTTTCCCAACCTAACAACAACTCCAACATTGAGAAAATGGACTCTGTTGAAATCAACGTCAGTAATCCGAAACTGAAGAGAACTTTGGAGAGATTCAAGGCGAAAATCGCCAGTGGTGAATTCTACGAGGCACATCAAACACTCAGAACAATTGCCAACAGAAACGTCAGAACGAAGTCATTTGACGACGCCATCGATCTTTTATACCACGGGGCCCAGATACTACTCAAGTCTTCGCAGCCTTCCACAGGATCAGATCTTGTGCTCTACCTGCTGGAAGTTTACAACGAGAGTCGGACCCAAGTCGAAACTGGCTCAAAGTCCAAATTGATTGACTTAATATCGTTGTTTGATGCAAAGGATCCAACATTAAAACAGGTGACATTGGAAGTTATCAACTGGTCAATCAAGTTTGGTGACCTGAAATTCGGTGATCCTGATTTACATTTTGTAATTGCTCAAAAATTCTTACAAAATGACGAGCTTGTCTATGATGCTGAGAAACATTTGTTGTTAGGAACCCAAGATGGTTTCCAATTGTACGTTAATTTGATTTGGAATTGGTATAAACTTGATAACAAAATTGATCCATACGTTTCTAGAATTGTTATCGGATACCTTTCATTAGGAAACATTAAAAATGCTAAAGATTCATTGAATATTTTCATTAAAAAGTTCATTGAAACAAATCAAGATGCTAAATATGATACAGTCAAAGAATTTGATAATGAATTCTTAATATTTGATTCTTACCCAATTCTTAACTTTTTGCAACTGTTAATCATTACGGTACAAACAAAAAATCAAACATTCTTCAAAAGACTTACAACTCGTTATGATTCTCTCATAACTGAATTAGGACTACAAGAAAATATTTCTTTCATTGGTGAATTTTACCTGGGAATAGTAGTTGCAAAACAAGGAAACATAATGCAAGATCTCATGGCAAATCTTTTCAAATAAAAAATATATCATCATCTTTTTACACTTGATTCTGTAACTCCTTTAGCCAATTCAGGTCTTTCATTGTCTATTAGATGTTTGACCGCATCTTTATAATTGAACCATTTTCTTTTTCTTTTATCTGATTCTGGATACGTTTCAAACTCTTCTTCTATTATCATTTCATAAAAATGAAACTCACTTCTAGGTGGATGTTTCAGTACACCCGTGATTGGATCTTCAGATTTCATTGACCCCCAATTCTTAGGAGGTCTCATATCATCAATCACTGCTAATTTCTTAGTTATTTTACCTTTAACCCCAGCTTCTTCCCAAGTTTCTCTGATAGCTGCACTTTCATAGTCAGGCTCATCAGTTTCAACACCACCTTTGGGAATCACCCATCTCTTGGGATGGGCAGATGAAGATATCAGTAGGACTTGATCTTTTGTCTTATTCAGTACAACACAACCAGCCACAACTCTAGCACCGGTTTTCTCTGAGTAAACTTGCGAGTAGAGAGTTAGAGATTTTTGTTGTTTGGCTCAGTATGGGAAAACTCACCTTGCTTGTCTCGTCCTTCCCTCGATTTCTTCTCGTATTTGATGGACATAATCTTGGGTATTAATTGTTGTATTGAATTAAATCCTGAAAATCTTAACAAAAAACCATAACATTCGTTAAAAAGGTCAACAATGGCAGGTCAAACAGGAACGGTTCTTTATGACGACCGAGATCCTGAAGCAAAACTGCAAATGGATACAAATTTCTTCGCCAACACTGCAAAAGAACTTAACTCTGATTTTGTCTCAAATTCAGATTCAGATTCAGATGATGAAGATGGATTCTTACCAACAGCTAATAAACTCAACCTTCAGCTAGTATCAAACAAACCTATCAAATTCTTACAATTCTCTAAAAATCAGGACTCCATTATAACTGCATCAAAAGATCATTCCCTCAATTTCTATAATTTCAAACGTTGCTCATATGAATATTTAGGTCCATCCACTACAGTATCACCATTTGACACCAATTATGTTGAATCTTTCCAAGTTAACGATAAAACCGATCAGATCCTTGCACTCTCCAATTCTGCTAGCTTCAAAGTGTTAGACGCATCTGGTAAAGATGTGGAAACTTTCAATATGGGAGACAAGTACATTTTTGACGTGAAGAAAACTTTTGGTCATATTGATTTAATAACTAGTGGTGATTGGAATCCTCAAGATCCAAACTTGATAATAACATCAAGTCATGATTCGACTTTTAGAATATGGGACTTGAAAAAAGCTAAGCAAACTAATGTTGCTGTTCTTAAAGCTAAATCTATCAAGAAGACAAAAGTTGAATACGTGAGATACACCAAAGATGTTCAAAGTGCTATAACGATAGACGATCAAGAGAGAGTTCAAATATGGGATCTAAAGTCTAACTTACAGAGATCGACTAATGAGATCTCAAATCTATCGAAACCTTTGACCTTGACTGTTTTGAACGAAACACAGATAGTTGTAAGGTCTTCCAATGATATCAAGATGTATGATCTAAGAAACTTGAACTATCCATTAATCCAGAAACTCAACTTTCCTACAACTCAAAATAAATTACCATTAGTTACATACAAGAGCTTCATTCTTGCAGAGACAACAAAGGAAGATTCATCGTCAGAGTTACACATCTTAGATAATTCAGATTTGTTTTCAATTAGAAAAATTCCATTTCCTACTGAAGTTACCTCTCTAGATTGGGGTTCAAAAATTAATCAAATTGCAGTAGGACAAAGTGATGGTCGTCTGTCAATCCTTTTCGATCCATTGAAGTCTTCAAATGGGATCATTGATACCGTCAATAATGAAACTAAAGTTAGAACTCATAATGACACTTTTGTCGCTGAACAAACCGGCTATAACCTTGAGGAACTAGCAGAATTAAACAAATCTAGAAAGAAGCAGAAAATTAATACAGATGATGCAAGTGATAAAAAATTGAAATTGGTTTGGGGTGTCACTGATTCTAAACCTTGACCTTTAAAATTCCAATTCCATTTCTTTGTTGAGTTGAAGATATTTTGAACAAATGTCATTATCAGAACTCCAATATTGTATCTCACTCCTTGTCATATCATCTCTTTGAACATTTGCATATTTATAAAAAAGCTTTCTTCTTGATCTATCATGGCATACCAAAACTGGATATCTTTCCAAAAATGTCTGTTTAGCATTCTCCGCCTGGAAATCTGGCAACCACCTATTCATATTAACTCTGGATGTATTATCAAACGACAAAAATCTCAAATTTGGGAAATTAAATGGTGGTTGATTCATGATCTGTTGGTTGAATACCAAATTGACATCAATTCCAAGAATCTCAAGCTTCAATATTGAAGAATTATTCAATTTTATGAAATCATAAAGCACTTTACTAATTTTTTTTCTAACCAGGAATCCATTAGTTTTGGAAGTCAATTTATGGAGAGCTATCACTGCTGGTCTTTTACGATTGCTATTGAATGATACTTCTTCTGCAACAGTATGTGTCCGGTTGAATCTTGCAAATTCAGGATGCAAATGACCAAAAGTCAAATCATAGTTATGCGAGACTATCTCGAAATATTTCAAATTGGGCAATTCACTAACTTCAATCTTGGTACCATATTTGAGGTTTATTCTAGCCAAGTCTGTAATTGATAGTTGAAACTTTGTGAATTCAAACCTTAAGACCAACACTTTCAAGCCAGCAGGCAAAGACCTGAATAAATCCATAACTAAATCAAGAGAATTCGCTGTGAAATTTAACACCATCAAACCCATCATAAATGGTAGTCTCTTGGAAATGAATTGATTGATCTTGAGTTTGTGAGGTTTATTGATGAATGAACTCGATATGTTTGAATGAACGCTGAACATGTAAATGGCTCTTAAGAACTCTTCATTTGTATTCAAAACTTCCAAAATTGTTAATCTATTCTTACTTGAAGAATCACTTTTACCCAATTTCCAATGTCTATGTTTATACTCTTCAACAGATGCCGCTCTTGTTATATAGATCAAACTCTTGTACTCATTGTGCAACTGTTTACATGATGAAATGAATGGTGATATTGGGTACCCATCTCGGAACAAAATGTGGAGAATCTTAAGAATCAACTCTCGTGGTAATTCAGTGATATGCATAGCTAGTTCTCAGGGGTGGAAGGTGATGCACGAGCTGGCTGATTTATTGGTTACTCGTTTATGTACAAACTCAGATTATCAGAAACCCACAATTTCTTCAAAAAAATAAATAAATAGTATCTTCATAATTAAATAAACGTATGTATGTAGAAGCAACAAGTCAACAGACTGTTGATCAACGTATTTTTGCTATAAAAGTGATTGATTTTTTCAATCATTTCAAGAAAGCACCACCAGATAATTCTACTTCATATTCGTACTCAGGTTGGAAATCAGAGTATAAAGATTCTGGATCTGAAGTCATATAATAAGTGTAGGCGGCTTCTTTGTCATGAATGAGTTTTTTAGGATATTTAGAGTCAACTGAATCCGCTAAGAGTTGAATCTCACATGCCTTCTCCATTAAAAGGAATAAAGAAGCAGCTTCATCAATAGTTTCTCCAACAGTTAACAAACCATGGTTCTGTAGAATAATACCCTTTCCATCAGACAAAGCTTCAGAGATTTGTTGACCTTCTTCATCATCAAGAACAACACCTCCGAAGTTCTGATAAACGGTATGTTTTTTATAAAAGATACAAACATCTTGGTTAATCATCTCTAATTCTCTACCAAAAGTAGAATAAGCAGTACCATAAGTTGAATGGGCATGACAAGCTGCATTGACGTCAGGTCTTGCTTCATGAATAGCCGAATGGATCTTGAACCCAGCTAAATTGACCACACCTTTGGTATTACCACCAACAATATTACCATTTTTATCAACTTGAATAAAATCACTAACTTTCATCAAACTGAAATGTTTTCCTAATGGGTTAATCCAGAATAAGTTTGGATCCACAGGATCTCTCAAACTGATATGACCAGCCACACCAACACCGAATTGTCTTCTTCCAAATGATCTGAAAGCACCAGCCATATGTTCCAACATCCATTTTCTTTCGGCAAGCTTGTCTTTGAACGATGGTCTCTTATGGACATATTCGGCAGTACCCAAGGTCAAGTTATGAACACCTTGTGATGGTGGCTGTACCGATAAATGCAAAGTGGTATCGCTTTGGGTCTCTGTTTTAGACATTATTATCAACTTTTACCCCTATTGAATACAGAAACAATGAGGAGCACATTGTGGATCTTTTATAGTGTTTGTGATACTCGAGAACCGTTATCACTTTGTTCCATAAAGAGAAGGAACATCCGACAAAAACGGGAAAACACCAGCGTTCCATAACCACGATGCTGCCCCTACCGCTAAACTGCGCAGTTCATGGCAGTTTTCCCCGAGACTTGACACAACTACAAACAGATAACAAAGAAATGCATTTATACTTCCATATGAGGAAGTTCCCGCAGCTCAGACCAGAACACCGTAGTATTCTGCTCGAGGATATTTGTGAGCCAAAGTCTCCCACTGCACGACAAACCGGTGCGACAATGGATAGCACAACTTCCCACTCAGACTCAGACCGTTGACTCTTGCTAGACTCTCGATGTAGACTATCTTGGTGTTGGAAAGGCCAAAGAAGTTGAGCAGCGTTGCAATGTAACACAGAGGAACAGCCGTAGCTGGGCCATTGAGAACCAGAACATCCGGTTTTTTGTCAGCTGTTAGCAACAATTGGAACGTATGATACAATGAACTCAGCGTTGATTTGATTGATGATGGTATTCCTTCTCCAACTTGACGTGCTCTTTTAAGCGTGTGAATTGAATTCAAATTGTGCATTGATCGAGTTTGGAGGAATTTCTTGAGGCGTGTAGCTGATGTAGAATCACCAGACGATACGATCCATTGAATATTCCCTAGCTGTGAAGGATCGACCGTTTCTATTAATCGGAGCATTTCACCAGTGTGTCCCCCTGATCCTAGCAGAACCATAAGTGATTTATCCTTTAGTTTCTGCAGACTCGGTTTCGTTTGTTTGAATAAATGCAATTGGGGAATAACCACAAGTGATCGTATTAGCACAGTCAACAAGGCGATGCCAATTAGCTTTGAGATCATGTTGGTGAGAGAGATATCACGTGACAGTAGTGTTCTCAATACCAACTAATCCTGTTTCTTTGAGTGGGTAAAGTGCTGGAGTATGTAACTTTCGTAATAAACTCAATGTTAAGGGCTAGCAACGTGTCCAATTGTTAAGTTATTGCACTAGTTTGTCCTCACAATGTTCAATTCAAATTCCCAACTGATCGTTTGGAACTTTTTTTTTTCGTTTTCATTTTTTCATGATCCACAAAATTTGGATGTGCTGTTTACTATTTGAATAAGCAAACAAAGCATGATTTACTCTTCTTTGATCTTCAGAAATGATGGACTCCCGCTTTCTGGGACCGTTGACGATGACTCGGATCCACAACTATTGGAACAAAAGAAAAAAGTCAAGTTGATCATGTCAAGAATCACGCCAAACTCTGAACCTAGAGCCTCTATTGAAAGTGGTGATTACAATCTTCACTATCTATTACAAAACAACATAATATATTTTGCCATCTGTGAGAAGGCATATAACAGAAAGCTTGCATTTTCTTATCTTTCGGAAATCTCAAATGAATTCTTCCAATCACATGGTGCTGATTCTTTGAAACCAGAGGCAAGACCATACGCATTTGTTTCATTTGATAACTACATGCAAAAAACCAAAAAGATTTATCAAGATCAAAGAGCACAATCAAACTTAGACAAATTGAACACAGAACTTGCCGATGTCAAATCTGTTTTAAGCAAAAATATCGAAGATCTATTGTACAGAGGGGACAGTTTAGATAAGATGAGTGATATTTCTAGTTCAATCAGACAAGAATCAAAGAAATACAGAAGAGCTGCACGTAAGATCAATTTTGATTTGTTGCTTCAGCAATACGCACCAATTGTTGGGCTAGGGTTATTATTTGTCTTCTTCATATATTGGATCTTTTTAAGGAAATAAAGCTCTTGTATATTAATTTATAAAAGGAAATCTAAAACGATAGGTATTGACTGATTCTGTATGTAAATTCTAATCTAAACGGAGAAATGATCAGGTAAAGGGTGTAAAGAGTTCTTCAATATTTTCTTAACACATTCAGGATTGATATAGTTCACACTTTGTATTGGTCTAGCAACGTTTAAATTTTTGTAAGTTAAAATTTGAAGGTTTGGGAGATAATCTGCATCTAAAAATTGTAGGTCTAAATCTCCACCATGAACTATCTTCTCTAAGTTTCCTGTATTGCGTAAATAAACTGAGTTGATATTGCTAATCACCAAATTTTTCAAACTTTCCAGACCTAAGATCTTTAAATTCAATTCATGGAGATAGTTTTCCCAGATTGATAATTCATGATGAAACTCTTCGTTTAATTCATCAAATTTGACAGTGATTGTGTTCAACTTTGGAGAGTTTTTCAAACTAATCTCAAGTTCATGATAGATCATAGAGTTGATAATACCATTTATTTCAACACATTCCAAATCTGGAAACTCACAATCATTTATAGTGATCAAGTTTGGAATATTCCTCACATTTAACAATCTCAACTTTGTCAAGCCTGCAAATTCCTTGTCTTGGAACCAGTCTGATATCAAAACACCATCATTGACATTTCTGATGATTAAATCCTTCAAGTTTGGATACAATTGATTAATCTTAGAATCGTTTGCAATTCTAACACCATGTGAATCAGGAAGACCATTAATTATCTCCAAGGATTCTAAAACAGTTGAAGATGGGAAACTTGGGATCAAACGACAATTACCTGTAATACCAACAGAAAGTGTCTTCAAATTATTGAATTCCAATGTACTTAAATCTTCATCAATGGTTTCATGAATTAAAAGTTTGAAACCTTTGAGTTTAGAAAGATCGTAGTTCTTGATTGATTTCAACAATCTTGCATTAGAAAGATCAAGTGTTAGTGAGGATAACTGAAGAAGCATTCTTGGAAGAATGTCTTTGAGAAAAACATTTCCATTGAGTGTGTTATGTTCGGCTGAAACTGTTGGAATATAACTGTCCTTGATCGATACTTCAGTTAGTGAAGTGTCATAATAAAAGACACCAATTGCAGGAACATATGAGCTTTTATACTCCAAGTTCAATCTTGACAAGTTTTCAGAAAAGATTCTATCTATGTAGAGTGAGCCTTCTTCAGCAAACGATACTGTTAATTCACAAGCTTTGAGAGTCAAATCTTTCAAGATATTGACATTAGATAAAGCAACAGAACAAGATGCACAGGACTTAATATCAATTGGGGATTTATGAAAATCATCATCTACCATAAAAACATCACCATCAGTTGAAATCGAATGATCATCTCTAAAAGAAATTGCTAAATTCTTTGAAGGAAATGATTGAAAATCACAATTTGTGATGATAGTTTCAGAACAATCTTCTATTGAGACTGTATCAACTTGCTCCACTCGATAACTTTGTCTTTCCGAATCAGCTTCACAATTCACTAACTTTAGTGATGAAGAACCCTGAGAAGAAAACAATGTATAATCCAACTCTAAAACGTTTTCAATCTCCATATTTTTAACGTTGACAAACTTAAATTTGGTGTTTGTTGAGTATCTGAACTGATCAAGAAGGCTCTTTTGAAACGCGTTGAATATACCATAACCGCTCAAATAAGGCTTATGAGAGTTCACTAAACTGATGACTTTTCTGGCTTTGCTGAACTTAGCATTGAAATCTTGTAAATTAAAATCCAAAGGTTTTGTGATCTCAATAAGGTATAATCTAGCGGATGTATATCTTCTATAACTGGAAAGGACATCACAGCGGTAAATATCATCGTTATTGAAATAACTAAATCTCATAAACTCATCATCTGTGATTTTGTGGAAGAGGAAACTAAACTGGCTGATCTGAGATAAGGCATAAACGTCATCTGCGTTTAAGCTATCCGTCACCTTAAGAACAATTTCAGGAGGAAGGTTTTGAAGCATCTCTGAAGGCCTTATCACCACTATGGGTCTCTATAACTTTGAATAGTGCTCTGTGATTAGTGAATAAGCGCTAAATCAGGGTCGTCCAACTTTTAAATATCAGATGTGTGATAAAAAAGAAATGTGCCAAATTGGTTCCACTCTGCCATTTCTGTATGGGCATCTGCACGGATATGCACATTGATAGCCGAATCACGTGACTAAAATCGCTCGTGTCACGTGCAGAAATTCGCGAAACTCAGTCTAGAGAGAAAAGTAAACAAAAGGGAAAACTAGTTTAATACTGTCAATTGGTGCCAATAATCCACACAATGACAGTTTCTGAGGCTTTCGTACAACGATCAGAGCTCAACTCACTCTATGACTCACTCCAATGGGCAAATGATGGTACTCTCGCGATCAATACAACTGGTCAATTGACGCTACTAAAACCAAAACACGTTAGTTCAGATGTTGAATTGAACAATAAAGAAATCACTGAAACTTTGTTTGAAATTGAGAGAATAGATTTAGATTCTTTGCCTAGAAACAATCTATATCTCAATGAGCTACCTGATGAAATTGTCTCACCTTTATTTGTTAATCCTGAAACTGCAATCGCTAGTATGAAGTGGTCCCCATTGACAACTTCAAATGAATGCCTACTTGGTGTGTTAACTAATCGTGGAAGTTTCTTTATCTTCAAACAAGGTAAATTATGGAAAGACCTTACGTCTAACATCATTGCTGAGTCCCAGAAAGAACTCGATCAGAATATTGTGCATTCTTTTGACTGGAGAAAGAATACACTTGACAGTATTGAACTTACAGTTGGTTTTGCCTCAGGTGATTTGAAAACATACAATATCGTTAATAACGATTTCAAAGAATTTAACAGCATTAATGTATCAAACAATCCATTGGTAATATTAAAGTCATTTAAGGACTCTCATTTTACAGTGTCTTCTGACAATGAAATTTACTGGATATCAGACAAGATAACCCAATTGAAGGCAGCTGGTAGATTCAGAATTCACGATTTATTTATCGACTTTGACAGCTCAAGTCTTATATTCACCTCTTCTAATGGCGTTACCAGGATCTCACTAACTACTAAAGAGACAAATACAATAAATCTTGGTGTACTTTCAACATCTAAAATTTTGAAGGTCAATTCCAATGAAGCTCTCATTCTCAATGAGAGTACTACTATCAAAGTGAATTTCAAGACATTGGCCCAATCTTTGGAAGATATTGTGCAGCCTGTTCTGCAAAAACGTCTCAGTCGCTGGAATGCCAATTTTAATGACTTTAACACGAAAATTTACAAGATAAAAACCTTGGGATTCGATGTCAACTACCAAGGTAACATCATAGCAGTGCTTTATGATATACGAAATGTTAATGGATTCAGGTATAAGATCGCATCGGAAACTTCATTTAAAATACTTTTCATCACTCTAAACTCTCACTCAACAGAAAATGAGGGATCTCCTTTGGCTATTTTTCAAAATTATAAACTATCAAGTGCCCTTCCTGATTTTGGAGTTGACTCTCCAGTGTCCTTGGATCTTTCTTTATCATTTGAAGACTACTTGAAATCTATCATAAGCAATAACAACACTTTTAAAAAATTATCCATTAAAAACCTTATACATTCAGACCAAGAACAGAGTATCAGAATACTGTTTGCAAATGCTATAGTTGATTACGTTACGAAAAATAATGTGAATCTAAACAACGACATTGATAAAGTGGTTCTCAATAATTACTTGAGAGTTTTAGGAAAACCAGAAGTTAATGACTTGCCAACTGAAATCACTCTTAAATCTGACTCATTCGCTCAAACATTCAATGTAAGAGAGAACGTTGATCCTGATACTTTAAAATCTACAGATGGTATAACATGGACAAGATGTTCATTAACAGGTCTTCCTGTTTTGACTCCTAAAGTTTTGGCAGATCCAATCACCAATAAAAGAATAATAGATTTGGAAAGGGATCAAATCAACACATATGGGGAATTGACAAATGCTATACTCAGCTTGAATGAACTCTCACTTTTTAGTGGATCCCCTTATGTAAAGAAAAACTAAAATGCTCTCAAACCATAGAGATTGTTTTTTTCCTAATTCTTTCAAGGGAAAGTTTCTTTTTTGGCTGCTTCAATATCCCTCTGATACTTGACCTCTGTTGTATCTTTGCAAATAAGAAAGTGGATACAAGTACCTCAAGATTGATTTTTTCATAATCAAAGAAGATCTGATGGCCAGAGATGTCTCCATCTTCGTACTCTTTCACTATTCCAACCCTCTGGTGAACTATGACTTGAGAATTTGTGACATATGGATCGTGTTCTTTCATCACGAATTCTAGATGATTCAATCCAACCCATCTCAAGAAGACATTCTTGTCACCAAAAGAAAAATCAGTCTTTTTACCAAGGTCAACATCTTTTTGCCTTGAGAACTTCCACCTTGGTTCAACTTTCAAGATTGAAGGAGTTGTATTCAAAGGAGAATATATTCTCTCTTGTGTTGATCCCGGGACCAAAGCTATGTACTTCTCAAAGAAATTGTTTCTTAATGTTGCCAACGTCTTGAGATTTGAATGATCTTGAACGAACCATTTGTTTCCTATTCTCTCAAGACGAAATAAACGTTTCTTGTCACCTGTCCATACTGACAACATTGTACTCGATTCTGGAATCAAAATGATCCTATGTAGAAGAGTGTTAATTGGTGATATCTTGTTGAATTCTGTTCGCTGTTGGAACTTGAGTAGCTTGTATCTGATTATCACAGCCCATATGGAACCAATAAGAATAGTAACTGGAAAGAAAAAGTATTCAAGGAAATCAACAAAGATCAAAGCATCCATAGATTATCTGGCAGTAGGTTCAATCTCTACTCATGTTGATCAAATTTTTACGATTTTTTTGTGGGTTTCACTCAGATCTGGAGATCTTGATAAAGTGACACAAAACGCCAAAACACGAAAAAAGACACGAAAAAAATCAAAAGAGGAAATTATTCACGGGATCTAGCGCCTGTTTGAAGGATAATAATGATATATAATACAAGACATTGAGGGTCTTTCTCAAGATTTGTGAAGCCTTTGGTCCTTGGGGCACTCTATTCCGTGAATAGAACGATTCTTCTCTCCCGAATTGTAGTAAACATGTTAAAGTCTATAGGCCGATGATATTATGTCATCGCATCAACAACGTAAAATCTATAATTTATTCAAAGGAATGCATTTGTTCAAGAAAAACAGATCAAGTGAAGCACTGGATCATCAAGAATGCCAATATGACACAGACTTCTGAAATCACAAGGTTATATAACCATCCATATAGGCCCTATGATATCCAGATTCAGTTCATGGATGCAATTACTGAAGTTTTAGACAAGAATATTAAAATTGGAATATTTGAAAGCCCAACTGGTACAGGAAAGACATTATCATTGATCTGCTCTACAATCAGTTGGCTCAGAGAGAACGTCAACAATAATCAGCCTAGATCTGTGAATGAAGACCTTAGTGATGATGAACCTGATTGGGTAAACGCGTCATATGTCAATTTAGTACAGAAAAAAGAATTTGATGATATTGAAGCTTATGAAAAGAAGTTGGATGGCATTGCTAGCAAGAAGAACCATAGAAAGGTTAACTTGGTAAATGATAAATCGAGATCATTCAAAAGAACTAAAGTCTCTGTCGAAGTTTTGGAAGAAAATGACGATATTTACCTGCCCAATGACTATGTCTCTGACAATGAAGACAAACATGAACCACTTGAAAAGAATCAGAAACAAAAGAACGAAGAGCTAGAAAACGAAATCCAAAGATTGAAGAAGAAGATAGACGATAGAGGTAAAGATTACACATCGATACTGGATCAAAAAACTAAAATTGTATTTGCATCGAGAACCCACTCTCAGTTAAATCAGTTTTCATCTCAATTGAAGCTGCCCAACTTCCCATCAGCATATCAAGGAATCAACCAACATTTGAAATATCTCCCATTGGGTTCAAGGAAGCAATTGTGCATCCATGAAAAAGTCTCCAATATGAAAGATGTTTCTTTAATGAATGAAGCTTGCCTTGATCTCCAAAAATCAGATAACGAGAAGAGTTGTCAATTCTATCCGAAATCTAATAACCCTGAGATGCAAGATAGAACAACAGAATTTCGTGATTATTTATTTTCAGATATCCATGATATTGAAAGTCTCCCACAATTAGGCCAGGAAATAGGTATATGTCCATATTATTCTGCTAGAAAAAGTGTTGCCGGCTCAGAAGTGATGACTGTTCCTTATCAAATCCTTCTACAAAAGAGTTCAAGAAACGCTTCAGGAATTTCGCTCAAAGACTCGATTGTCATTATTGATGAAGCACATAATCTATTGGATACCATCACGTCCATCAATTCAGTGGCAGTTTCAGTTGAAGAGTTTTCATTGTGTAAATACTCTCTCAAGTTGTACATGTCCAAGTTTTCCAGAAGAATGAATGGAGGAAATAGAATCCATCTTATGAAACTGGTTAAAACCATTGATCTGATTTTGAAATACGTCAACAGTTTTGATAAAATCTTGCCTGGACAGGTCATTGACCTGTTGAAAATGTTCAATGGGACTACAGGTGATTTGCTGAACATTTACAAATTGGAAAAGTACTTGACTGTTTCCAAAATTGCTTTCAAAATTGAATCATATATGGAGAAACGTGAACAGGATGAATCACAAGGTAGGCCATCAAAAACTCCTATATTATTCAAGATCGTTGATTTTCTGAAAGCCATTTCAAATCCGTCTGAAGAAGGAAAATTCTTCTTCGATATCAAAAGTGGGAAAACATCCCTTTCCTATATGCTATTAGATCCTTCTCATGTGTTCAAAGAAATTGTTGAAGATGCCAAATGTGTCATTTTAGCCGGTGGAACAATGGAACCAACAGAAGATTTTACTGAACTCCTGCTTCCTTACGTTCCAAATGATCAAATCAAGAAGTTTACATGTGGGCATATCATCCCTAAAGATAACCTAGATGTGTTTGTTGTTAGTGGTAACCATGTTAAATTCGAGTTTTCCTTTTCTAAAAGAAACGATACCATAATGATTAATGATCTTGGTAATTCTGTCTTAGAGCTGGTGAAAAACATAAGTGCAGGTGTTGTATTATTTGTTCCCAGTTATAAGTACCTATCACAGATAATTGAATGTTGGAAAAAATCAGGAATATGGTACTCCATTGACTCAATTAAAAGAATCTTCACTGAATCTGCAAACAAGGACATCCTTTCTGACTATGGCTCACATATCGCTAAAGGAAAAGGTGGTTTATTGCTTTCTGTTGTTGGTGGTAGCTTATCCGAAGGTATAAATTTCTCTGATGATCTTGCAAGAGCGGTAATGATTGTTGGAATGCCATACCCAAATGCATTCTCCGGTGATATGATTCTAAAGAAAAAATACGTTGAAACAGAGACCTTCAAGAGAACAAAAGATCAGAAGATAGCCTCAGAGGCCAGCAGGAATTTCTATGAGAACATTTGTATGAGAGCAGTGAATCAGAGTGTTGGTAGATCAATCAGACACATCAATGATTATTCTACAATTTATTTGTTTGATTCAAGATATAACTCACCAAGAATTCAAAATAAGATGAGTAACTGGATTAAAGAAAGATTGACTGAAACCAATTCCTTCCAAGAAATACTACACTTAACCAAACAGTTCTTTGTCAAAAAGAACAGTTAATCTTTCATAGTTATACACAGGCTAATTTATTTATTGCAAAAATATTACTTCTTGGTAGTTTTATAAATTATGCACCAATTGGAAACTTCCATTTATAAGTTGATAGGAGAAGTATATCATAAACAAGACTTAGCTCCTTTTGATTCTGTTTCAATTGCTGTGTTATTGTTCAGTTTGTAGATTATTGGTAAATCCGGGTGACAGTATTCTTGAAAAAAAAATCATTTGTTTACTTTTCGCAACCTCTTCCAAATACCAATCATCAACTATCTCGTCATGACTCAAGATAGTCCCGTTTCAGTGGCAAACCACTCTAGTGGAACCAAAATATTGAACGAATTGTTGGAAGGTGCCTCTTCCCTTCCTAGATCCCAATCTGAACTCGGGTCTATTCAATTAGGCATAAACGAAATCAGAAAAAGGGCTAATAGATTGAGAAAGAGCAAAAATGAGAAATCAGATAACATTGATCATCTAACCAAAGCTCATTATCTACTTGCTGGAAAGATAGCTATTGAAACCATTGAAACTGAGTTGAAATCTTTGGAACATCACAAGACGTTGGATACTAGATCCAAACCTATTCAAAGTACCGATTTAGACACTTATTTAAGATCCAAAAAAAATGAAAACATTTTAACTGCAATCGAACAATCTTTGACCGCTGCTGCTTCAGATTTTGACAAGTTTGTTGCTCATAACATCACACTCGATTGGAAACAAAGAAGGGATGAGATTAGGGAAGCTTTTGGAATTGTGAGATCTAAAAAGAATAAAACTGATGAAGATGATACTTCCAAGACTTTATCCAATGCTGCTACATGGGGAAAATCAACTAGAATCTTGGATGACAATACATTCAAAGTCAATGTCAATGAAAACTACTTGATACGGGGTAAATTTGAACAATATGCCAAAATTATTAATAAGTTGAATAATTATAGACAATCCTCCAAAACCGATACAAGTGCATCTGAAGAGTTTGATTTGACAAAAGAAATTTCTTCTATTTTCAACTCTGGTTCTGATCTGAAATCAAAACAATTCTATGAAAGTTGGCAAGTAATTGCACAATTGAAATCATCAAGTTCAAGACCAAGTGATGATGTTCAAACTTTCAAGAATAGAACTGTTCAAAATGCAAAAACTTATCTAGAGTTACAATTCTTTGACTATATTGATAATATCTACAAAAACAAAGTTGTCAATAAAGGACTACCTACAATTGTCAACAAGGTTAAAAGTTTCATAGAATACCAAAAATTAAACAACAATGGAAATTTATTACTTGTCAATGGATTGCCGATCTGGGCTTTAATTTTCTATCTTTTAAGAGCTGGATGTGAACAAGAAGCTTTGGCATTGGTCCAAGAAAATCAACAAGTTTTCAAAAAAGTCGAACAATCATTCGTATCGTACTTCAAAGCATACGTCAATTCCCATGATAAAAGATTACCACAACCATTAGTTGCACAAATTCAAAATGAATTCAACAATCATATAAAGAAATCGGTTGATGGTGATCCATATAGATATGCAGTCTACAAAATCTTAGGAAGATGTCAACTATCGAGAAGAAACATCTCAAATATTGCATTAACCATTGAAGATTGGGTTTGGATGCATTTGATGTTAGTCAGGGATGATAACCAGGAGTTTGATCCAATTCATGAGAAATATACCCTTGCTGACTTCCAACAAATAATTTTATCATATGGACCATCAAAATTCACATCTAATTACTTACAAGTGTTACTATTGGCCGGTTTATACGATGAAGCAATTGCATACTCTTTGGAAGTTAATGAAATTGATGGTGTTCATTTGAGTATTGGACTTTCTTATTACCAATTGGTACAAAATTCAAGTGATGGTGATCAATTAAAAGAAAGAGGTTTGAAATTCAGTAAACTATTGGGTTCATACATCAAGAGTTTCAAATTTTCTGATCCTAGAATTGCAGTTGAGTATTTGATCTTAATCTGTTTGTTCAAAGATCAAGTTGAAACATCACATGAAGCATTGAGAGAGTTGATTTTGGAAACAAGAGAATTCTCTATTTTGTTAGGCAAGGTTAACACTTCTGGTGTAAGAATACCTGGTAAGATTGAGCAAAGAAAATCATTGATTTCTTTGGAGAATGATTTCTTACACAAAGTTACTGAACAAGCAGCACTCACAGCTGATAAAGAGGGTAGAACCTATGATGGATTATCATTGTATCAATTGGCTGAAGAATACGAAATTGTGATCACTATAGTGAATAGATTGCTTGGTGAATATTTGAGTAACACTGAATTAGAACAGCCATTGATTGATGGTAACAGTGAGACTAACCCAATCTTGATTGCTGAAAACTTATTAGAGCTATATCAATCAATTTCCGTTAAGAACAGGACCGTTTGTCAAAAACTATTGAAAATATCTGGAGTTAGACAATTGTTCTTAGAAAAGAATTGGGATCAGACTTTGAAGAAAATAGAAGAGTTAAATATTCTTCCAATCAATCCAAGTACCAATTTAAGCACTATAAGATTGAAAGCTGAAGAACTTTCATACCTTGATGAGAATCTACTAAGAAATGTTCCTAATTTGTTGGTCATTACAATGACTGCAGTTGCTCAAAGTAAAGAACAAATCTACAGCAGTGTTTTAAATACTTCTATCAAAGATGAAAAATTGAAAGAACTGAAATTGATTGCTAAGAATTGTGTCGTCTTTGCTGGTATGGTTCAATACAAGATGCCTAGAGAGACTTTCAATCTACTAATTAGTCTTGAAGCATGTTTGTAACAGGGGCCAAGTTACATAGTGGTAAATAAAATCAAATGATTCGTTAATTAAATATCTTTCATGTAGTAGGGTTTCGTATAAATCTCATCAAGTTAAACTAAAAGGTTGGTGTCTTCAATGCTTGTGTGAGTGGCCATTATTTTCATTACTGTTATTCTCATTATCGTTTGATCCATGATCGTGCGAGTGAGAATGCTCTTGTTTCCTGTAATCTGGTTGGACTTCGTAAGAGTTGGGGCTAGGTAGCTTCTTGACTCTCTTCTTTCTTCTTTCACCAGCCGGTTTCTTGTCTGTATCATCCTCACTTGATGATGATGATCCAGAAGGCGAGGAGTTATCATCTGAAGGACATTCACAGCCTTCTTCATCAAAATCTCTTTGTGGATGGAAAATGCAACATATCTTTGACTTCTTCTTGTCCATGAACTCATTATCAACAGTACCTTCCTCCCATCTGACTCTATGTGCTCGTGGCTCCACAGATCCCCTAAGATGAATAGGCGTGTTTGTATCGCTTGGTGTGTCGTCAGTGACCACAACCGTCTGCTGTCTATCGCTTGTCATGGCTGTTTCCGGTTATTAATGGAGTCAAAAGTGTTTCTGGAAAGACAAAGAACATCACCAATTCGCGAAAATATATCAACTTCTGCCATTTGGGTATGGGTGTCTCTTCACTTAGCACTTTGTGCCTGTTCTTCTTATGACACTGAATCATTGGCAGAGATGGTTTTAGTGCTTTATAGCGGCAAATTATGGTTCAAAAGTACCCGAGGAGTGTTTGTCTTGGGTGGAAAATAGCACACTAGCCACTCGCCAAACGGCCCGTTAACAGGGTCCATCGCTGTTGCCCTCGCCAAAAGTTTCATGAGGCTTGAGGCAATGGTATCCGAGTGAGTGATTGGAGAGTGTAAGAAGCAAGAAGAAGCGATCCAATGGGTGCTGTGGCATTTCTCAGAGTTGTGAGAGTGTGAGATATTCAATCTCTCTTCCACAGTCCATTCGAGTGACAAACATTATATCAGTACTCTTCTACACTGAAAAAGTGAAAAAAGTTGATAAGAAAAACTCTGGATCTGAAAAATTATTCGAGTCATAAATATTTATCAACAACTCTGGAATAGACCCTTAGAAGCCGAATTGCATCACTATGACTGAGGAATCGATCATATTTGATATCGATATAAAGAAAGACGACGATCTTAGAGTTTTCAAAGATCTGCTGGCTGGTACAATTGGTGGTATTGCTCAAGTGTTGGTTGGTCAGCCGTTTGATACCACTAAAGTTCGTTTGGCATCAGATACACAGGGACGATACAAGAACACACTGGATGTTGTGAAAAAACTGGTGAAGGAAGAAGGTCCTAGAGCTTTCTACAAAGGTGCACTAACTCCATTGATTGGTGTCGGAGCTTGTGTGTCCATTCAATTCGGTGTCAATGAATACATGAAGAGAGTAGTTTTCAATAATGAAGAGCATCTATCTGGATCTCAGTATTATATATCCGGTTCCGTTGCAGGGATTGCAAACTCAGTGCTGGCAAGTCCAATTGAACATATCAGATCAAGATTACAAACTCAAATCAGTGGGACCTTGGGACCTTTGGGAGTCATTAAGAATGTTTACAATAGATATGGGGTTCCTGGATTAATGAGAGGTTTCACCCCAACTCCACTCAGAGAAGCACATGGTGCAGGTGTTTACTTTCTCACTTATGAATATCTGGTTAAAAGAGAAAGATTGGAGAATAACATTCAAAGAGGTGATATTCCTGGTTATAAGCTCTGTTTATTCGGTGCAGCATCTGGTTATGCTATGTGGTTGAGTGTATATCCAATTGATTTCGTCAAATCAAGATTACAAACAGACAGTTTAGACAATCCAAGATACAAAGGGGTAAGGGATGTTGTCAAATTTACATGGAAAGCTGAAGGCTGGAAAGGTTTCTTCAGAGGTTTCACGCCGACAATTTTAAGAGCTGCACCTGCTAATGCTGCTACGTTCTATGCTTTTGAATTAGCAATGAGAGCTATGGGCTAATCGGACTGATCATATCTGTGGAATCTAGTTGTACTATTTATTTCCATTTTACATAGAGTCAACAATCATCGTTTGTGTAATGAAATTCTAAATATTCTAATTTTTTGATCGAATTCATATTCATCACCTATTCTTCGTCTTCTAATCTTCTTAATAGGTAATCAACTTCGACTTTTTTCGTCAATGGGATGATGTATTCTTTGTAGATTTTTGCCAAATACTCAGGAGTGATTTTTGTTTCTTTTAAATGAGGATCAGTACCGTAAGCTTTACCCTTTTCGATTAATCTTTCTAAAATTTTAGCTTCAACTGCAGAATTTGTGATAGCAGCATCAATTGCAGGAACATCACGTTCTTTGATCAATTTTGTGAATTTTTCCTTCTCTGTTTGAAATTTCACTTCTGCAACAAATTTACCAAAATGAATTCTTCTTGATAAAGCTTGTAAAGTATCTATGTCACAAGTAACACATGATCCCAGATTTTCTGGTTGATCTCCTTCTTTGATACTGATTAATGGGATGATCTTTTCAACGTAAACATCCTTGATAATATCGTTGATGTTGATCTCATCTGAATATGAGGCCAATATTTTTGGATAGTTGATTGATGGTAAGATAGGTTTTAGGATCTCAGAAGGATAGAAAGGAACTTCGTCAGGGGACTCGAATCTTCTTATTTGAGATTGAAGTTTCTCTAACTCAACATGTGTGTACTCAAGAAGTGAAGAATCATGGTCCTTAATTGGGAATTTGTTTTGTTGATAAACAGAAGGAGATTTGTAGAATTGGGATCTTTCAATGAAACTGAAGATGATTGTGTCTTCCATACGGATAAGCACATCTCTGATGTTCTGAAGATTGAGAACGGTCTCTGGTTTTAGGAAATCGATTGACATTTTGCAGTTTTGTCGATATAATTGATGGAAAGAAATCACTTTTTTTTTCCTCTTCTAATATGTGGTTTAAATACAAATTGCTCACCACTGGAATGAGTGATGTTCCCTCTATTCTCGCTGCCCAATGAGATCATACAAAAGGTGGTGAATAATGTTTCTGCTGAAGTCGCATCGAAACTGCTTGAAATAGAGCAATTTCTTCCATTTATGATCGTGTTTGATAATCACATGCTCTTAAAAGATGTTCTCTACCATGAGAAGCCAATGAATCTCCTGTTCAATTCAAGCACAGGTTCAATATCATCAAACAAGCTTTTCATCTTCTTGGTTGAAGACGAATATGTGCTTTCTTCTTTGGCTCAATTATTCTGTGGAAACGTGAGAGAGGATTTGTCAAGGTTACAGGTTTCTTTTAATTTCAGAATTATATCTATTTCCATTACACGCCTTGATAAGTTTAAGTGGTCAATTTTGGGGAATGCAGGGTTTTATCTTCATTTACCAAATGTTACAGGGGCTAATATTACCAGTTATTCATGTGACTCTGCAAATTTTGCCCCAGCTCTCCATCATGAAGTTTATGATGATGACTCCTCAAATGATGAAGCTGATGATTGGGACTATTCAAACTATTCAATCAACGGGGTTCATTTGTCCCTAATCATAACTCATTCTTTCCCTGTTACCGAATACCTGAAACTACCAAAATTGGACAATTTGCACATTGTTACTTCATCAATATCAAATTCTTCGAATCACATGGGTTTCGACAAAATAACTACTCTACAGATTTTTGATGGGAATGTACAAAATATGTGCTTCCCAGCAGTGGTGAGATTGACTATAGCAGGAAATACGTCTCTATCCAACTTGAGACTCCCTATGCTAGAGAGATTGAATTGTTTTCACTCTGGGGCCAAAGGACATATGGTTTTGAGAGGTATTCATGCTCCTAAATTGAAAAGTATTTATGCTATCGGTTTTTCTGCCAATTATCGCATTGACGAAATGGATATACTTGAAACTGAAAATCTTACCTCAATTGAGGTCAAAGACTGTTTTCTCAAAAATCCAGACTGTGCCAATTGGCCCTCTACTATATGGGGAAATGTAACTGATCTCACCGTTGGGATTCATGATCTAGAAGTTTTGTCAAGACAAGACTTCTTTTCAAGGATTGAAAGGATAACAATACAACTTACAGACACACATTCTGCTTATATTCTATCTGATAAGTACTATGACCTGAACTACTATTTTTTCATGATGTTAGCTAAAGCCACTTTGAACCGAGATGGAAAATTTGAAGGCTTTGAACTAAAAGATAACGTGCTTTGGCATCCTCTATTATCTAAAGAGAAACCTCAATACCGTATACATGATCTACCATATGTTTTTAACAACACCAGGATACCGACCCTACCCAAGAATCCTCAATTTGGAGCGATGTTGAAGAAGTTAAAGTTTGAGGTCTCAAGGAGCTATATTCTTCAGAAGATACCAACTCTAAGATTTCCAAACGTTGAGGTTCTTTCTATTGTTTCTTCTGAGTATTGTCCCGGATTGATAATTAAAGACCTTCATGAAATCTCAGAGAAAATAAGTCTACTAGATATAAGATTTCTGGAAAAGCATTATGAGGGCCAGGGTCCTCGTCTTTCAGGTGTGGCACAAATGAAGAACTTAAAATTTATGCTTTTGTTAGGTGAAATATCTGTTGAGGATGATTTAACGATAACGACAACTTCTCAGTTCAATTACGAACATGAAACTCAAATTGATGGTTTAAAAAGATGTCTGTGGACATCTAATTAAATGCTCTTAATGTACTAATGATTATAACCCTCAAATTTACGTAGACACTGCTAAATTCACTAAAGTTATTCATTGTTAACTGTCAGATTTTTCCCTGTCATTCTCAGAAAAGTGAAAAAAAAATTGACATATAATTGGTACTACACACCAATTCATAGAGTTATTTAGCCCCCCACGATATAGAAACAACGATGAATCTTCCACATCAATGGAACGTGCTTAATTTAGGGTCTGGTCAGACTGAACAATTCCTATTTGGTGCTGACTATTCGAAGTCTAGTTACAAATACAGCATTTACATAACTGATCTAAACCATGTGTGGATTTCAGACGTTGATAAAGAAAAACTTGAGCTGAAAGCTTTGCAAAATGGTATACAGAGGGACTCTTTGGGAGGGGTCTACCAAATGTTGGTCAAGGCCTTTGAGACGAACTTCTCAAGAGTAACGTCTGACGATGATGAAGATGATGATGGTGATATTGATCTAAAACTGGAGAAGTTAAAAATAGATAGAGGGATACCTTTAGAATTAAAGCTCAATCTTTCTAAAACTTTCAAGTCAAACAACTTCAAATGGAATTGGAGTTTTGATTTGACCATCCTTCCTGATTCTAGCTCTATTACAATCCTCAAGAATATAATATTTCAAATGTCAACTGTTATTTTCTCATTGAATGAGTATAAAAATGATCTGATAAAACAAATACACAACAAAGATGGAGCAATCAGGTTCCTTGGTGAATCATTAGACAGTCTGAATGCAGGACATATAGTCGACAAATGGGCTCCAGAGAATTCATCAAATAGAGCAACGATTCAAAAATTTGATCAAACCTATTTTGACGCTGTTTGGAAAAACTTGAAATTAAAACAACTACAGGATAAATATGTCTGGAACACGATAGAAAGTAATAACAACAACGGTATTTGGTCATATGGGACAGTTTTCAAATCTAAGAATGATGATAAGATCGATAGTGAAAAATTATCTAATGATGCCAATCAGAACCTGCAGCAGTCATCCTTCATAAAAGATTCAACAAAGGGTTCAAAGTTGGGAGAGAAAGCTGAGAATTTGAATCGTCTTAATGATGATTTTGAAGTCTATGATATAAATGAACAAGAAGATAAACCTAAAGAGGCTCCAAATCAGGAAATAAAAAACCCAGTATCATCATCAACGTCGCAGGTATCATCTGATAAATCAACCCCAACACCCAATACTGACACAAGGGAGAAATCTCCAGAAAAGAAGAAGAAGACATTCGGTGTCAGTAGAAAGAGAAAAGTTCAATACAAAGGATTCTCCCCAATCAAAGCCCCCAAGCTTTTCCAAGCTGAGGATGAATAAATATTTAATGATAATGAACTATACACTAAACAAATAGTCTTTATGTACTTAACTTATGCTAAACGAGAAACCCAACTATGGAATCTAAAACTGGTCCTTAAACTGATCTGCTAGATAATTCCATCTCTCAATTATCTTTTCCAATGCAGAATTTTGAGTGTCATCTCTCTTGATATATAATGCCCTCAAAACTTCGCTCCAATAATTAACAAAATCAACTAGCTCCAAACCAAACCTGGGGATGTTAACAAACACTGGCGATTTCTTACCTCTGCGTGAAAATGGTTCAAATGTACCCCTTTGAAAATACTCTGTAAACACTGATAACCAATATCTTATTAGAATGTTTGATGAGTCAACAAGTCTTGTGACCTCTGATTTGACATATCCGACCATATCCATATCGTCCCCGTACTCTTCATACATGCAATAATCAATAGCATTCAGAACAATCGATTGAACTTCACGGTGTACAAGAGCGGCCGCTTCTTCAAAATCATCCAACTCTATTAGGTGACTATTTGGATTAGATACTCTGCTTTGAACTGCTGGACGTTGAGGTGTTATTTGCTGTTGTGTAGGAAAATATCCCGGTTGTGTTTGTGGAATATTCGAGTTAGTTGGTATGAACGGTCTCTGCGTATCTTGTGGATTCTGAAAGTTATTATGATCTGCCTGGGATTGTAGTGGTTGGGCATGCTGTGATGGTAATGAGTTATAATCATGATTGGATCTTGCTTGATTTTCTTCAAATGCTTTAGCAGAGATCAGTGATGCTGACATACCCTTTCTGTATGAAACGGTTAAGATCTCATTTGCTAATGCCTTCATGCAGAGATTTTTGTCATTTGAAAGCAAAATAACCAAGGCATCTTCTTTCTCTTTAAAGTAGAGACAACAGTCCAGAATTGCATCATCCTTTATCGCAGTTCTATCTATGAATTCTCTCAACTTTTGGGCCCTGACAGAAGTACTAAGCTCTGCAAGCTCCTTGTAAATCCAACTGTTTGCCCATCTAGCTAAATTCCCAACAGTGGTGTTATTGACCCCATCATTGTTGGTAACCTTATCTGATTCCTTCAAACCATCCAATTCTTTCACAACTGTAATGGGTATTATCAGTGTATGATGAAACTTGGTATGCAATTCACTGAGTTCATTGATTATACTCAAATGAGACAGTATAAAGTTTGTATCAACAACCATATATGTCTTTCTGCTAAGCTTCTGTAGTGGTTCCATGTTTTCGTATTTATTTAGATCTTCATCCGGAAATGAGGGAGACGATGCTTTGGTAGGAGATCTAGGGGAATATTCTAAGTGACTGCTTAATCTTTCTGCGGTGATATAATTGGCAATGGTCTCAACTTCCTCTTCATTGTCGACTTCTGACATTTGAATATCTCCTTCAAAGTCTCTGTCTGAAACTTCATTGTGTCTGGGCCTTTTAACTTGTGACTCGGCAACTATCACCTTTCGTGATTCCTCTTTGCTCAATCCCCGGCTCGAGTACCTCGATGGTAGGTCCGTCATTGGTGTTTGACAGAGATCAAAGATAGATCAAAAACGAAAAGAAAACAAAAACAAACAAAAACAAACAGTTTGATCATCGAAAAATAATTTAGACAACGCAATAGAGCTTTGAAGGAGTATACGTCTTGATTTAAGGAATACGGTGAAAAAAATAGCTAACTTTATAAATACATTATCATTAAAAGCACCTTAGGCTTTGATTTTTCTTGGTTGTGACCAATGAAATTTGACCTTTACACAAAAAAGCATTGATCATGTTAACAGCAAAGCTGTTATTGATAGATAATTCAATGTGCTTAATGGAGCCTTTCAGTAAAAAAAAAAAGAATGCAACAACTCTATGCCTGAAGAAGTGTTTTATGCTTATTAAAACCCAAAATAGAAAACAAAACGTGAAAAAGAAGACAAACTCATGAAACTAAAGAAATAAGACAGATACAGTAAATCAATCATTCATTGAAGAAATTGATCAACTGATTTATTTTTTAGATTTCTTTTCAGCCTTTTTAGTCTTTTCAGCTTGTTCTCTAACAACTCTCTTAACAATTTTTTGTTCTTCAATCAAGAAAGCTCTGACGACTCTTTCTTTGACACAGTTACCACATCTGGAACCACCGTAAGCTCTTTGAACGGTTTTGTGGGTTTTTGAGACACTGGCGTATTGTCTTGGTCTTAAAGATGAAATACCTGGTAAAGCGATACCACAGTCACCACATTTTGGTCTGGTACCAATTTTTTTGATGTGTTGAGCACGTAAAACACCACCTGGAGTCTTGACAACTTTGATTTGGTTGGATTTGGTGTTGTATGGGTTTCTTCTTCTGTAGGTAACTCTTTGGGCCATTTTTGATGTTAAGTCTTGAACAACTGTTGTCGGAAGTGGAAACTTTTCATTTTTCACGTTTTTGCAAATACTAGGAAACAGTCGCGAAATTTAATGGTGTCTGGGTTTTTACTACCAAAGTGCGAATTTTGTGACTGCTTTTTTTTCGTGAGTATACAAACAATACTAAACTAGCGTACAACTGGGGAAATAAGTGCTACAAGCTATTGGAGTGATAGGCTCGTGTTTCTTTTAAGTAATTAACAAATGTACATTCAATCAATTCAAGGTTTTTAGTTGTGTAGATGTATTAAATATCAAGAACAATTGATTTTGGTATATCTGTAAACCATTTTAACGTAATCTTCTAGCTTCACGTTCAGATTCCATCAAGGATAAGATATCATTTTCTCTGACTGGACCCTATTGTAATTCTGTTAGTATTTGTTGTTTAAAACAAGTCACTATGAAGTGTAAAGAATCTATGAATAGAAACGTAAATTTGTACTTACTTTGACGTTTCTGACGATAGTTCTGGATGAATCATCGATGAATTCAACTCTGACTTGGGTGACACCACCTCTTGAACCGGTTCTACCTAGAACTTTCTTAACTCTGGCTAAAGTGACTGGGGTTTTGGAATCCTATAAAACTTGTTAGTTACTATTATTTGATGTATTATTGAAGAATGTCTATAGCACTCTAGGGAAGCTGTAATGAGTTGGAAACAACGTGTCATAAAGAAGAGATCATTTAAGTGGTTCTGAAAGAATCAACTCCTGCGGCCAGTTCGTTCATCTTATTCATAGATCTATGCCCACTTTGAAAAATTTTTAAGTGATGATGGAATTTACCTTCCATCCTCTGTGATTCTCTTTGTCATAATGATCGATGTGAGACTTTGGTTGTGATGTGTCCATTTGTGAATGCTATAGCCTCCCTTAACATAAGAAAAACTTACCATTTTGTGTTGATAATAGATATGCTGACTTTGAAAGAATAAGATGAAAAGAAAACTGAAAAATCAAATTTGATTATTTTGCCAGAATCATCCAAACACCACAATTTTTTTTCCAATTCCAAAAAAAAAAAAAAAACTAAAGTCATGTGATGAGATCAGAAATCTGCCATTTCCACAATGGGCAAATTGCTGTCAGAGAAGCACAACGTACAACATACAACGAGATTATAAAATTTGGGTTATAACATTAGCAATTGATTTTCTAAATAGCATAGGAAGTTCCCATAAAGACTCCCATAAAGACTTACTGTGCAGGATCTCTACCAAATCTCTTCTCTTGGATATGTCTCACCAATTCCTCTTCGGGAAGATTCAACATTCCTTTAACATCACCAATAAATCCACTAATCTCATCGACATCGTTCTGAAAGCTGATTCTCAAATCATTAAACAAAGTTTCATATTTAGTAGTGAGATCAGACATGACCTTTTCATTGATTGCATTGTTAATTATCTGAATTTTGTTAACTAATTGATTAGAAAATGTGGTGATGGATTCAAAAATCTGTTTTTGTAATGTGGTAGTGTAAGCTTCAGATAAAAGACTATCAGCAGACAGCAATGACATTCCAGAAGGTTTATTTACAGTTGGAAGGATTGTTGTTGAATGATCCAACACTGTATTTCCCCCTGTGGCTTGATGGGTCTCTGCTGGTTTTGGAACAGTGGTATTAATAGGTCCTTTATATGGCCTTTTATCCTCTTTAGGCAACGGAGCTTCAGCCTTATTTCTCAAGACAGGTTTTTCAGTTCTGACTTTTGTTGGAGAGTTTTCAACAAAGCTTGTATCATCTTGATCATTATCATCTACTGGATCAGAATCTGATGAATTGTTAAAAACCTGGTTCAAGGTCTTTGGTTTTGTAATTTCTTTACCTGGAGGTTTCTTTCCTTTTGTTGATGTCTTGATTTCCCTTGCATTGTTGCTAGTTTTGGCATCCTTCTGTTGAGCGACTTTCTGTTTTTTTGAGATAATTTGACCTTCATCTTGCAATTTTCGTTTCGACTCAAGAATCTCTTCAGGTTTACTTGTTGAAGTTTTACTTTCAGCTGCTGCCATTGCCCTTGTGTTTGCTCTTGTATTAGCCCGTGCTTGGGCATGTACAGTTGGTGAAGTCATATCAGAAAAGGTATTTTCATCATCAATAGAAGACAAATGAGCGGTTGGGGCTTTCTTAACTGCTGCTACCAGATTAACTTCATCCGTGGTGCTTTTGTTTTGCACTCTTTTGTCATTATTTTCGGTTTTCTTAGTGATGTTTCCTTTTTTAACTTTAACTTGAGGTGTAACAACAAACTTCATCCCTTTAGGATTCTTTGCTACTGGGTTAGCCTCTGGTACTTTTGTAGTATTGTCAATCTCATCTGACATGATATCCCAAATATCATTTAAATTTGACTTTCTTGTTGAGGTATTTGGATACTTCTGAGGATGTAAAGTCACTTTCTGTACCTTATTCAAGTCTTCTTTTGCAGTGTTCTCCTTGGTAACAGTTGGTCTTTGAAATGATTCCAAGTTGTCTGCTTGACTTGATTCAATTATAGCTTGTTGAGAGGCATCTAAGAAGTAATTGTCAGTTTTGGTCTCATCCTTGTCATGAAGTTTGGTGGACTCTGCAACAATATATGAGATTGTTCTGGTTTGTTTCTTGCTTGAGTAGCTAGTATTTTTGGTTGTGTTTGAAGGTGAGTCGGATGTTGACTGGCTTTCTGTGATTTCGGAATCTTGGGTCTCCGGTACCAAAATTTCTGCAAAAGATACATTCTCCTTGTTGTTACCTAGCACTTTGAAACTTTTCAATTCATTATCGTCTTGTTCAGGTGTGACATTAAAGCGATCATTCAGAGCAATAAAATCTTGAACAACGCTGATTTTTCTTAGTGGGGTTGAAGTGTTGATATTTTTGGAGTTTATTGCATTAAAAATATCATGTGTAAGTTCCTCTGAGTCAAAACCAACAACTATCTCAACTTCTTTGAAATAGTCAACTTGAAAATCCATGGTACTTTCAGGGAAATTGTCCAAGAACAGCGAGATGCTCGAGTTTCCAAGAATCCTTGAAGATGTTATGTCACTTAGTTCAATATCAAAACAAGCTGGGGAGTCATCAACTAGAAAGATTATAAGGATATGATTTTTGTAAGTCTGTACTTTTCCAACTCCTGAGTGAAAAGGGTTCTCTGATTTTACCGTTAAATTCTTAAAATCTTCAATGCCTGACGCATATGAAGATCCCCAACTGGTAAAGAATTGCTCTATATCTTGGTATCCAAGATCTTCATTAAGATGATATTTATCACGTAAAATAGCCTTCTTTTGACTGGAATCAAATTCTGAAATGAACTTTAGTAAAAAATAAGATAAAGGATAATGATCAATGTTGTCTAGCATCTTAATAAAGGAAGGACGAAGCCTTTTTATGGTCGACAAAGTGAAAGTATCATAGATATTTTCATAATCCAAACCTAATTTATTCAAAAGACAAGCCGCTTTCCAACTGTATTCATCAATCTTGATTATCTCATTGGTTAAAAGACTGATAACACTAGGCTTGTCAAAAAATCTTCCATAGTCTTCTGCTTTCTAAAGAAGAGATTCTGTTAGTATGCATCCACCATATTGTGATTGAATTAAAGGTATAAAGGGACTGACAATCAACGAATACCAAAACCCATCGCTAACTAATCCTTTCAACATAACGCCAACAGTCAAAACAAGATCTACCAATTTAGGATGTATCTGTTTTGGAATCGACTGAACCAGCTTTTCAAACTCTTTGATGAAAACACGCGATTCAGCCTGGTCCACTTTCTTCTCAGAGATAGAAAGGGCAAACTCAAACAAAGCATCAATTCTTTTATCTTTTATTCTGGCAAAACGCGTTAATATTCTAATGCCTAATCACCTTAAAATCACTGGCTACTCACTTCCTGCCAAAGTCGGACTGAACAACGTCCTGCTCACAAAGAGCTCTGACCATCTCCAAACTCGTGATGTTGTAATCCAGATCCGTCATCTCGCTTTTTGCACTAAGCGCCCTGAATTAGAAAAGGGGAATTGTGATGGAAAAAACGTTCTGTCACTTTATGAAAAATGTGTCAAAAATTTAGGCTGTGTCACGTGATTTTCATTTTTCTGCTTTTTTTGCGAAAGAAAAAAAATAAAAAAAATTGGGCAAAAATTATTGTCATAGGATTTAAATCATCGCATCCAAACATTTAAAACCATTCAATATGGCTACTCCTGAAGAATTAACCTCTCTTTTCGAGAAGTTGGGTCTAGAAGAAGTTAAGATCAAGGAAATTTTGAAGAACAAGAAAGTCTCAAAGTCATTTCAAGAGATTTTGAACGAAGGCTCATCTCCTGTTTCTGAACCATTAGATAAACAAAAAAGATTATTGTTACATCAATTGGCCATCTTAAGTAAAGGTGAAGACGTTCCAGCACGTGGATTGATTGTTGATGGTATTTTAAATGACGATTTGAAGACTAATGCTCAATTAGATGAGGCTTTCAAGTACGTTAAAGCTAACAAAGAATCATCAAAGGTTGAAGAATTGAATACAGTCTCTGGTGTCGGTATTGTTGTCTCTGAAGATCAAGTCAAATCAGCTATATTTGATTTCATTCAAACCAACAAGGATGAAATTGTCGAAAAGAGATATCAATATGTTCCTAAAATCTTAGCAAGCATCAGAACAATTCCTGATTTGAAATGGGCTAACCCATCTTTGTTCAAACCAATTATCGATGAAGAAATCCTCAAATTGATAGGTCCAAAAGATGAACGTGATGTTATCAAGAAAGAAAAGAAACCAAAGAAGAAGGCCGATACTGCTAAAGTTGAAAAGAAAGAAGAAAATGTTAGATCTATGTTCACAGAAGGTTTCTTAGGTGACTTGCACAAAGTTGGTGAAAATCCACAAGCATACCCTGAATTGTTGAAAGAACATTTGGCATTCACTAAAGGAAAAGTTCATACTAGATTTCCTCCTGAACCAAATGGGTTCCTACATATTGGCCACTCCAAAGCTATTTTAGTTAACTTTGGTTATGCCAAACATAACGATGGTGTTTGTTATTTAAGATTTGATGATACCAATCCAGAAGCAGAAGAGGATGTTTATTTCAAAAGTATTCTCAAAATGGTTGAATGGTTGGGCTTTGAACCTTGGAAGATCACTTACTCTTCCGATTACTTTGATCAATTATATGAACTAGCTGAACAATTGATTAAAGTTGGTAAGGCATACGTTTGTCATGATACTGCTGAGGAAATCAAGAGATCTAGAGGTATCAAAGAAGATGGTACACCAGGTGGTGAGAGAATCCCATCTAAAGATCGTGAAAGACCAATCGAAGAAAGTTTGGCAGAATTTAGAAAGATGAGAGATGGTTTTTACAAGCCTGGTGAAGCTACTTTAAGAATGAAACAAGATTTAGAATCACCAAACCCACAAATGTGGGATTTAATTGCATACAGAGTATTGAATGCTGAACATCCAAGAACTGGTGACAAATGGAAAATATATCCAACATATGATTTCACTCACTGTTTGGTTGATAGTTTTGAAAATATTACTCATTCCTTATGTACCACTGAATTCTACTTATCAAGACAAAGTTATGAATGGTTATGTGATGCCCTTCATGTCTTTAGACCAGCTCAAAGAGAATACGGAAGACTGAATATTTCAGGAACCGTTTTGTCCAAGAGAAAAATTGCTAAACTTGTTAATGAAAAGTTTGTGCGTGGTTGGGATGATCCAAGATTATTCACTTTAGAAGCAATCAAACGTCGTGGTGTTCCACCAGGTGCAATCCTAAACTTCATCAATACATTAGGTGTCACCACTTCAACTACTAATATTCAAGTCACTAGATTTGAAACCTCAATTAGAAAATTTTTGGAAGATACAGTTCCAAGATTAATGTTAATTTTGGATCCAATTGAAGTTGAAATTGACAACTTGGATGAAAATTTTGAAGAAATTGTTGAAATTCCTTACAAACCAGGTAATGACAAATTTGGATTCAGAAAAGTTCCATTTGTTAAAAGATTTTTTATTGATAGATCTGATTTCACTGAAGATGTTAATGATAAAGAATTTTTCAGATTAAAACCAAACCAACCTGTTGGTCTTCTAAAGGTTCCATTCAATGTCAGCTTCAAAAAGGTTGAGAAAAATGAGAATGGTGAGATTACTAAAATCATTGCCCATTATGATAATGACATTGACTTCAAAAAGCCAAAAACCTACATTCAATGGATTCCAAACTCATCCAAATCCAAATCATACATCAGTATTGAAGAAACAAGAGTTCACAATCAACTCTTCAACTCTGAAAATCCTTCTGCTCATCCAGAAGGCTTCCTAGCAGATATCAATGAAGATAGTGAACAAATCTACAAAAACTCTATTGTGGAATCTAATTTCGATGAAGTTGTTACTAAATCACCATGGAACATTGAAGATGCCAACGCCAACAGTGAGTTTAATGTCGTTGAACAAAAGGGTAATGAAACAGTAAGATTCCAAGCTTTAAGAGTTGGTTACTTTGCTCTTGATAAAGATTCCACAACCTCCAAGGTCATCTTGAACAGAATTGTTTCTTTGAAAGATGGTTCTAAATAATAAATCATAAATATATACCGATCATTCAAGTAGCCACGATATTCTGAGCAATCCCCAAATTGTAGAACTAAATGCCTTAAATGGACAGCCGACCTCCCCAAAGTTTCAACCCCAAACCTTATCCAAAATTGTTGGACAACTGTGTGGGGTTAATGACCTCCAATATTATGAGAAGAAAACCCTGGTTGGTCTTGCTCTTGACACTTTGATAACACTAGGCGTGTATCTAGAGGCCATGCAAGGCACGAACTGCCACCAGGTTTCTTTCAGTTGCTAAATCTATTGAAAAGGTTTCGCTTCTTTGATGCTCTCTGATCGGGCTTTATCAAAGTGATGGCTGTGACAAGAAGGCTGAATGAAACTTAATGACGAGTGCTGTTCACTACAGGCGCTTTTCTTGTTTGAAAAACCTGAAAGGTCCATGTTTGAATGAAACTTTCACTCAATCTGTGAATAAGGTTGAGCATCTCAGGGAACCTGAGTGGTAGCTATTTCTATTTCCCTTAATTTGCGAACAAGAAGAGTCAAGTCAAATTAACAAAGTACCCTCTAAACAGGCCACTTTCCAGCTCATTATATTCCACAATTAAACACCTTCCGTAGCTATAAGTTGCGAAAATCGAGGGCCCTAACTGCCTATATAACAAACCTCTCGAACTTAAATCACACCATTGTGAGCTTCAAACTGCGCTCAGATTGTTCAACACTCATGCAAAATTCAGTAGTGGACAGAACCTCCCCGCATGAAAAGACGATCTTTTGACGGCTGAGCATTGCCCGTCTCTCGTGCTCTTGTCACAACCTGCATATTTCCGCATCTTATTAAAAGGTTTGAAAAAGGAAAAAAAAAATTACAAATAAAAGAAAAATTTTATATAAGGATTGCAATTTTCAGATACTTGAAACACCCCTTCTTATCCAAACTCAACAACAAAAGACTCATTCTTTCAGATCAAGGTATCCAGGCAGGGAAGGTGCACCACCAATTATCCACAAGCAGCCTATTCATCTCCAGATTTCACCCCCAAATCTGCTGCTTTTCCCTATCTCTTGTTTGTCCTTGGATTCCTTTTTTTTGATCTAGAATAGTAGTTGAAACAAAAGACTGTTTTCCCAACAATATTAATATTCAGCAAGATTCATAAGAGCGCTTGTCTACTGGTTTGCTTCCCCACTCCCTATCCCTTTCCTCATCACATCTCTGCTGCTTGAAACTTGTGAGCCCGTGCTCTTCCGTGTCCGTTTCCATTTTTTTGACATATCAATCCACAAAACCCAACCACATAACGAAGACCCATCCCAATGGAACAAATCATCACACCCACACAAAATGAACACCAGTTCCCACTAGATATTGAAGACACCCAAAAAACCATGGCAGGTTTGACAGCTGACAATCTATTCTGGCTCGGTTTAGAGAAGAAGCAAACCACTCCAAATTTGAGCTCATCTTCCTCCGTTTCTGAAGCGGTTTCCTCGTCCACCAGTTCGTTGAACTCATTCGACTCAGAAAGTGAAGACCACAAACATGCATTATCAACCTTCTACAACCCAAACAGTGAGGCATCAAACTCTTCGCTTGCAACACTAGTACAAAAATTAAATGAGTCAACCGCCACATTAAGCTTGGAAAGCAATATTGTTTCTTCAAGCGGTCCATCTACACCTCCACTTCACTTTCAAAGAACTGTTAAGAAGACTAAGTCAGCCCTTAAATTGCCTTCACTTGCAAGATCAAGATCTATGCCAGACGCCAATATCGCTGTCAAAACTGTGCGTTTCTCCAATGATCTTACAAGAGTTAAAACATTCAACGAATATGCTAAGCCAAGTTCTATTTCATTAGATAACTCTCCTGAATTTTCACCTCCAACGCTGAATGATGTTTCGAAGTCTCATAGATCATCAAAGGCCCTTTTTGATTTTCAGAATTCTTTCAATTCAAGTTCCAGTTCCTCTGATGAAGAGGATTATTTCAATCACAAAGCTCAATCACACTCCTCCAATTGGACCTTCAAGGCTTTGAACTTTGACTTATTTGTTATCAAGAATTTGGTCGATAAACCAGTCAAGTTGTCATCTTTACAAATTGTCAATAATCATGCAATTCATGGAACGATAGAAGTTTCAAATATTTCATTTGAAAAATATGTTGAAGTCAAATTCACTACCGACAAATGGAGCTCTATCTATTTGGTCAATGCTAAGTTTGAGAGATCTTTAAGTCCAAAGAAGGATCATTTCACTTTTGATATTGTGTTGAATAAGGCACTATTGTCAAGCTCATACCGCAACTCCTCTAATAATGAAACCATTGACATAGGTTTATGTATCAAGTATGTTGCAAATGGTACGGAGTTTTATGATAACAACAATTCTCAAAATTATCAGCTACAATTAGTGAACAAACCTCGTCAGAGAAAATTAAGAACTAAGACCTTGAATTCAACCAAACCAAACTCTCACCTGTCAAACAACTTTTCATCTTCTTCATCCTCTTCATCTGCATCATCATCAGTCCCATCTACAGCATCTTCATCATCTGCTACTCCAACTCCAGTCATTCCACCAACCCAAAAAAGCTACACAAGTTCGACAAGATATTTTTCAGATGATACTGATTATTTCAACAATAACTCAATCAGTAATCCAAAGTTTAATGAATGGTTCAAGAGTTCTTCTGATAGTTTTGGTTATAATCCTACCATAACATCTTTATCAAGTTCAGCATTCAGTTCTACATCAAGCTCAAACCCATCGACGGTATCTTCATCTAGTAGCAGTGACACTGTTGAATCAGCACCAAAAAATGCTAAAACTGATTTTCTTAAAGATTTAAAGTCAAGCTCTGGAGGTTTTGGTCTCAAGAATGACTCTTCAGATGAAAAATACAACCAGTTTTTGAAGGAATACTGTTTTTTCAAACCAGATGAATTGGCTGGCGAAGGTCAAATCACAGAAGTTTCGTTGAGTCAACTAAAATAATATATTTCATACTCTCATGATTTCATCTACTTTCACTTATAATTTTGTTATATTTTGCTCCATTACGTTTTTTGTTCTTTTATTATATGCACTAGTGGTCTTTTATGTGCTAATTTTTTTATTGGTTTTGTTGTTGGTTTTCTAATTGTTACTATTCATTTCGTCCATCACCCACCTTGAAGTTGCATGGAGTTGATTTTGTCGTCATTACCAATATTTCAAAAGGGTTGTTTATTTATCATTTGCTATACATTCTATATACTATACAACACAAGATATGCTACACAGGGAAGATATTTGCTTATAAAGTCTTCATTTTAAGGGTTTCATCCAGCGGTTTTATCAATGGTTTTTTCAAGAGCATCACATTATTGACTCTTATTGAATACCACATGAAGGGAAAAGTTTTTTTAGTTAATTTCACTCCGTTTTAATTTGTTTTAATGTCTCAGTAGAATCCCAACAATTCAGCGATGGTATTACGATGTATCTAGCCTAATAGTAGTACCATATATCCTCTCCTTCATATTTAGTGAAAGTTTTTACATTTTACTCTCGCCTTGGAATGAAAAATCCATTTCGCTTACAAAATTCAAAGAAATACAATCTGCACCAAATTTGGAAACTATTCAAGGATCAATCGGTGTAGGACTTTCAGACGTAAGTGGTGCTATATTAGCTCTAAGTTCTAACAATCGATGCATCAGTGTTGAAATCCAGCCCGGAAACCAATGGTCCGTGAAATAACCGTCCCGTTTGGTGGGTCCACCATATATATGGGCTTCAAAATAACAGGCGATGTTTTCTAAGGCAAAGCTCTGCCTCTGAAGTCTGGCCTATTTCCGGAAGCCTCAGTGGCCTATCTCCGTCTTCAACTGCCATTACTCCGTACAATCACTTCTCCTATTGTTAAACTGTTATCGAACAACTTTTGTGTCAAACTCTGCAGACTTTAACAAGATACAGCCTCTCTTTTTCGATTAAAACTGAACTGTTAAAACGGTAAACGTGTTACCGATGTTTAATTGAATTACGGTCCGTAACACAAACAAGGCTCAATTGATTCATTTCTTCAATTGAGATGAAACTTGAATTGTGTTATTCAAGAATCAAGGTCCAAAGTTCAAATTAGGTCTCGTAATTATTCATCCCAAGTCCAAGAGGTTTCAAGTTTCAACTGAAAAAAAAAAACAATGCTGTTTTGTTTTTAATTGGGACGTGTGTTTGTCTGGTGTTTTGAATTGTGCCTCATAAAATATAATTTATGTTTATAACGCAGGAAAGCATTGCAATTTTTTGATTCGACTTTATTCATGATGCTTATGATGCTTAAATTTTAGAAGAGCGTGCTGAAACGAGCAGACTGGGGTACACCTGAACTGAATTCGCATAGAATTCAATGTTGGGTTGAATTTTAGTATACGCCCCCAACAAGTATTGTGAGCCGCAAGAGTTTAGAGCATGCATTGAGAATGTGCCATAAATTTTTGAGCCTGAGACAAAGGATTTCAGCCCTGGACTAAAAGTGAAGCTACCTCAAGATGTCTTCTTAAGTTTTAACTTCTGTTACATAATACACATCAACAACCATCAGGGACATCAATCGCCCATATCATATCTAAAGTAGTAGATACGCTAGTAAATCGTATAAGTATTTTTCGCTTGTTTCAAACGCAAGGAACATTCACAGAACATTGGGTGTTGCAAAAAAACGCGCTACAAAATTCTCTCAATTTGAGAATCTAGATTCTAAATTCTGGAAGCCTTGCAAAGCTCTCAAAGAAAGTATCGGCAATAAAAGCAATCTCATTCGTTGCTAGCTAGTATCAGATACTAGTACAGAGTTTAGGGATATTCTCAAGGTTTTATTCAGACTTTGGATCACTGTTGAAGCTCAGATTAGAGAAATAAGAGAGAGAAATAATCTGAACTGTCATGATCTTAATCACGTGCAGATCCAATTCATCACATATGCATGTTATTACCCATATCTAGGGTTGTAGATCTGCGAAGAAAAAGTCATACGAGTTCAGATTGCATGAACTTGCATAAATATCTGAAAATCGAAAATAATTTTCTGATTCCCAACAACGGTTTCCGGAGTCCTTGTGTGGTTTTAAATTTTACTTAACATTTTGATTTAGCTTCAATAAAATCTTTTATAATACCATGTCTCTACTAGCTTTACTCTTAGCCAATGCATTTCAATGTTTACACATTAATTCAAAGAATACGGTTCCTTAATAGTAGCAATCTCATTTGATGACGCTTGCATTACTGTTATTTTTATTTTTGCTACTTACGAAGATAGGCGGTTTGGTACACCCAGAATCTACTACTTGTAGTTCAAAAACTTTTCATTTATGAGATGGACGTATAAATCTGAATTAACTTAACATCCAGTTCCGTGTCTTTCGACAATTCATCGCCAACTATCTCAACTTCTCAAATGTCCTTTGAAATTATCAACTTCGTAGTCAGTATGCACAAATGCCCTTTCAATGTTGATCATTGGTAACGCTTCTAACGTATATTGCAAAGCTTCTGCCAAATCATGTGAATCTCTCATGTCCTGAACATTATCTAAGATGACATCAACCTCGACGTTAATAGAGTCACCAACATGATAACAATTTAGTTCTTTGATTTTGGCAATCTTCTCAGAAAATCTCATACAAAGGTATAAAACTGTCTTATAATCTAATGGATCAGCTTGATGTCCTGTCAAATGAATAATATGTTCAAAACATGTTTGTGACCATAGATAGACGATATAAATTGATAAGAATAGAGCGCCAATAGGATCAAACCAATATATTTGAAAATAATGACCTAACAAAGGCATTAATAAAGAGAAGACATTAAAAACAACATCTACCAAAGCATCTTGAGCTAATGCTTGGGCACTTGAAGACTTAATGGTTTTCCCATAGATGTAACACGCTAATTTGGAGACAATTGTAAGTGCCATAATAATTGAAGCATTTAATCCAACTTGAACAATATCTTTGTCTGAATCATAAACCAATCTATTAATTGCTTCGATTCCAACCTGAATGAATGAAATAATGATAATCACAGAAAACACAAGAACTCCAATCGGCTCTAATCTATTCTTACCAATTGGAAACCTCTTTGAATGTTTTGACTGTGACAACTTGTTTGCAAAGTAAATGATGACAGTAGATAAAAAGTCCAAAGCTGAATCGATCAATGAAGCAACAATAGAAATCGAAGAAGTCAAGAAAGCAACAACAATCTTTCCTAACAATAAGACAACGTTCGTTGCAAAGTTTAACAAAATATAAAAATCAACCAACCTTATTTCCTCTTGTTTGTTGTAGCCCAATAAGTTACCAGTTTCTAAATCAATATTTCCAGGAACAGCACTACCACGACGATGAAGCGTTGGTGGATCAAAAGGTGTTGTGGAAGTTGGAATTGACTCAGATTGACCATTTAAGTTCTCAGATTGTGAATCACTGACTGATCCATAATTTATTCCTCTCCCCAACAAATGATATTCTTCCTCAATTTTAATCTGATGATTATTTCTCTCAGCGTAGTTGCTAATCATCTTGTGTTGAATACCACTGTCCAATAACTTGTCAATTTCAGCGAATCTTTCAATTAGTTCATTCTGATCTTCATAAAATGATACAAGTTTTTTATCCTTAATTTGCCTCAGGTCGTCATTGTCTTTGAAGCAGGACGTCCATTGAAATAATCTTGAAATATTACCTATTAGTTTGAAAGTTCTCAATTCTCTAGCAAATTCCAGTTTTGATGTTTTTTCAATATAGTTCACTAGTCTGTCATTCTCCCTTGCATGTCTTAAACTTGAACCTGTAAGTACCCCACCGAAAGTGATTAAACTTGGTCTTCTTTCCAAAGGCGGTGTATTAGAGTGACTTGAGTATAGTGAATCATAACTGTCTGGCAATCCATTAAGGTTAGAGGAAGATCTAGGTGCGTATACCATTCCATCATTAGGGTCCACTGATGAAGCAACAATGTCTGAGTGTGCTTTTCTAAGCGATTCTTGATGTGGACTCATGACTGGGCCGTTCAAACTATAGCAAAATTAATCTAGCAATATTCTCTATGAAGAGTTTCTTAATGAGCAAACACCTGGCTTCGGAATATCTTTATAAGCATTAGTTTGTTGAATTTTTTGCGTTGGACACAAATAAAATTTATTTTGTGTCATGTGAAAAAGTTAAACACCCATTAGCTAAGCCTCGGAGACAAACTATTCGGAAGCTGGTATAACTTGTTCTCCTTTCTGTGATTTTATCTCCATTGTAGATATCGGCAGTTTAGCTGTCATCTGTTAAACTAAACATAATACATCTTCAGATGTCACTCGAACCGAATATCGCATTTTTAATACGTTTAATTTATTTTTTTGGCCCTATGCCTTTCTTGTGCTAAAAAATAAGAGGAACGATTATTATACCCAAATAACTGATATTTTGAATCTTTATAGACACTCTTATAATAGTCCGGTAAGAAACTATAAATTCAACATTCAATTGTATTAATCGTTCATGAAATTGTAATAATAATGCTAATTTATCGAATTATACTGAAATTTTTGTAAAAATCTTGAGAATTTATGAAGATATTTATTTTTAATCTAAAAATTGTTAGGCCTAATTTTTTGGAAAAAAATGAAAAAAATAACGTCCAAATTATATTATAGTCCGCCATCTAAAACTGATTGTTTTGATATACGTCATTGCTTGCTTTTAAATTTTGACTACAGTCTAATTGCAATATGGAAACCGTTATTATGTTGTCGGAACTTTTACAGTCGTTTATGTCAGATCGAAATTACTGATCTGATTGTCTTTTATATGCCCGTTATCAATTTCCTTAGAGATAAACATGTTCAAGTCCCAAAATATTAAGTTTTTTTTTTTTTAAAAAAAAAGGTCTCAAAATAAGACTTTTGAGTCCCCCCTTAGTCCCAGATCAGTCCCAGTTCTTTCTTTAACTTAAAAAGAACGAAACTTTCAATTATCAACTTAACCGCCCAACTATTTTGAACAGCATATTAGGTGATGAATGCTCTCGACTCATTGCAGAACCAAATAGCCCATTTGGCTCATACTGTGGACACAGGATTGGGCAGAATTTTCACAGAGCTGGATCAATTGTCCACCAGGGTCCAGCTGTTGGAGAGCTCGACAAACAGTTCGTTTGGTGAACTACGCTCACAAGTGCACGTTATAAGACAGAAGGCGGATCTCATACCAAATATCAGGGAAACGCAAATTGGAACATTGGAAACGACGCTAGTTGGTCATCAATATCAATATAGAAGACTATCTCATATAATAGCTAAAGATAACTCAAATTTTGAACATGACGCGAGCTTACCAGAAGAGGACAATAGGAAAATAAAGAAGAGTCCCCTGGAAAAGCGAAATTCAATAGGTTACCCCGTTAACGACGAGAACAATACTCCTAGAATATCAAAAACCAATCAGGACACCATTGGAAGGTCGAGGCAAAACGACTTAATTTCAGGAAGAACCTCTCCAAATATTATACGTGATTCCTCTAGAACTTTTGAGAAGGTTTTGAGTAATAATTCAGTTGGTGCTATTAATGGAAGCTCAAAACATGGAAACAAGTATACCAATATGACAAATATCCCAACGCTAGCACAAGATCAAGAGTTTAAAACTCCTGTTAGATCTCAAAACCAAGTTTCTCTAACGTCCACAACTCGTCCATTGGCTAACTTATCTGCTCTTAGATCGTACACATCAATTGACACCATAGAGAATGATATCAGCTCGCCACCATTGGAAAATAGTACTTCCACTACTGCAGTCGAACAAGTTGGTTCAAGTTCTTTAGTGTTTCCATCAAGAAAACAAAACGTTTGGGATGATGTGGAGTTTACAAGATTGAACCCTATGCCAGAGTCAGTTCAAGATGTTCTGGATGAATATTATTATGGATTTGAAGGTCAACCACCTTTGAAGTACCTCGAAGAGCATCGTAAAAATTGGAGATCAAAAAGCAAAAGTTTATCCAAGTCATTCACCAGAAGAAATCGACTGGTGGTTGCAGTCGAAAATGGAACCGAAATTTACTCTAGAGATTTTGGACTTACAAAGAGTCAAGCTGCAGAAAAAACTATTAATGAACTGGAATTGTTGAGAGAAACCGGTGGTAAGAAACGTTCATTGTACTGGCTGTTCCACAACATTCCACTCCACTTGAGAAGACAATGAAAACAGTACCGTTTACTTTTATTGCTTTAAATAACCAGAAAGTGCTGGTTAATTACATGGCTCATTAAGCTCATAATCAGCTCCTTGCATTGTTAAGGTAAAGGGTCCAATTAGACTCTTGACCTAATCCTAATTTTAATTTTTGTGTCACTTTTTGTAGTTGTGCTGCTCATACCGATAAAAAAATTTGAGCCCTGGCGTGGGCATCTCATCTGGTAGGGTGATGGTTCCATGATTAAAAAAAAATTTCTTAAGCTCATCTGTAAAAAAGGTATATTCTTGATAGATTATATTGATCCCTAAATCATCTGAAGTCATGGTTGAAACTGCTGTCGCTGATGTATTCATTGATGATTCTGTGTCCTTTGACTCTTTTAACCTAGATCCAAGACTTAAACAGGCAGTGAAGCAACTAGGTTTCAAAAATCCTACTCTAGTTCAATCTAAAGCCATCCCATTAGCATTACAAGAAAAAAGAGATATCATTGCGAAAGCTAGTACCGGTTCTGGTAAAACAGTTGCATACTCACTTCCTATTGTTCAGTCTATCTTAGCAAAGAAGGCAAACTCAGATCAAAATGATCATCAAATATCATCTATTATTTTGGTTCCAACTAGAGAACTAGCAGATCAAGTCACTTCATTCTTGGAGAAATTGTTAGTTTTTTGTGGATCTAACATCAAGTCATTAAATCTTTCTAAGCAAATATCAGAAAATGTCATTAATTCATTATTGTTAGAAAACCCTGAGATTTTAGTTTCAACACCATCAAAATTGATACATTTTCTAGAAAAAAATGATTCCAACGTCTCACTAAAAAACTTGGACTATCTTGTGATTGATGAAGTCGATCTGATACTTTCATATGGTTACAGTGATGATCTAGACAAACTTACAAATTTCTTACCTCTGAAAACGTTGCAAACGTTTTTGATGAGTGCCACATTGAACGAAGACATCAATGATTTGAAAACCAAGCTCTGTCGTCAACCAGCTATTTTGAAACTTAATGATGACGAGCTTTTGAATAAGAACAAACTTGTTCAGTATTATGTTAACACTACTGAATTCGATAAATTCTTGTTAACATATGTCATTTTAAAATTGAATCTCGTCAAAGGTAAAACCATTTTGTTTGTCAATAACATTGATAGAGGTTACAGATTGAAATTGTTTTTGGAGCAATTTGGTATCAAAAGTTGTATCTTAAACAGCGAACTACCAATAAATTCAAGATTGCATATTGTTGAAGAGTTCAACAAAAACGTTTATAGTTTGCTAATCGCAACTGATGAAAGCGATGCTATCAAAGAAGTCGATGAAGATGATGAAGATGAAACCAAAAATAATGACGAAAACCAGAACGAGAAGACTAAACCAGAAGAGACCGATAAAAAGAAGAAATCAAAGAAAGATAAAGAGTATGGTGTGTCAAGAGGTGTTGATTTCAAGAATGTTGCATGTGTCTTGAATTTTGATCTACCAACCACTGCTAGAAACTATGTTCATAGAATTGGTAGAACAGCAAGAGCTGGTAAAGCAGGTATGGCTTTATCATTTGTTATTCCAGAGAAAGAATTCGGAAAGCACAAAGTGGCATCTTTGAAGACAGCAAAGAAAGATGAAAAGCTTTTGAAGAAAATCACCAAACAACAAACTAAACTTGGTTTTGAAATCAGTCCATACCAGTTTGATATGAACCAAGTTGAGGGGTTCAGATATAGAGTTGAAGATGGGTTCAGAGCAGTCACACAAGTTGCCATCAGAGAGGCAAGAGTCAAAGAATTGAAGAATGAACTTTTAACTAATGAAAAATTAAAGAGATATTTTGAAGAAAATCCTCAAGATTTGGCTAATCTAAGACATGACAAAGATCTACATCCTTCAAGAGTTCAAACTCATTTGAAAAGAGTTCCTGAGTATTTATTACCTGAAGGTGCTAGAAAGAACAAAGCAGCAATTGGGTTTGTTCCATTTCAGAAGAATAAAGTTCATAAGAACAGAAAAGGGAAGAAAAATAGTAAGAAATCTGATCCTTTAAAAACATTTAGAAAATAATAGTCATATAATTATATAATTACATCAATGTCTATTTCAGGTAAAGATTATGATATTTTGATTATTGATCATGATAGTAGTAGTCATAAAGTATGCATCAATGGTGTAAATTCGTATTATAATTCAAGAAGGTCATCCAAAGAAACAATTCCTTCAAAGTTTTCGTCTTCAATGCGGTAAATTGCAGCCTGAGCCACACGCTGTGTTGATACTGTTGGTCTTACGAGTTCATTCAACAGTCCAACCTTTTTCCCCAGAACAAATCTGTTGGTCCAGTCCAGTACATTAACAAAATTCTTGATACTAGATCTAACAGTGTCTTGATTAGAAACTTCATCATACATGAAACCAGGTCTCAAGATAATATTTCTCAATCCAGAGATCGCACTTAAACCAGCTTCAGCTTCCCTTTTAGATCTGATGTATCCACCTGGCAACCCAGGAAATCCTTTGTCTGCTGATACATAGACAAACGATGGATTTTCCTTTGTCGTTGTTTCTTTGAACGTCTCAGCTAGTAAAATAGCCGAGTCTCTATTAACAGAATCGTATGAGCTGAATGATGTTTTAGTCAAAGGATTAGAGGGTTTCAGGAAACTTGTGAACTCACTCAAAACTGATGAATTTGAGTTGATTGTCTTTTTGTATTCTTGATTCTCTAATAGAATTCCGATTGAATGTACAACACTATTAGCATCTTTGAGTTCCTGTTTATAAGTTTCTGGATCGAAAATATCAGCAGCTTTCCAATTGACTTGACTTATCCATGATAAGTCACTCTGGCTTGCTGGTTTAGGAGCTCTTCCAGATCTAGTTAGCGCAGTTATTCTGAATCCGGATTCAACTCCTGCTTGACATATTCTTCTACCTGAATGAGTTGTTAGTTAGACCATGTCTTTTAATAGCTTATTAATTCTGCATACCTAAGAAACCAGCACCTCCGAATACAACGATCTTGGACATGATTTAGACAATTGAGCAAGTCTATGTTCAAGTTCAAACCTCGAACCCATCTGAAAAATTCGCGAGACCTACTATGTTAATGCTGAAGCTTGCCTTGAAGCTTGGGAATCTATGTTCATTTCAGATGATTGGTACTCCAGTCTGGGGGGCCATGAGTCTCCCTCGCGTTTCCCTTGAGTCTTGAAGTTTAGAAATATGGAAAATTTTGAGAAAAACACTTTCTCATCAGCTCGATCTACTAGATAGAAGAAGACAGAAAATATGAGAGAGAAAGAGGCACTCAACAAATCTTATCAAATATCTCTTCAAGCTTTGTATATGAGAGAAGATTCCTGAATTCTTTTCTGTTTAGAGTCCACAGATATCATGGCCCAATAAAGTCACAAAATCTGTGGACTTGCTGCTTCTTCTTTAGTGCTTACCCCAGATTCTCACACTATGAAACTTCCACTATTAATCTTAACACTTTTTTCACTTCCGATTGCTAAATCAGTTGTTGTGACGACCACTCTTTTCCAAACTGTTGATTTCCCAAGTGTTTCAATTACAGCGACTGAACCAACAACTATTTGGGTTGAAACAGTGGACGAAGATGGAGACACCGTTGAGGAACCCGCTATCTTTGAACAGAAATTTACTCAACAATATCATCATCTACACACTCCACTAGTAGGAACAATTGGATTATCCCCAGATGCAACTGGAACTATTGGAACAATTAGAACCTATCCAAGTTTGCAAGTTAATCTGAGAACTGGTGAAACCACTTGGTTGTGAACCCATCAAGAAGCTCATCTTTGGTAATAGTAATGTTTATTGAGAAAATTGAAGGACATTTTTCCTTTATGTAGTGGAACTAACTATAAAGCTGACCAGTGACTAGCGAGAAGTTAGAACACTCAACCTAATACATAATCCTGACTCTCATCTTATCTTGTCTGTAGTATTGCAAACTGAAGTATGGTGCTTAGAGGGTTTGTGGCTATATCCTATCGCGAAATGATTTATGCAATCAACATGTGGCTAGTAAACTTGTACTAAACAAGCACTAACTGAACAACTCATGAGCTCCAGATTATCGCAAATACAACCTCCAGTCAATGTACGGAGACGGTCCACTCCAGACAACAGGCACAACCAGCCCGTACAACTTGAAACATTACCAGAGGTTGTAGCAGAACATATCAATGAATCAAATAATGGACAAACAGACTCACTCGATAGACATGATGCAAGAAAGCCAGAAAGTCCATGGAATCTCGCAAACATAGGATCAGCACTCTTAGAGAATAAAGGATCAGTGGCTAGAGATCACGTATGTATACTACCTGAAAAATGTCCTTTTGGGGATCAATATACTAACTCAGAAGCAAGATGGCCAACGAGAGAACTTTTCTTTCCTGGATGAGAACATCATTAGGGCTTACGACAGTGGGTGTTGGTATCACCCAATTATTCAAATTAATAGACGAACGACACATTGAAGAGAAAGACGACTTTCTTTTGAAAGCCGGCAAACCAATTGGGGGTAAGTAATGCTTAATTACAACCATTTTTTACCATGGACAGAAGACACTAACCAAACGAAAGCCACATTTATAGCTACAGCCATTGTGTCTGTTGTTCTAGGAACACTCAGGTTTTTTAGAGTCCAATCTCTTTTACAAGATGGTCAATATCCAGCATCAAGATTCTCAGTCTCTGCCTTGGTTTTCCTGGTACTAGTGGTAAGTTGAAGTCAAATGAACACTAATGAGCATAATACTAACGATCATTACCCTTAGCTCTCTGCGGTGACGTTGGGCTCTGTCATCTACTCAAGGAAATGAATAATCAGCCAAAGTTCAGTCAACTAACTCCACGAGATTTATCGAATGTGTCAAAAAGTAGTCAATATTAGGGCTATTTAGCTGTTTAAATCACGTGAATTCTAATAGGGCTTGAAACATTTTTCTGTTCTGTAATATACGTTCTCAGTTTTACGTATTCTTGTATTTAGGCAGAGTCGCGAACAGCTAGGCAGAGAATCTAGGTGGAACCACTGGGAAGACACAGGAAAAAGTGCGAAAAAATTGTCTGGTACGTGCACACAACAGCGAAAAGTTTGTACAAGAAAATCAAAAACAAATTGACTTTGAGTATCTTAGTTGAACAGTCCTTATAACCAAAAACATTCAAAATGGTATGTCACGCGTGGAAAGAGAAGGATAAAAGAGTATTGAACAGACATATGAACCATCATCTATCATGAAAGAGCCCAATCAAGTTATCAAATAAGCAAAAGAAGGAGAACAAGACCTTGTGGCGTTAAAGACATTTCAAATCTTCAATCATGACTAGAGAAAAATCTAAACCCAAGCAACACACATATTTCAATAGAACCTTTGAAGTGATAGTTACAACTAGTACCATGTCATCAGAAAGCACAACTCTCAAACATGACGATCACGAGTCAGGCTTCATGATTAACTCAAATTTTTAAAAGGGATAAAAGCCAACTAACTATATATGGCACACATACACCACAATTCTATGTATAGTCAATACTCCTCTATCTGGATCATCTTTTAACACTTCCAATGAAATGGTTACTAACAAAATTTAACAGGGTAAAGTTCACGGTTCTCTAGCTCGTGCTGGTAAAGTCAAATCTCAAACTCCAAAAGTTGACAAAGAAGAAAAACCGAAGAAACCAAAAGGAAGAGCTTACAAACGTTTATTGTACACCAAAAGATTCGTCAATGTCACCTTAGTTAACGGTAAAAGAAAATCCAACCCAGGTCCATCCTCCACTTAAATTCCTTAATTGCTTATTGTTAATGATCAGGAAGATATAAAAGAATGAAATGAAACACTATTGTTCAACAAGTTTTTTTTACTGTACCTTTGTATGTTTGATGCATATTGTTAATTATTGTTAATTCGAATGGAAATCGTAGATTTTGTATATCTCTAGTGATATTCTAATTTTCTAGCAGATGTTCACATTTTTGAAATTATTATTGAGAGTAAGATCTTGACATCTCATCATTCTTTGATCCAAAAGACTGAATGCATACTACAGATGTTGATTCCAACTCTAAGCACTAACGACTAATTTGAAATGTTTGAGGAGTTACATCTTAAAATATCCAAGAGAAATTTTTTTAGTAGCTTTTATTTATCTCATCTCTTCCTTCTTATAATTACTGTACTCCAGTATGTCAGACACAGAATCATTGAATGGGGACTTGTTCCAAGAACCAGAAGGATACCTCAAGCCAAAACCAGTTGACCACTATGCCACATACGAGCGTAAAACCTCCAAACTTCCAAACTCTATAAATTTAAAATTAGTTGGATCTTCACCACTATGGGGACATTTATTATGGAATGCTGGTATTTTCACCGCTGACTATCTAGATAAACACGCAGATGAGATAATAAAGGGGAAGGATGTTTTAGAGCTAGGTGCCGCTGCAGGTTTACCTAGTATTATTTGTGGTTTAAATGATGCTAAAACTGTTGTGTGCACAGATTACCCAGATGTCGATTTAATTTCCAACATAGAATATAATGTTGAGCACCAAGAAGGGTTGAAAGACAAAAATGTTATTGTTAAGGGATACATATGGGGTAATGACTACTCTCCTTTATTGGAAGAGATCCAAACTGAGGATAAAACCAAAAAATTTGACTTGATCATTTTATCAGATCTTGTTTTCAATCATTCTGAACATCATAAATTACTTAAAACTTGTCAAGATACTTTAGCCAAAGATGGTAAATGTATTGTTGTCTTCTCGCCTCATAGACCATGGCTATTGAATGACGATCTTCAGTTTTTTGAAACAGCTAAAGAATACAATTTCAAGACTGAAAAAATTGATTTAGTCCAATGGAAACCGATGTTCGAAGAAGATGAAGAGACTGCAGAAATCAGAGCAAGAGTCTATTCATTCTTTCTTACATTTAACGAATAATGACAACTGATTATACATAGTTATAGACAGTATATAGAAGCTCACACATACACGAATTTTAATAGACCTACATCATTTCAAACTTCAATGTATAATTAACACTACATTCATTAGCTTAAACGGAAAAAAAGTTGAAATCAATTAATTGTATTATAAAACAGACATTGCTGGTCGTTAAAGATCGTAAGCTTTTGCTAGAACATTACTCGTTCATGGTGATAATGTGATTGTTGTTCTAGCTGGACTTGGGATCAAGTACGTCGTTCTATCTGGTTCACCAAAGACGTAAACAGGAGTTTCTGTTGTAATTGAAGCTGCTTCTGTGGCGCCTGGTATTATTGTCTCAATCACAGTCGAAAGGGAAGTTGTGAAAGTTGTAAGGGTTGATAAGGCGATGCTTGTTTCTGTAGGAGTAGTAGCAGTTGCATCAGCAGCCTTTTGTTCAGTGGATGGAGTTGGAATGACTGGGTCTGATGATGGAGTTACAGTAGCTTCTACCGTTGTTGAAGCAATTGCAGGCTCTTCGGTTGTTGAAGTAGTAGTAGGTTCTACTGTTGTTGAAGTTTCAGTAGATTCTTCGGTTGTTGAAGTAGTAGTAGCTTCCAACGATGTTGAAGTTTCAATCTCAGCTGAAGTTAAAACTGAAGTACTCTGTTCAGCGGAAGTAGTTGTTGGGACAGGGGCCTCTGGTGTCAATGTAGAAGTTGGTTCATCATTCAGAGTAGATGATTCAGGTATTATTGATTCAGTTGTTGGCAATGTGGTGGTGGTTGGTAATGTGTTGGTGGTTGTAATAATATCTGAAGTTGGTTCCAAAACACTTGAAGAAGTGACAGGTTCTAAGATAGTGGTTCCTGATGAGACAGCAGGAGCTGGGGAGGTAGAACCATCTAATGAATCCAAGACTGATTTGATAGCTTTGGAAAAGGAAACGCCATTAACTTGGTTAGCGCTTGATTGAGAAGCATCCCATAAAGACACACCTCCAAAGTATTGAGAAGATCCGATTGATTTGATGGTAGATTCAACAGTTGGGAAATCAATATAACCGTAACTTGCAGCAGATGGGGCAGCAGGAAGACCTAAGAATAATTTAACATCTTTTTTAGGAGAGACGTTCTCAGCATAATCTAACCAAGTATCCCAGTTGAAAGAACTTCCAACTTGACAGTAGTTGTTGTAGAATTGGATGAAGACGAAGTCAATTTCGGCATTGATTAAAAGATCGCCAACACTGACATCTGGGTATGGACATTGTGGGGCAGCAGACAAGTAGTAAGATTTGGTACCAGTAGCGAAGTATTCTCTAAGCTTGGTGGCTAAAGCGCTGTAACCAATTGGGTTGTTGTTTTCAATGTCGAAATCGAAACCATCAATAACAGCAGAACCAAATGGGCGGTAAGTTGTAGTGCCTTCACCAAAGTAATTCCATAAAGTTTCAGCAAAAGTTTCAGCTTGTGAATCATCAGTGAATCCGTAAGCGCCAGAAGCACCACCTAAAGAAAGTAAGACTTTTTTACCCAAGCTTTGACATTTAGTGATATCAGCAGCAATTTGGTCACATTGTAAAACACCATTAGCACTGGTTGATCCACATGCATTAGCGAAATTCAAAGACAATGGGTCATCAAATCCAATCAAGAAGGATAACAAGACGATATCAGCTTCGTTGTTTTCACAGTAGGAACCTAATGTTCCTTGGTTACCAGCAGAATTTTGTCCCCAGTATATGGCGACGTTTTTATTGGAACTAGCATCGAAAGCAGCAGCCAAAGTAGTGAATCCAATCACAGTGGTGATTAAAGAGTTAATAAGTTTCATTTTGTTTCTTTAGTAACAATTGTTTGATAGTAAATGAGTAGAGTTAAGGGTATCGTATTGTAGTTGTTGATCTGCCTGTTTTAGATTGTAAATGAGTGAAATGAGCCAAATGTGATAGCTCAGATGATAGACAGGTTTGTTTGTTTAAAGAGTGTAGATAGTTGGAACAACGCTTTGTGGGTCAAGAGAGTGTTGAAACAGCAGATTGCTTCTACTCGTCCATATTTATATGTATGCAGGGCCAGTGGCTGGCGTGTGAAGTTCCACCATCGAAGGAGTTGCTTTGTTTACATCAACGCCTGAAAGAAGTGTTTCAGGTGCCCGAATCTCAAGTCATCGATGTGAATCTTAGGCAACAGGCTTCGCGAAGGTTCATGTTTAGGAACAGTACCAGCCATTTATGCAGGTTTTTCAAAACGCGATTTTTTTCTCTGTGTGATTTAGGGTCCAAGCGAACAAACTCAACCAGCCATTGGTGACGATTTGAACCCAATTGCATCTCCGTTGCTTCAACATGGCATCTAGAAGAGGCTAAATCTGAATATGGACCCCTTCTTGCAGATCAGCTCACAAAATTGAATCTTGTTCTCTGACTTCGTAAAGAAACTCATGGCATTTCGGGCCTTCGAGAAAGGTTCAAATTATGAAACAATAACAAACGAAACACAGGAGGCCCCTCATATAAAGTGGTAGATCATATTTTACGTAGTTTTAAGGCTTAGAATTTCTAGAGGCAGGAACAATGATTTAAGGGACCAATTCACAGGTTTAACACCCTGTACAAACTTTCGTTCGTAATGTGTCAAACTTCTAAGGTTAAACTTAGTACTACAAGGCGCCAGTATTTATCATTAAAGAAGTGGTTTACGATCATTAAACGCTAATATCCCTAGCCTCTAGATCGATCTAGATTTGTGGGATATATTGACCTCACTGATTTCCAAGAATCGATTCATTCAACGTTAAATACAATTTTATAAAGGGTCTTTTTGATCTCGCGGGCCTGTTTTTGTACATTCTAAAAAATCAGATAATTCATACTTCGTACCACAACCAACATATATAACGTCAGCCAATACCTGAGCAATAGCTATAGCTCTTTAGTTTCATTAACGTGTCGATTGGTGTTTATACTTTATACTTCGTTACAGATAACAGATAATGGTATATTACATATGCTTGTCATATTTGCACGTCCCTTTAGATACAATTATCAGAAAACCAACCTCCTTACATGAAAAACTCACAAATCTTGTATCGATAATACTCCTGAATTAGCAATACAGATTCTGGACAGTAATTGGCTGAGTTATAAGTCATTTTAAAGATTTTGTTGCCCCTACCATTTTGCGGGAAAATTTGGTATATTGCTCGAACACCCTTTTCGGAAAAAAACGGAGGGTTGGCCGAGTGGTCTAAGGCGGTAGACTTAAGATCTACTGGACGATTGTCCGCGCGAGTTCGAACCTCGCATCCTTCACTATATTTTTTTTTTGCTGGAAATCAAGATATAATAAAATGGAAGCCGTTTAACGATAGGCCACATACAAGCCTACTATACTTACAAATTATCATATTATTTTACATTATGCATGTTCGTCTATATGTTCTAAATTATATACATCTGACAGTACTAAACAACTTTTGTAGCAAAATTATTCAATGATGTTTCGCTGGCGGAGTTCAGTATCCAACGCAGCATATGGATCTTTAGCATATGGGATTCGTTTGATCATTGCCTTCTGAATCGATAGGGTACTTATCTTCTTTTTATATTTCTTCGCCTTTTCTTTTTTATGTTGTGTCACACCGTCATTTGGGCTATCAATTTGTTTAGGTCTGAAGGCCCAATATCCAAATTTGCGGGCAGTTTCTCTATACTTCTTTTGACTAGGAACTGAAGGGTCAAGTTTTATAGGGATTGTTGTGTCATATTTCAGCTCATCTTTGAGAGCCATCAGTCCTTGTTCAGTTTCAGTTAAAGGTGAACTTAAATTAACTTCAATCCCTTTTTGAAACTTATAGAACGCTCTCATATGTCTAATCCAGTGTTCCCCAGAAATAACACCATCTAAATCATCTAACATCTGTTTATACATGAGTCTCCATACTTCATACTTAGTTTTCCAGTTGTTTGATCTTTGGAATGATTTCATTATGAGATTGTATGATCTAGCGTCAGGTTTGACATCATACTTATTCTTAAACGTATTGACTATTGCAATCACAAGATCAACCCTTCCTATGTTAGAAAAATGAACTAGTAATAGATTCATTGGTTCAGTGGAGATTTTGAAATCATCCTTCACAAAATCTAATATTCTTGTAATTGCATCAAAACGATTTTCAAGAACTAATCTCTTCACAATAATAGTCAGAAGTTTTCTATCGATTTGAAAATCGTATTGGTTGATCAAACCTAACAAACTCGAAGAATCCAGATCTTTATTCTCAACAAGATATCTCAAAATGCAGTTTATTGAGCTCAGATCAAGTGGAATATTCAATAATGATCTATTTGCTAAAACCAATGCTTTGCTTTGATCATCCCTAACAAGACTGAAGATTAAATTCCAGGTGACAACGTCAGCTTTAAGACCCCTTACCTTCATCTCATCCAGCAGTCTATAAGCAATAATATAAGGGTTTGACATATGTTGGATAGTCTGAAGTTTTAATACGTTCTTTAGCATGATATTGAATGTTGTTGTGGATGGATTTATACCTTCAAGTTTCATTTGAAGAAAAAATTCACGACATGTGGCTATATTCCACTTTGTACTATAAAAATGAATGAGTGAGTTGTATGAATTTAATGTGCGCATTTTGGATGTGTTTGAGTTCAAAGGGTGGAATAAGTTCATCAACATTTTAGAAATGACACCATTGAATTTAGATGATGACTTGTAATGGAAAGTGGAGTGGGTCAAAGTATAGACGTAATCTTCAAAAATAGAGGAGTCTCCATTGAACGTGGGTAGTTTGGGTATCTCAGTATAAACATGTCTTTTGGAAGTCCTTATCTTTCTTTCTGGATCGTTCAATTCAATTGTAGATGGTGATGTTTGAGTTTCAGGTTTTGGGGTAATTTCCACCAGTGCTTGTATAAGTTTCCTAATGTTTAGTTCATTGTTCATGTCATGAACCTTACCTTCGTCGGAAATGTTGTTGATGTTTTCTAGGTATTGTGTTTGTTTAGCCTCGTTATCAGGATATTCTTCTCTCTGTATGCTTTGAACTCTTTTAAGACTTGTTACGCCCAATGTCTTCATTTGCTCATATACCATCTTTCTCTCAAAGTTTGAGCCTTTCCCAACAAGTTCATAATTTTCCCCGAGTATCAGACTGTGATTCTCTTTCTTGTATTCTGGAAGTGAGGTAAGATCAGATTTAGCTGGTATTTCCATCTCAGTGATTTTGGACTTGGGCAGTATATTGGCTTTTAGGTAGGGCGATCGTATAAGCCAGTTATTCTGCTTGGATTTAACAAGGTACTCTGTCACAGCACGTGAGAGACTCATGCTGATCTGTAGTATGTTCACACCCCAGTTCTTTTTATTTTGGTTTTGGGTCTATTGTTCACCATTAATTTTTCACTTTTTTTATTTACATCATCGAAACAATTACTAGTACTACACGGAAATAATTAAAATTTTGGGATGTTTCATTAATAGATTACAACTTCGTTGAGTTATCTGATATCGTTCATACGGTTGTCTAAACCGTCTGCAATGCTGGTGCTGTTCTCACTGAAAACATATTTTTTCCCACCAACAATAGTAAGTGCAACAGGAAGGAAAATTAAAGCGTGTAAGGTACCGATGATCACCAAAGCCAACCACATTCTGAAGTAGTAGACTTCAAATATTTTCGATTGTGTGAATGCCAATACGGTGACACCGATGAACTTTGTTGTACATATTCCTCCAAACACCGAACTTCCTATTCCTGTGATGGCATTATATGCTCTGAAGTCAATGTTATTTAGTCTAGAGTCTTTATCAGACACAATAAATGCTCTTGTGATGTGAACGCAAAACTCAACTGCAAGACCTGCACATATCACCAAGTTAACAAGACTAACTGCATTTAGTGAGATTCCCCAAATAGCCATAACACCTCCAATATTTATCAATATCATGGAAACGGTGAAAATCAAAACTAGGGCTCCTCTAAATGACCCTAATAATATAATTGAATTCAAGAATATAACAGCTAATGCAATAGAAAGCAATGTGAATGTCAGTTTCAAGATTGTACTGTACTGAACGAAAAAAATGTAAAATGGAGAGTATGCAAATATCTCATCATGTCCTAGTTTTTGTTTAAGTTCTTTCACAATTCTACCAGATTCTTCCAAAGCTTGAATGAAATCATCTTGAGATCTAAGTGGGACATGAGAAGTTCTAAAAGTGGAGGACGATATCGACGTGTTGTCATAATTGATTGAACTTGAATAACCAGCCTTACCACCAATTGGACAAGGGTCTGGTGGAGCATTGATCCAGATATTGAAATATTTCAAGAATTCTTCATTCTCAGGAAAGCCATCCATGGTGTATTCCCAAGTCTTATTAACGAAACAGGTCTCACACTGTCTAGATGGGGCATGTGGCGAACATACTTCAAAATCAGAGCTCTTTTTCAAACGACAACAATCATCTAAATCTGGATTTAAGAACGTGAGGAAATCGTCAACCCAATTAGCAACTGGTTCAGCAATAGTGGAAACATCTGATCTTTTACGTTCTTGCTCTAGTACGTTTGATAATGAGAATTCATCACATGTAGTGAATTTTCCACACAATTTTTGCTGATTTTCCCTTTGAGTGACATCAATATCCTTCACAACAAAGTAAACTGGAGGTCCGGTATTGAAATATTCATAGATATCATTATAGTAATTCACCAGATATGAATCTGATGGGATGGCAATTCGTTGATCTAAACCATATTTTATGCCAGGCAAGATTGCCAAGGAGATACCTGTCCAGACCAGGAACAAGGTAATGATAACATTTTTAGAATTCAATATAACTGGAGTAAAATCGATTAAAATCTTATCAAAGAAGTTCTTTTCATTTTCACTTTCAAACAATTCATCAAGATCGTTCAATTGTGAAGCATTAGATGGCTTTTTAATGCATGGAATAAGATCAAATCTTCCATCATCGATTCTTTTTTGGTCAAGACTCAACAAGGAAATAAAAGCAGTAAGTTGAAGAACGGAATTCAACAGGACTGCACCTGCAGAATATAATGCAAAATTTCTAACGGCAGGCATTGAAACTGAAGATGCCAATGCAAATGTGAAGAATTGGGACGATGAAGACAATAAGATTGAAGGACCCATTCTTCCAACAGCTTTGGAGACTCTGAAAGCAACGGATTCATTAGGATAAGAGAAGTTAATGGTCTTTAATTCATGGGTAATCAAAAATATATTATCCACACCGACTGCAAGGATAAGAAATGGGATGACTTCAGCAATAATCAAAGTTGATTTAACTCCTAAAAATGAGAAAAAACCTGCTGATGATGAGATTGAAAGTAACACAATCACAATTCCTGAAAAACCTAACGAAAACCTGGTTTTTAAAATGTTGAAACTGCCACCAAGGGATAGTGAGGCATATAAAAACATAACCAAATATGAAATGACAACAATTTTGGCGTCTGTATTTGTAGATTTGTTGAGTTCTGATTCCAAAGAGGGTTCGGTATTGAAACTGATTCTAACACCTTTGGGAGGTTTCAATTTGAGTAAATAATCTTCCAATTTATTCTCCCACTTGGTGGCATTTCCGATGACTTCTTCATCCTCACTGTTGTTTAAAAGAAAAGTAATAACAAATGCCTTGGACGTTAGAACATCACCACTTGTTTCGTTATAACCTCCAAACAACAACTCTTTCTTTAAAGGTTGACCAAATGTAGGTAAACAGTTCACTGGTGTATTTGCACAATCCTTTAGGGGAGTTTTCCAACTTCTTGGGACTTTTCCCTCAAAATATTGAGTGAATGATTCCAAGACACATGTGTAATCCGGTGTTGGTTTGAAACACAAGTCATCATATGTAAGATCGTCCACAATCATACTGACAATTTCATTCTCCGTTTTTGACCACCAATTGACAACTTCATTAGTCAATACAGGTGAATCATCTGTTGAAACGACGAAAATTTGTTCAGTTCTGTAGAAAGGACCAAAATTTTGATCAAAATATTGTTTTTCCTTAAATGCATCAGCATTTGAACTGACCCATAGGTTCACTGGATTAGTCTCCAATTGGCCATTAAAATAGATACCAGAGGACAAAATTGCGGTTATCACAAATGTAAGAGATAACACTGAAGCTGGATAAGTTGCACAATTATATGCCAATTTACCAAACCATTTTTCTAACGAATTGTTCAAAGAGTAGGCTTCAAATCTCAGTTGATCAGGCAAGTCTAACACAGATTCCGAATGTCCTGAGCCCGAGTATGAAGATTCTTCGAGCAATTGGACTCTTCTTGTTCTATGTAGCCAGATCATAACCAAAACAGCAATTGATCCTATAACTGAATAAGTAATAATGATTGCAAATGAAAAACATGGTAGAATTCCAACCTTACAAGATGAGTAAGTAACTTTATCCAACACAGGGCACTTTTCAGGACAGTCTGCACATGAACACTTATAAACAGAATCCGTACATGAATAGACTGTTGAATTCAGGTATTGAATTCCATCATGCGTTTGGTTTTTATCATTGTACTGGAAGTTAATTTGAAATGGAGATCCCCCTAGCATTGGTTTTTCATCACCCAAGAATTTGAGGAATTCTTTATAATTAGTAGCACCACCACCTAGTAAGTCCATAGCGAATCCATTTGTTGCTCCAAACTTTATGTTTTTACAAGATTCATAAATCTCGGAAGCCATTACATCATTGATATAGTAATCTAGTTCAGTAACGACTTGTAATCCTTTGTCTATCGACTTTGCAGTGCTGGTAACATTGAGAAAAGTAGATTGATCTGAAGAGCAAGTGAACTGACAGAACAGATTTCTGAAATTCTTCTGACATGCTGGACATGAAGAAATCAAAGCATCTGCCTTTTTAAGATTATCCTTCAATGACTGGATTTGCTCACCTGTACAGCATAATTTGTCCACATTCAGCCATTCAGCACCACATATCTGTACTAGCTCATCTATAGATTCATCTGTAGAGTCAATTGCCTTCACTCCATCAACGGCACAGGGAAGCACAGAACCAAATAGTGATCTCTTTCCACAATTGTCATAGACTGCGCAGTACCCTTCTTGGTGAGTCTTTGTAGCTAATGTCAGCCTTATCAGACTAGTGACAAATATCCACAGTGAGAGAGATGCTAGTCTCATGTTTCTTAAGCGATAGTGTTATTAGCAGATTATGTAGGCTCTTTTATTTATATTTAGGTAGAACTTCTCCCCAGCAAAGTAACTTTTCCCTTATCAGAAAATACCAACACTCATAACCTTCACTCTCAAATCTCAAATCTCAAATGATCCCAAAGCGCTCAAAAGTACTACTACTAGCACTAGTACATACTTCTAAGTTGACCAATCATATCACACAACTTCCCAGTGAATCAGTCCTATCTTCTTGCTACATGTTTTCCCAAAAAATTAATCCAGATAAATAACTATAAACAATAAATCAAATATAAACGAAAAACAGCATCAGGCTAATCATAATTTGTTGTGGTTGTAAGGACATTTACCTTTAGATTCTTCTCTTGGACTTAATGAAAGTGCTTCAGTCTTGATAGCTTCACCTAATTGTGGATCAACTTTGCTCATCAATTCGAAAACTCTGTCTTGAATGATTGGAACTGCACCTGCAACGTGGATTGCAATGTTGTGAGCCAAGTTCTTCTGTTGGCCTTCTTGTTTAGACAAAACCTTTTGGTAAAGATCTCTGGCTTGTTGGTAATCAATATCACCATCAACAGCCCAATGGAATGGCTTGGCTGGTCCTTGCCAGTACTCTTGGTTCTCTTGATAGTTGAAATTTGGACGTTTTTGAATTTCAATTGGGTTTTCCAAAGTAGAGTGGTAGTTTGGAGCAGCACCATAGTTTCCATTGACAGTCATAGCACCATCTCTCAAGATTGGGTTGAATGTCTTTGCGTATGGACAATTGACTGGAATTTGAGCATAGTTGGTACCTAAACGGTGACGATGGGTGTCTGGGTAAGAGAATAATCTTGATTGCAAGACTGGATCAGCAGAAGCTTCTTGGTAAGGAACAGTGTGGGATGGTGAGAAAGCAGCTTGTTCAATTTCAGCAAAGTAATTTTGAGGATTCTCGTTAAGAACCAATTTACCAAAACGACGCAATGGGAATTGAGCTTGTGGCCAAACTTTAGTCAAATCAAAGACAGAGAATGGCAATTCATTAGCTTGAGCTTCAGTAATGATTTGAAGGTATGCGGTCCAACTTGGAGCATCACCTTCAGCAATTGAGTTGAATAAGTCCTCTTGAGCATGATCTGGGTTCTCTCCGGATTTCTTAATAGCTTCTTCGATGTTGAAAGTCTTGATACCTTGGTCTGATTTCAAATGGACTTGAACGTAGAACCATTCTCCTTGCTTGTTAGACCATTTGTAAGTGTGTCCAGAGTAACCATTCATGTGTCTGTAATCTGCTGGAGTACCACGGTCAGAGAACAAAATCAAAAATTGATGAATAGCTTCTTGGTTTTGGGTCAAGTAGTCCCAGAAAGCATTGGCATCTTTCAAATGAGTTTGTGGGTTTCTCTTTTGAGTGTGGATGAAGTGAGGGAACTTGATTGGGTCTCTCAAGAAGAAGACTGGAGTGTTGTTGTAGACCCAGTCCAAATTACCCTCTTCTGTGTACAACTTGATGGCGAACCCTCTTGGATCTCTAGCGGCATCGGCAGAGCCCTGTTCCCCTCCAACGGTGGAGAATCTCACCAATGCCTTAGTTTTCTTACCGACGGTGTCAAGGAAAGCTGATCCAACAACATCGGTGATGTCGTCAGTGACCTCGAAGTAACCGAAGGCACCAGAACCTTTGGCGTGCACCACTCTCTCAGGGATACGTTCTCTGTCGAAATGGGCAAGTGAGTCAATGAGATTGAAATCTTGGAGCAAGAGAGGACCGTGGTTTCCAATTCTCTGAGTCTCGAATGCACTTGGGAGTGGGTAACCTTGGGAGGTTGTCAATGTAGGCTTTTCTTTGTTGTCGTTGCTGGACATCGTGTATAGCGTGCTGGGTACAATTGAGTCTTTCAGAGTGGGCAATGGCCTGTTTTTATATGCCCATCGCCAGTGTGGAGTAATCGCTGAAGGCCAATCACAGCAAGCAACTTTGTCATCATCCGAAGTTGGAAAGTTGGAACTGGATGCAGAAAGTGGAGATTGCGAAAAAGCGTCAAACGGTTGTTTACTAATTCAGGCCGAGACGAGACCAGGAGAGAGTCTAGCTAAAGGACTGAGTCTACAGACTGGGGCAAGATTGGACTAGAGACTCAGGAGTCTTACAGTTCCAGTCCCTAGTCTTCAAGCTCAGTCCTCCTACTGTTTCCTTCGTCGGTGTTTCTGTCGCTTTTTGCCGGCGCTCTTATCTGCCTGTACCAAAATCTGCAAAAATCCAAAAAACTAGTTGCTCTGCTATACTAAAATTTCCAACGTCATAGTACAAAATCCTCAGCCAGTCCAGCAATAGATGGCTTCAGTTAGTAATTGTACACGATTATAATGCATTTACACCAATATCTGATATCATCATGGTCCGAGAATTGTAATTTGTTCCGTTAACCAGTACCACGAGATATCTTCTCAATGTCTCGTACTATTAGTGATCAATGATCAGTTTCATCTCGCTTGGTAACCCGCAAAAGTGGGCAATTACCATTTACCGTGGTAGTTATTCATCACTTGACACATCCAAACACCTTTAGTTAAAGTTCTATTGTTTTTTTTATTTTTTCCGACGGCCACGTCATTTGGCAGCATTTGGAATTCACGTTGACATATGTAACTAAAATCTGGAATCTTAAGTTTTTACAAATTAAATGATTCTAGGTATATCTACCATTTTTAGATTTTTATACTATACAATTAATTATGACTAAACTAAATTTAAATCACAAAAGGTCTCCTGTTTTAATGATTAGCTCATGAACTTTGTCTAGATCTATGTTGTTGAAATCATTAATTTGTAAGATTTCACGAACTTTCAAATCTTCTTTATACCAGATCTTAATCAATTCTTTGGTTTCTGTTTGATAGAATTCTTTGTTCGCATCGTTTAGCTCAATCAATTCCTGCAGAACATGATATAGTTTATCAAAACTTATACCAATCTCAATGAAAATTTTGATAATCTCGCCATCAGCTATACCATGACCTTCATCTTCAAAAATACGCAACAAAATTGGTATCAATTCCTTAGTTGGTAAAACAAATTCAGAATTGGATAATTTCTTACCAGCCTTTATAAACTTAGACACAAGAAGATTCTTATTCTGCTTATAATCTTCAAAGAATTCATAATATCTAGATAAAATTTCTTCCGAGTTTCTGAAATCAGACACTTTGAAAACTTGCAAGATGATTTCATGATATCTCAAAGGTGTTGCATAATCATTGAATAACTCACTAACTGTTAAAATCTTATCGTTTAATGATTCAACTAATTCAATCTTCTGTTGTTCTGGAATGTTATCATCATTGCTGATTTCAATAAGCAAATCATATTGGATATTAGATGCTTCAAACACTTCTTCAATTAATTTAGACAACTCAATAACTTGCTGTCTTTGAGATGGTAAAGTGATACAGTTACAGAAACCAATGGCTCTGGACAAGTACTCATTTCTTTGAGTTAATGAGATTTCAAAATCACTCAATGCTAAGTTGTATGAAATCAATGCAGCTTCATAGTAGTTATTTTTCTTTGATTGATAAATCCATAACAAGTCAGATATTATTAATGATTCTTGTGATTTTTCTTCCAAAAATTGTAAGATATATTTCGTGTCAATTTCCAATAATTTCTCACTAGCATCTTGAGAGATTAACCATTCATACAATTCAAATTGGAACAAAGCATCTTCAAACTTCAATGCAATATCATATAAATCATTTCTAATTTTGATGTAATTGATTTGTGTGTCATCCTTAATGATTGAATTTTCCAATGCTAATTTATCAACATCAACCAACAGTTGGAAAATAAGTTCAAAAATTTCATGTCTTTTGATGTAATATTTCTCTCTTTCATCATTTTGTAATTTACCATCTGCAACATATTGAGCAGCTAAAATTCCAGCATCAATACCTGAAGAGATGTTCAAGGCAAACTTGATAGCTTTTGGGTATTCGTTCAATGAAATCATAATATCGATAGATTCTTTCAATTTCTCCAAAGTGATATTGTTATCAATGGCTTGGAAGAGTTCAATAGCTCTATTCAAATGATAATTGATTCCTTCTGGGTCTTTGATTCCCAACTCTTTTGCTTTTCTCAAGTGTTCAATGGCTCTAAATCCAATAACATCATCAGTTGAACAGAAAGTACCACACTTTTCTTGTAACCCTTTAGCAATGAATTCGATTGATTCCCCTTTAGACATACTTCTGTTGATAATTGATGAAAGAATCTCTTTGATTAAATTTTTGGATGATTCATTTGGTGCAAATAAGTCTTTAAATTTCAATTTGGATAGAAGAATTTGAATGTCAAGATTAATGTTCTTGAAAATATCTCTCAACTTGGAGTTTGGATCACTTTCTTTGATCAAAACCACTAAGAATGATAGTGCTTCTTTGATGGAAATAATCAATCTGATAATAGAATTGATTGCAATATTTTCTGATTGATTTGCAAATTCTTCAAGTTTATCAGGGTTGGAATGGAAATTGTTAGGAATGAAACAAGCAATTGAGTTACCATAAGTTTGGAAAAATTCATTCAAAACAGAGATTGAACTCAAGTAAAATTCAATCTTTGATTGATCAATGTTGACTGACTCCAAAAACTCATTCTCAAAAATAGATTCTTTAACCAAAGTACCATTTTTATTATATTTGATGCCTTCAACAATATTGAAGACTTTCTCATCCCAAACATCACGGAATAATCTACCAACCAAAGTAACGGTACCATAAAATCTTGGACTTAAGATAACATTCTGGAAAGATAAGGTTGGATAACTCTTATCATTATTCAAAGCTAATGAGATCAATGACGTTGGTTTTGTTTGGTTATATTTTGGTTTGAACTCAACCACATTAGGTATACCCAATGTGAAAAATGTGAATGCATTAGTTCTGGTTATTTTTGGAATATCATATTTGCACGTAACGTATAATGCAGTGGATGCAGATTCTAAGTAACCATACTTTGTAACAAAAGATGTGAAGTTGTCTGCTAAGTCTTCGAATACAGAATCAGGTGTTCTATATCTGTAAATTTGTAATGCTGAGTTGGTTAGGACAGCAACCTCAAATGGACCTTGAGAGTATTGTGTTGCAAATTCATTAGCATAACCCTGTGGTCTGTCTGTTGCATTAAATGTTGGTGATAATGGAACAATTTGGTGGATCTTACCAAAAGATTCCAAGAATGTGGCATTCTCTGTATACTTTTCATGGTACTTCAGAACACCATAATCTGGAGCAGATACGAACAATTTATGGTCTTTACTGCCTTCTTTTTCAACAACGTTGAAAAATAATCCAGGAGATATGACTTTGGATGATGATTTTGTTTCGAGTAAAACAGCAGATTTCTTTTGATATGTTAACATTGTTGGTATGTCATCACGATTAACACGTGCAGTTGAAAATAAGGAATTTGCACTTGTCTTTAAAGCTTCTTGTTCTTTATATTTATTCTGTTCACCAATGATTTCATCAGGTGTGATCTTGGCTGGAGGAAACTTGATACTCTCTAGTCTCAGAGCAGTCACAGAGTAGGATGAAAAAGCACCGTTAAGGTATAAACGACAACCACCAACAGTGATAGCAACAATGAACAAGTCTTCATTCTCGAATCTGGTGACAACGTTCAAACTAACAATCTTCAAGTATTTATTAGATAGCAATTGTGATGATTTTGCACTTGAGGTACGTGCATAAGTTGAAATATCAACAGGTCTGACCACTCTCGGTTCATCAATAGATCCTGAACTATTTATCTTGTAAGCTCTGATGTATGATTTATCTGACAACGTGTAAATGATACCTCTGCTGTTATCCACTTGCAATTGAACGATTTTCTCACTTGGATCATCTTCAGAAAAATAGTTAACGATACTATTAAGCACTGAACTTCCTGGAATCACACTTGAGACTGTGGATCTAGTCAAACAACGTTTGTTACATTTTTTGTTAAACCAGTCTTCAGAGTTTGAATATTGTAATTCCCAGATATTCAAACCATCACTTGAACCAGTAAAAAATATTTGTCCTGTTTTTTCGTATGTGATGAACGAGTTCACATTTAGTCCATGGGTTGGAATTGTCATTCCTGCATTGTAAATCTCTAGTTCATTATTAGTGTATGAAACAGCTAGAATGTGGATGTCTTCAGAAGTTGCAAGAATTAATAAGTAATTAATAGAGTCAGCAAAAACACCAGGTTTAGGCTTGACAAGTTCAGCTTTTCTGATTGTATGTTGTATATCATCAAATGTTTGGAATTCTGATATTTTGGAAAGATTCCAAAGGATAAGTTTGTTGTCTATAATGATCCAAGCCCTTAGAATATCTGGAAAGATACCCATATCACTATGAGTTTCAACTTTGTTGCATTGTTCCAAGATATCATCAGGAATGCTAATGATTTCTGTTCTTTCAAATGGATGGTATCCACCTATTTTCTGTGGATCAGTCCCAAAGTTATACTCAACAGCTTTTCCATGAAACAAACTGTCGTCTAGAACAGGCGTTGTTTTGTCCCTCAGCAATGACACATCAACGAATTTAGAGGCTGTTTGTAATGGATCATTCAAGTCGACATCTGAAACCTGGAAATGATCGTGGTAATTATATGGAATTGTATTGGCATTCGATACAGAAGGAGCCAATACGTTTGCTGAACCGGCGTCAAAGATCCCACCTCTGGCAGGAGTGGCAAGCTTCGACATTCTGAAAAAAACTCCCAGTAACTATACAGAAACAGTAAGAGTAAATTCCAACAATTGAGACAGACGATCTTCTAGCACTCGAATGTTGATTTCTACAATTTCTTTGTTTACAATTTTCGAATAATTTTTTTCTTCCTTGGAAATAGAAAGAGAGGTGTCTGGGTGTTGTAATGAAAATTGGTGATCACGTGACTAAAATCTATTAAGAGTTAAAACTATCGTAAACCACAGGGATATCTTTACAGGTTAGCAGTTGAAAAAGTAGTGATACCAGGGAAGGGTAATGGACATGATTTTAGCACCAAGTTGTCCGTGACCGCAAAAACTTTCTGTTGAATTCTTTGTTTATTGATTATGTGTCAAAATTGAAATCTAAAAACTGACACCGATTCAACCACAAAAACAATCTGAAAATGTGGGTTCAACGGAAAGAGTTCGATACTATGGTAAAGTGATTTTCAATCAAAGTTTGGGCTCACTCATAATTAATCCCCTTACCAGATTGCCACACATACAAATTGCTTTCAATTGAACGATAATGCCACCTGCCAGAAGAGTTCCTACACTAGAGGAAGAGGCCAGACGTGTTCGGTACCAAGGTGCATATGCACCGTTTAATATTCTGGAAAGAGCTTCTTTGAATGCTGAAGATGTTGAAGATCAAACCTTTGACCCGTCATATCTATACACTGGCTCTAATCGCATGGCTGAACAACATTTGGTACACACTTTACCCTATGGATCTTCCCACGAAGGTTCTGATGTCGGTGCTAATGATGAGGTTCCAAGAGGTAGACGGATGAGTATTCATCGTGCTACTAGAAGAAGTGAAAGAAGCCCAAACTTCACGACAAGACCATACTTACACCGTTCTGAGACCATGGAAGTTTTGAATGATTTCAACGATGATATTATGGCTGATGATCAGTCAAGTCTGGGAGAGGAATTTGACTCAAAGATATTGTTTGGTACAAGAATCACTGGTCGTGATGCTAATGGAGTATCAAGAATATTTGATCAGGATGATTCTTCTATTTTAGTGCCAGTGGACGTTTCAGATCTCAGACGTTTCTCTGGATCCAAGCCAAATCATCAAGAAGATAAAGGATCTCAGAGACAGGATCAACAATGGTCATATCAGAATAGTGATAATGAAGATGGAACAACGAACCAGATCAGGAATTTTAGAAGAAGAAATCCTTCACCTGTCAAAGTGTTGGAACCATCTAGGCCAAGCGTGAAAAGATCAAGATCAGATGGACCAAGAATTCCAAGTGATAGAATATTCAAAACTCCAAGACTTCAGAATCAAGAACACGATTCAAATGGTAATTCCGATCGTCAGAACAAAGCCTATCAAACGAATGACTTATTGACACCAGGGTCTTTTGATTTGAAGTTTCCTAAAATGTGATACTAGATAATAGACATTCAATACATAATACGAAATCCAGGTGTGTTCATTATAAAACAATGAAATTAATCGTAATGAATAACAGTACACAAGTATAAAAATAAACAATAGTGTAGTTCTTGACTCTAGAAATGTATAAACATCACATGCAAAACTAAACTAGTTGAACAATAAAAGAAATAAATACCCCCCATCAAACCAAAAAACCACCTGATAGGGAACGATTAATAGTATATAAAAACACACAACACACACAATATAACTTAAGGAAATACTAACACACCAGTTTTTTAAAACGTAGACACATAAACGCATAAATATTGTAACCTTTTAATAAAGATACAATCATCAATTTCATACTCTTTCATAAACCTAATATAAGCACACACAACCTGACATATTCAATCAAAACACATAAGGCAACAAAATCAAATAGTGGAACCAAACAATAATAATAATAATAATAAAAACATAACTTTCCACAACCTATTTACCAATTATCTCTTTTCAACCAACTCCCATCCTTTCTTTCTTCTCTCTCTTTTTTTCTTTTCAATAAAAACAAGCAACTCTTGAGCAAGTATCAACTTACCTCAAAATAATAGAATAATAATAATGCGCTATAACAAGTACCAACCTGATATAAAAACCACCATTTCTTCATCAAAAAAAGAATGGCAATAACCGCAACAAACAAATCAAAACAAAAAAATATAGTAATAAAACAAAATAAACCTTATCATCTATCTCATAAAAGATCTATTAAGGAACGAATTGACACACAAATCAACCCCAAACCGACATATCTTTACCCCAAATATTCAACCAACCTGTTGACTTCTCAGTCTTACCAGTGGCACCAAAATGAGAGTCAACATCACCAAAACTGGTAACACTATTGAACTCACCAACATTTTCTAAACCAAATTTACTATGTCCATTGGAACTAGTAATAACACCACCAAAATTCTCTCCAGAACCAAAAGCCCCAAACTTACTGTCAACAGAAGGGGACACAAATCCAGTTTTAGCACTAATCAATTCAGCTTCACCAGAGAAGTAAGATGATGTCGAAGTTCCACCAGAGCTGATAACAGATGATGATAATCTGTTACTACCCAGGAAGTGATCATCAGAATTAAACAAACTATCTGGAGAAGTTGAAGCCAACCCGTAGGAAACAGGAGCCATACCAGGAGTAGAAACCAATGTAGTCTGTCTAGAGACATAGTTATTGAAAACGTCTGGTGAACCTATTGTCTGAGAGGTTTGATTAACAAAACGAAGTGGTTCAGGCTGGTAGTGCTGGGTTGGGACTTGTTGAGCAGAAATAGGAGCAACTGGTTGTTGTTGATAGTTCAATCTTCCGGCACCCAAATTCTTATCGACTTGATAAGAGTGTTGCTGAGTTTGACGATAGTTTGGACCATTCATGTAACCAGTGCCTCCATTCTTGTTGTTCTTACTTCTACCATTTTTGTGATTTTTCTGGGTTTGGTGCTGTTGATAATAGTGTTGACCCTGATTTGTGGAGTTTGAAGTGTGGTACTGCTGCTTCTGCTTTCTGTAGCTATATTCAAACAAAGCCTTGTCAATATCTGACTAGGAGTTAGTATAGTGTTCTGAGAGAGCTTCATAGTGAGATATCCCATCTTCCCAAGGGGGATCACCCCCGGAGAATTGTGACAGGGAAACCAATGTAAACATACCGTCCAGTTGCTGGGAAAATGGAACTGAAGTTTGAGCAGGAGCCAATGTTGAGCCGACCTGGAGGGATGGATTCCAGACAGATGTCATCGCGATGCAAATGGTGTGAGGGAAATGCAAATAAAAGGGTCTTCTTCAAGGAACAGTATTCAACAAATTAGAATGCAGCTTTTTTTTCATCTTCCTCCAAGAGAAAAAGAAAAACACCGGAAATTCGCGGAAGAAACGGTCATCTACTTATGTAAGCAACAGTACAAACATTACATAATACGAATAGGATCAAGGATCAGAGATTTAAGCACTGTTGTATTGACTATTAACGTCTTTTGTTCTTTTGCAGGACTTCTTCATCTTTTGTAGGATGTAATCGAATCGTATTAGGGTTCTGTGGAGTACTGAATTGATGGCCCTTTGACCAGTCGTAGGAAACAGCAACGGCAAATATATTACCATTTCTGTTAAACGCAACTGTGGAAATAGGTCCACCCAGTGCTGGGAACCCCTTTAATCTGTGTTTAGCATCTTTATCCCAGAAGTGGAAGCAACCGTCTGAGCCTGCAGTGGCCAAAGTGCCGTATATTGGGTGAGCAGCCATTGCATTAACTGAATAAATATGATTTTCAGTACGACCTGCTTTCGTTTCTGATTGACGATGACATTTGAAAGTGAATCCAATTTTACTCTGTTCAGCTTCATCAATGTATTGGAATGCACATCTACCTTCAATGGACCCTAGTGCATAACCATTACCTTGTGGATAGCATGCAATCGATTTTGTTTGCCATTTTAATGGAGACATTGCGTTTTTGAAAATCTGTTGAGGATTGTTTAAATCAATAATTGAAATATGTCTTTCTGCTGTTCCGACAACCAAAATCTTCTGTGATGCATCCATTGCATAAACACGTTCTGGAAGTTGTATACTTGTTATAGGTTGTGGTTGTCTTGTGTCCCAGTATTTCAGAGATTTATCCCATGAACCACTAACAACAACGGGTGTGTTAGCAGGTCCACATTCAACAAATCTGACTGCTTTAACAGCAGCATCATGCTGACCTATTTGCTGGGCTTGTCCGCTCTGCACATCGTATAGTTTGACTTGTTTATCAACACCACCACTTATCACTTTAGTACCATCTGAAGTCCATCTTGTTGTCAACACTGGTCCACCATGTTCGTACATGGCTCTTCCTTCTGTCTGTCCAGTTTGCCCCACTTCGTAAATACGGACTTTGTTGTCCCATGATGCAACTGAGAAGAAATCAGCTTGTGAGGAAAATGATATATCAGAGATTGAATCTTCTGGTGGATTTTGAACGATAATGTCATTGGCCAAATCAGCCTCAGTGGCCATCACCGCACTGGTGCTGGCTTGTGGTTTGTTGAAGAAGGACATTGTTGTAAATTCGAAAGATGCCCAATTCTCTCCTCCAATGAAACGAGATCAATCAATTCAAGTTTGTTGGTGGTCGAAAATTTTTAATTGTTTACGTTTATTTGATGTTTTTTTTTTTTGATAATTTTCTTGGGTCTTTGGTTTGAGCCTGGGATCAAAAAGGCTTCAACTAGTCCTACTTCCAAATTATTGATAGATAAATAACAATGCCCGGGCTAGAGAACGTCACTGGTGATCTAGGTGGTGTCCCGGTGATTCAATACAGCCACAACGAGTCGAAACGTGACTATCATCAGCCTCGTGTACGTCCATTGAGCCCAAAGAACTATGAAGACCTGCATTCCATTGACTGGACCCATGAGTATGAGAGAGCTCGCAATTTTACAGAGATGAGTGATGCATTACAGCCGAAATGGCAGGCCTGGATACGGCAATCGTCACGATGGATCATTCTGCTCGGAACAGGTCTCGTGATTGGTGCATCGACGGCTTTGTTGGACTACTCTTATAGGTGGTTAAGTGATTTGAAGAGAGGATATTGTTCGAGTAATATATTTCATACGTATACAACTTGTTGTCCAGATACGGCAGATGTTTGCGAGAATTGGCGAAGCTGGGGAGAAGTTGTTGGCTTGCACGGTGTTGGATCTTCTCTTTACAAGTTTGTGCTTTTTGGAATAACGTCGTTCCTGTTGGCATTTATCGCTGCTGTAATTGTCAGAGATACGAAATACGTTAGAAACTCTGGTATTGCAGAAGTTAAGGCTGTGATTAATGGTCTGGTATTGAAGGATTTTCTAACTGCAAAGCTGTTAATTGTCAAATGGGCTGGATTGTTGCTGATGGTGAGTTCTGGAGCTTGGATTGGGAAAGAAGGTCCGTTGGTACATATTTCATGTGCAGCTGCAACATTGTTGATGAAGTTTTTCCCACAATGGAACGACAATGAGGCAAAAAAGAGAGAAGTTCTTGTTGCTGCATCGGCGGCTGGTATTGCAGTCGCTTTCAATACCCCCATTGGTGGAGTCTTGTTCACCTTGGAACAGTTGACTTCTTACTTCAATCCTTCCGATAAAATGTGGACTTCATTTATCTGTTCAATGGCAGGAATAGTGACATTGAATTCATTCAAGGGTGGACTCGAGGCTTATGTGACAATGGACAACCAATGGTTGAGTCTGGAGTTGATTGGGTTCGTGTTTCTTGGAATTCTTGGTGGGCTTTATGGCCAATTGTTCAACAAACTCAACCTTAGATTTGCAAGCTTTAGAGACACATACATAACTCCACTTGGTACACAGTATCAAGTCCTTGAGATACTTGGGCTATCAGTCTTAACCTCGTTGGTGACATATCCTTTGGTTTTTCCAAGGCTTCCTCTTTCCAGTTTAATAGGTATTCTGTACAAGGACTGCACTGCAGAAAATGCTGGTTCATTAGCAGGTCTTTGTGATGATACAAACAACCACTCTGTTGTACTTCTGATATTTACTGCTATTGTTGGAGTGCTATTAACAACATACACATTCGGAACAATTATTCCAGGAGGAATTCTAATGCCATCGTTGGTTCTTGGTGGTATTGTTGGTAGATTGCTAGGTATATTTATGGAATATGTTCAAAAATCAAGCCCATTTTTGACTGAATTATGCACTGAATCTTCCAAACTATGTATATCACCAGGTGCTTATGCAGTTGTTGGATCTGCTGCCTTTTTAACAGGGGTAACAAAAATGACAGTTTGGGTTGTTATAACAGTTTTCGAATTGACTGGTGCTCTCACTTATGTTTTACCAATCATGATCACTGTTTTGATTGCTAGGCTTGTAAGTGATTTAGTTACGGAATACAACTGTTATGATTTATGGATTAAATTTTTGAATTATCCATATTTAAAAGAAACCAATAAAATTCTACCAGTGGTCAAAGTTGATAAGTTTATCAAACATTTAGATCAGGACGACTTGAAGGTTATTTATTTGGAAGAGCAAATTCTCAGACTGAAGGATCTTGAAGATTTAGTAAAATTGGAATATCAAGGGGTGCCGATATTGAAGAGCCAAAGAAATCCAGTACTGCTGGGCTGGCTACCAATCGATGATTTGAGAGAGCATTTATCAATCTTACAGAATTTAACAGAAAACTACAATTCAAATACCGATGTTGTTCTCTTTAAAAGTGGTATACTTGATGAAACAACAATCGACTTGTCCAATTTAGTTGAAAGAAACTACTTCACACTAAGTCCAAACCTCGAATTGCCCACATTGATTGAGTTCTTCTACAAGCTTAAACCTAGATTTATTCTTTTTGCAGAGAATGGTAAATTTAAGGGTCTTTTAACACTTAAGGATGTGACCAAGATTGCTGATATGGACAGTAATAAACTTACGTTTGCGTCATCTGATGATCTATGAGAGATGTATAAACACTTTTGAATCGATAGTTTAAGTATCCCTGTCAATCGCGAAGGTTAAAAATAGTGGGTTTCAAACTTTAGCGATACGTAGTCCCAAAACGAGACTTAAAAATCGGTCTTTGAGTCTTTGAGTCTCGGGTAGAAAAAATCCGGGACTAGCAATTAAAGACCAGATAAATCATCTGTATTGCACCATCTAAACTTTACAGTGATGACACGCTGAGGTCATCTTTGAATCTTAGCGTCTTAGAGATAACAAGTAAGACCCCAATCAAAGAGGCATTTCGATACTCTGAGGGGACATTATCAAATAGATAAAAGATCTCAAATCAGACGATGGCCACTGAAGTATCTTGATTGTAACATGAATCAAAGCGGTTGAGTGTGCATTTTTGATCTATGTGAGTCTTTGAAAACAAGAATATCACATAAAATCTGGTACAAGTTTGTTTGGTGAGTTTTGCAGGGGTTTCTTCAAACATAATTGTTCCTTGGATTAGGTAGTGTCCTGATTACAGAATACTAGAGAGGAGAGTCGAAGCCTGTTAAGGATACGTTGAATGTGACCCATTCTGTTTTTTAGACATTGCGCAATTAATTCTCCATTGCCATATTTCAAAGAGAATCAAGATTCAAGTTCAAAGATCATTCACTTTTCCAACTTTTCTGTAATATGGACTTCTGATCACTCACTTGGAGAAATTCATTCAGCGTTACTTAGTAATATGAGTTCCTACCAACATTCATTATCATTTAGGTCAATATTCTCAATATATATAACCGGTTGTATCGCATATGCAGCCAAACTCTGAAATGATACAAAATGAACAATGATCTCTGCATATTTAGATTTTCGGTCCCTGCAAATCTACAAACCGATCTATTATCGATTTATCTAAATTGATGCTGGGTATTTCATAAATTGTTTGACATGAGGCTGAGTATAATACAAAGACTTTCATTATTTCTCTTCAGCTACGTTCATTTTTATCTATTTGCTCAATGCTGATTAGAATTTAGCTCCAATATTGACAGCAGCTTGGCAGTTATTGTCATGCGTGTGTTTGAAGCCCGGTATCAGAACGTGCGTCATGCGGCATTATGGCTGTAGTCCCACTACCATTTAAGAAGGTAGAATAGACACTAAAAGATATGTTAGTCAAATGTTTAAAGTATAGATGAGCTTACCTGTGATTGAAATATCATCTTGGGTTTTTGTACTCGTATTATTTTGAATTTGCACTGTTGAAATCTGTTCACATTTTTCTCAACCACTAGATCTGAGAAAATCACAATTGTTTATATAAGTCTACCAAGATGAAAGACGTGACTTTAAGTCTTGATTGAATATTGAAATATTTAGTGCTGATATGGTAAATATAGCTAGCCGTGAATGTTGACTTTTCTGACCTCTTTTCTGACTAGGCCTTGTCCCATCTTACTTAGGATTTTATCATTTTGAGAGTTCGCCTATTATGTGACATGGAAATAGTCCTGTATTAGCATTAGACTCATTATGGGTTATGGAAGCAAGGTCTAAAATACAACATGATGAATCAAAAGTAATAAATTAGCTAATAACTCGTGGCAGTGTAAAGATGGACAACTTTTTTTCTTGAACAAGTCAACAACTCGCACCTCAGATCCCAGAAAGCATAACACATCACGTTATAGAATGAGATAGACACCTTTGGTCCAATGAGAATAATTTTAAGACAGATCCAATATCATAAAGCTATGGTCTTGTGTAAGCTAGATATCAAAGAAAAATATTGTATATCGGTTTTCTTTTGTGTTCACATGCTCAGGTACAAGTTATTTCCTAACATTCCAGAATTACGTATAAACAGTATACGGATAATAAATGTTACTCGGGAGCTACTCATTCCCCAGGCTAGTAAGTTTTTAACTTGTTATAGCAATAGATTATGTGTTAACCCAACTAAAGTTGCATAAGCTACAAACAAGCTCTACAATCAACACTGAGAAGTTGGCTTTTTGGAAACATTTTCGATACTTTCAAAGCTCAATATGCAAAAACATACTTCCAAATCAAGGTTATAATACATTCCATAATATGAAGATGTAAACATAGACTATAGTCAAATATGAATAACTTAAGAAGATGAAGGAATGATCATTTCGATAAAGAAAGTTTTGACCTAAAAAATAGAAGTGAGAATGGTGTAAAGTGAGAACTTATTGAAAGATATCTGTTGGGTATCTCGTAATCTGCGGCTTGCTTGGTACAGTTGATACAATTCAAGTTTCAAGAATAATTGTTCAATGTCCAATGTTTGGTCAACGAAGAATCCCGTATACACCTTACCAGAAAGAAAGATCTCGTTGGTTTTTAAATTTTGAAAACCATAAGATTATCAAGACTCAATTACCTGTCTTCCAAGCTTTAATAGGGAGGAACCAGAATTGTGGTATCGTACCTCGGTAGATCAAAGATAATCTCCAGTCTACTGTCTACTGACTAACAGCCAGGACTCGGTATTCATTGGTCAACAATTCCGATATTTGATAGCCTATATATTTCCGCCTCCAATTGCCTTAGCGGGTTTTGGAATTTTAAAAATAATTTGATACGGAGCAATGCCCAAGGAAATTACCGGCTCCTCATGACAGTGACAGGTCCCAGATTCTGCCACCACGAGCTCTTAGCCTCTCCACCCTAAAGACTAGACCAAGTCTTTCTTCTGGTTAGACCCGTCCCTTGTAGTCCCGAGTCCCGACATTCTTTAGCGGGTTAATCACCAGCCTCCGCTCTTTTCTTTTTCTGGAGACTTGACAAAAGGGGAGTAACTAGTCCCATATTGAGACTCGAAAGTCGAAAACCACACACCAAAAACAAAAGAAAAAAAAAGTTGATACTTGAAAAAGACCACAATAGCACACCTCAAGTATCGCCAACGGTCAGAAGCACTCTCGTCCACCGGTTCACCTCTTGCCATGCCCATGGACACGCCGTCTTCCCAGTACGTCAATGACCAAAAGGCGTCCAACTCGAAAGAGCTTCTGAATGCCTACGTCTACGACTTCTTGATCAAGTCCTCCCTTCCTCAGACTGCTCAAAGTTTCATCAAAGAGGCAGACGTTCCCACAGGAGCTCCCACTACAAAGTCAGTCAAGAGACCCCAGCAAAAGGACCTCTTACCACTCGCCATTTCCCTTGATGCCCCTCAGGGTTTTTTGTACGAATGGTGGCAGATTTTCTGGGACGTCTTCAACGCCAGAACCCATAGAGGTGGTTCAGAAAACGCGCAACAGTACTATCAATTGCAACTCATGAAACAGCAGAAGGAGCACATCTTGCACAACACGACATTCCATGCAGCACATACACAGGCCCAAGCACAGGCCCAGGCTCAGGCTCAGGCTCAACTGCAAGCCCAAATGTCTTTATCCCAAGCACAGTTGTATACCCAGATGGGCTCAGATAACGCGCCTTTACAACAACAACAAGAGCAACAGCAAATGCTTCTGCAGCAGCAGTATCAACAGCAGATGCTCATGATGCAGTATCAACAACAGCCTTCCAGAAACTATGGCCAAGTGGGTATCACCCCTCAACAGATGAATGCTCAAGTTTTGCAAGCCAGCATGAATGGTAAGCCTTTCTTACAAGGTGGCCATGTAATACCTATGCAACAGCAAAACTTTGGTCAAGTTGGGCGTGCATCTAATGATATAAATGGTAATGCATCCGTCATCCCTTCCCAAACGTCGCCGCATCTCCAACAACAACATCCACAAGATCCACTGCAGTTTTACCAACAACAACCGTTATACCCTGGTCAGAAAAGAGGCGGGCCTCCACTGGCACCAGGAGGAAATGTACCAATGAATCCTTCCTTGGTAAGAGTTCAACAGGCACAACTACAGATGAACCAATTCAGACAACAACAGGCATATCAACCCCAATTCCCCCAGACAGGACAGAATGGTGCATTCAAACAACCGGCTCAGAATGGAGTCTCATCGAATGGTAAAAGATCCAATACACCAAATAAAAAGATAAAGTTAGAAGACCAGACCCAAAAAGGCTCACCACTTGCCCAATCACCACTCACCAAAGACATCAGTAATCACAACTCACCTAACCATGCTGTAAACGGTAAGATGAATGGCACCAATATTCCAAGTCCTCTTACGAATCAAGCCATCCATGATGACCAAAACGGCGGTGTTCCAGCCAGTCAAAATGCGTTACAAGATTATCAAAAACAACTAATGATGCTGGAAAGCGAGAATAAAAAGATGTTAAATGGAGCCAAAAAGGATATAGAGTCTACCTCCTCTAACGTCAAGAAAGAGAAACAAACAAAGAAGATGCCCCCACCGAAGAAGGTCACTAAATCTACATCTCCAAATAAGACAGGGGCAAGCACTCCTTTGGCTACATCATCCACCGTTACAACCACAACTAGAAAGAAGAAAGAACCAGTATCAAGAAGAAGATCTAAAAAGAACACCAACTCTGAGCCTCCAACTCCAACAACTCCATTAACTCCAGCAAACACCACCCATTTGGCAATGTTGAAGAAGGATGCATCAAGTACTACCAAATTATCTGGAATTGAAGAGAACCCATCAGGTAAAGATAAGGATACTCCATCTAATGCCTCACAATTGACTCCACCAATTTCTGAGAATGCCATCAATTCCAACAATGACATGTCCAATAATGACATCAACAATGCGGCCAACATTATGAACCCAATTGGTCCTGATGATGGTTTCCCTACAGAGGATGAAATTATTGGTGGCTCTCAAATGATGAGCGCTGGTAACAGTGATGTCTATTCTGAGTTTGGACTGGGAGAATTCACGAATGATTTATCTGGTGATACTAATTTCAACCTGGAGACTTTCCTCAGTACCGAAGGTGCTGAGATGGGAAGTTTTGATAATTATTGGAGAGATGGAGTCGAAGCTACAGATTAGAGATCATATGCTAATTTGTTAATTTCCTTGTTTATTATTGTGCTTCAAGTTCTCCGATGTTGTTTATAATTTTTTTTTATTGGTTTTGGGTTAATGATAGAGTTATGCTTAACCGTTGTTGTGAATGGATTTGTTATTGGTTTGGTTTGTATTTTTGTGTGTGTGTTAGTTTGTTTGTTTACGCGTTTGTTTGTTGATGTTTATCTCACATTGGTTCGTCGTTATAGGAGAGTTTAATATTACTATTTGATAATTTTGAAGAAGAAAAGAGCCGTTCAGTGATGCCTCTAAATTTTGTGTTGTTTTGATAAATAATCTGATAATTTGTTGTCACTGCAGCTGTTTTTCTTGATAGATGTTTTTTATTTTGGTCTTATTTCAAGTTTGAATATTTTCCTTTCAGGAAAAGGAAGTAAAAGTTGAAACTATCTTTTGAAAGGTTACGTTTCGTTTATGTTCTTCTCAGTATAATTTTATATTGCGTTCACATTATAAAACATTTTTCTCTTATTCCGTCAACTTTACGAATGCTAATGTAGTTTACGAATGATTCTTAAACCCTAAAAGATCAACATCAATTATAGAATAGGTTCATCGAATTAAGTACACTCTATTTGTTTTTCTCCTCCTGTGTTACTTCCTGTTTTCTTATGAAGAAAGAATCATCTAGCCAGTATCCTATCAATATCAACGAGTTGACACCAATCAAAATAGAAGAGCTCAACTCTGTTGATGGATACACGTTCCAGCAATATTCATGAACAAAAAATAGGAAAATACTAATTATGAAGTTCACATGAGAATGGTATAATAGAAATGGTAAAGTCCAAACATACCATGACAAGAACTGGTAGTGTAAACTTCTGCTGACAAGAATTCCAATGAAGTTGCAACTTGCAAGAACGCTGAAGACATATTTAGGTCCGGTCACTGGATCATTGATGATATGATTTGAGTTAAGAGTAGGTTTATAAAATTTCAAACCGTCAATAATTAGTTTGAAAAAGGATTTACCTGTTGTTTTAAAAGTTGCCCATTTTGTAAATGGGAAAAAAACAAGAAGAATAACATGAGCTAAAAGAAGAAGCTTATGGAAGTCATCAGAGATGAAGTAATCTTCTGATAGAAACTTCCAATTGACGGTCCACTTGTATAAAAATTTTCTTTCAAAGTTGAAAGCACCGGCAAAATACGCATTTCTAACAACTGGACCATTAAACAGAAATTGATAACCCACTATAATTTGAACGAGTGCAATGATCGAAAGTGGTGCTGCTTCAACAAGAAGAAACTCGTCGTTCAGGAAGTAGGTGATCAATAAGAACCCTGGAAAATAAAGCAAAGCATTCATCTTCACAGAGATAGCTAAAGAGTAAAAAAATGGGGCAGTGACGTTAGTCAAGATCTTAGAAGCAAATTTCCATGAGGTCTTCCATTTTGAAGCATATAACAGATTCAGCACAGTGATAGCCATGAACAAAGTAGTGAAACAATCGTTGAATAGTCTCAGTAAATAAATAGAATGTAGACGTTTTGATAGCACCAATAAGTATAATACCCAAGGTTGGAGATCCAAATGCGAATATATCAAGAATGTGATAGCCTGTGTTACTAGATAGACATATCCAAACAACAGTTGGCCAGTTGCGATATTCTCTGTTCCATAAGTGGCCCAATTCATGAACTTATAAATCCAAACATGACCGGCCGGGTATACCAACGGACCAGTCCCACCATATATGTTATCATAATTCAACTCGCCAGATTTGATAATCTCGATCTGCTCAACATATGCCTTGTAGTCAATCTCAGTGTATGAGATTTGTGATTTGATTACTTTAACCAGTAGAGTTTCAACCATAAACAGGACTGGAAGAACTGCTGTTTTCAATTCTGGATCAAACAAAAGTCCATATAGACCGTCCCTGATATCTCCCAAAACGTTCTTGAGTGTGAACTCAGGTAGAGGCTCTCGTTCAGAAGCCACTGGAGGCTCTCCGGAGGGGGTCTCATTCTCACTCATCTTCAATTGAAGGTGTTGGAATCGATGTCAAGTTGATTGTTCTGCAACAGATAAAGATCAAGATCGATTTTTTTTTCTGGTGCGATGAGATAAAGTGAAATCTTTGAAGTTACAAAAGTCTAAATTGTTAAAAATCATATTTACCTCCATAAAAATACATAATATACGGCCTAAGAAACCTCTAGGCAATAACACTGGCCAAAACAGAGTTTTGGGAGACAGATCCTGGGAACTTAGATTCCAAAAATTTCAACAAAGCAATGACATCTGCTTTAACTTGTTCAGTCTCAAATTGTTTGAATCTGTCAATGTTCTCTTCTCTACCTAAAGTAGAGTCTTTCTCCAATTTGATCTTTTCAGCTTCTTTGATGAAAGTGTGTGCAAACAAGTCAATGATCTTTGGAGTAAATTGTTCAATATCAGAGTTACCAGATTGATACAAAAGACCAAACAATTGGAAAATTGGAGTGTACTCTTCAAATCCAGTTTCCAAAGGCAAGTGGGAGACTAGAACTGGCAAGACTTGATTCAATGGGACAACAGATTGTTGTTTCAATGCTAATCTTGCGACACAACCAGAAGCGTTAGCATAAGATCTACCAACGACTTCTTTAGATTCTTCATCATCTTCTTCAACTTTAGATTCTTGTTTTTGAGTTTTGGATAATAATTGGGATAATGCGTTGAAAATGGTTGGGTATAAAGATGAGTAGTTGTTGTTAGCATAGTAGATCAAGACACCAACACCATAAGATGCATTACTCTTAGCTTCTAATGATTTATCGTGTTCCAAAATGTGAAGTAAAACTTGTAAGAATTCTTCTGTGTATGGGTTGTTTCCTTCCAATCCTTGAGAGATTTCAGAAATAGCACCAATAGTGCACACTCTTTTACTCTTACTCTTGGATTTCAAATTGGATAAAACAACGTCTTTGAAAGAGTCAAAAATTCTAACAAAGTCTGATCCCAAAGTTTTAGACAAACTGATCAAAAGTTCTAAAGCAGCTTCTAACAATAAGGCATCAGTCTCTGAGGAGTCAATTTCCTCATCTTCTTGGTCTTCATCGTCATCAATAGTTTGACAGGTATGTTCACCTTTGAGTAATTGCATGACTTCACCACACAATGTTTCTAAAGATTCAGAACCTTGGTTGTCAACTAAAACGATAGCACCGTATTTTTTGGTCAAGAGAGAGATAGAATCCAAAGTGGAAGCAACCATGGTAATTTCGTATTCTTCAGACAAACTTTCGATAGAAGTTTTTCTAGCAAGGCGAATCAACTCCAAAATTTCATCACTGACATATGGTTTGGATGGTACACCAACTGGGAAAGTGTTTGCCTCAAGTGCGGTTGAAAGAATAGCTTCAACAACTTTCCATAAGGCAGTCAATGCAGTTTCTCTCATACCATAAGAGTCAATAGCTTGTGTAGATAAGATTTCAACTGATGGCTTAACGTATGGGGCATATAATTCTTGGGTACCCAAGGCTAATTCAGCTAAGGTAATAGCAGCGATCTCTTTTTCAATGGTAATACCAGTGTGGACTTGGAATGCATCTGCTAGGTTGTCTTCATCTACTTCATCATCTTCTGGGTCAATGTTATAGTTGAATTCTTCTTGTTGTAAAGTTTCAAAGATTTCTGGCATAATTTTTGGCAAAAATGGAGCGAATGATTTCTTGTAAACTTTAGCCATGTTAGAAACGAAAGCAAATCCAGCTTCTCTAATTCTTGGAGACTCAGATTTGATACCAGAGTAAGCAGCATCAATCAAAGGAGTGGCATATTGTGAAAAATGTTCAGAACCAACAGCTCTAGCCATGGTAGAAATGTTCTCAAAGGTCAATGCTCTCAATTCAATGTCATCTTTAGACATACCATCAACAACGGCAACATTTTGAATGTATGGTTCCAAAATCTCAACGGATCTTGAAAAGAAAGGAACAAAACCAACACCTCCGGCATAAGCAGTAGAACCAATAGCAGAAACGATAATACCTCTTAATTTAGATGATTGAGTTGATTCCAACATTTGGAACAATTTGTTCATCAAAGGCTCCAAATATTTTCCCACGGCTTCAATAGACATGAATTCAATCAAAGTATCTAATGAAATACAAGCATATTTGAAAACATTTGGATGTGAGGCATTGTCAATAATTTCAATGATTAAAGGTAACAAGGATTCATAATGTTCAGAGATGTATTCTTGTAATTCAGTTAACAACAAAGACAAAGCACGTAAAGCAGAATATTTGACAACAATTTCAGGATCTTTCAAACCATTTGCAATAATATTAACAACTTTAGTGATTTGGTTGGTGTAGAAGTCTGGGGCACCGTAAGCAGCGAAACCAAGAGACAAAAGACCTGCTCTTCTTTCAAACTTGTTTTGAGAGGTCAACAAAGATGGTAATTGTTCAAAGATGGTACCAACGACTTGAGCTGGTGGAAGTTCAGAAGAAGCAATTGTGATCAATCTTAAAGCTAAAGTGTTTGGCTCACTTTCTTCATTTTCATTGTCATCGTCATCGGTTTCTAATTCTTCTTCGATATCAATTTCTTCAGATACAATCTTTAAAGCAGCTAAAGTAATTTCTCTACCCAACTTCTTGGATGAAATTCTGTTTTTTCTGAATGTAAGGGCAGATGATATGAATTGAATAGCAAAAATTCTGATATCTTCATCAACTTGAGCGTTGGCGGCAATTTCAAGAATAAATTTAATCAAATCAATGATGCTATCACCCAACAATTTAGCATCTAACAATAACAAATCATTGAAAGAGTTGAACACTTGCTTAGCGATATCTGAGTCAGCTGATTGGATAACTTCTTTCAAAACTTCAACCATTGCTGGAATTGATTGTCTGAATAGCCCAGATAATTGAGGGTTTGTATCAATGGAGCCCTCAGCAATGGCAGCAGATGCTGATAAAGCTAAAAGAGAATTGATTCTGACTTCTTGACTTGATTGATCCTGAACAGTCTTGTTAAACAACTGCAAGAAAGAAGCGATCTCACCGCCTAATTCAAGTATTTCGGATTCAATTAAAGACAATAAAATGAAAGTTGAAGCCTCTTTGTTGACAACATTAGAGTCGTCTGTGGCAGCAGCAACTAAAGTTGGCAATAATTGGGACCAAGAGTTTGTTTCAAGTTCATAAGAAGCAATACTGGCAATGATTCTAGCAATTTGATGACGGGTACCTTTGTTTGACTCAGTGAATGCAGCTGTTAAAATTGAATCTTTAATACTAGTTTTAGTGTTATCTTCAATGGAAGTCCAGTGTTTGTTGATCAATTTTCTACCTTCAACTGCTGCAATTTTTCTCAATTCTTCATGTTGGTTATTTTGAATAATGAAAACAGCAGCTGGCAAAGTTGATGGATTTTTGTAAAGTTCGGTTAACTGACTGGTAGCAGCCTTCAAAGTAGCTGAGTCAGGAGATAGAACCTGCGACAAAGTGGTCTGCAATTGTTGGATGATTTGCTGATCCATGATTAAACTGAGCAGGTTTGATTTGGAATAATCCTTGAGCTACTCTCAGAGAAGAATCACTGATGATCTTTATTTCAAAAAGTTTTTAAGCTCATCTCAAAAAAAAAAAAATTTTATAAAAAAATTACAAAAAAAAAGCACATGTGTCCCTTACCATTTTAGGATTATAACCAGATCAGAGTTTAAATTTGAAATCTACAACACTATTTGAAATGCATATCTTATTTATTACAGTTCCCCAGGATGTTTATTCAATAGTAGAGACTGTTGTCAACAAATCAGCTTCAATCTCATCGATCAACTCGTCAATGATTTCAGATTTGAGTCCACATGATACTGATATCAGTCTTCTATAATTGTTCATTTTGCTGTTAATGTTTCTGTTGGTCAACTTCTTGATAATTCTGTCAATCATTTTGTTTCTCTTTAATTGCAATTGAGTCAATCTGCAGGCTAGTTCATATTTTGTAATGTCATCATCATTTCCAGTATGTTCATGACTAATGTTGGCTTCTTGATGTGATACCAATTTGGCTAAATTCAAAGCTTGTGCTCTTTCTAAAATGTTGTTCAAATGGTCTGTTTTCTTGGCTGATGTCTGTTCAAGATCAACGATGGTGTTCTTCAATTCTTCATAACTTGAATTTCCATCATCTAACTGAGACAAAATAAGAGCATTTTGACTATCTGTTTCTTTTATATCAGCATTCAAGTTAACAAGCACTGATTCTGTGTGTTTGCTCTCCTCTTCTTTATTTCTTAACTCTGTATCGTAAGCATCAGCCAAAGAACTTAACATTGATGTAAGTATAGGGCCCACTTCTTTGAGTGGTAGTTGAGGGATAGCAGGAATTTTCAAAGGCTCTTGTGGAAAATAGTCAATTCCGTTCAAAGATGGTTCTTTTTCATCGTTATCATCATCATCTTGTTTTTCAGTTATTTCAGCTTCTTTTGACTCTCCAATATAAGGTGCTAAAGCCTTCAATACACCTTCATTATCAGATTGTTTTGCCAATTCAAGTGCAGTAAGCCCATTGATATCTTTGTGATTGATAACAATTTTGATCAAATTACCATCTGCTTTAGCCAAAATATCAAGAATGTTCTCTGCATAATAATTTGCTATATGTGCTTTTGAAGCATTTGAAGCAGCAAGATAATGAAGAGGCGTTCTTCCTTGTCTATCTGGTGTATATAAACAGGAGCTCATGAGTCCAACAATAACTGGGAAATTTTTCTTTTGGTATGAGTTATTGAAAAACACTGATCTAGAAATTGTATTCAGTCCTGAGCTGTTTGGGATCAATGGATCAGCTCCGTGTTTTAACAACAGTTCGATAAGACCAGTGCTTGCCATAGAACTTGCCCAATGTAATGGCGTATGACCTTCTTCGTCAATTGGTTCGTTGAAATCAAAATCAGCAGGAGGTTCATGTAATGATTGTGGGACAGTATTTGATTCATGACTGAAAAAATCAATCAAAGCCTCTGTATATTGGGCTTTACGAGATTTACTCTCATTGTAAACTGAATGCTCCGAAGAAATAGATGTATCAGAATCTTTCATGACTTCGTCCATTTGAGTAGATGCATCATCTTGAGACCAATTTTCCTGTGAATTTCTAGCTCTGTGTTGCTGGTAAGGATATCCTTCAGCCGAATGAGGTTGTTGTTGGTGTGGAGGCAGAGATGTTTGAACTGATGGTAGTTGTTGTTGAAGTGATTGTGGAGGATATTGTGGGTAGCTTGGAACACGTTGGGCATACTGTGGTTGTGTAGGCCTATAATTAGGAGGGAATGATTGTTGTGCCAAAGGCTTTCCAGGAAAAGAATTGACCCTTTGAGGATAAGGTGCTGAATTAGGAGCAGAGTGAGGCATATTTTTCAACTGCGGGAGCTGAGATGGATGGACTTGCATTTGAGGAATCTGTGCTGGAGCGCTATTTGGTGGATAACCATTCGTAGATTGGCCTTGCCAGTAAGGAGCTTCTCCTGAGAATTTTGTGATTGGTGGTAAAGCATGTGCACTTTGGGATCTTTGAAGAGATGGTTGTTGAGAGTATTTCTCTTTAGAAGCGTTCGCTTCTGCCTCAGCTGCAGCTGCAGCTGCTTCTCTTCTTTTTTTAGTGTTGTATTGTTTTCTTGGTTTCTTAACACCGTCACTATTATCTGTAGATGAAGCACCGTTAGGTTTCTGTTTCATTTTCCTTGGTAATGGGTTATTTGGATCTGGTTCATAACTTAAGATAGGAGCCATTTCGTCGGTGATACCGTATTTATGTGCAAATGGACGTGCTATACTGAGAGGGACCCAGGTTCCTTGAAATCTACCATAACCACCCTGAATCTTTTGATGTTCACCGTCCTGGACCTCTTGTTCAAGAATTCTAGTTCTATGGGCTTTTCCAAACTTTGCAGCTTTGAGGATCTGGGTTGCATTAACCCAATTGTCATTGGTACGTCTCATTAGAGGAACATCATCAATAAAACACTCATAAACATTAATCTGTAGAGAAGAGTTAGTAAGTAAAAACTAGAATGAGTGAAATCTGGAGGCTCCAGTAATAACATACCTGTGAATATGTGGCAAGGTATAGTTCTGCGTTGGTCATGACTGGTTAACGGGTTGAATGAGAATTATGACCCAGCAAAAGCAAGAGAAAATGGTGGAGGAAGGCTAAAATGGTAGTGATATGATTAATTAGCAAAATGTGAGTGGATATATGCTGTTTCTGGTGCTATATGATGAGCTTCCAGTCTCTTTTGGGGTCTTTGGAACCGTTTTATGGATTGAAATCTAGCAAATTGATGTGTTTTAACGCGTCAGATGAAAAAGCAGACTGTGATTTTTTCGAGATCTGCTAAACAGAAAAAATGTTTCCCAAAAGAGGAAACTAATGACAAAAATGTGATGAAATGGGAGTTTTTGAGGAAAATTGTGTCCTTAAATGGGAAATAAAGAGCAATCATGCTGAAATAAGATTTGAATATCAATAATTTCAACTTAAAACCACGTTTAACCTATTTAATTGTGAAGTAATCCACATATTTGCATGGATAGTCACGTGATATTGCCCTCGTAATATACCTCGGAATATTATCGAGTTTAGAGAAAAACCAAAATAAACCAAAGAAAGGAAAAAAGAGCACTTAGTCAAACAGTGTAATTGATCTAATGGTGAGTGACTTATGAACGTACTTAGGCTCATTGATAACTAACATCTATTCCAGCTTCCAATTTATCTACTCACAGCCTCAAAGGGCCAACCTACCCTCGTGGAACTCAAGTCTGGTGAGAGTATCAATGGTATTCTAGTTGAAGTGGACACCTTGATGAATGTCACTTTAAAAGAGGCCATTGAAACTAGTGCAGTAAGTACTTACTATATTTGAAAATGGGCTTCGTATCTTATACTAACGAATACCAGGATGGTGAGAAATTCTTAAAGCTTCCGGAAATATTCATCAGAGGTAAAGATATCAAGTATATCAGATTGCCAGATGAACTAATAGGTGAAGTCAAAGCAAGAAACACACAGGGTCAAGACCGTCAAAGAAACAAAAATAATAACAACAATAATAACAACAACAATAACCAGAACTACAACGACAGAAGAAACAACAGAAACTACAATCAGAATAACTCTGGTAGATACAATAACAACCAAAACCAAAATCAAAACCGTCGTCGTAATAACAACAATCAAGGCCAAAATCAACTTCCAAACAAACCTCAAGCTCAACAATAGTCATGTCAGTTAATGTTTATTTCATTGTATCATATATACATGTGTTTTCTCTATTTTTTTGAAACTAATTTACAGTAGAATGAATGTTTTGCTACATCGTGTTTACAGTCTGAGTTAAATTTTGAATTTTAATGCTATTGAAATCGAACAGTTTGAATCTTATTAAATGTTCTTGATGTGTTAATATTTAATTAAATGTATTATTGATTTATGCACTCAATTCTCAACCAATCCTATAACAACTCCATGGTTTGTGAAATTGAGAAAGGAATCAGTCAGATTTGATTGCGTCATAAATCTTGTAGATGAAAATAGATGCAGCGTATAATCCCAACGCACCTGTCGCTAGACCAATAAGCACGCTGAGAATGGTGGTATAGGCAAAGAATAGAATGATTGATGAAAAATCAGTGACATTCAAATGCGTGAAGAAATAATATATGGAATACACTTCAATATACCATGCAACACTTGAACCAATCCAGAATGATCTCCATTGCCATCTAAAATCACCGTATATCAATGCCAAATAAACTGCAATTATCACACTCTCCATAACAACCAATGCTAGCAATAATATGGTGAATAATAAAAATCCATACATGTAATAAAATGAAGTTTTTTCTAACCAAACCGATCTGTAGATGAATAATAGTTCAATGTAAATAGTACCGAATGGAATCAGTCCAAATGCGGGTATAGCATAAATTAATTTATTGAACCTTGGTTGCTGTGCTATTGGTTTTTGAGGTTTTTGCAAGTTAGCATTTGTTGGATATGGTGGTTTAATGTTGCCTATAACCCCGCCAATCAAAGAGAGTGGGATCTCCAAAAGCAAGAATAATGCAATCAATAGAACTACTGTTCCAAATGGTAATGCAGCAGATGAATCTTTGGCCCAAACGATTAAATTTAGTACCAAAACAGAAATCAAAACAATGAAGGGAAGAGTTCCCCCTAACAAGACTGATTTGACAAACAGTTTGTTTAAAGAGGTTTCTTGCGTAAAGTTTTTGTATAATCTAACACCTGAATAACCAGAAGCACAACCACCAACCACCAAAAACATTAATGAAGAACTCATGACACTGTTTCTAACATTCTTACCTAACAGACCAACAGTTGAGAACACTAGTACACCAATGATAGTGAAGAATACTAACACTCCAGATGAGAAAACAATAGCTAGCACTAATGGATGATTAGGTTTTCTGAAAACGTCGTTTGAGACCAGCTTCCAACCAGAATTAGTGAAATTATCCGTCTTATCTGTTTCAACAACAATACTTTCTGTCAACACATCAATATTACTGCTATTGTAAGTTTGAATATCTTTGTTCAATGTTCTCAATAGCACGACTCCAACCACAGCTGACAAGAAAGACACAAGGACTAGAGAGTTTACCAATGATATCCAGTGAATGTGTCCTTCATTTCCACCATTTTTAAAAAACAGTTTCCATCTGTCACTCCATGAAATTTCAGTATCTTCTCTCCAGTAGATCGCATAAGTAAATGGGATTAAAACGTCTGTTTCAGAATCGACATTAACCACGAAATTTTCAAAGTTCTTTGAAGCTCCTGGACAATGGAAATCACTAACACTTCTTGGATATACTTCAAACCCAACAATAGCCTGGTTTCCTTGAGAGTCTGTATGGAATCTAATAACAAGCATCACATGGTTGTGAATGTATGTTCTCCCATCTTTGACGAACCCTAGAGGAAACCCAGATGCGTAGTATTTCTTATTATCAGTTGAACTGATGAAAGTGGTTGCACCAGGTAAATCATCGATCAACCATTGTACCACGTATCCTTCTCTGATCAATTGATCAGCTCTTTTCAATGCCTGTGGGTTAGTCTTACGGTCACAAAGTCTATGACACGGAGAGTCTTGCTTGAACGCAAGCTTGTAATCAGACTGCCATATTCTATCTCCTCTGATGACTTCGTCTAAAGAGAGATGCAATGGTCTAGCATCCTTTGTTGGAGGGCAAGTAAATCCTAAATCGTAGTAAGCGAAGGGCAGTTGGGTAGAGTCTGACTCAATTCTATTCACAAGCAACTCTACTTTCTCTCCGTCTTTGTAAAACTTGGGCGAAAAGCCTGGTAAAAATAAAGTTAGTAGGGTCTCGTGTCACAATGTAAACACAACAAAGAGCGCAAAAAACCGCGTGATCTGCGTCTCGAAGCGTGTCGTTGCAACATACCAAATGGATCAAACGCCTGCACTGTCCGCACAATGAGCGTCAGCACTATGCACCAGTTCAGTATCATTGAGGTGCAGCGTAAACCGATGGCTCAAATGAATTTCATCTAGAAATTTTAGTTCATCTCGAACAAGAAAAAAAATAAAAAAAAGAACCTTGGAGCCGCGAATTTATGATATAATCAGTTTTCGCGAATTTTTTGTTTTTGTTTTTGTTTTCATTTCAACCACAAAGTGTCAAAAAAGGGCTTAATTTGAGAGTATTGGCGAGTGAGAGGGAGTTATGAGTCTGAAGAGCTACAGTGTGCAGAAGTTGCGCTCGATTGTGATATATAACCTGGACATCGACTCATTGTCCTCGGCAGAGTTTGCAGCGGAGAGGTTGTTGGCAGAGACTGGTAATGACGATTACGAATCAGTATACCTCTATGGGCTCGTCTTGTTGAAGAAAAACAGAATAAAGGCAGTTTATAATCTCACAGCGAATATCCAACATGCTGGTTGCAGTTATCTTTTTGGTAAGGCTGCTTTGAAGTTGTCCATGGGCCTGGAAGGCATCTACTCGTTGAGTAGCACCCAACATCTATGGGATGAGATTCCAGATTCACTATCTACAAACTCAGAATTTGAAAGAAAATTGATCCCAGACTCTGCTGCTTTCTACTGTCTTTTGGGTAAATTATATCAGTCGGTGGGTGATAACAAAGAAAGCGCCATAAATCATTCAAAGGCGTTGAAAAGAAATCCATTCATTTGGGAATCATTTGAAGAGTTGAATAAAATGGGAGCAAATGTTAGGGTGAAGGCGATTTATAAAGTGGTTTCAGATCTAACATTCAATCTTGATAATAAAGACATTAATAACAAGAATGATTTCAACTCAAGAGACCCATTTGGAGATTCGTCAAATATCAGTCTTAACAATAGCAAATCTTTCATCAAGACGGTTAATGATGACTTCCAAACGCCACGAATTAAACAAACGATTCTACCGAATGCACCATCTCGCAAGACAAGATCAACTTCAATCAATACTTCTGAACCTAATATCAGTAATACATCATTAATACGGGACGGATTCAAACAACCACCACCAATACTGACTAATGACCAACCAAAACAAACATCCAGATTCACTGCATCTAAGGTCACTTCAAGACTAATATCACAGCCTTTATCAAGCAAAGGTTCCCGAAATAACTCGGTATCTGAACTTACTCATAAAAAGGGTAGTAAACCTTCTATTCAAGAGCCAAATGTGAAAAGAAAAGACTTTTTAAGCAATGAAGATCTAAGTGATGAACACGTTAGAAACATTTATTCTGTATATGCAAAAGGTTTAAAGGCCATGAGCAAATATGATTGTTTCAAAGCTATCAGAATACTAAGCTCGTTACCACAAGCACATTTAAATACACCATGGGTTTTAGGAAAGTTGGGAAGATTGCATTTTGAAATTGTGAATTACGAAGAATCTGAATTATATTTCAAAAAATTAAGAAGCGTCGATAATACCAGACTTGAAGATATCGAGTTCTATTCAACACTTTTGTGGCATCTTCATAAAGAAGTCGAACTATGTCATTTAGCCCAAGATTTGTTGGTTATTGATAGAAACTCACCACAAACATGGGTTACCATTGGAAACCTTTTCTCTTTAACTAGAGAACCTGATGAAGCAATCAAATGTTTCCAGCGATCAACTCAAGTAGATCCTGACTTTGCTTATGCTTACACTTTACAAGGGCATGAATACGTTTCCAATGATGCCTATGAGAATGCACTAGAGAGTTTCCGAAATGCATTGTTGATTGATCCAAGACATTACAACGCTTTGTATGGTATTGGTATGGTTTATCTCAAATTGGGAAATTTCAAGAAAGCCGAATTCCATTTTAGAAAAGCTGTGGATATCAATCCAGTCAATGTGATTTTAATTTGTTGTGTTGGTATGATGTTAGAAAAACTTGGTCAAAAAGACCAGGCATTGCATCAATATGAACTGGCTTGTAAGATTCAGCCCTTGAGTGCATTAGCATTGTTCAAAAAAGCACAATTACTATTTTCACTTGAGAACTACAGCGCTGCATTGGTTGACTTTGAATATTTGACCACCATTGCACCTGATGAAGCAAGTGTGCACTTTTTATTGGGACAATTATACAAATTGGCCAATAGAAAAGAAGATGCCATCAAGAGGTTTACTATAGCATTGAACTTGGATCCAAAGGGAAACCATTTGGTGAAAGAGGCATTAGAAAGTTTTACTGAATGATCATACGTTGCATACAACCTGACAATTGAATTTGCATTTTTCATTGATTAAATATTCATGTAGACTAGAATGTGGTTCAACGAGGATCAAGACTCTCATTGTAACTTGGTAATTGTTCTTCTGGGGCATTTGCTTGCGCCGCGCTTTGTTCTGCGACATGTTCTTGTTCTTTTTGGTCAGCGGTAGATTCAATATTTGGTGGATTTGGTGGTGGTAGAAACTGAGGAGATCCCGGAGCTTTCAAAGATGAAGGAGGTTGAACACCACTCATTATTTGGAAAGGAGCTTCAATAAATACTGGTACTCTGTACTTATTTGAATCAGGGGATCCTGCAAGTATCAATTCAATCGATAATGTGTAATATCTTTCCACGTTGCAACTTCTAAAACTTTGTAACATCTTTTCTGGAATTTGAATCGATTTAATGAGGTCAGAAGGGAACTCCACAGCGCTTAAAGATATCCCATTTGGTGATTTCAAAGGAATTGCATCGGCCATATCAATAACTGCCACTTTTTCTAATTGAAGCAATGGATCGTTTAATCTGTTTCTAGTGGAATATCCATTAGCAGTCATTGAAGTGACTGAGCTTATAGATAAGGACAGTTTGTTAACGTATACCAATCCTGTACCATTTGTTTTCCCAGACTGACTCTTGAATTTGGAAGGATCTTCTTCAGTTACGAAATCCATTTTAAGTGAAAGCCTCCCACCAGGTACAACATAAGGAGTCAAAACTGCTGTATGCACCCGAATTGGAAATTCGTTCAAGATTCCATTAGAGCCTGGTCCCATAAGCTTCCTAAAGAAGCCTGGCTTTTTCTCATCAATTTGGGGTGTAGGCGTTGGTTGGTCTTTGTAAGATTTGATGATTAAATCTGCAGTAGATATCCATTGTGGATTTTGAACAACAACACCTGGAATTCTATCTTCAGGATCAAAGAGTATAAAGTCTATATTCTGAACAAAACGTTTGTTGATTGCTAGTTTAGAAGCTCTTCTAACTGTGACTTTCAAGAAATATCTCACTATGACAGAATGTTGTTCTCTATTGGCAGAGTGGAAAAGGGTTGGAGGTAAAACAGTGAGGTTACCAGGAACATGACGCACGTTTCTAGTACGTGACTTATGTGAGTTATAACGTGTCCTTTCTTCAGGAGACAAATGTAAGTTTGAGCCTTCAAATTGATTAGGATTAGAACATTGTGCCCATAATGGGAATTGAAATTTGAAAGGGTAGACATAATCGCCAGTAACCATTGTAAAACTGTTTGATTTTGAAACCGACTTGACATTGTCTGGAGGAAACAAAGTATCGACATCATATAAAAGTTCGTGCGCTTCTGTTTCAGTAATTGTACGTGTTTTACCATCTGAAGTCATCTGTCGATGGGTAATTCTCATTTCTGATACACCTTCAAGTTTGATCTGAATGTTCTCCACAGAGACATCTTTATTCACTTTGACATGGACGTTCCCTGAAATTGTATCGAGATTAGTGTAAGTTTTGTTTTGATCTAATTTGACATCCACATTGACTGACGAACTCATAATTGCCCTGTCTGATGGATGAATTGTGATAAGTGAGAAGTAAATGATTGCCTATTTTTTTTGCTTCGCCCTATCAAATATTCATTATCAAATTCCCCACGAAAAGCAATTTCATTACTGTTAAACTTCTCAGAAAACTATCGATGTTGTAATCGCAATGGATCATTGTGTATTTAGTTATGTAAAATCATCGTTTCATGGCTCAGAATTGGAATCATAGGAGTCTTTGAGCGTATTTTTTCAAGTGTTTTGCTACTAATGCAGAAAGATCCTGGAGCAAAAACTTGAGAATGTACTGAGACTGAAACTCAATCACAAGGTTGAGACGGTCGCAAATTGCCTGATCGTTTGATTCCATGTATAGGTCATGGATTTCCACAACGGTCTTGTAGAGAAATTCCAGAGATTGGAAGTATTCTTGGACGGATACCTGGTCTTTAGTGGATCTTGAAGATAGTGTAGAGTCTATAGATGCATTGGATACTGATCTGACAGCGGGTCTTGTATGAGGCACTGAATGTTTCCGAAGTGTATCGGTACTAACCTTCTTATGTGATTTCGTTATGAACCTAAGCTTTTCAAAGACAGAAGAGTCTGAGACTCTACGGTTTGATGGTAATTGTGGTGGTTTTGATGTTGGTTTTGATGCTGGTTTCCTAGTACTGTTTGATGAAACTTTTGATGAGCCAGAGTCAATGGATTCTGCTTTGTAAAGGGAGTTTCTATTAGAGCTGATTAACGATGATGGATACTCATCGAAATCATCTTCTTGTGTTTTCTTCTTATTCAGCAGCTCAAATGCATTCATGATTTTGGTGTAGTACTCGATGCTTGCATTTACCTGAGATGAGGTCGGAGCATTCAATTCACCAGCAGAATTCGGCAGGAACTTCCTCAGCAGTGTATTTATCTCTTGAATTATATTGATCTTGACCGAACCATCACTGACTGTGTCATTCTTAGAATAGATTTGCTTGCTGAGAAAGACTGTTCTTGTGAGGAACACGCCTTTATCTGAATGATACGATTCCACAACCCTTTCAAGAATCTCTTTTGCCTGGTCAATTCCCGTAAATAGCGTGTAGTCAGAAACAAACACCTCTCTGGGCAGTGACTCTGTGATAGTGAAATGTGGAGCAGAACTCCTCTGTGTGTTGTTGCTCTCTCCAACAACCCCATTGGGCGACTCTATTGCGCTGTCGTTTCTGAACGATATTCCACCTGGCTGCAGCGAGAGTTCCCACTCAGGACTGTCGCCAGGGACCTTGATGAGACCCTGTGAGAAGTCTGAGCCCAACGACTGCGTGTCCATTATCTCTGATCTGGTGATCTGTGTGTAATCGATGTCTTCGTTATCGTGTAAATGTCGCGATGAGGTCTCGGGGGAAAACAAATTCACACTCCCTAGTAATAACATCGCTACAACACACGCAGACTGACTATCAACATCAATGTCTAATTCACTGCCCACGAAGAAGCCCAAGTTCGTCTTGTCTCTCGGAATCTCAGAGCTCACCAATGTCCCTTCACCTTCTGGATCGTGCTACGTCAAATGGCGTATTAAGGAACGTTCCATAAATACCATAAAGGGCAAGACAAAGTCCTCCAATATCAGAGACTACCGTGTAGTATGGGGGTATACCAGTCAAGTTCTGCTCAAACTGTCCACCGGCTCAGACAAAGTCCTAAAGGATAAAATTCTTGAACTTTCAGTCTACCAGTCGTCCCATCATCATCACCACCATCATCATGAAACTAATGGCAGCCCACCTGTTAAAAGTCACAAGACGTTTGAATCCACCACGAAGCCATTCACTCAAGCAAATGGTGATCACCACCCTTCTAAACTCAGGGATGAAACCACGGTGCTGATTGGTAAAGTAGATGTCAATGTTGCTGAGTTTGTCAACTTTGATGAACCACAATCCAACAGATACTTATTGGAGAGTTCCAAAATAAACGCCGTTCTACACATCGATATAGGAATGGAAGCGGTCAATGGTGTCAATCAAAACTATACCGCTCCATCAATCAAGTACAAAGGTTTGTCCAATATGTTTACTAGTGACTCGTCTTCGTTCCCAGATACAGCAACTTCCCCAGCCTCTTCTCAAGTTGGAGGCTCACAGAAAAAATCCAACTCTCATACAAGTAACAAGCAGTTCAAAGCGTTGGCAATTGGAAGTGATCCTGTGATCTCTAAACTATATGAGAGAACATTTGATGTGACATGGGATTTTAGACCTGGTGAGTACAATATAGTGGAAGGTCTGGATGATGTGTTTAATGGTGGTGACGGTTGGGCTAAGAATGAGGATGGTGTTCTGTTCATAGACTTACAAAGACAGAGAGTTGCTGATGAGTATGCAAAGAGTGAAGAAACATATACTACGAGGTTCGGTGGTGTTAATGAATTCTCAACAAGAGGTGATTTAAAGAGTTGGAAAATCGATCACCAAGTAAATCCTTTAAAATTTCAGTGATTGGTCGTTATACTCTTGATTGCATTATTAAGAATTTGTTCCGGTTGATCTGCTGATGATATTGTCTGGTCTAATGTTGTTTTAGAATATGCAAGCTTTCTGATATTATTCAAAGAATGAATCTTTTTCAAAGCATGTTTCTTGTGATTACTGTTCAAATCATGGTCACTGTTGAACTTTTGTTTGACCCTTGTTATCAAATATGAAGAAGAAGATCCATCGCGCCTGTCATCGGAATATCCATTGATTCTGTGCCCTCGTCTTGAGCTTATACTTGATGTTCCATCTCCAATAACATGGTCAATATCATAGGCATTAACAACTGTTCTCAAGGGAGACTTCACCACAGGTATATGTGAACAATAACATCTATTAGTTGAACAATTAAGACAACCAACGGACACCTTCTCTGGATGCTTGATCTGCTTGTCTTGAAAGTAAAGACATCTTATCTGTCTGTCGTCGTACATTCCTCTAAACTTCCCTCTCCTAATCAAAGTTGATTCACCATTTGGATGGAACTTTGGTATGATTATTGGATTTGGTGGAATTCGTTTAGGAGTTGCAGTTATTGAAAGATTCTCATCATGTTCATTCTCATTTGACTTGTTCTGCACCGAATGACCAGATAACTCACTTCTTTGAGATTTCAGCTTGTGACCCGAATTGTCAGTGTTTTTTGAGTGAAGAACAAAAGACCCATTTGTTGTTGGTGGGGTTTGATTAGGATAGATGAAACCGGTTAAACTGTCATCATCTGTATCATCTTCATCTCCACTTGAAGTTTCATCTTCACATTCAATGATGGGCTCCTTCAGTGAGCGCTTGTAGTAGAGGTGGGTCTTGAAAATGCTATTGAAATATCCAGCATTTGCGGAGTCTTTAGACCTTTTGGACATTATATCTTTTGTGTTTTTATGGAAATTCGACTTATTCAAAAAAGACTCTTGTAGAGTGAATGGTGCAATAGCAAATAGTAGCAAAAATAATTGAATAGCTGAGTGTAATAATGGGTGTTGTTTCTTGATGTTTCTGTATAAGCGATTGTTAAAGTGACAGTTTTCTTTGTGTTTACAAATTAATAAAACCACACAAAGTCGTGTAAAAATCAACTGGTTGAGAAGAAAAAGAGAACCAACAAGAAACAGTCAAATTGATGAATAGATTACATTATGAACTAGTCGTGCAAAAATTCGAATCCATTCCTGGAGCCCTATATATAAACCACAAGGTAAATATCCCATTACCTTTCCCGCCAATACTTAACAATTAACCTTAAAAACAACAATCTAACCAACAACATCATGATAATTTACCCAACAAGTGTCTTTCTTTTCCTCTTGAATATCCCCAAATTAATGTCCCTGTATCGTATTTTAGCCCTACATAAACTGCAAGGACCAGCAGCCTTTGTACTGCTCTTCGTAGAACTCAGTGCTTTGTAAACACAGTCCTCACAGTATATATGCCCGCAGGGAAGGATGCAAGTAATCTTTGGACTATTAAAACAGATGCAACATGTTGCCTTGTTTATATTTCTATTCTCTGATGCATTATTTTCAAGTTGTTCAGCAGTGGTTTTTGAGGCTTTCTCTTGTGTTTCGTCCTCATTATCATCTTCTTGATTATCTTCCTCATCTGTGATGACAAAATATTCCTGTAAATCATCAACATCATCATCAACTCTGAATGATTGATCAGTTACTATCACGGGATGATTGTGATTGTTACTATTGGTATTCACTTCATTATCCAAACGCTCTTCAATATCACCAGAGTCTAAAACCAGGGGAGATGCGGACCTTGAAGACCTATGTGTGTATGGTATGTCATCATCGTCCTCATTTGTCAGGTCTCCTTGGGATGCTAGTCCACTTATATCTATTACTTCAACGACATTGTCAGCTGGTTGTGAATCTCGATGGCGTTTGACACCATTCTGTCTATTTGAGGAGTCACTAATGCGATCCCGTTTTCTTCGTATACCGTTTGTTCTTGATATACCTCCAGTTCCCCCGTTTACCATCTTCTAAAGTTATGCTATATTCAAAGCTAGTTTGCCACCGAATTGTTTAATGTGTTGTAATTTACCTGAATGTTTTACTAAAGTTGGGAAAGTTTCACATCTCAAAAGGATAAACAAACTATATTAGGGCTTCACTTCTCTTTTCTTTTTTAAGTCACATGACCTAAATTAGGGCTATTAATATGTTTTTTCAAGAAAACACAACACCCAACCACCATAACTCAGAACAGTCCACAAATATATTTATTTTCGCGAAAAGACTCCCAACCGTTTGGCGAAAATTTCAATAAAACTTCAAATCACCTAGAGCTAAGTACATACTCATCACATACCCATAAAACAAAGATGTCTACCGGTAACAAATACAGAATTTCAGTAGGTTAAACTACAGAAGGAGAGATATAGAATAGACAAGAGAAAGAGAGAAGAGCCAGTTTCAATACGTGATCATAGAACAAATAATTCAAGTCATTGTAATAAATTCACATATTTAATCAAACAAACAATACAAGAAGGGACGCACATATATTCAGAACAGCATATGACTGACATCAAACAAACAAACATATTACATCGAGTTATACACAAATACTCAGACCAAACAAAGTTGAACAGCAGAACAACAAAATTTTTCAATAAGAATTTAAAGTCATTAATATTGCATCAAGGCCACCAGGAATAATCTCAACTTGTCCACCGTTTTCCAATAGAACTTTCAACTTTTGAATAGAATAGTGTCCTTTGAACTGGTCTCATATTCCAAAAATCAAGAAATAATTTCATGAACTAAGGCTCATCTCATCTCATCTCATTATTTATTCTTCTATACTTCCAAATACTCACCAAAAACGTTATACTAACCCTTTACTCACAGTTAGCTTTGCCAACTGGTGCTATCATGAATTGTGCCGACAACAGTGGTGCCAGAAACTTGTACGTTTTGGCCGTTAAAGGTACTGGTGCTAGATTAAACAGATTGCCAGCTGCTTCCGTTGGTGACATGGTCATGGCCACCGTCAAGAAAGGTAAACCAGAATTGAGAAAGAAAGTTATGCCAGCTATTGTTGTCCGTCAATCTAAAGCTTGGAGAAGAAAAGATGGTGTTTTCTTATACTTCGAAGACAATGCTGGTGTTATCGTCAATCCAAAAGGTGAAATGAAAGGTTCCGCCATCACTGGTCCAGTCGGTAAAGAATGTGCTGATTTATGGCCACGTATTGCTTCCAACTCTGGTGTTGTTGTTTAAATCGTTTATTTAAATTTTGCTTTAATCATAAAAAAGAATTTCTAATGTCATAAACTACTCAAAAAAAAACTACATACATCAAAGGAGGAAAGTATAATGTAAAATACAGTTCATTTATTCTGGAGATTTTTCAGTGTAGAAATAATTCAATATGAGTGGAGGATGTTTGTTGTTTATCTCAATAATTTTTTTCGTGTTCCACTTTCTCAATACTCGTACAATAACAAAGACCAAAATTGGAAATGTCCTCGGACATATATGATCTGATATGTGAGTACGCTCTATTTCTACTCAATGGACTTGTTCTAACTTTCAAGCAGCGCTGTTGAGCTCCTCAAAAGTCAAGGAACGAAATGAAGCTCTCAACGAGGTTCAGCATGTGATCAACCGTGCCAAACTATCACACAAAGAACTCAATGGCCTATGCAGAGGGTTGTTTGCTCTCATAGACACTGAAAAGTTATCATATATGAAGTCAGAGAGTAGTGCTGTTCTCGATAGACTCCAAACAGCCAGTGCAACCTTGAGAGAATTGGTGGTACGAAGAGGTCCTGAGTTCAAATCATCACTAATGAAACTTACTTTGGAGTTCATACTGACCAAATTCTTTAACAGAACTGGACAAGTTTTCATGCCATTGGCGCTCAACCTCTCCATGACGCTGCATTCTTTAGTCTCATATGATGGTCATAGAAGTACAATTCTGAGTGATGGCTGGTTCACTTTAGTTGATACAATTATTAAAATACTGCATCAGCATTTCAACAGAAATCATACTGATCAATTCATAACTGAGCTTGTCTCTGCTCTGGACATACTACTCAAAGAGTCATCTATATCATTTTCAAGAGTCTCTGAAAGATTGCAAGGGATGGTCAGTTTGTATTTTAAAATCCTAGATAAGGAAACATTATGCACTCAAAGAATGATGAGTGTGGTCAATCAATCTCTCTTATTGATGTCAACTACAGACGTACGATCAGGGCTAGAAATAGTTAAAGCTGTGGTCAAAGTGGTTGGGCGGTTAACTGACACTAGGTATGACGGTATGAAAGAACAAATAACTATATTCACCATCGTTTCCAGTGAGTTTATAGACAATCATATTCAGAAGCTGATTGATTTTGAAGGAAATGAATCAAATGCCATTGATGCTGAATTTAGAGAGAATCTAATCAATTGGTTGGACCAATCCCTTCAAGCATATGTTAATAATCAGACAGAAGTGCTGGATATTAACATGATTGAGTTTAGAAACAATATCAATAATCCAAAGACTTGGTTTGACTTCCAGACAATGACTATCAAAGACGAAACTGCGATTACCAAGTGGATGAATCTATATGCTCTTTCATCAATGCTAAACTCATTGTTCGCAGTTGATAAACCAGAACAAGTACAGATTTGGAAGAAAAGAAAAATTGAGGGAAACTCATTTCTCCCTATCCTTCAACAATCTGAAGATGTGCTCCCAGTGATAATCAAACTCATACAAGATGTTAACCTCCAGAATCGAGCCCTTGGCTTGCAATTATTTGTGTTCCAGTTACACACCAACCCTGTTCTTGTGAATACCATTGCTTTTGAAGATATCATACATTATGATGGACACCGCTTAAGCCCGTGGATCTCATTATCTTTCAAGACTCTTCTGGAATATGAATGGGATGCATCAAACGATATACTTACCAGTATTTTGAAAAACAATATAACAATGCTAACAGATCCAAAGCAAGTATCTGTCGCTTCACAGACCATTATTCAAATAATTAATAATAAAAATTTTGTGCCTAATGAAAAATCACTGATGCAGTTGATTAACTCGATTTTTGAGAACCCTGACTTCAATGGACCAGCAGTTTTGAATAATGACTCTTTGAAATTATGGCTTGTCCTTTTTGAGGTTGGGAAGACTTTGAAATTTGTGGATAAAACTCCAGGTGATAAAATTGTTGATTGGGTGTTGTCCAAATGGAACACGATTGATTTTGAGAGTTCGTTATCAGTATTTCCTCATTTTGTTTCATGGCTTGTGGCTTCCAATTTTGACTATAAAGATGACAGTCAAGACTTTGATACTGTGATCACTAGATTCTACTCAAGATGGGAAGTGACCTCTGATCTATCAAGATCTATCTTGAGAAACCTTAAATCGGATGTTTTTCCAGAATCTGTTGCGGTCCTTAAAACTTCTAGCTCTCCTGTGTTGAATTTAGTATTATTGGACTCTGTCTTGAATGAGTACTTGAAGACATTGCAGCATTTAGATACACAAGGAAACCATGTTGCTTTATCTAAATTTTTGGTATATGGTCATTACATCTATCAGAAAATATATGCTATTCAAATACTTTCAAGTGCAGCTGAAAGAATCAAATATGATTTACAAAATTATTTTGCAAACCTTAGGGGAAGGAGCTCAAACAATGTCTTGAGCATATTAACCAATTTAAATGGGCTCACAGTGATCAATCATCATGGAACGTTTGTCAAGGAGTATCTTGATATCGATTCAATCGACTCATCCAACTCACAGACACCAGAAGTACTCACAGAAGTTTTCTCCACACCTGATGACTTTGCCGATTTTGGTGTTGTCAGAAAAGCATCTGAGAAATCTGCAGTTCTGGTATCGTTTACATACACTGATTTGAAGTATCACAATTCCATTGAGAAACAGTTCTTGAAACTTCGTTTAGGGTTATGCTCAGAATTTGAGTCACTTTTTGATACTCCAGTATCCATAAACGATCTTGTTGATTTTTGGCGAGGATTATCTGCTGAATCGTTTTGCATTTGCTTCTATGAGCTATTGAACTACTTAGAAGACGGTAAAATACTGATCGAAGGCCCTTTTATCAAGATTATTTTAGAACAATTTGGAACCAAACTCCTTGGGTCTAAACTATTTCAACAATCACCATCTGCCCTGTCATTAGTTTCGAGATTTATTGTTCTCTGTTCTGATGTTCTATTGAGTGGATCATCAGGAGATGCTCTAAAACATGCCTCTGATATATTAAACTGGTTTATAAATATAGGTAAGAAAGGTGAACTTGGTGAAGAACATTCATTGACGTTGTTTCTTGAAGCATTGTTTCACATTTTGAGCCATTCAGAAGCGCTAGAAATTGGTACATCATCTGAAGTCTATACAATCGTTTTGGGAATATTACGAAACAGCTCCAACTATATCAAAGTTCTAACCTCAACACAAGTATTCAAGAATATTACAAGTTTGTCATGGAATCAAAAGCTGACGTTCTTTCAAGACTACATCACACTTTTTCAAAATCCAGAGAGTTCTAGTGAAACTGCTGCATCATTCATGTTATGTTTGAAAAACTTGAGTGCTTATGGATATCCTTTCTTCATGAAAACACTATCGATAATGTTTTCGAATCTTTCCTACCCTCATTTTGAACTTTATATCATTGATGTCCTTACAGTTTTATTGGAAAACAGGAAAATTGAAAGTCTTTCCCAACTTTCTGATGTTCAGCAAGTCGAATTGTTTTCATTTTGGTTCAAAGAGCATCATGATTTTCAAAAATTCCCATATCAGTTCTTTGGATATGAAAGAAGGTCTGATTTTTTCGATGAGAATGCTTCTTTGCTGTTCTCAGTTACAAAGTCATCACGATTTAACAATACAAATGCTATGAAGTCCTTATTGGATGGCAAAGATCAAGATCATATAGAATTCCAGAGCATTCCACTTCTTGTTCCGTTGGCATTCACGGATTCTGGTATTAGAAACAATATTTATGCACAGATTGTTGAAGAGCCTTTGGGTACTGATTTTTCTCTTCACATTGTTAATTGGTTTCTCAAACTAGTTGATGTGTCTTCGGAGACTGAATTTTACAAACATGTACCGCAAACTGAGTCAAAGAAAATTTTAGAGTTAATGATTCCCCAATCATCTGAACTTTTATACAATCCATTGTTTTCAAAAATTAAACTTTCCGATGCCATTCATCAAATACTCAAGATAACGAAGGACTTTCCAACATTTTGGTCAAAAGCTAACTTTATCTTTTTGATTAATGAGTTATTTAACTCTTTGGATTTGGCTTTCGATGCTGTTGAACAATTGATTGTATTACGAAAGATGAAACTTCTGATGGCTCTTGCCCCCTTGCTTTTAGCTGTTGATGATGTTGTTATCCATCTAGTCAAGATGTTTACGAGATTTCTATCAGTCAAAGAACTCCATTTCGAAGTGTCTAATATTATCATTGGAATTTTCAAGATTTACCCTATTGATATTAAAAACTCTAATCTTTATCCAAATGATTTCATGAAAATGCACAGTACTTTGATTAAGTTCAAAGATGATGGGGGAAATGTGGCTGCTATTCTTTTAGAATATCTGTTTGACCTTTTCAATCAAATTGAGGCCGATGATGTTTGGAAGAGGTATTTTGCTGTATTTCAGTCTGTTCTATTCTCTCAAGAAGTCAACCTTGAAATTGATGATCTAATTGACTTTATTTTAGATTCTACAAAGCCTGTGAATGAAAGAGTCAAACCTAGCATTGTTGATTTAATCTCTTTGGTTTTAGTCAAATACCCTAAGTTGGCAGATATACCTATAGGGCTCAAAACTTCTAAGGAGATTGCCAAATTCTTACTTGCATTATCTAAAGAGAATGGGAAAAAAGAGGTTCATGTTTTTTCAGGTAGATACTTGGCTCGCTATTATATGAATACTGGTGATAATCTAAAAGAACAACCAAAAGAGTTTGAGCTTATGAGTGAGCCTGGTTTACCTAAGAATCAATTGGGGTTTATATTTGACGAAATTCTCAAGGTCAGAAATGAAACCAACGATATCAGTCATTACAATATGGTCAATCACTTATTAGGTTTTGCATTACATCAATATAGTTTGGATCCTGAACTTGTTGAGTCATCCATAGATTATGAGAAATATCTAGCCCCTTATGTTACCACAATTACACAACTAGATACATTTTTTTTCAATACCATTCTTCATCCTGCTGCGTTGGTCACTGGTGATTTGAACACGGTGATCTCACAAAACTCTTTCGAAGAAAATTCTGTTATTAGTTGGGCCCAAAAGTTATGCATAGTGTTATTATACGAGTTAAGAGAAGATGAAATATTTGCTGTTCCTCTGATCAAGTTTTTGAGTTCTTACCCAGAAATTTCACTGAAAATTTTGAACCCTCTTTGGATTTACTATATCTCAAACCCAGGAATATCAAAAACGACAAAAAGTCTGTCAGTGTTCATTGATAATTGTCTCGAATCCAGAGATCCTATTGCTGATCCAGACTACAGCAAAATGAAACTTGTTTTGAATCTCATTATGCAAGTTAGATCATGTTGCAAACAGAAGATTTCTCCATTCGTTCGACTTTATTCAAACCTACCACTTCAAACTATTTATCAAACTGCAGCTGAACTGGGTCTTTATAAATTATCCCTGGTGATCCTTGAAGAATATTTCAATAGTCAAAGGCAATCTCATAAATTGTCTGAATATAGTTCCGACCTCACTAAGATATACGAAGGTTTAGATGATATTGATCTCATATATGGTGTGCCTTTAGAACCATCATTAGACTATGCTATAAACATTTTGAACAGAACAGATGAAGATCCATGGAAGAGAGTGATGTTCAATAGTGCAACTTATGATAGTTCAACAACGTATGGTGATATTGAATCGTCTAGAACCCAGTTATTCCAGTCATTAGCTGCCAACAATCTTCAAGGTCTATCTAATTTAGTCAATAATGAGATGGACTCTATTGAAAAAGTGTCTAATATGTACAATTCATATTGGAAGTTGAATAAGTGGGATATTCCTGCACCTTCAACGTGTTCTAATGAAGGTGAGATAATTTATTCAACACTAAAGATGATTAATGATGATGACTCTTACGAAAACATTAGAAGGATGTGTGAGACTACAATGAGTGACTTAATATCGAAACAAGACAATGATATTGATCTGTTGAAGACTTTATGCCTTGTTTACAACGTTGAAAATATTTCAGGTCGTGAATTTTTGGAGTTGAATCAGAACATGAACGATTATTTGAACTCAACAGACAACTGGTTCAGGTTGGTTCCATTTTCTACACTTGAAGATTTGATATTGTTAAGAAGAACTTTGTTTGAAAACAAAAAAGTCAAGACTAAGTCAGAAGAATCATTCATTGCTGAATGTGTTGAACTCTCAAGATACAATAAACTCGCCAGATTTCACAATGAGAAGCAGAAATCTATCAATTCTGCAGTTCAGTTAGATAAATTGGTCAAATTTTCAGAATTTGATGACACACTCAAATCCTTTTTGTCAAAACTCTCCAATTTTGATTCAGCTTCGACATTATGGAGCCAAAGCGAGACTGTTATACCCATTGCCATGTTAAATGATAATCTAGGGAAGAAAGTCTCATATCATAATAAAAGAGTTCCCACTGAATCTATTCAAGTTCCTGATTCAATTATTCATTCAAGATTACTCAAATGGAATTCGGAATCCAAGCAGAAGAAATTTGAACAAATCATGAAAGATCATGTGGATGCTGCTCTCAAATCGATTAAAACAATCACTTCAAATAAGGCTATTGCTGAAGTTTATCATGAGATTGGATATTTCTGTTATGAACAGATGAAATCTTATGGATTCGATGGTAAAATTAAGGTCCTTAGAGAAAGAATGGGTGCAGTAAAGAAACAACATGCAGAGATGGGACGTTTACTAAAACAAAAAGATCTTTCCAAAAATGAAAAGACCAACATCAATGGTCATATAAAAAAACTAAAGCATCAGTTTGGTAAAGATGAAGAGGCTCATTATGCATTGTTGACTAATAAAACCACATGTATTGAAAAATCTACACTGTTTTTCTTACAAACAATCACCATAGATGACACATTTGATGATGAAGACGTTGATAAGTTTTGTGCATTATGGTTAGAGTTCAAAGATATGGATTCTCTCAATCAAGAAGTTTCAAAAAGAGTAAGTGAAGTGCAAGTTGCCAAGTTCATTCCTTGGGTTAATCAATTAGCTTCTCATTTGTCAGATACCACAACACATTTCCAGGATGGTCTTCATACAGTTATTGGTATTTTGTGTCTTGCTCATCCATATCACACTTTATACTATCTAATCAATTTAAGGATACAGGGTGATTATGAAATTTCCAAGACTGACAAGTCTGTTGCGTTGAGAGCAGTTGCAGCAACTAAGATCTGGGGACAACTAGGAAGTCAAAATCCTAAATTCAAAGATGAGATTCTTGACTCAATTGAGCAGTTTAGTAACGAAGCAATTGAATTTGCAGGTGACAAATCAACAGGTCGTTCAGGCGCTAAAATTCATCTTGAGAACTTAAACATTGGAGAATTTTGGTTAGACGATCTTCCTGATTTGAATTTACCTTTACCCACTATGAATAATGTTCCTGTCTCTTTAACTGGTTACAAATCACTCCCTAGAATTAAAAGGATTGAACCAATTGTTTCAATCAGTGATTCAGGTCTAAGTGCCCCTAAGATATGTACTGCAACACTGACTGATGGTTCTATCCATAAGTTCTTACTAAAAGGTGGTACCGATGATTTGAGACAAGATGCCATTATGGAGCAAGTTTTTGAGAAAGTCAACAATGTCTTAACTATCCACAAAGAATCCAGAAAGAGAAATCTACGGATTAGAACGTATAAGGTTGTTCCATTAGGACCAATAAGTGGTATCATTGAGTTTGTTGCTGATTCCATTGCTTTGATAGATGTTTTGAAACCTTTACATGCAAAGGATTCAATCCCGCTCAATGAAGCCCGTGCAATCATGAAAAAGGCTCAAGATTCATCTAGAAGAGAAAGAATTGCACCATATATGGAAATTATGAAAGCTGTTAAACCTTTATTTAGAAATTTTTTCTATGAGACGTTTTTAAATGTTGATGATTGGTATGCCAGTCGTCAGATTTACTCTAGAGGTTTGGCTACAACTTCCATCGTTGGTCATATTTTAGGACTTGGTGATAGACATTTGAATAATATTCTTATTGATAAGAAAACTGGTGAGCCTGTTCATATTGATTTGGGTGTCGCTTTTGATCAAGGTAAATTATTGCCTGTTCCTGAAACGGTCCCATTTAGACTCACTAGAGATTTAGTTGATGGATTAGGTGTTACTGGGGTCAAAGGATCATTTGAAAAAGTTTCTGAAATTGTTTATAAAATTTTGAGAGGTAATTCTGGAAGAATTGTTGGTATTTTGAATGTCTTAAAACATGATCCATTGTATAATTGGGCAATTTCACCAGTCAGGAAAAAAAGACTTCAAGATATGGGTGATGCGAATGAAAATATTGGAGATTCAGAAGATGCAGGACGAGCAGTTGATGGTGTTGAAGCGAAATTGACAGGTAATGGTTTAAGTGTTGAAGCTACAGTTCAACAATTGATCCAAGAGGCAACAGATCCTGAAAATCTGGCGTTAATTTACTTGGGATGGACCCCATTTTATTAGTGCTTGGAGAACCTCTTCAACTCAAAGCATAGATAATATGCATGTAATATATTAATGAATTATAATGAAAGTAAACTACTTGTATCTTACGCTACTCACATTAAAATCAAAAATAAATTCTTTAAAGTCAAATTGTACAAGCTAATAGGTCTATGATTCACTATATAGTGATATGGCTGGTGGTATTTTAAAAAAACAGGCAAAGGCGATCGTGACATTCATGATGGTGGTATTTTGAAAGAGACGCATATTATGCTTCAGTCTCTTGATGTATTTATTGGTTCATAATAGTGGACTTTTTATTCGATCAATTCAACGTAGTTACTTGGACAAATACCAATATCTCCATTAGATCTTTTTGCTTGCCACCATCTACTGTTAATGTCATTAACCTTCAGTATTTCACCTTTTTCAAATGAAAGTTCATTTTCATCATCTGAGTTAGATTCGTATGTATACAAAGCTCTTGCAGTGTATGGGAAATCGTCAACGTTGATACCAAAAGTGTTGGTATTATCATCACTTAAGTTTGTGGTTGAACTCATGTATGTTCCTTCATTTTCTGGATAATCATATATTGGAGTATTGATGTTAGTCCCTTGTGCAGTTGAAGGGTCTCTTGCTGACACATTTTCGAAACCGTTCAATCTTGTTGATGAAACGTACCTCTGTGTACCTGAGCCAACACTGCTATCATTGACTGGGTATTTTCCAGGATTCAAAGACAGTCTATTATTGTTACTTGAATAAAATGGATTCTGTGGAGATCTTGGACCTTTCAATGAAAATGAATCGATCCAGTGGTTGATAGGAGATGCATTATCAGATCCAAAGTAGAAAACATAGATCAGATTCACCATAGACAGTAAAATGACACCAGCTGCAGCTGCTGCTTTTCTAGATCCTGAAGCATAGACCAAATTCGTTGCTGAATTTGTTGTGTAAATGAACGCGATTGCGTAAGCTGTGCTCAAGAAGTTCTTGTAAAGATCCAGAAGATCAAAAACATACACTAGTAGAGTCCCTACAAGGACAAGGAGCTGGAAAACAAGCCCCCACCAAGTAAACTTTGGGAAATCTTCATGGATGTTTGAGGCAACAGACCCTGCGAACGCAATAAGCCATGAGACAAACGCGACAGAAAGCGTTGAAATGGCGAACGGATCCGTTATGAGGTTCGAGAAGTTCAGCGACGATCCGCCGGATGGAAGTGTAGGGAGTTTTGCCATTGTATTTTGGTTTGGAGAAATAACAGTGGGAAAACGAGAGTCCAGTCGATTCTTTTGTTTTGTTTTGTTCAATGTTTTGAATTCTGTTTTTTCTTTTGATCTCATCGGAGAATTTTCGCGATTCTTACATAATCTAAGACATTGTCACGTGATGTGTCACGTGATGACATTTTTTAACTACGATTTTGTAGAATAAATAGTACAGACTTTTATATTTACCTTTACTCAGAGGCTCCCAGGAAGATTGTGGCCGAGAGGCAGATGACCATAACAGTGACACCCCAGATGGAGAGGGCGAGTCCCATGTAGCGTAGGACTTTTAGTTTTTTAGGAATCTCAGGGTATGTTTTGGTGGATTCATCATAGAATTCAGAGCCAATTAATTGGTATCCAAAGATTCCAGGAAGAATGAATGAGATGGAAGTAGATCCAGTAGAGCCAACAAATGCTAAAACATGGGCCAATGACTTGACAGAGATGGCAATTGCATAACTGAAGAGGAGAATCAATGTGGTTATCACAATGAATCTGGTGCCTTTCAGAGGAGAAACACCTTTCAAATCTCCTTCTTCAATGTCTTCATCATAGTCTATTAGTGCATCAAATTCTTGAATGTCTCTTTCATTGATGACTGGATTGACAGCATTGTCTAATAAAGGTAATCTTGATGGTTTTCTAGAAGGTGATTGTAAATTTTGTTGAGCATCAGAAACCCTGTGATGAGGTGGGGTTTGAAGAGTAGATGCAGTCTCTGATCTGAATGACAATGTGTCAAAAACAGTAGAGATTTTCTTTGATATGGTTGAAACATGGGTGAAATAATGGATTATGTGATTAATGGAGGCCCTTGCTGGATGGCATTGTAGAGGATATGAAAGCATGACTAGAATAACAATGGCAATTCTTCCAATTGTTGAACTGATAGAGGATTTGTAACCCACAATGACATTAGGACGGACGTTATCACCAAATGATAAGTATCCAGTCAATCCAACAATAATATAAAGACCAACTGCAACGGAAATAGCATACATAATGACCCTGTTGATGTTTGAACCTGATTTATCTTTGAGCTCATTGACTAATGAGAACATATTTTGATGACAAGTATAAGCAAACACAAAAATTGGGAAACTTGCAAATATTGAAGGAACTGATAATGGAGTCAATACTCTTACTTGACCTTTCTCCTCGATATCGTTCTTGAAAAAATGAACAATAACTAAGATGACCAAATATAAAACAGATGATAATGCAATCATTGATGCGTATTTTAATGAGTCCAATTTCTTCAAAAATGAAAGTGGAGTAACAATCACCACCATAAATATAGTGATCCAGAAGTTTCTCTCTAATAGGATAACATGGTTGTCTAGAAACTCATCGTTTGCCAAAGTTTGAACAATAATAGGAACAAGATCCCCGATAACAACAAGATATGAAATACCCACGCCAAAGCATTTAATGGCGATTGCTAAGTCAAAAAAGACACTTAGTTGGGGATATGTTAATTGTGCAAGCGCAAAGAAAGATGCCTCGCCTTCTTTCACGTATTTGGAGCACTTCCCTTGTAGATATAACCCGAGAGATGATGTGAACCCAGACAACAAAACCACAATCAACCCCAACAAAATCCCATCCTGCATGATCGCAAAGGGCATGGCCAGCATGCCAGCACCGATAATCGTGTTTAGCAAGTTCACTGCTGCAGACAACGCGCTTGCTGTGCCCACGCTCCTGCTCATTTCGAATGTTCGACTTATCTTTCAACGTAAACAATTCCACAATTGTCCACAATTTTGCAGCTCTCAAGAAGAGGAAAAATCATACATCACGTGACTTGAAGAGAATAATTCTACAACGACGAATTTTAGAGTTACACAGAGATTTGAACAAGGTTGAATATGATCATTTTCATCAGACCTTTTATGAGATCTGGTGTTTATTGTTGTTGTTGTTATGTACAGGAATAAGCAATTTAAAATCAAACAAGATTTTCTAATAACCTCTTCTTTTAGCTTCACTCACGAGTCCCATCAATCTTCTGATTCCTTCATTGAACTGCTTCTTCTTTCTTCTGATTCTCTTCATTTCAAGTTTCTTACCTGGTTTCATGTGGAAACGCTGTTGCATGGATTCACCACGAATGTTGTTTGCGTTTATTACACGTCTCAATGAAGAATATGCTTGGTTGATGTCTCCATCAGGGACAATCACTGTTCGACCTGCAAGAGGCCCGGTTAGCTTCAGTGTCTTTGCCGTTTCTTTGGCAGTATATGCAGGTAATTTATCTTTATTGATGATCCCTCCCTGTGAACTAATGTTTTTAGTGGAGTGCTGTGTCAAGAGTTCTGAGATGTCTTTTTTGTTGATGCTGGTTGAGTTGAATCTTGTGGCTGTGAGTGTGCGTCTGCCTACGGACAGGAGTCCCAGGCCTTTGAAAGAGCTGAACATTGTGTGGATTTGTGGTTTGTCGAGCTCTTTTTCAGTAACGAAGTGAAAAATGGAAAAGAAAAAAAATCATCACCAATTCGCGGAACTTTTCAATGTTATAAGAGTTGACTGCCACTGTGCTTTAAGTTGCTAGAAAACTCTGATCTGAATGAGTGTCAACGAGGAAGAGACTGTGGATCAGGTGACTGCGTCTGTGGAGAAAGTGGATCTCTCGGGCTCTGTGGAAAAGGACGAAGAAGAAGTGGAAGACGATGCTGCTGGAGAAGGTACTGGAGACAAGAAGAAGAAGAAAAAGAAGAGAAACAATAAAAAGAAGAAGACCGTTGCTCCAATCACGAAGTTCTACCCTGAGGAAAAATACCCTGAAGGTGAATGGCAAGATTATACGGGAGATAATCTCAAAAGAACCACTGATGAAGAGAAGAGATATCTTGATAATCAAGATTTCGAAAAATGGAACGATTTGAGAAAAGGTGCAGAGATACATAGAAGAGTCAGAAAGCATCTAGATGGTAAGCTACAGCCAGGTATCACAACTACTGAGCTTGCTGAAACTGTGGAAAACGCAGTTCGTACATTCACTGACTCTCCAGATGATTTGCTAAAAGCAGGTATAGGTTTCCCAACCGGTGTCTCTAGAAATCACTGTGCTGCCCACTACACACCAAATGCAGGAGATACCACTGTCATTGAACATGATGATGTCTTAAAGATCGATTATGGTGTTCATATCAATGGTCATATTGTTGATTGTGCATTCACCAAGACATGGAATCCTAAATATGATGAGTTGCTGAAAGCTGTTAAAGCTGCAACTAACACCGGTATAAAGGAAGCAGGTATCGATGTCAGACTAACTGATATTGGTGAAGCAATTCAAGAAGTCATGGAATCATATGAAGTGGAAATTGATGGGGAAGTCTTCCCAATTAGACCAATTAGAAACTTAAACGGTCATAACATCGCACCATATAAGATTCATGCAGGAAAATCTGTTCCAATTGTTAAAAACTTTGATGAGACAAAGATGGAGGAAGGTGAAGTATTTGCCATTGAGACATTCGGTTCCACTGGTAGAGGTTACGTTGTTACTCAAGGTGAATGTTCCCACTATGGTTTGAATCACGATGCCCCAGACGTCCCATTGAGACTAGCAAGAGCAAAGAAACTCTTGACCACCATCAAGTCTAACTTCGGAACACTCCCATGGTGTCGTAGATACCTGGACAGACTCGGGGAAGACAAGTATTTATTGGCATTGAACACACTGGTCAGGGAAGGCATCGTGCAAGATTACCCACCCCTCGTCGACGAGAGAGGCTCGTACACCGCACAGTACGAACACACCATCATCCTCCACCCAACACGCAAAGAGGTTGTCAGCAGAGGTGAGGACTATTAGGCCCTGGCAACGTTTCAATGTACATGGACATAAAATCATACAGTATATAAGTGTAGTCACGTGATAATTATGTAAGCTTAGTCATCTTGTTTTTTTTTTCTCTGTTTTTCGCCTTTTTTGTTTTGAAAGGGAAAAAAAACTGAAAATTGGGACAGAAAGCACAAAGACAAAATAGACGAAATATCACAGGAACAGGCGAAATGGTTGTGATCTCGCATAGTTTATTGGAGTTCAGAGGTATGTGCTGCTTTATTCGGTGCTGTGTGGGCCATCTGTGCTGAAATTGCACTTTCTACGCTGTAATTGTGGCTAAGATCAGGGAATTTCATCTAGTTGACACGAAACCTGTCTTTGAGATCGAAATCCCTTGCCTTGTTTACCGCACAGTCACGTTATATCTCCCAGACTGGTTTACTAACTATATGCAGCTCCTCTTACAGAGCCATCTACTGAGCTTATCACCATCAGCAATGACTCCGATGAGACCATTGCTTTCAAAGTGAAGACCACAGCTCCAAAAGTGTGCGTATTAATAATAAAGAGTGTCTTTATCAAGAAAGAAGCAAAGTTTACTAACAATTATAAACAGCTACTGTGTCAGACCTAATGCTGCCACTTTGGAACCAGGTAAATCAATTGAAGTTGCTGTTATCTTGTTGGGTTTGAAAGAGGAACCAACTCCTGATTTTGTTTGTACAGACAAATTTTTAATAGTTTCATTACCATCTCCATATGATCTTGGTGAAAACAAAGTTGCTGACGTATGGCCTAAGTTGGAAGCTGAATTTAAATCTCAATCAGTCTCAAAGAAAATCAAAGTCAAATATGTGTTCAATACTGAAACTGAAGAACAAGATCAATCACAGGAAAATATATCAGCTCCAATTCCAGGTACAGAAGAAAAACAAACTTTTACTGAAGAAGTTGACCAAGATAGAAGTAAAGTTCTTGAATTGGATGAAAAATTGGATTCAAATGTTGCCAAATCATCATCTTCTGCTTCTACATCTACTCCACCAGCACAAGTTGCAACCACAAACTCTACCCCATTTACCACTGTCTTTATTATTGCTTTAATCTCTCTCATCATTGGTTGGTTGTTTTTTTGAATTGAAAACAGTCCCATAATCCATTGATGTTTGTCCTTCTTATATTGTGATTTTTGAATTCTCCAAAGTATGATTCTTATTTTTTTAACATGAAAGTGAAACTAGTGCTATTAATTAGCGGGTTCGCAGGTAGCCAAAAGGATGGTGTTTTGTATATTACAAGGAGAAACTAGTTTTATTATTTTTCAACGTGTTATTGTAATCAATTAATCAATCAATCAATTAGTCAAGTCGTGTGAGTGAAGCAATGCTAGTTTATAACTATAGCATTATATCGAATTTCATAGTCAACACTCTCATTATATCAGTTATTTGATAATTACATCAACGACAATATCTACAAATTCAATTATTATAAGTTTGTAACCCATTAACGTGATATTAAATTCTCCCCTTTCTAAAGCACAAAGAAAAAAGATCAATATTTGACTATATTTTATAAAACATGAACTATTCTTCTTCAAAATCTTTAAAAGACTAAACAACTTAAGCTTCAAGAGCTAATCTACCTTTTGGATTGGTGACTTTCAAACCTAAAGCTTTAGCACGAGCTAAGATTTCAACTCTGTTTCTTGAAGAGACGGAGTGAGAAATTTCAGCAGCGTAGGTTTTGGTGTGTAATAATAAAAGATCCAAGTCTTTGACGTTGGCAACTAAGAAAGTTTTGTGACCAGATGGGGACAGGTGTCTGGTTTTTTTGTTTGATCTGTAACCAATTTTTGGTTGAGGAATGGTACCTCTGAAACGACGTCTGACACAAGAGTCAATACCTTTTTGTTTTCTCCAGTTTTCAGAGACACGGGCATAACGGTCAGAGTGATGACGTTTGAATTTACCAGAGAATTTCTTAACAATCTTTGGGTGTGATAATGAAGCAGCCATCTAGATATTTTGTTAGTATAACGGTTCGAAAATAAAGTTAGTAGAAAGAGGAAATATCTCAAGTGTTTAAGACATGTTGAAAATGTGACGTTGCTGGGAATTATTGTTGCTTGTGTGTGTTCTCTCTTGATTTATGATGGGCCAGCCTTGAAACGACTAGTTTTCTTTATTATTGAATGATTTTGAAATGTAAAGGGTGTACCTAAGAAACTGTGGTGGAATCCTCTTGTTAATGGGTTATTGAAATTGTGGATATCTGTGCTGTTCTTATAGATTGAATCTCCTCATGGTGTATATATCCTCTGGTTTTAGTTCATTTTAACGCTTGTTGGTTTTTTCTTCGATGATGCGCCTTCAATATAGGGCTTAGTGCCTTGCTTGTGGTGTCCCGTCTCTTGATTCATGGATCGTTACATGTACATTCCGTCTCTCGTCACTTGTGATTCTTTCTCTCCTCCATGATATGCTCATTTAAACGTACTTTGTCTGTAGTTGTTAATACTCTTTATTAGTGTTAGCAGAAGAAAAATTTCAGTTTTTCACCAAATGGTTCATCCTCGAAAATTCGTGACTGTTTTCCAACCGAAATTCGCGAAATTAATTTAGATTTTTTGTTTTGGGTTCAATATAGAGCCCTACTGATAGTCACGTGATTCTTTCTATATCAGATTAGGGCTACCGAGAATAAGATAAAAACAAAAGTAGTTTGAACACTAGTAAGTACTAATTATCTCTGATATCATCGAATACACGGCAAATTAACTAGCAAAATGGACGAATCAACGGGGAAAGAACAGCAGGAACTGCCCTATCCTTACATTGACTCCACAAAGAAATATCCAGTCTCCCTGCCCCATCCCACACAGAATTTAATTGATCTTTACTCCTTGACCAAAATTGCCAATTCAGTGGCACGGTTGAATGAAGATGGAACAAAAGGTGTCAAACTAAGGAAGTCTTATAAGGCCCACATTGTTGATCTTCCAGGGAAACATACGGATATACCCACAGCTCGTTCGATTTCTCAAATCGTGTTTGCCCCAGATAGGGAAGGCGCACCTATCAATATTGAAAAATTCGAACCTACAATGTTATCATATAATTTGAATTTCTCAAAGACACCACAATCTGGTATACCGGGATTCAATCCATCTAATTTGGCAATTGGTGATCCCGGACAGGCAAGTAAGAGAAAATCTAAAAACCGTTCACCTGATGAAGACGCTAAACGTCGTCGTTTTGATTGAGAAAGAAACCTGGTGTTACTTGTATAACGAATATTAATGATCAAACCAACACTTTAAAATGTATACATCATTTTACGCTACTTAGTAGTTCTATATTTACAATAAATATTATCATTATATTTTATACATTACATTCGTAACCAATTTTTCTATAAACTAGTCTCTTTTTTTTTTTTTATGTTTTTAGTTTTGTTTCTGTTTTGCTTATTTTATGCACTAATCTCTGAAACTCTTGATTCTTGCACTTGAATAGGTACTGATACCTTCAATTGGTTTTTGTGATTTTCCATCGCTATATTTGAACAATTTATTTCCAATAATACTTCCAGTATGACTCAATAATGCCTTTATGATGGCCTTTTTAATGATCATTGTGACATCCAATAAAGTGCAGGTTCTATTTGAAAAAGAAATCTCTGGTAGATTCAAAACGAAATTGGTAACATTAATCAATCTTCTTGAACCATGACCTCTAAATGTGATAGAAATAGCTCCACTTCTCAACTTGAATGTGATAAAACTCAAATAATTTGAGGCACGTTTAACCATCTCATCAACACCTGTATCAACATCGTCATCAAAATCATCGTCAGCATTTGTCGAATTAGTTGACTTCATCAACAAAGCATCAAGACTATTTGTATCTTCATTTGGTGATTTCTTATTGAAAAGTCCCTTTCTGGTAAAAGCTTCTGTAGATGGTCTGGAAAGTGATGAGGTAGATGCATTACGGCTATTGAAAGATGCCGCTCTATGAATACTGTTGTTTTTCTTATCAGATTTGATCTTTTTACTCTCTGGACCTGTGCTGTTGAGACTTTCATCATCAGAATCTAACCCTTCAGTAGGTGTTTCATCAGGGAAGACAAAATCTAATAATTTCTCTCCTGTCGATTCTTCAAGACTGATCTGAACAGGCAGCAAGTCTACTTCAAACCTCTTCATGACTCTAATACCACCAACTGGGTGATCCATATTCCAGAAAATTTGAATCAATTTTTGAGCCTCTTCACCTTTAGCATCTGTATTGTTTTTCTTTAGCTTGTGTTTATCATTGACTTGACGACTTGAAAAAATCACTGGGAAATTAGAATCTTTGTCCAAATTGATGACTTCCAAATTTTGAATGCTAATAATGTTCTTGTCTGAACGATCTGAACGAACAACTCTCTTGAAATGAGAATTGAACAAAACAACATCCACAAATGGATTTCTTTTATCATCCACCAAATGTAGCTTGATATCATCAGCTCTAATAAACCATTCTTGGAAATCACTTGAATCTTCAGATGCATTAATATCACCCGACAAAGCTGCATGCATCAAAATATGTAATTCTTCAGCTGCTTCTTGTCTTGCACTTGCAACAATATTCATATCATCTTTTTGTAAATCATCCAAAATAGCTCTTCTTGATGAAATGTTTTGCAACATATAATCAGCTTGTCTAACAGCGTCTTGTAGTTGAACAATTCTAGATCTAATTCCAGCAAGATCACTCATATCCAATGAAAACAACATCTTAGATTCACGTTCCTTATGAGCTGCACCTCTTGGTTCTGTATATATCAACAAATGCGTCACAATATTGTACAGTGTATAATACTGTTGAGAATCACATGTGATAACAGCTTGAGATAAATCACAAATCAACTTGTTAATATTATGTTCATCGCTAGGAATGAAGGATGAAGAGATTGCTCTGTCATAACGGAACACCAAAGATGTCTTGTTCATGATAACATTCTTTGCAATCAATGACCCATCATAACATAATTCAACACCTAACCATGGTGGCCAAGCCTCAAGAGACCCATATGAACTGCTTCTGAAGAACAATTTACCAGTTTCAAGAACTTCATCACGATTGAATGTGAAGATACTAGCATTGGCTAAAATAGATCCAAATCTTTGTTCAAAAATGTTTTCATTATAGTCTTCTTCTGTTTCATTTGAATCAAATTCGATAATGTTTAGTTCAATGCTTGGAGCAGCCACTATCAAACATGAAGTTTCATCAAGTTCACTTTGCAGTTGAATCTGGGGTGAAATCAATTTAACAAAATATGTATCATGAGTCTGGTAGAAGAAACTAACCATAGCTTGACGTAGTTCTTGTTTGAAGTTTTGGAATTTTCCAAACTCTGAACTGGTCAAATCATCAGCTTCACAATTAGCACTCTTTTCTGTTCGAGAGGTTTCAACTCTTGTTAATGGACGGCTTAAACTGCTTCCCAAATTGGACAATCTTTGGTTTTCAATCAGTTCATCTAATTGGCCTAAAGATTTATGTTGCAAGAATTTCTTTTGGGTGCTAGATACATCTGACAAATAAATGAATTTGTAAATGATGTTTCTATTGGTGTCATTCCATTTCAACAACATGTTATGAACAGTGAATCTATTGGTGAATTTAGATCCTTCCTTGACATCAGTGATGACATAGTCAAAGTTGGATTTATTATTGATACCAGAACTAGTACCATTCTTGTATGATTCCATCAATTCTTTGACAAGTTTTGTGCCATGTTTGATCTGTTCATTGTCAACTTTCAACTGTCCAATACGGTCTCTCAATATAGTATCTTTAGAATGCTCATATTTTGAAATGTAATCCAAATTCTTTTCAAATTTCAATTCCAGCTCATCCAATCTCAACTGTAACTGAGCACATTGGGTATCAGCCAATACGTTTTCTTCATTGATTGTACAACTGTGAAACTCTTCATCACCAAATGGTTTAATTCTCTTGTTTGTCTCAAAGTCACGTTGATATTCATCCCCATAACTATTATGCTTGAAGTACAAGAATCTTGGAGTATTCATCAACGGATGAGTTTCAATCTTACCACTGTAATCTTTCAACAATGGTTTACCAATTTCAACAAAGTCAGTGATATCGAACCATGACAGATCATTATCAAATCCTTCAAGTTTGATATCAAGTTTTTCTTCATTTTCATTAGTGTTGCCTTTGTTTTGTGTGAAGTTACCTTTGACTGCTCTTAGGTCAAGCTCAGTGATATCAACTTTACCAATGTTGAATTTTGTTGACAGATTTCTTTGTGTTCTTCCCAGATGTGGATTATGATCAAAAGTCAACTCTTTTCTTTGATGTAAATCAAGAATGAACTTTGAAGCTTTACCTTTGACACCAACACTTTCAAAATTCTCAAACTTTTCATGGACAGCCTCTGTATCATAATAGTAATCACTAATAAATAACGGCTCAAGTATGGCCTGATATTTAATTGTATACAAATGACGGGAAAACTTTGTACTCTCCTTTCTTGGTCCAAACAAAGGACCTTGACGAACAGAAAGTGAATTTGAAAACATTTTCCACCAAGCAAAGAAGTATTGGAATGCAAGAGGTGATAGTTGAATCTTATTATAAGCACCATCTTGTGTGGAAATCAAACTAAATCCTAAATGTATGAAATGACTTCTGAAATCCTCATAAGAATCATAGTGTGCTCTATCTTTGATATACTTAGGATTTGCTAACAACACCCCGTAATGAGGCTTGAATGATGATGTACGGTCAATCTTTCCGAGTTTTCTTTCGAAAGCAATTGCAAGCTTGAATTGAACACCACCAGACAACGTGATAACTGATTTTTCAATACAGGACCCTTTCATTCCTTGAAGTTTAACTGGATCAACAGGCTCACTGTTACCAAGATAATAACCAAATGTAGAAGATTGGAAATTGGACATAGGATCTGCTAAAAGAACAGAATCATTCACTTCTCTGCACCAAACAGTTAATGGCTTAGCGACATGGTTTGGAGTGCCAAATGTTATTTTATCAGAATTAACAACAAAGAACTCGCTTGGATCATCTTTTTCATTTATTTGAAGAACAACATTGTTCTCAAATCCAAGAGAAAATCCCGAGCTTTCACCACAAATTGCATAAGGATCTTTGGAACCTTTGAATTGGATTGCTAAAGCTCCTCCGTGATTCCATTGAAACTTCATTCTGGCGTGGAACAAAAGTCTCATTTTATCCCAGAAACCAACTTTCTCAGATGGATCAATTGGAGGTTTAGTAAAGTTATCCAAACTAGCCATGATCAATTGAATACATGGTGAGTATGAAGAGCCCCAAGTAACTGAAGTATTCAAGCATGAATTTAACTCCCAATCCAACTGAACAAATGATTTGATTGCAGTCAATGTCTTTGGAATTTCTAAAGAATAACAATCATCCTCGTCAAATTGTTTACAACCAGGAACCAAGGCCACGAAAACTTCTCTGACTTCCATTTTCGATTCAATTGCAGCTTCAGCAATAACATAATGTCCATGAACTCTTACACCAGGTAAGTCTTTGTTTTCATTTTTTGTAGTGGCTGGCATATGGAACAGTGGAAGTGGATAATCTCTCAAATGACATCTCAAATCTTTCAGTTTCAAGTCGATATGAAGTGGAATCAAAATGGAGTACTGAGTATCCTTAGGAACACCTTTACCGATCTCATAATTAAAGTCAGCAACATTTTCAATTCCAAATTGAGGTGGACCAATATCTAAATCAAGACCTTCAAAAATCAAATTCATCAAAGCTGGAGAAGTTGAAAATTCCAAAACTTTACGGTTGAAATCAGAAGGAAGTTTTGAGATGTCAACATTACCTCTCAAAAACTCAAATCTTGAATTTAACTCAAGTTTCATTTTTTCTTTGTAGTTCTTCACCCTTGTGATCCAAGACTTTGAAAAACTTTCTCTCAGAGTGGTGACTTTGTTTTGGATATCCTTGGTAACATCTTTTAGTTTGTGCAACTCATCATTACCAAGTTTATTGAAGTTATCACTTTCAACAGGAAATGTAGCTGACACAGATGATGGTGGAGCATTAACGCCAACTGAACCATTTTGGCGATGTTTCTTTTGAAAGAAAGCAGCAGTTCTAGATATTGGAATGAAATTACTAAACTCATCAAGCAATTTCATATGATGATCTTTCTCATGGTCAAAAGTTGAAGCTCTAGTTTTCAATTTATGTGTCTTCTCAAATTCTTCCACAACTCTCTGTTCAAATAGCCTTGTCTTCTCATATCTCATCTTTTGCTCTAGTAAACCAATTTGGAAAATCATGTTCAATTCAGCCTCAAATGGATCGTCTTCCAATCCAAAAATAAATCTTTTTGACTTGATATTGATAGGTGGAACCTTAGCAGCAGGCGATATATGAGGGTTGATGACAAACTCATTTGTATTGTACTTCAAAGAATGATGTAGTTGTTTCAATGTCTTGAACATAACACTAATGTTTTCAAATATCTTGTAAATGACAAAACTATTTGGAATGTTGAGATGGCAAGTGTCATTATCCAATTCAACCCAGTGTCCAGGACCTTTTGATAAAATGGTTGGAAGGTTAACAGTGGTTGATCCATTGTAAGCGGTTATGGCGGTTGCCCAGTTTCCTGGAGCAGTTGGTGATTCAACACATAATCTTGTATAATAAGCATTTAGAGTTGCTGGAAAATCTGTCTTAGCAAAGACTGCTAGTTTTGAAAGTTCCAATCTCAGTTTCAATCCATCTGGTAGAACCAATATCAGGTCAAAGAACTCCACATTATTATGAACTTCAACCATCTTTAAGAATTGTCTCTTCAAATATTGTCCTCTAGTTGGAGATTTATCGACTGGGAGTTTCACTGAGGATTTCTTGATGTTTTGAGTGAATTCAAGTAATGTGTTTCTCAATAAATGCACAGAAGAAATGATCAAGAAATGGGTCATGACTGAGTATAACATATCAATTTTTTCAACGTTCCATTTGAAAAGAATTATATCTTTGTTTTCTTGAGGTAACAAACTAAAATTTGTAGTAGATATCTTCAAAAACACTTTTTCTTTCAACACTTCCCTTTTTGAACTTCTCTCTGAAACAACTTTACCAAGAACTTTGTTTATTTGACCAACAACGCTCCATCTGGTACTATGATAAGATCCAAGTGAAGTTTGAGAATCAGATAATCCTTTGTCGTCATCCTCCAATGATGAGCCAGATGAAGAGTCAGCAATTTCAGCAGATGTTTTCAATCTTGCAAAGAAACTGAAGTTGTCAAATATCAACTCAAATTTTCTCAATTGTCCATTAACTAAATCATTCTTTGTCTGAGGTGGAACCGTTTTCATGAATTCCTTTGCTAACAGTAAGGAACGAGATCCAAGAACAACTGTTGACTTGTCGAATGTAACCTTAATTGAATCCAACCATACAGGCAGTATTTCTTCAGCAAGTTGAACTAGCGATATTGGTTCATCATCTATCAAGTCTTTGACTTCAGTCTTTTTAGCTTTTGCAACTGAACCATTCAATTTCAGTTCGGATCTTATTTTACGTGCTTCTTTTCCAAAACATTCAATCACATTAGATATTTTGGAGTGTAACTCGTTGAACATTTGATTTAATCCATGTAAGACATTGATGTCTGAAGCATCGAAATTCAGGTTCTGGAAATCCAAGCATGATTCCAATAACTTCTGAGGAAAAACTTGAATATTCTGTTTGAGTGTAAGATCTTCAATTTCAAACACATTTTGCTCAATGGATGTCGCATTGTCCATGTATTTGGCTTCCAAATTGTGGGTACTCAACTTCTGTTTGAAAGTATACTCGAAAATATCATCAGTTGAAACATTCTTGAAACTCTGAAGCTCAAATGACAACAATGAAAATTTCAAAATAAGCATTCTATAAAACTCTTCGTGATGGTTGCTCTTCACCATTATGACTGGATTTTCAATCCCAAATCTTAAATCAACTTGTGGTAAAATGTTACTGTGTCTTTTGAAAAAATCCCACTTGGAGTAACCCGCAACTTTGGGTTTTTCATTCTGTGGAATCAAGTTGTTTTCTTTCAAAACGTCTTGATGTTCAAGAAATTGCAAGAAACTCAAAACGGCAGTTGTGATATCATCAGTAGAAAAATCAATGATAGGTTCAGCTAAATGTCCAATGAATATGATTTTTGAGTTAGAATCTTTACCTGTTCTTGTAGATTGCAGTGTTTTGTAAGCAAAATTGGAACTTCCAGTAAAGTTCAGAACTGGGATTGAGACGACTTTCTTGAACGTCTCTTCTTTGGTGTTGTTCATAACCAACGATATTCCTGTGAAGTTATAGATTACCTGGTAAGGTTTATCTTGAAAATCATAAACCAGCCCATATCCTGGTGAGTCAAAATGCAATCTTGATAAATTGAGGGTAAAAGATTTAATGTTCAGTTCAAAAAACACCAATGGCTTATATTGGTGACAATGAACAATATTCTGATCTGCAAGAGGAATTTTATTCAAAGAAAACTTCTGTAAGGTTAAACTAAACTCTTCAACTAATCCAACAAAATAACGAGCAACAACTAACTTAGACTTCAACTTTTTCAAAAAGTAATCCTCGTCTTTCAAAACATCACGTTTCTTTTTTGGCGCTATCGGAGAGTCGTGCTCTTTATCCAGAAGTGCTATCGTCTGTAGTAATGGAAGCCATCCGATGTCCATACTTCTGAGTTCTGTTCCTAATTTGATTTTTGATAAGTATCCAGTACTCATATCAATAAACCCAGAAATGTCAAAAATCAAAGTGTCAAACAATTCAATGTCATTGAAACTTTCCTGAAGCGCTCTGACATTCAATTTGAAATTGTATTTACCTTCTATGTCTTTCATTGAAACCTTGGTCAAGACCGAATCCGTCTTTATGGTTACACCAGTATTTTCCCATGTGACACTTAAATCAAACAATTTGACGCCAATGAATCTGAAATATAATAAATAGATCTTGAAGAACACTTTGAACAATGGTGATTTAGGAAAAACACATAGTGGGATATCTGGATCAAATTTAGACTCGTCGAATTCTCCGTCATCTTCTTCTGTGTTTGAATCCTCACCGTCACTCGTTGAAAGGTTATCACCAACGTTCTTCTGTTTCTTGATCAGGACATCAACACCTTCCAGGACAATCAACACTTTTGAAGATGAAAATATTGAAAGCCTCAGGTTTATTGATCGTATATTCACATTGCATTTTTGTAGACGAATTTTCACATGGCCTAAACTCATAAAGAATGGGTTAATCCACTTGATAGATATCCCAAAAGTGAAGCATATCAGCACATGAAGTGTGCAAACAATACCCGCCAATATCAGAAGATACTTCCAAAGGGTACTGTTTGTGACAATTTGGCCAATTGTGTGGTTCGACAGCCCTTTCATGTTTGGATAACAGCACTACCAATCTCAACTAGGGAGTTTTCAACTGAGCAACCTGCGTAAAAGGGATAGGGAGCCAATGTGTGAAGCAGGAGCGATATCAAGGGCTTCTATTGGATTAATTGACGGATCCAGCGTCAAGTGTATGGGTAAATAGCTTTCTAAATTGAAAACTAGCAAAAACAGGCTGGTTTTTCTGATTGGGATAAACGGTTCCCCAAAAAATTCCGCCGCCAAAAAACGCGTGACTTTCACATGACTGATTATGTAAGCGATTTTTTTTTTTCGTTTTTCAACAGAAAAAATTCAAGAGAAAAAAATTATAAAAAGGAACAGCTCGTGTAATAATCTTCAGCTTCTTTTACTCAAACAGTCCATACGTATCTCTATCAAGAACTACTTGATTCCCAGATACTCATAGACTAATCTTAACAGACTTCCAAAGAACAGAAAGAAACAAGGAAATCAGACAATATGGGTAAGTTTATCCACAATTCAATGTTCGATGAGATGCGCTAACACAATTACAATAGCTCCAAAGAAAGCTGTCAAAATGGACTTAGGGTCCTTCCTTAGTGAAGGTGCCGGTTCTGAATCATGGGCTGATGATGATGTTGACTTCAGTTCCATTGATATCACTAACAAAACCTCTTTACCTTCCTACACTGGTGGTGCTAGTTCAAGAGATCCTGCTTTTGGTGGTGACAGTCGTCGTCGTCAAGATGATGAATACCCAATTCCAGACTTTCCTCCATACAGAGCTAGATTTAACAACTTACCATGGGACGTTACTGAAAATGATGTTACTGCTTGGATCATTGATTACTTGAAAGATGAATCTTCAATTACCAACGTTGTTGCCCCAAAGGATTTTGAAGATCCAAACAAGTTAAAAGGTTTTGCGTTCATTACTTTCAACACACAAGATCAATTGAAAACTGCGTTAGGCTTATCAGGTACCCAGTTGAATGGAAGAAATGTTTACGCTAGTGTTGCTGCCCCAGATAACAGAGGGGACCGTAACGGTGGTTTCCAAAGAAGAGAAGAACCAAACATTGACTGGGGTGCTGCTAGAGAAGCTCAAGGTTCAAGAGCTCCAAGAGAACCAAGAGGACTAAGGGAAGATAGACCAAGAAGGGAAGAACCAGATCTTGATTGGGGTTCTGCCAGAAGCACTCAAACTACTAGAGCTCCAAGAGAGGACAGACCAAGAAGAGAAGAAGTAAATGTCGATTGGAGTTCAGCTAGAGACTCTCAAGGTCCTAGAGCTCCAAGAGAAGACAGACCAAGAAGAGAGGAACCAGTTCTTGACTGGGGTTCTGCTAGAAGCTCACAAGCTGTTAGACCTCCAAGAGAAGACAGACCTAGAGAACCAAGAGAACCAAGAGAAGACAGACCAAAGAGAGAAGAACCAGTCCTTGATTGGGGTTCAGCAAGAGACCAAGGTCCAAAGGCAAGAGAGCCAAGAGCTCCAAGAACTGATAGACCAAAGAAACCTGAACAAGACTTCGATTGGGGTGCTGCAAGAGGTTCTGCTGTCCCATCAAGAACTCAAAGACAACCAAGAACAACTACCACATCTTCTGCTCCTGCTAAACAAGAAGAAAAACCAGTTGCTAAAGTTGTCAAATCTGCTTTCTCTGTCTTAGCTTCAGAAGATGACGAAGACGAAGAAGAAGAAAACACTGAAAAGAAAGAAAACATTGAAGATTCAATCACTGAATTGGAAAAGGCTACTAATTCTTTGAAAGTTGAAGAAGATAATGGTGATTCATGGTCTGTCGTCGGTAAAAAATAGGTTTTCTTGACCCCATAATTGATATCAACGTTGAGGCTTTGATACTCGCTTTGACAAGCATTGTGTTTTTGTAAAATAGGTAAAATATAAAAATTTTGATAAAGAAACTATGTTGATGTAGCGAAAAATTTTAGATATTAAAATGAGTACTACTTGTGATTGAACTGGTTCAATGCCTTTAGTTAAAGCGCTTGAAAATTAATTAAATTAAAAATATAAGGAGATAGAAAATTGAAATGTCAAAACAGAATAAAGTGATTAGTTTCTTTGAAAAGCACTTAAAACTGATAGAGTAATTATTCGTCGTCGTTGATAGACAAGATAACTTTACCTTGAGCTTTGTGGCCAATTATAGCTTGGACAGCATCTTGGTATTTTTCCAATGGGTGAATAGAATCAATGGTGATGTTCAAGTTACCTTCCTCGTATAAACGAATGGCCAAGTCAAACCACTTGTCAGCAATACCTGAGAATTTATAATTGTAGTATTTTGGGAAGATTGATCTGGTTAAAGTACCAAAGGAGAAATTTCCGAACAAACTGACAGTGTAATCAGCGACTCTGTCACCGGAAATGGTAACATAACCATTACCCTGAGATTTTGGTTTCAAAATCTTTTCAATGTCATTGAAGAAAACACTAGTACCAACGGTATCAATGATGATATCGAATTTTTTACCTGATTCTTGAGCAATTTTAGCAGCTTCTTTACCAACATCTTGAGTTTTGTAATTCAAGATTATATCAGCACCATCACGTTTAACTCTTTCAGCAGAAACGTCAGAGTTAACAGAAACGACCAATTCAGCGTTGTAAACATGTTTCAAGATTTGAATGACATAACTACCAACAGATGTGGCACCACCGTAAACGATAGCTCTGGTTTTTTGGGTTGGTTTGTGGTGATGAGTCAAGGTGGTGTAAGCAGCACCGAAGACTAATGGGATGGCAGCAGCATCGGTGAATGATAAAGAGTCTGGAATTTTACCAAAGTTGTATCTGGAGTTGGCTGGGTTGAATAGCAAGTATTCACCAAATGTACCTTGGTATGATAAATAATCTTCATAGATACCAGCAATTCTGTCACCAACTTGAATGTTTTTAACGTTTGGTCCAACTTTTTCAACAATACCAGCGAAATCACGACCAATACCGTGAGTACCTCTCTTGAAGAAGAAGTATGGGGCGGTGTTGTAAATGTAAAAATCAACTGGATTGATGGAAGCAGCTTTAACTTTGACTAAAATGTCACCAGGACCGAATTTAGAAAGCAATTCAGATAATTTATGTTCTTTAAGGGTTAAAGCACCTTTGTATTTGTATTCAATTCTTTTAAATGACTTGTCAGCGGACATTGTTGTTATGTTTATGAGTTTATCTTAAGGATAATACCGATCGGAAAAAAAAACTGGGAGCAAAACTTGCTTTTATACAATTTTGAAAATACACGGGCTTATTAATTGTTTTACACACTTGCAAGCAAAATTGACTAAAACCTTCTAAACAAAAAATGTGAAACCCCCATGCATTGAATGTTAACCTCTCCACACAATTGAGAATGTAGTATGGTTTAACCTTGGGGCTTGAGATTAGACAATCAGTTATGTATTGAAAAAGAATTGAAAATGGCAACTCCAGGAAATAAACAATTTGATCGGTAGAGTCTAAGTTAAACGCACACTGATTGGACTAGAACACCATGCCTAGACAAATATGGAGGAATTATCGTGCGGAATTAGTTATTCGACGGTAACCTCGATAAATCGGCATTAAAATTCTCTGTCGGTGTTATAAAAAAGATTTGAAATCTCCGTTCTAAAAGATAGCGTCCAAGACAACAAAAAACGACGATCTCATAGATTGTTTCGATTTCTATCAGTGGTAGATACAAGTTATGAACTGCCAGTTGTTTGAGCATGACTGAATTGAATGGTTTATAAAGCCATTGACCACAAGACCCTTGCTTCGCAAATAACTGTGAATCGGAATTAAGATTTGCGAGCAGGAAAAAGAAACGACTGCAAATTTATCAACTTGATCGAAGTTCGCATCTAAGAATTAACTTTTTTAAAACCGTTATTCAATTGCCGTTATGTTCAAGGGGAAAGTCGAAAGTTGAAACCTTTTTGGCAGTCCGGTTATTTCCTATATGGGGTTATTTACAGGCGGTGTTAGCGGGTAGATTTGTACTTTATTGATCATTCAAATATACAACAATGGTTCGACTTCAGGCTCCGAATAGAACTACTAAGTCCGGTGTTTACGGCTGAGCTCCACCTACATGAGTGAGTAGCCTCATTGCGATGATTAGTTATCTGCCAAACGGCGAGTGATGTCTTGAATCTTGATTCTTTGACAATAAATTGAGCTTTTTCTTGATGATTTTAATTTTTGAACATGTTTTCGATAAGATTTCTCGCACTCAAGTAATTCTCAGTAGTCTGCATTGTGATTGTAGTAGGTGTAGAGTATAGCATTCATATCTTCGGAAACTGGATCTAATTCAGGATCGCTTCAGTTAGTATCTGGAAAATCCAGAATTATACGCTTAATATGACTTTATAAATTATTACAAAAAAACATAGACAGGAGGTCAATTTATGGATTATGGAATGTAGTCATGAAGTCTAATTCCTTAACATTAAACCAGTGTCTCTTTTTATTCATTAATTAACCGGTCAATATAATCCATAATTAAATATAATTAATTACAATTATTCACTGGCGAAATTATGATGATATTTTTTGATAAAAATATAAAAAATCGACAAAGAGCATTTAACAAAACAAAATACATATTCTTGATTGTTGGCTGTATAAATCACTAAATTATTATTATTATTAATATTATTTCAACTAATAACTTACAAGAAAGTAGACTAGTACACGGGCCTTCACTAGTGGTTAAGGGATCGTGTATCACGTTTATTGAATATGGCGTTTCTAGTTGTATGTAAATTTCTCAGATTTTCTAATCTAGCGATTTACCGTATTAGGAAAACGGCACATCAACATTGACATTCGCCATATCCATGGGTAAAATGGGGTTGAATCCTCCTGAATGAGTGGAAATAATCAGAGCTTACGACTCATATAGACTCTAAAGTGTTGAGATTTAGGAATGATCGTTGACCATCACATAAATCTCCAAACTATATTACACATTCAATAAAAAAACATGATTAGTTATCACAAATTTTGAAACTTGTGGTAGGTTATTGTGGTATTAGCCACCATAACTTCAAAGCATCAACGATAACGTCGATAAGGTCACTCACCATGAAAGTTGAAACACATATGACACAATAGTACCAAAACCTATAGCATAAAGTTGAAACATAAGAATGAATAAAATAATTGGATGTTTTCCAGTTGCTGAGATTCCAATATTTTCAGAGTTTATTGAGCTAACAGACCCACATGAGTTCATCATTTCAAATAACATCATCATTGAACCAAATGAGAATGACAAATTTCCAAATATATAAGCAATCGCTACTGCAAATGGATTACCTTCATGAACAAAAATACCTGAAATAAAAGATATACTGTTGAGAACTGTAGCTGTAACACCAAAGATCCAAGGGTTTGTGTTTGAATATTTCACTGTTGCAAGATCAATATCAGGTGTATCATTCACATAACATGAACTTTCTAAAAAACCACTTCTGACATTTGATGGTAAATTTAATGATAATGTTTGTCTTTTAACCATTCTTTTTAAGAATTTATACATTTGACTCATTTCTTCAATCTCATCATCAGAAAGTGAAGTCATTGATTTCAAGTATGAACTATTGATTTCAGTGTATGCTTTTCCAGAAGGTGATTTATGGCCTGTTTCTCCGATGCACGAATAGAATCCATTAGAAGAGCATATATTACCATCACCTGAAAAACCATATTTAGTATTAGTATTTGGATTATCTGAATAACAGGAGAACCCACTGTTACCATATAATAGATAATCATGAACATGGAAGACTCTTGCAATGCTGAAACCTGGCTTGGTATCTTCATCAATTTTCAAGTTTTCTAATGTTTGTGATATGTTTTGTAAATAACTTTTTGCTTTTAAATGATCATCTTTATTAATGACTCTTACGTTATCTTCAGGAGCAATGAATGGATATAGTTGAAATCCACCTAGGATATCTTCAACTGTTGAATTTCTTGTATCTAACTCAAAAACTGATGAAATTGTATGTAATAATGGTTTTGTCTTACCAAAAGTGTAAAGACATTGTAATATTAGCACAAGTCCAAATGAAAGAGGTATGAGTATTTGGCGCATACTTTAAGATAAGAGGTGTTCAGCTAAAATATGGGAGACTTCTATTGAAAAGAGAAGCATCCAGTCTCCTTTATGTTTTCATATTTTTTCTGTTAAACTTCTCAATCAATATCTCAATTAAGCATGAAGCTCTGAATTTGTCGGGCAGGTTTAGTGTACTGAAACCACTTCAACAATCGTCTAAGGCTACCAATCAGTCAACTGCTATCTTCTGTACACATCATCAGTGATGGAGGGACCCAAATCAAATATATTGGACAGATTTAAAAAAGAAAGTAAAAATGATCAGTCTTACAAAAATATCAACAAAAAATAACTTCATTAACAAAAAATCAATTGAATATCCGGTATCCTTAACAGTTTTAAAGGCAACTAATAGTGAATAGACCATGAAGCAGAAACAAGACAAAAAATTTCAAAAAAAATATAAAAATCATCATAACGATAAATCAACAATCAAGATAACAAAATGTGATAACTCACTAGGCAAAAAAAAAGGTTGGATGGGAATAGAAAAAAAGTATTATAATTTATGAAAGAGTGGAACTATAACACATAACAACACATCAACAATGAAATGAACAAGAATCCTTTTTTAAAAAAAGTGCAAAAAATGACAGGAAAAGAACGGGAAAAGAACGGGGAAAAGGACATAACAAAAAACTTAAACCATGGTTTCAACTCTATTTCTATCAGCAATGGCACGGTTTTGATCAGTGATATCCTGGTCAACACTTCTTCTGGTTTCTTGATTTTGGTTCTGATTATTAGAAGCATCAGGGTTTTGATTGTTAGCTTCAGCTTCTCTTAATCTTTGATCTTCAGTGACAATTGCAGAATTTATCAAATCAACTCTTGAAATCCCCATTATGAACCAGAAAATTCTCCATTTTAAAGTTAAATATTTTTTAATCTTTTCCTTTCCAACTTCGGCCATCTCTGGGTTTCTTCTCAGAATTTCTTCAACACGATTATTCAAAGTAGTGTATTGAACTTGTGTGTACTGAATAGATTCTGCATCTGCATTATCTTGCTCTTCTTCGTTATTGTTTTCACCTTCTTCCTCACCTTCTTCTGGATTACGGTTTCTCTTCATGTAGTAATCACGTTTACACATTGGACAACAAGCTTTTCTCTTAATCAACCAAGGATCCAAACATTCTTGATGGAAAACATGACCACAAATTAAACCACGAACGGTATCTGTTGATTCAAAAGTATCAATACAAATGGCACAACTTCCTGAATCGAAATGAATTTCCTCTTGGTATGGATTACTCAAATCAACTTCTGGTTTGGAAGAAGATGAAGTTGGAACTTCAGCATCAGACAAATTTTCAGTATTTTCTTGATCTTTGGTATGTACCACCTCTTCTTTTTTAGTTGATTCAGCATCAGTTACAACACTTGGAGCATTTGGATCAGAAGTTGAAATTTCATCCTGATCAGCAGGAGGTGTTGTTGGTTCATTATCACTCAAATCGTCATCATTTTCTTCTTTCAACATCTCATGAATATCTCTATCGTCTGCATCTCTTTCAGCACCGCCATCAAGCCAATCTTGATACGTTCTCGTTGGAAACAAAAGATCAACTTCTTCTTCAGTCAAACGTCTCTTCTTTTGGAATCTTCTTCTTCTTCTAACCCTTCTCAAGTGGGCTGACAACTCCGGGTTATATGAGTTGAAAGTCTGCAACGCGAAGTCGCCCGTCAGCAGTACCAGCCCGCTACCGTTGGTTGTGGTTATTCTAGCAGTGGCGTAGATCCCCAGTCTTGTTCTGACATAGTACCTGACTGAGAAGAAAATGAACACCAGTGCAATGAGAACACCGATGGCCACTGCGATGAAGAACAGAATGGACGACGGTTGGTTCTGCTGGTCGGGTCTAGTCGATGGTGTGGAAGACATGTTTGCTTTGAATCAAGTGATGAATCGGGATATGGAGCAGATTGACCCTTTAGTACCAGAACAGGTGATTTTTGACTAAAACAAGGGATATTCCTGTAGATATGTGATCGATTGCAACCAGCACAGTGTTTGAGCCAGTTTGCGGTGACGAGTCTGATCGGTGTGCTTGTTCAAGCTTAAATATTTCGAAGGGTGAAATGAAGCTTTTGAGCAAGAAAAATGTTTGTCTCACAGTTTCAACTTTCGAGATGTGAGATTTATTTGTCAGAGCTTTGAAATGAACTAAAAAACCCGATGCACAGGGCGCAGCACACACACAGTTTGTGGGGGCACGTGATAGATAAGATCAGGAACAGTAAACAGCTTAGTTAATTTACATATGTATGTTTCTAGTTCGGCAGTGGAAAGAGCGGATTTAACTCGGTGGAAAGGGGTTGGAAGGGCCAAAATTAAAGGATTTGAAGGCTTGTGATTGGTGGAGTGGCGTATTGTGACCGATTTGTTGCACCAAGAAGGCTCAGATCTCGAGTTGATCATTAATGAGTGTCTAGTTAATACAATTTATACTGCGGCAGAATCTTTTTTGACACAAAAAATTCATTTTGCCACTTAAACATATCACAACTTATCACTTACAACTCATTACTCAAACAACACATGTCCGAAGACCCTGCCCCAGCCAATCTCAAGATCTACGTATATGACATCTCCCATGGATTCGCTAGAGCTTATTCCCAGGCCATCGTGGGGATCCAACTAGATGCCATATACCACACTTCCGTCGTACTCTACGGTCATGAGTACTACTTCGACTCGGAAGGCGCTGTCAAAGGCCCAGCAGGTGCAACTAGGTTTGGAATCCCACATGAGGTTATAGATATGGGAGAAACATACATCCCAAAGGATGTTTTCGAAGAGTACATTGATGAGATTAAACAAGATCGTTTCAAATTTGGAACTTATGATTTGTTCTATAATAATTGCAATCATTTCACGAACGAAGTCGTTCAATTTGCCAACAATAGTGTTTTAGATCCAAAAATATTGAATTTACCTGAACAAGTTTTAAATTCTCCTAATGGGTTGATGATTAAAAATTTGTTCTCAAATAGAGCGCAGTTCAATTGAAAAAAAAATCTATAGAATTTGTACCACTACCATTTATTTCTTACTAGACTTGAGTTAATATAAAACATTAATATTTATTAAGAAGGCAATGTAATCTAAACCAAATTGAGACATTTGTAGAACCTTTTAATTTTTTCTTCTTTTAGACCTTTGACATAAACAATAGATCAATTCAATTGATCTCTATGAAAGTGGGTAGACGGGTTCTCCCGCCTTCCAAAAAACTTTTCTCATCTTACTGTACACTAGAATCTCCATTTCTAACTTCTTCCTTAACTTCTGTTTCTCCATCCTCTTTCTCATCAGTACCATTACTTGATTTTCCATTGGTTTCGTTAGTGTCGTCAAGGGCAGATGTGTTCAATGGTTCAGTACCTTGTTTCTCCTTTTCGATTCTAATCTCGTGAATGAAATCTTTCCATGTAAGAAGTAAATCTGATGAAACTTCATGGAATTTGAGTCCCTTTGGATTTTTCAAATTTTCAACTTTCAAAATGGCTCTTAAAACTTTATGTAACCTAGAAACTTTTAACAAATCTAATGTGATGTACTTGTTGAAATCTTTCAACTCCTCCAAAGTTTCAAAGCAACTAGTCAATTCAGCAGGGCTTGGTTGATCTTCTCTTTGTAGTAAACCTCTCTGTAGTTTGAGACGGAATGAATAAACTTTTCTAATCTTTTCATCTTCTGTAAGTTCTGCTACCTTACCTTTCCGTTGCTTCTTTGCAGGTAGTTTTTGGTCGACTTCAGCTTCTTCTTCTTCTTCCTGCTCTTCTACTTCTTTTATTTTCTTCTTTGCACGACCTTTAACAACTTTTGCTTTACCCTTTGTTGGAACTGGATCTAAATTTTCAGAAAGGAACGGGCTTCCCAAATTTTCCAAATCCACATCATCTGTTATCTTTCGTTGAAGCTTGAGAATTGTCAAGAGTTCGATTTTAGCCTCATCACCACCTTCGATTATTTCAAGTATATTTTTGAAAGCATTTTCTCCTTCTTCAGAGTATTTAACATTCGCTTTTTTCTTCTTCACGGTTCCAATAAATTGCAGATCCTCATCAAAATAATCTTTCAAAAGTATGGCTTTCGTCAATGGTTTACATCTGGCAGGCGTAATCCAAGCATAGTTAGTCTCATCAGGAAAATAAACCACAAAATCTTTAGATTTGCTGTTTTTAGGTTTCTCTTTACGAACAGAGTAAGGAATCCAATCATATGGCACTACAATAGCAGGCCATGGGTCATAACGTGCCAGAGCAGCAGTGACATAGTCACCAGATTTCACACTTTCAGCATCCATTATGTCAGGTCTTTTGTTTGTATCTTATGGTCCTTCCACGATCTAGACCTCAAAAGTATGATTATTCTTAGAATAACAATTCTGTCTTTGGGCGCAGTGATTTCTCCAAGGTTCCAAAGATGTGAGATGAATCCACTCAACGATGTACTCGTATGCAAAGATTTGAGTTTTGTTTATCTTAATAAAGTGGGTTGCAATGTGTCAGAAACTAAACCAGCTCAAAAGGGGATTCTAACGGGCAGCGACTGTGGTTCAGAAGGGGTGCAGGCAGAACAATTGGATCAATACCAGTGAATGTGTGCTAACAAGAGTTCCGATTCGGATATCCCAAGATCAATGAGCTTTCTCAGTTGTTTGTTATGGTCATGGGAATAAATTTGCCCACTTTCATTTTTAAAAAACAACATTGGTGGGTATGTACCGCGAAAATTACCATTTCCGGATGCTCTGTTTACAAAAACTTTAGAGAATCTATCGAAGTTTCCAATTAAAGCTTATCAAAAGAGCAAATTCCTGGACTTGTATCGTTATTATAATGTCCAAAAGAGTACAAACGGATGAGAATGGCACAGGAAAGAAGCATAAGTCGAATGGACTTCAGTCATCGGACAATCAGTTGGAAAACGTCTATCTTTCAACAATAGATCGTAAAAGACTTGATTTTGATTTTGAAAAAGTATGCAGTGTTACTTTAAGTGATGTTAACATTTATGCTTGTTTGATATGTGGGAAATATTTCCAAGGAAGAGGGAAATCATCTCCTGCTTTTCTTCATTCCATTGACGAAGATCATCATGTTTTTCTTAACTTTGAAACGCTGAAAGCTTATATTTTACCAGATAATTCATTGCTTGAGTCCAAAGCTCTAGACGATATAAGGTACGCAGTGTCGCCATCATATACCAAGGCAGATATAAATGGTCTTGGGACTGCTGAATCAGTGGACTTGAATGGTAACTCATATAAACCAGGATATATTGGATTAAACAACATTAAAGCAAATGATTACATGAATGTCATACTTCAAGCTGTTTCACACACAAGGATAATACGGGAGAAATTATTACTGGCAAATGATGATAATGACAAGGATGAAATATATTTTGGGAATGAACTCAATAAAAGATTCACCATATTTAATAAGAAATTATGGTCACCAAAACTTTTCAAAAATCATATTTCTTCACATGAACTTCTTCAACATATTGGTGTGATATCAAATAAACAATTCACTTGGAATGAGAAGAAAAATCCTAAAGATTTCTTACTATGGCTCTTGAACAACTTGCACCGCTCAACGATAACTGATAAGTCAAAGTCTATCGTAAGCAATTCTTTCCAAGGAAAGTTGAAAATTACTTCACAGAAAATATTGTTACAAGAATCAAGTGATCAAAAGGTACAATTCACATCAACTGATACGGTAAAGGAAACAATTACTAAATTTTGGATTCTCAGCTTTGATTTACCATCATCATCGTTCATACAAGATGGAAACGTTGATAAAATTCCACAGATTCATGTCACTAAATTATTAGAAAAATATACCACTGATAAAGAACACGTTTTACCAAATGAGATCAGGAGATATTCCATTGAAAAGTTCCCACCATACTTAATTTTTCATTTCAATCGTTTCAAAGATTCAAAATTAGACATCGATTTAAATAATAGAGAAAGAAACCAAACGATTATTGAATTTCCTCAAGAAATAGGATTCAAAAATGATACCATAAGGTACAAGTTGGTATCTAACGTTGTACATCAATGCATTCAGAACTCAACAAATTTGAAAGATGATTATGATAGTCAATGGGCTATTCAATTAAGAAGAAACAATGAGTGGTATGAAATACAAAACTTAGAAGTCAAGTTAAAAGAGAAAGAGTTGTTATTTTTAAGTGAAAGTTATATCCAAGTATGGGAAAGGATCAAATAGAATACATACAATTTTCAAGAAAGAAAAAGCGTTTCATGTGTAATCATGACTAGTAGACAAAAACAACATTGACTTGAGTCATTAGTACTATACAATAATTCTAAAATCAGGAATTTTATTCATCTGATAGCAATAGAGTCAACAGAGCCAGTAAGAACACTGACGACGTTATCCTCTATTAATTTTTCAGTGGTATCTAGTAGATGTTTCTTTGGATCTTGTCTACCAACATATCTTGTCTTTAACTGATCTTCAGTCAATTCTTTTTCTTCTTCAATTCTCTTTACGTACTGTCCAGCAATTTTTAGCATTTTGCTTGTACCTTCTGAATTAGAATGTTCTTTATGTTCATAGTTATTCAATGCTAATCCAGATTGCCATTCCTTCTTGTGTAAGTTCAACAACATGTTTGTTTCTAGTTCTGTTTTCTTATAATCGATGTTCAAAGAGTAGTAATGACGATTCAAACCATGAATCAATGCTTGAATTGAAGGTTTGTTCAAATGACCAACATTAGAAGTAGTTAGTCTAGGTTCAGTTCCGTACATTAAAGTGGTTGAATCGATCAGTCTAAATGCATCAATAACAACTTTACCCTTAACGGATTGTATAGGATCCACAACAACGGCAACCGCTCTTGGGTTTAACTGTTCGAATGATTGTTGGGTATTTATATCAACACTGGACAACCAACAACCAAAACCAGGATGTGAATGATACCATCCAACAACCATCTGATCTCTTCCTGTTTGTCTCAACATATCCATCATTTTTGTTTGGAAAACATCATCAACAGCCTCAACAGAAACACCGGTACCGGACTGTGGCATGGCAAATACATCAATCACATGCACTGTGTACTCATCCACAAACTCACCCAACATTAAACCCATGACTTCCATTGGAACACCGGCCCTACCATGTTTTAACATCTTTAGTAGTGCTAATGAGGAAATGTAAACTGTTTCTTTGTTATCTATAGAGTTACCATCTGTGGTTGGAGCTGCACCTCCAATTGAGCCTCCCTGACCCATAAGTCTCTGTATTCTCTGCATTGTGGTTTGGATCTATTTGTTCTAAGGGACTGATGATATAATGAATATATGGAACCAGTTAATAGATCTTAAGTGGCAACTTTCTCGAAGTTTCATCAAAACACCAAAAATCAAAAATCCCAGTGCCTCATAACGCGATCAGCAAGAGAGTGTTACCCGGACTGTTTCGCGTATCATTTTTAGACCAAAATCATTTTGAAGTTGAATAGATGAAGTTATGTCTTCCAATTGATCCGTCAACTACGAAGGTTTGAAGATCATGTACCAAACAGTACCATGAATGATGATTCATAGATGTGCCTCGCCGCCTGACCCGAGTCTCCAATGCCGAAGGTATGATAATCTTTTGAAATTGTTATCGATCGTAGTACTTAGGTCTATCATCAATTGATAGGACTAAAATTTACTTTTCCAGATCGGTAGCGAAGGAATTGATTATCCAGCGTCAGTTTAAACCTTATTCTATGTAATTCCTATAGTTCCCCAAATTCCAGGAAACAGGGTCCAGACCCTATAGGATCTAAAGGATAAAATTTAAAAATAAAAAAGACCCTCAAATGTTTTAGGTTCTTCTTTATGCATATATCCTTTCATTATTGTTGGGTCCGGAGAAATTGGATTACAAGTTATATGGTACTAGTATATATCGTTGTAGCAAATATAGTAGTTAAAGAACTCGCCCTGGGATCCTTTTGTGAGTAGGTATCAGTCAATTGCTGGGTATGGTGATCTAGTCCCAAGTTACATCTCAATTTTCAGAACAACTTTCAAGTTTCTTGAATCGTTTGGCGGAAATACATGTTTTTCAAAAGCGGATCGAAACCGGACCGTTGAGAAAATCATGTTTTAACTTTTTACTCTCGAGCTGTCTCCAGATCAAGGTTAAAATTTTACGAAACATGGATTCCAAGAATAACATAAACCTGGGCAGAATTTCATTCGATATCCGATAGATCATAGTCTTTAATGTGTTGTGCGTAAATATATCAATTATTCAAACTTAGAACCTCAAAAAAGATGGTCTGAGTTTTTTTTCCGATGAATCAAGACGAATTCAACAAATTATCTGCCATAGAGGTACCTTCCTATGCAACCAGTGAGTTAAGGCCGTACATTAGATTGAAGATGACGTCATACAACTCAAAGGAACTTCAAATTTTTGATATAGCCAAGTCATCGAAGAGATAATCTATGTGACAGAAACTAAATGGATCCTGGAAACCGAGCGATATTATAATGCACTCGACTGAGTTGTTTACTTGATTGAACTCCAACCACTGATACATAATATGATTCAGCTACTATGCAATATCAGATTACTGATTAGTGTCAAATATTTTCATGAAGGACGGCGCTATAGCTGTACTGAATTACATGAACTGATCAAATTTAATTATACACTTTTCGTTGATCTCTAATTTCCGCAAAACAATAGCTGTAGTAATTGAGATATAATTTTTGATTGAAAGATTGGTTGCCTGATCAATAATCCCGCTTTTCCACAGTTGATTTTCTTTTTTTAGTGACATTATTTTGTAGTCCCTTGAATTATGCGTTCATTCATTAAACATAGCTTTTATGATAAAAGAATGAAGAAACATTAATGAAGATAGATCAATTGCTAGCACTCAGTTAAATTGCTTATCACTAGACGATTAAGTCTTATGTCTATGGATTCGCCAAAGGTGAAAAACTAGTTTTTTTTGACAAGACATTCTCCATACATTTTTTTGCATTATGAGATTTGGTGTCAAAAGTTATTGAAGGAAAATCGAAGTCCGACCCTATTAAACTAATCTGTTAAATCAAATTTAAATGCAGAGTATCGAAATATTGGATGTAGGAATAGGACAATCTACGATCCCAAAAGAAGATCAAGAGGTCGTGCCTGGTATATCTCCTTCATTCAATGTTTAGATAGTCAATGAACGTATTTTGAGTGAAGTGCTCTATATTACTGCAACATTACTTTAGAGCCATTTGTTATTTATTTACTGCCAGTGAACTCATTGAACTGTACTATAGAGCGCAATGCAGCAAAGCAATATTGTATATACTATATACATTATACATAGCTTTATATAGATCGTTAAACGTTTAATGCCTTGCCATATACGTTCAAAGTTGAAACTTACACAACAGATCTCCAGATAATTAGAGAAGTTGTAAATATGTAATTTCTTCTATATCTTAGCAACTGTTTACCTTCATAAACGCTGGTAAAAGCCCAGTTCCTTAATAGTATTACCATTTGGAAGTACAATTAGTAAACATGATCTATTTAATCAGCATAGATTAGTTTGTAATACTACATGAGTCCATTATGATATTAATTATCAGCGATTCTTATAGCTTTTTTTGAGCAAATAGTCGTTTGCAGAACACAATTTTTTTTGAAATCAATATGAGACTAGGATTACAATGAATCAATGACCATTGGCTTGTGACTTCCTCAGGGAAACGGTAATTGAAAGTTGTAGATCACGATCGAGGATTAAAACTAACTGTGGTTATCATCACTTTAGCATCGAAACAGTAGCCATCAATCTGTATCATTGATTAAGTGGAAATAAATCAGCATATTAGACGAACAAATTAAGTACATTGTCTAAAGTTGAGATCCGACAGCCGTGGGTGGTGACTCGCTGTGAGTGATCATTGGCCTCGATGGTGACAGCTGAATTGAGACGTTTTTCAACGGTTTTATCAAACTCGGTGCGAAGCGCCCGTGGCACGGCCGGCCCGGTCTGCTCGAGGTAGTGAAATCCGAGTCCTGAGAAACGGCCCGCGGGTGCAAAACGCAGTGGAAGTATCAGCAGGGGGCAGCCCACCACTCATCAACACTTCCCACGAAGCAGATTCATACACACTCTGCCAAAGCTACTAGCAATCAAATATCAAAATATGCCATCGCACGGAAGCTGAATCGGTGGTTCCACATGGAACTTTGCTCGAATTATTCCTCAAGAGGCCAAAATTGAATTTAAAAAAAGCCAAGACCGGACCCGCATAATACGAGAAGAGACCTGCATGATTGTACAGATTTGGTCTGAATTGTTGTAAATTAGTTATATCACTCAATCTCGCCCGTTGATATATAAAAACCAATAAAATTTCCTAAGTTTGACTCTTTGGGAATTGAAGTTCAAAGTTAAATATGCCAGACTCGAAACTAAGTAAGAAAAGAGTTAGCAAAGCATGCGACTGCTGCAGAAAGAGCAAGACCAAGTGTGATGGTATGAGACCTTGCAAGAGATGTCTCGAAGACGGGAAAATTTGTACCTACATGACGAAGAAGAAAGAAGATAAAATGTATCCTGCTTCTTACGTGGATTTATTAGAAACAAGAGTCTCTGTGCTGGTTCAATCTTTGACTTTGTTGTTGGACAAGTCCCAAGTGGATGAAGATTGTCAAGAACTTATCCAATTTTGTCAGGATCCAAAACTTTTAAACAATGAAGGTAATTTTGACTTGAATAAAGTCATTTGTAATCTACTGAGTTCTGAAAAGCTTGATAATTTAGCTGAGTCTAATAATGATTATTCTATTGATGAGATTACAAACGTCACTGACTCAATCAATTCTCCACAGCCATCCATTACATCAAGCAGTACGAGTCAAAATACTACTTCCGTCAACCGTTCAAGATCACAAACAACTTTAAATTCAATGAATCACTCTCCTTCACCAACTTCTTCTCAACATCATCACTATCCTTTATCCAAGGCCAAGCAAAATGCTCATGATCACGTTCATAAATGCACTTCAAGAAAGTCTTCACACCATCATCATAATAACGTTTCTTCCTTGTCAACATCTTTTCAAAACAAATTCACTTTAGACTCCCCAACTTTCTCCCCAACTACTTCAAGTATTGATCTTCGAAATGGATCTTTAGATATCACCAACAATTCAATACCCATCAAGAAAGAACCACTTGACCTTAACTCCATTGAGTCATTCAAACATTCAACTTCGTCATCAACATTAAGAACCTCATCTGATTCAACTGCTTCATCTACTCTATCTCCAATAGAAAACAGTGATAGTGACATTTTTTCAGTTGACACACTTCAAATATTCGATAATGATATTGATGGGTGGGGGTCTCTAACTGCCAATGAAGATAACATGTTCAAATTGAGAGAGGCTGCAGATTCTAGAATGTACAATGTTGATGGATTGAGCAACCAATATAATGTTGGAGGATTGCCGCTAATGAATTCAAACGGGATTAAGATCGAACCGGATTTAGATTCATTTGGAACTGCGTTGAATATGGGTAGGTTTGATAAGATTTTTGAATGAGTTTTTTATTTATTTTAATGATGTGTTGTTTTCTTTCTTTGCCGATCTTGACCGAGTTTCACCTGTCTAATGGTGGGTGGCATATTTTAATGTGTTGTTGCAATTATTGCTAATATACTGTTACTTTTCTTTTTTTTTGTTCACCTTTGGTTTGATTGTTTTGTGTCTTATCAATTCTAACGACGTCCCAAAACGTTTCAACCGTTCGATTATTATTATTCAATATTCTTTTTAGTTTCACTAATTAATGTTCTAGTGTTTTGTTGTGTTTTCAAAAATTGTAGAATCTTGATTGTACGGCTAGCTATATTTTGTGGTGGGTGTATCCTCATAAAGGTGTTGAGCCATTATATTTCTCAATGTTGGACTTATGCGGCAAAAATGTCAACACTCATGAGCCCATAACAATGGCAGTTCACCTGCCGATGCGCTATATTCAATTCTGATTCTTGTATATGATTAATAAATTGACAGTTCTGACTCCTGCCCAGTACTCGGTACTTGCATAGCCAATCACCATTCTTATCGAACCATCAATCAATAGCAACTTCAATTGACCAATTCTCTGGTTACATTTACAAATTACATTTTAATTAACCAACTACTATCAAATTTCCTCAACATTTGCTTAATTGTACAATAAAGTTAAGAATTCCCCCATTTTTTTGAGATACAATTTCTGAATTCAAAATTATCAATATATTGCAAGACACATGTGACATTGCACCATGGACAGCTAAGAGCAATTACTACAGTACACCTTTCTTTGAATCGAGTTAATGATTGATGTGATGTTTGAGACTTGCATGGTATATTCAAAAGTGAGGTACTTTTTTGTGACTAAGATCAAGGCTGTTAATAACCGATCTTGAGCCAATTTACAACAAATATCGGTTCATACTAACGATTGAAGAATCTCGCTAGTCATTAACTCATTGGATTCCTAAACTCTACTGGGCCAACAAGATCTCATCTTGTCTCAATTTTATACAGTTATTTCCTTCTTTCCTTAATATCTTGGTCTTGGAATAGTTAGAACTTAGACATATATCTAAACTTTAAATTAGTCGATCACGGGACTAACAGTTACGCCGATTTTAGAAAATGCGATAAGCCAGCCTTCTGTTTGTACAATGTAGCTGGATATAAGAATTAAGTAATAAATGTACCACATAACACAGGACTCATTATTTTGTTGGATTTGTTTTTACAGATAAAGGGTCCTTGTGTGATTACTATTGTTGAATATGTCAACTGCAGTTTGAATCAGTTACTTAAATGTAAAATTCATGAAATATCGCAAGACTAAAGTATGAACTCATGGATGATGGGTCTAATACCTGTTGAAGATATTTGGCTCTTTCCATAGTCTCAATTGCTTGTTATTTCTTGAGTTATGCTAGGTAAATTTTACACACTATCTCGAATAATTGTGCTAAGTATTTGAATTAAAATCATTACACTTAATATTTATTCAAGCATGCAATTACTTTCACAGATTAATCATTTAAAGTCCAATTTATTAGCCTTCCGTACTCACATGTTAAATCTAAGGAAATTTACCCAATTTGTTTAAATGCCATTCGAATTCTGATATTGCACGGGCTTTTTTGTTTTCGCAACTATATATTACCAGATCATCTCTACTGCATGCCTTATGAATCAGGTTCAATCCATTACACATTATAATGCACCCTTAAAATATACAATTAGTTGATATACAGGTTTTAATCTGAGCGGCACGATATCATGAATCTGGTTTTGGATACGTTGTAGATATGTTCACGGGAATATACTCTCTTTGTCTTCTACCTATCCTTCTAGTTGGATTATTGGATCTGGCTTTAACAACTGGATCTTGATCAATTGTTTGTTCAATAGGTTTTGTATTCTCTGATTGAATGATAGATTTAGCATCACCTTTGGATTTTTTTGATGTCTTGACATTTGAGATTTTCATGATATTTGGATCTGACTCTGTTAAAACACGCTTCTTGCTGGGCTTGGACCCTGTTTTGCTTGGTTCTTGTATCTCATTTCTCGTTGATCGGTCCTTTGGTTTTCTGCCCACTTTCTTACCTGTATTGGGGTTTTTATTGTTTTTTTCCCTGATAGGAGATGCGATAATATTTGTTGTAAGAGTTTCACTAACTGAGTCAGAGACACTGTTCAATTTATCATTCCAAAACACACGTTGTTCCTTTTGTGAGTTCAATTGTGCTAATTCTTCTTCTTTTTCCAACTCAATTTGAAAATCCGATTTATTTGATTCTCGTTTGATCACGATGGGTATATAATCATTCACAGAGAGATCATCAACTTGGTCAGTATTATCAGTTGGGAATGTAATAGAGGTAGTATCAGTTGCTTCATTTTTGGATCCAGTGGAAACAGAACTAGCAGCATGTCTCTCATTGCGTCCACTAGACGATCTTTTTTCTTTTGGGATGCTGTCCATGGAATTAGTCTCATTGTGGTTGCTATTATTGATAGAACTGTTGTGTGATGCCATTTCAAAAGGCAAATTATGGCCAGATATCAGAGTATTTATAGCAGAAGTTGCTGTAATGACTGCATTATGATGTTCTTTGTTCAGATTCCCAGTTTGCGTGTGTAGATTTGTTGGATTAGTGACATCAGTATTATTATTTGTGATGTTAGTCTCTGTTATTAGAGGTTTTGATACAGGTAGAGGAGCAGATATTATTTCAGGTTCTGGGATGGTGGTACCATGAGATGTCTCTGTGATGATTTGAGGTTTGGTCTGAGCATGATGCAACTCTGAAACACTTTGCCGACTTGCTGGTTTAGGAAGTACCCTTGTTGGTGTGTTACTAACAGGTAAATTTGAGGAAGTTTCCGGTGCTTTGATTTCTGGTTTTGATAAGGTAGTTGATGTGTTAATGGATGGGGAAGGTAGTGATGAGTTAGGAGATTTGGGCTTTGTTGTCATTCTTCTGCTCAAACCAACTCTTCTTCTTGCCATTGGCTGAACATTGATAGGGGATTGTTTCCTCACTATGGAATTATTTTGTGATATGGTCCTTACTGTAGCAGATCTCGTTTTATTCTCATTATTATTGTTCGTGTTGGGTTTCTTGAAAACGTTTGAAATGTCTCTGGTTTCCTGTGATATAAGACAGTCGATATTCACCAGCAATCCACCAGCTTTAAACTCCTGTCCCCAGTTATCTTGGTCTAGGACTTTATCGTTCTTGAGAAATCCTGATCCCACGACAATTCCTGATTCATTCGTTATTGATATCTTATTGTTGAATTTGAAATATTTGAGTTTCCCATCATGCCATTTTTTGATCTTTTGAGAGATCTGAGATGTATAGAGTATCTGGAACTCAGATATATGCGATATGATCTCTTGAGACATGGTTCATCTAGTTGGTAATTTGAGCTTTGATGTCTTTTCAAAAAATTATTTGTGGTTTGTTTTTGTTTTGGTGAAAGCATCCCAAAAAATAATTCATTACGCGAAGAAAGTTGGTTGATCTACTAGTTTACAAGCTAAATCCCGTATAAATGTATAAATTCAGAGCACGTTAAACAAATTAAGCTTGAACCTTAGCTTTCAAAACTTCAGATAAAGTGACAGCATCTTCAGCGAATTTTCTGATACCTTCAGATAATTTTTCAGTAGCCATGGCATCTTCGTTTAATAAGAATCTGAATTTAGCTTCATCATCAACATAAGAGACTTTTTCAAAGTCAGCAGAAGCAGCAGCGGCAGCGTCCAAGACCTTTGGAACTGGAGCATCAGAAGTGATCAATTCTTCCAAAAGTTTTGGAGCAATTGTTAAGAAATCAACACCGGCTAAAGCTTTAATTTCACCAATGTTTCTGAAAGAAGCACCCATGACAATGGTTTTGTAACCGAATTTCTTGTAGTATTGGAAGATTTGTTTAACAGAGATAACACCTGGGTCAGCTTCAGCAGTGTAAGTTTCACCAGTTTTAGCCTTGTACCAATCCAAGATTCTACCAACGAATGGGGAGATCAAAGTGATGTTGGCTTCAGCACAAGCAACGGCTTGGACAAAAGAGAACAATAAGGTCAAGTTAGTGTGGATTTGGTATTTTGATTCCAATTCTCTGGAAGCTTGGATACCTTCCCAAGTTGAAGCAATTTTAATTAAAATTCTGTCTTTGTCAACACCAACAGATTTGTATAATTCAATGATTTCCAAAGCTTTCTTGATGGTGGCTTCTTTGTCGAAAGATAATCTGGCATCGACTTCAGTAGAGACTCTACCTGGGACAATTTTCAAGATTTCTTTACCGAATTCAACCAACAATCTGTCTAAAGCCAAGTTAGTTTGAGCTTCAACACCAGTGGCATTTTCTTTACCGTAAGCGACAGCATTGTCAATCAAAGCAGCATATTCTGGTTTCTTAGCAGCAGCCAAGATCAAAGATGGGTTGGTAGTAGCATCTTGTGGAGTGTATTTGGCAATTGCTATAATGAACTTGTTAGTATCAGGAAATTAGGCTATCGAGGGCACCCTCATGATCGGCTTTAGGTGTATGTGTACCAGGCCAATTGAGGAGTTGTTGATGAGTACATACATTCGAATTCACCAGTGTCGGTAACGACAACGGTTCCGGTGGCTTTAAGTTGTTCTAATGAGTTTGAAGACATTGTTTATGGTTTTGACACTATGGAAGAGTTTTGATGGAGAGTCGGTTTGCTATTTATAAGAGTTTTTTTTTTCCTCCTTCATTCGCGATTCTGGTCGACTGTACTCCGCGTCCAGCACGCTAGGCGGAGAGCTAGGCGGAGCGCACGGGGGACGGGCGTCCTGGTGAATAGGCTAAAAGGGCACCACGAGATGAGTTTGGAGTGGGAAGTTGAGACCCTGCGTAGTTCGGTCGTTGTTGATGCGAGGGAGTTAAGGGAATGAGATCACAATGCAACGTCAGCTAGTTGGAGCTAGCTGGCTCTGTCTCCAGACAGTGAAGTTGGATTATAGATCGTGTGATTAGCACCATGTCACTGGTAGACATAGCTGACAATGGCAGTGGCAATATCAACTAGCTACTAGCAATAGCAACTGACAGCTGGCAAGTACTTGTAACTTGACGACTACCAACTAGCAAGTCCATGTCTATTCTTCTGTTTTCAATTCTATCTTCCTCTAAGGCATCTCCACCGGCCTTCTGTTCACCACAGCAAGCAACGGATGGGTCCCTTGCGATGGAATTCCATACAATGGCAAGTGACTCACCCACTGGCCCACTCACTCCCATATCACCTCTCCAATTCACATATCACCAATTCACAAACCCAACATCAAGTCTCTTTAACTGGACTCTTCAATGTTTTTATACCTCGAAACTCCTCGTTCCGAGCCTTCGCCCGCGATTCCCATTGGCTAGACATCACTTTGACACATAAAGGCGTTTAGAAGGTATTAGCACACCACACAGCGGCCGTAACGCCGTGGAAGCTGTACTATATTAATCCTGGGACTTGTGCGAGTACAGCAGTATGACTCTTCCACTGAAAAGTTCACTATCTCCCTACAAAAATTCACTATAAAGTCCATCCGCGTGGTATTGATGTTTTTTTTTGCCTAAAGAGGCACGACAGTGCGAGCAGCGAGACATATATCACTTGTAAAACCATCAAACACCAGACTTTTCTTCCATTTTCTCTCCCTTTCCCTTAACAAACTGCTGCTAAAACAGGCCCATGGTGGACGAAAGCCTCTACATCACCTCCCACGAGGCCGCACTCGCCGTCGTTGCTACTGCTATGAAGAAAGCCAGACTGAAGTGGGACATCCTCATCATCAACTCGATCGTTGGTGGTGTTCTCTTCTCAGCCGGTGGGATGCTCGCCATGACAGTGGAGGCAGAAAACCCTTCGTTGATGGCATCCAATCCGGGACTAGTGCATATTCTTCAAGGGATTGTCTTCCCAATCGGTCTTTTCTACGTCGTTGTTATGGGTGCAGAATTATACAACTCGAATATTTTATACTTCACAGTGGGAGTTTGTCGAGGTGCAGTCAGCATATTTGATCTACTCATTAGTTGGTTCTTCAGTTGGCTTTTCAACTTGGGTGGGAACCTCTTTGTCTGTTATGTGATTTGCCATTTATCTGGTGTGTTCCATAAAGAAGCCAGTAGACAAGGTATTATTGATCTTGCAGTGGATAAATTCAAACCTACATTCATACAAACATTTCTTAAAGGTGTTGCTGGTAATTTCTGTGTCTGCTTGGCTATTTATTTACAACTACTTGCCAAACCATACCACGTCAAGCTCTTGCTCATGGGTCTTCCAATTTTCACTTTTGTTTCTGTTGGTTTCACACATGTTGTCGCTGATATGTTTCTAGTTCCTATGGGAATGATTGAAGGAGCTCCTATTCCAGTGGGTAAATACATTTGGAAGACATTGATCTCTGCCACTTTGGGTAATGCTCTTGGTGGTGCTATATTTGGTATTGTGATTCCATATTACATGCATTTGGTCGTTGTTGAAAGAGATCGTAAATTGTTGAAATTACCAGAATATGAAGCTAGAGATGAACAGCCTGAACTAGAAATGGATTCAAGAGTCGTTAGAGTTCCAACAGTGGCACAAGATACTTTAAGATCATCATACTCTTCATCTTCATCTTCTACGAATGAGAAAATATCTCCTCAACCAGAACCAGTTAGTTACAACCCACAAGTTGCAGATTCAAGCAATATCAATTTACATCGAACCATGTCTTCAGTTTCAAGAAGATCAAGAAATATAGATCCCCTAAGATCACCTCCTGGTGTCTTCCCGGTAATGGGTATGGGTGAACCATTAACTAGAGAAAAAACCATAGCTGGACAAACTTCCTTTGATGATGATGACAACGACACTAATGACAACGAAGACAATGTTGATAATTTATCCATGCAATCAAAAGATGGAATGTCATTCATATCAAGATCACGTTCTATTGCATCCAGCAGAAGACGTATGAGCTCGTCCAAGAAATCACAACGTGAGGAAGAAGAACAATACGATGGTTATAATGCCAGAGAGAACGGAATAGGTGAAGCCTTGAGAAGAGTTGTCACACGGGCAAAGAAAGTACAACAGAAACAGCAACAAGATCCAGAATTGGGACTAAGGAAGTCATCAATTAGCTCAACTGCTTCAGGATTATTCAGATCCATTTCCAATAATCTTTCAGTCAAATCACCAGAGACGCTTGATGAGATAAACGACAGATTACAAAAGCATAACATCACCCGATCAGCAGTGCAGGCATCAGATGACATTGCAGGAATGTATAACTACGATTTCCGTGATGCATTACAAAGACCTCCATTGGCACAACAGAGATCAAGATCAAACTACGTCTCTAAGAAACTGACAAATCAGAACCCGCTTTCGCCAATCCACAGTGATGGTGACGATGTCTCAACTTCAAGCAGCTTGAGCAAGGCCAATAATAACAAGGCCACTAATAAACAGAGACCTGATTCTAACGATGGTGACGACCAAAGAAGTAATAGTGGAGATCCAGACGAGGACTTGGTTTCCAGTCTTTCGGAGTTGTGAATACACTCCAACATAATAATATATTCAACACACAACGTTCTTCAAGGACATTACATTTACATAGAATATAAAACTGCATATAGATTTGTTTGTAGTTTCCAATTTTTCATAAACACGACAAAACGCGAAAATAAATGCGAAAACACGAAAACAATAAAGTGAGTTTTGTTAAATATATCAGAGAAGCTAGAAGGGCGAAAGTATGACGCAAAGCACTAGCAAACTCGTGTTCAAGAAGAACATCATCAGCTCGCCCAAGGAGAGCATATCTCTGAAAGAGCTTTTCAGTCGTCTGGACGTATGTATAAGAATGTTTTTCCCCCAGTGATATATAATCACCAAGTGTATTGATACTAATCTTGTGTCAATAGGTGCTTGCCACTGAACTTTCCAAAGTCGATGCTGAGAACTTCCAAAGCAAATCATTGAACAAGTATAAAGAAGATTTGGTCAACAAGAAACTTTTACATCATAAAGATCAAGGAGTTCAAGCATTAGTTGCATGTTGTATTTCTGATATATTGAGAATATATGCCCCTGATGCTCCATACACTGATTCTCAACTTTCTGATATCTTCAAACTATTCTTGAAACAGTTCCAAAAGTTGGCAGACATTGAAAACCCATACTACACCCAACAAGTATATTTGCTTACTAGATCAGCTGAAGTTAGAAGTATCATCTTAGTTACTGATATTTCAAACAGTTCTCAACTAATCGAAGACATTTTTGAATTATTCTATGACACTTCGAATGTTTTCCATAAGAAGTTAGAGCCAATAATCTCTGATATTTTAATAGAAATCATCTCTGAATGGGATCACATCACCAACAAAGTTCTCAAATTAATTTTGAATAAATTTTTAACAACTTCATCAATCAACAAAAAAAACTCAGTCTCATCCGCACTTTCCACATCTAATGCATCTCCTTTCAACTTCTCGTTGAATATATGTAATGCAAACCCAGATAGATTGGCAAGATACCTTACAAAATATTTTTCAGAAGTTTTATTTGATAACAATGGCGGAGAAGGTGAAGAATCTGAAGTTTCAATCAAAAGTCTTACAAAGATTCATAAGTTATCAGTACAAATCTGGGAAAATGTTCCTGAAATTCTTGGCTCTGTCATGGGATTAATCGATAATGAACTCAATGCGGATGATTATAAGATTCGTATAATTGCAACTGAAACAGTTGGGAAAATTCTTGCAATTAATAACTCAAGAATAAATTTCATTCAAGTTCATAAACAAACTTGGATCAATTGGATGAAGAAAACTTTGGATATTTCACCACTGGTTCGTTCTAAATGGGTTGAACAATCTTCTGATATTCTATTGAACAGAAACGATATCAATCAAGAAATTGCAAATGGATTATCTAAATCGTTATTAGATACTGATGAAAGAGTTAGATTAACTACAATCAAAACTATTTTGAACCTTCCTTCAGAGACATTGTTGGAAAAATTGACAGTTGATGGTGGTGTTGGTATTTTGAATTCTATCGTGAAGTTGACAAGGGAAAAACATGTTGAGATCCGTGAAGAAGCAATCAAGATCTTGGGTGAATTGTACAATGCTTCATATTCAACTTTGATATCCACTGATCCATCAGATTATGATCCATCATTGAAAGCAACTTGTGAGATCCCAAATAATATCTTGAACTTATATTATATTAACGATAAGAACATTAACTATTTAGTGGATGTTACATTATTGGAGAATATTTTACCTGCTGATGAAAATGAGATTGACAGAGTTGAAAGATTGATTTTCGTTTTTGGAAACTTGGATTCAAAGGCAAAAGCTTCATTCATTGCATTCAACAAGAGACAACAACAATTATCTAATGCTTTACAGAAGCTAATTGAATTCTCAGAAAGTTATAACGGTGGTAATTCTAAAACTGATGAATTAGAACAGAAAATCAACAAGACGATTAGTTGGTTGGCCGTTACCATTCCAGATCAATACACTCCAGTTGATGCTTTAAAGAAATTTGTTGATGTCAATAATAGAAGATTATACTATTTGCTTAAAATCATAATTGCTGATGATTCAGATTATAAAAGTCTCAAGAATTCAACAAAGGAATTCCTAACTAGAATTCAAGATCCAAAAATCATTAGTGTTAATAATCAGAAGGAGAAATCAAACGTTCCAACCAAGAATTTACTCAAGACTTTCAAGATATTGATCTATAGATCAAGTCAAACGATTTTCAACAGATCCAATATTTCCGTGCTTTTGAAATTGAACCAATCCAGTGAGCCAACTAATGCCAAAGTTTCCCAAGAGTTGATTGATAACGTCTCTACCATCTCACCATCATCTTTCCAAAACCAAATCAAAGATCTGGTTAATATCATTAAAAGTTCCAAACCTGGCCTTGATTCAAAATCATATTCAAATACATTGAAGGCAATCTTCCATATTTTTAGAAAATTGAAGAACTTAGTTGATAACACAGAGAATGAGTTTTTTGAAAAATTGACAATCTTTGCAGTACATGGATTAGCATCAGAGGCAAGATATTCAATCAAGATTTTAGCACTTGCAGATAAGAGAGATCTTTTCTTCACCCGTATATTTGATGACATTTATCCATTGGATGAAAATAGCATAAATCTTTCATCTCATTTAGCTGTCATTTCACAATTGTTTCTGGTTGCTCCATATGTGGTTGATGAAAAAGTCAATGAATTAACCCCATTTTTAATCAAGAACGTTTTATTGACTAATGAAACTATTGGAACTAAAGAGGATCCATCATGGATTGATGATGAAGGTCTAGAAAACGAAGCTGGCTTGGTTTCCAAGATTTATGCAATTAAGATCTTTACGAATAGTTTAAGAGCATTGGCAGACTCCAATCATGACGATGATGATGATGATGATAATGAATCCACTAAACAAGTTGCTGAGAACATATTGAAATTATTGAGTTCGTTAATTGGTAATGGTGGTGAGATTGTTAGCTCAAAATCTGATAAGTATCCAACGCCAAATCATCATCAATCAAGACTGAGATTAGAAGCTGGTTTAAACATTTTAAAACTTTCAAAATTCCCAAGGTATAACAAAATGATAAAACCCTTGCTTTTAGAAAGATTGGTTCTATTGATTCAAGATGAAAATACTGAGGTTCGTTCAAAATTCATCAGTAAATTGACAACATACTTGAAAAATCAAGAAATTTCATTAAGATTTTTGCCATTAGTTTACACCATTGCATATGAACCAGATGAATCATTGAAGACAGATATCAAGACATGGATTAAATCATCTTTCAATAAATTGAAATCTGGTAAAAGAAATGGATCTAAACCAGATATTGTTTTTGAGAAAAGTTTAACTGGATTGATATATTTAATTGCCCATCATTCTGAATTTTTAGACTACATTTCCGCTGGTGAAGATGTTGAAGAAAATACTTTGAAAGCATACACTTTTTCAATGGAATACATCTCATTCTTCCTTGATTCTGTTGCTAATGAACAAAACATTTCACTGTTATACTATCTTGCCACAAGAGTGAAACAGTATCGTGATGCTTCATTTGATGATAAAGATTTCACTGATAAAGTGGATGCTGTTAATCATATATACAGAATCGCTGATCTTACTCAATTAGCTGTCAAAGAATTACAAGACACAAAAGGTTGGAACTTATCAACATATCCAGGTAAGATTGAACTATCATCAGATTTATTCAAATCAACCAAAAGTGTTCAAGAAACCCAATCTATCTTATCAAAAAGTTATGTGAATGATGAGATCTTGAAGAAACTACGTTTGATTATCAAGCAAAAGATAACATCCTTGACAGCTATAAAGAGAACCAGACAACATAACAATGAATCAGGTTCTGGAGCTCCGAAACCAAAAAGAGTCAAGACTGAAACCACAACTAAAGCAAAGAAACAATACAGAAGAAGAACTGCTGATGATGGTGATGATGAAGCCGATGAAAACTTCCAAGCTTCTAGAGTCAAAAAAAGTGATAATGAACCACTGAGAAAAAGTGGAAGATCTGCAAGAATCAGTTATAAACAAGATGATGATAATGCTGATAACAACGGTCAATCCAGTGAAGAAGAGGAAGAAAGTGACTAAAACTAATAAGGCTACATACTAAATTTACTATCTACTGGCTCATATAATCACATACCTATTCATAATTTTACTTTTGTATACTGTAGATGTTAAATTTCCCTCAAAAATTCTATAAACAAAACATTGTTTGATTAACATTGTTTGATTAGCTACTTAAAAACTTAAGCATTTCATCTCTTCCTTTCGAGATCATCAATTGTTTTATCCTTTTCAAGTCTTCAATCTCGTCAGCATCAATCATTTCTGTATCTTTGTCATTTGTCTTATTATGATCTGAAGTTTCAACCTCTTTATTAACAGCGTTAACCAATTCTTCAAAATTCAATCTATTCAATTCAAGTAATGATTTGACCGTTTTTTGTTCATTGGCATCATAATCATCACCAAGCTTTGAAAGTAATATGTTATTTTCTTGTGAAAGTCTGTAAATTTCATCAATTTTTCTCTGTTGAATCACCTTTGAATCAACGCATTTACCAATAAAATCCAAAACAATACCAGATGCAGGAATTCTTGGAATTGCAAATGTATCTGCCCATAGTCTTACTGTTTTTGCAGGAATCACAGCACTAACACCTTCATCTGAGTCAAAAGTTCTCAAATGTGGAGGAGTTGGAATTTCTTCAACTTCTGATTCTGATTCCTGATCCGATGGTTCTGATTCAGGATCTGATTTGATTTCAATGTTCCCATTGTTTTGATATCCTCTTGTCTTATCAACATCAAAAATGACTGGTTTCTTCAAACGTCTTTGTTTATCAACAATTAAATGATCAGCATGATTAGGACATTTCCATTTCGTTCCTAGAAGTTTGACAGTAGATAATGGAGGGTTCAAACAATCCAGATGCCATGCTGAAGGACAGTATTCACATTGAATTATAAGTTTGTTGGTTCCACCATTGGTCAAGTCTTGATTGACGCCACTTTCTCCACATTTCACACAGATTTTTAAATTTCCATCTTTATCCAAATTATGAGCAGGATCAAATTGATTGAAAGAATTTATCTGTGATGCATTGTATGGCTTATAGTCTGTATCTTCATATTCTCCATTTTTGGCAGTTATAACACCTTCAAATCTTTCTCTAATTCCCTTTGGTAATCTAAATTGGATTGGGTTTCTATATGGGATCTGGTTCAAAAGTTTGCCAAACATACCGGTATAAGTTGCCTTCGGTGGATTTCTTCTGGTTGAACATTCATTACAAAACCATTCTGTGTTTGGTAAGTCATCTTCAAAATATGGAGGATCACAACATGCAAAATGGAAAGATCTAGGACATGATTCACAACATAAGAAAATACCAGATTCACCACATGATGAACAAAAATCATCATTTTCATGAGCTGGATCTTCTGGTTCTGGAGAATTGGTACTTCTTTTCTTCAAAGGTTCAGGATCCATTGGTTTTGTATCAAATCCAAATGGGTTACGTCTTGCTTTGAATGGAGACGCGTTTTTGATTCTTCTCTTGTGTTCATCTTTATCATCATCCTGACTGTCGAGTTTACGCTTCTTTGGAGTCCCTGGTGAAATGTTCCCATTATCAGTTGGGGCGCCACTCTTAGGAACAGGATTTGGAGTAGACCTTATTGAGCTTGGTTTTTGTAGTTTTTCGCTAATTTGAGTTTTCAAACCGGCTTTATATTCCGGAGCAACAGCAGGTTCATCACCAACAATTGAAACTTCAGAACTTTTTTCAACAGGACGACCTCTTTTTCCCTTTTTTGGATTCCAAAGTCTTTCTTTTTGGATTTTATGGGAAGGGAAAGCACCTAATGGTAAACCAGTAACAGATGGAACAGGAGTAACAAGTGGAGGTTCTTCAAACGTTGTTGATGGTTTATTCACAGAAATAGTAAGTGGAGTAACTGATGAAGTTGGTGATTTTTTTCTTGTATTTCTCACAACAGTAGCAGGAGTTGGCTTTTTCGTGATTGGTTCTTCTTTTTTAGTATCAACTGCTGGTTGTTTCGGTTCCTGTTTTTTAATTTCTGGTTGTTTAACAACCTTTTTAGGTACTTCAACATCTTTTTTGACAGGCTTTGATTGATCAACGTTCTTTGTAGGTATCACTGAGGTTCCATTTACTTTTTTAATTTTTGTAGCATCAGAGCTAGAGCCTTGTGTAGGTTGGTTTATCTTTGTTCCCGTTTCGGCCTTAGAGGTGATTTTCGGCGTTTTGGAAGTACTCCTTACTTTATTAGGATTAGGGCCAAAATTTTTGAAAGTAATGTTATTCACTGATGGTTTGGCTGAGGTTCCATTTTGAGATTTTTGGGCTGTGTTTGTTCCTGGAAGTTTATCTGATTTTGAACTTCCATTCGATTCGTTTTTCAACGGAGCTTTAGTATCAGAATGGGGAGCTGCCTTCCATTTGAACTTCTCTATGTGAGGTTTGCCAGTCCCGGTCTTGCTCGTTGTATTTGGAGGAAATAGTTTCTTTGAAAGATCTATCAGTGGTGAGGAATTTTTTGCAGAGTCAGTTAGAGTTGATGCTTTCTTTAGTGGCGTAATACCGGCCGTAGTAACATCAGGATTCTTTTTCTTATTCTCGTCTTTCACACCAGCAACATTAACATTAACGTTTTCCTTTTTAGGTTTTTGAATCCTTTCAAACAGTTTAGATATTTTATCTGAATCATCATTAATTTTTTTGGGTTGGACATTATTCGGTTTGTCATTTATAACTGATGAAGGTGTAGTCTTGTTTGGGATCACCTTTTGACCATTTGAGGGACTGGGTTCAGAAGTGTCTTGTTTCTGTTTGAAAGGCAGTTTTTTCTGCATTGTTGAAGGTGATTTTATTTAAATAGTTCAGCTCAACCTTTTATCTTTCTGATAATGAGGACACGGTCAAAAAAAAATGAGTTCCAAAATTCAATAACACCAGCAAAAAAGCAAAATTGAAAAAAGTGAAGCAGCAACGAGGTTCAAAAATGTAGAAGGGCTTGCAGCAGTAAGAAGACGATGAGTAGGGCCCGAAATGTAATTTATTTGAGTACCAGCAATGGGATTGTGAATTTATTTTCCCCCTTTAAATGTTTGTTGATGATGTTAAAGAGGAAAAAGATTCATTTTTTTTTTTCGCATTTTTTAGCTGAAAACAAAAATCGTCTCAAAAATCAAGCGTTTATAAAGCAATGGATTGTAGTACAATTGAGTCGTGTTACAGAGGTTCAAATCATCGTTTGGTTTCTTATACAAAAAAAATGCTGCGGAGAGTGTGAGTCTATTTAGCGTCTTTGGTCTTTTTGGTTTTCAAAGAGGTGGAAACCAATTCTTTCAACTCATCAGACAAGACAACGTCAGATTTGTAGACTTCAGTGTCCAAGTCAACGGAAGTGAATTTCACTAAACCGTTTTTAGTGATGGCAACAGTGACAAAGACTTGGGCAATTTCAGCCTTGTCTTTTTCTTGGTAGATATCGTAAGCAATCAAGGTGTTGTGGTTAACGTTTTCAGCTAAACCGGCACGACCTTTGGTTGGGTTTTCCAAGTTCTTGATGGCGAATGGGTATTTAGAAGCTTTTTGTTTTAGTTCTTTGAAGATGGTGTAAGAAGATTTCAATTTCAATTGGTAGTTGTTACCAGTCAATTTGTAAATTGAGGTTCTGATGTCAGTTTGTTTAACTTTACCACTACCAGCAGAGACCAGGATGTCTAAACCGTAAACTTGACCAACTTCGAATTGGAAAGAAGAGACTTGACTTCTTTGGGAATCACTTGGATTTATGATGATTTCATTTGGACCGGTTATGACGTTACGTTCTTGGTTGTGAGACAACATACCTTGTAATGGAACAACACCGTATTCTTTAGTGACTTGGTCAACGATCTTAGTGACGTCGAAGTTTCTCTTACCTGGTTTAATGGTTCTTAAAGCAGCTTCTGAAGCTTTGTAGGCAGCAGTCAATAAATCAGCTTTTTTACCAGTGACTGGGGATTCTTTGGAAGCACCAACGACGACAGTTTCAGCAACAATGGAGGCGAAACCATCGATTTGGACACCTAAATGAACTTTAACAACATCACCAGTTTTCAAGGTCAAGTTGGCATCTTTGTCTTCTGGGCTAACTGGAGTTAAATGATCAGCAATTGCGTTTGGAGAAACAGAGGTTGGGAAAGCAACACCTTTGGTTTCAACTTTCTTCTTCTTGTTGTTGTAAACTAAACTGACTTCTTCTTCAATCAAATCATCACCAGCTTTGGTAATGTCCCAAACTTGAGCACCATCTTTGATCAAGGATTTGACGTGTGCAATGGCTTTTTGGGCAATCACAGCAGCAGCTTTATATTTTTCAACAACTTGATCGTTGGCAATTGAGTAATCTGGTTCGGCTTTGGTTTCGGTTTTAGCAGTGGACATGGTTGTATTCTGTTAAAGTTGGAAACTGAAGAAATTGTGGTGAACTTTTTTGCTTTTTGGTCGAGTTTTTTTTTTTTCACTCGATGGGACCTTCGGCTGAAAATGGAAAGGTTGCGAGTGATGGTACCCTTTTGATGGAGTTAAGTCCTATTTCGAGCTTTAAAAGGGTGATAGTGGGGTATTGGGCTACAATTCAACGGAATTGAGTGATCTAGATCCTATGTATATCTTCCCCAGCTTGAATCCTAGCTTTTTCCATTTTTTATGGTGTTCAATTAACAGCTCATCTCGAGATTTTTGATTTCTTTGGTTTCTCTGACTTGTGAGTCAAAAATCAAAATCTTGATAACGAAAACGAACTTCAGTCTAAAAGCACTTGAATTGAAGACACAAGATGACTGGACAGAGACTCTTCTCCACAGCGATTAAAACTTCTAATAAGTACACGAAGTATGTTCCTACTTCTGGAGTTTATCCAAAGGGCTACAAAGTTGGTGCTATCTCATCTGGAGTCAAAAAAGACAATCAGTTAGATCTATCACTGATAGTATCAGAGGTTCCAGCAAGTGCAGCAGCTGTCTTTACCACCAACAAATTCAAGGCTGCTCCTGTTCAATTATCTACTAAAATATTGCAGGAAACCCAAAAGATCAACTCGATTGTGATAAATAGTGGTTGTGCCAATGCAGTCACAGGTACCCAAGGTTTGAAGAATGCAAACACGATTGTTGACTCTGTTGATAAGTTAGTTGGTAACACTACTGGAAGTCAATCCACATTATGCATGTCAACAGGTGTCATTGGCCAAAATTTATCAATGGATAAGATTCTACCTGCTTTACCAAAACTTTACAACGAGAATCTTGGTGATGATCATGATGCTTGGTTGACTTGTGCTAAAGGTATCATGACCACTGACACTTTCCCTAAATTAGTTTCCAAAAGCATCACTATCAATAACCACACTTACTCAATTGCTGGTTTGTCCAAAGGTGCAGGTATGATTTGTCCCAATATGGCTACGTTGTTGGGTTTCTTTGTCACTGATGCACCAATTGAACCAAAAGCTTTACAGAAAATCTTGACCTATGCCAACGACAGATCTTTCAACTGTATCTCAGTCGATGGTGACATGTCCACCAATGACACAATTGCAGCATTGGCCAATGGTGCAGCTGGGGGTCCAATCATTGACGAATCCACCGCTGAGGCTTACAACCTGATCCAAGAAGAGATCACTCAATTTGCACAAACCCTGTCTCAATTGGTCGTTAGAGACGGTGAAGGTGCTACCAAATTCGTCACCATCAGAGTGAAAGACGCACTATCATACAAAGATGCACACAAGGTTGCCAAAACCATCTCCAACTCACCATTGGTGAAGACTGCATTGTACGGTAAAGACGCCAACTGGGGTAGAATCCTGTGTGCTGTTGGCTACTCCGACGTTGAGGTTGACACAGAGAAGACCAATGTGTCGTTCGTTCCTACCGATGGCTCTCCAGTGCTTGAACTCCTCGTGAACGGTGAGCCTCAAGACGTGGACGAGGCCCGTGCCAGTGAGATTCTCCAGTTCGAAGACCTCGAGATTCTGGTCGAGCTCGGCACCGGTGGCGGCCAGAGTGCCAACTTCTGGACATGTGACCTCACACACGAGTACGTCACCATCAACGGCGACTACAGAAGTTAAGACGTATAGAATGACATATAGAATAACATAACGTTTAACTACTATGAGCATTATTGTATAGTCCGCGAAATCAAAACTTTTTACTCTCTCTAAACTACAAAACACTCCAAACAAACGCCAATTGCACTATGAGCGGCTTCGAAGGCGAGTACCGTCTCCGGGCGCGTCTGGACAACAAGCGCTCCGTCGGCTCACAGGGCTCGCAGGGCTCCTCAGAAGGCGACGTGTCCCCGCTGACGTCGAGAAAGGTCTCCATGGTGGACAGCCAGCACCAGGTCAACAAGCACTCGCCATCACACCATCTGTTCCCCAACAACGAGAGAGGCGTGGACTCAGAACAGTCGAAGAGCTACAGCGGTCCCTCGCAGAGTTACAAAGGGTTCCATTCCCAGGGAAGAAACCAATCGGTGCCCCCATTGCAGCACCCTATCAAACCCAAAGCAAGAAGAAGCCTTTTCGGCAAGTTTATCAATTCCATCAAGGAAGACAACAGAAGAACGTCTCATCTCTCGGATGTCAGCAATGACTCCTCTAAGGGAAGTTCGCTAAGGTCCAATGTCAGCTCACGAATGCCCTCGATCAGCGGGATAAGGGAACAGGTCCTTACTAGTTCCCACCAAGCATCCTCACATATCCCTTCAAGTCCATCTGCACTTGGTCCAAGAGACAGTGTTCAATCAGTGAAGCTTAATTTCAGTCCAAGTTTGACAAACATCTCCTCGTTGAGAGACAATGATTTTTCTCAATCTGTTGTTGCTATTGATGTCAATGAGTTAAACAACATGGAAGGAATTGTGTCAGCAAGGGATAACTCGGTTGCTGCATCTTCATCTCATACAAGTCTTGATTTGGAACCAACTCCTGCAAATAATAAGAAAGATATTTGGGCTGCTCCTGAAAGTTGGGATGTCAAGAATGAGAAGAATTTGGAACAGGCTAATGAAAACGACGATGATGATGATGACTACGTGATAAGGAAAACGTATAAAGTTAAACAATTGGATGAAAAGGGTCTAAGAGATAAGACGCTTGATAATAAAAAGTATCATTTGAGAATTTATGCTGAAGATGATAATTTTAGTTCTATTTTGAAAAGACCATTCAATGAAACTGTTGATGAGTTAATTACATTTTTGAAGAAAAAATATCAATTGATTGGAGATTATAAACTCAGTTTGAGAGTTGGTAAAGTCACAAAAAAGCTAGACTCTTCACAAAAACCAATCAAAATTCAAACTAACCTGTTGTTGTTGTCTGGTTATCTCGAAGATGATAAATTAGATGATTTGGGAAGATTTGATTTAAGTTATTTGTTCAAATTCATATTACATCATGATGTTCTCAAACAATTAAGTCCATCTGAAGAAGAACATATCAGCAGAGATTTGGTTCATGTTAATTTAAAGAGTAAAGATTTACAAAAAATTCCAGCATTATGCTACTCTTCAAAGGTCCAAAGTCTAGACGTTTCAAACAATGGTGATATAACACTACCTTTAGATTTTTTCCAAATGTCAGATTCTCAATTAAGTGGGTTAAGAATGGTTAATATTAGAACTAAAGTTTTCCCACCTAATATTGTTCATGCAAGAGAGTTGGTATCATTAGATTTAGAAAGAAATTTCATATCTTCTGTTCCTAAGAACATATCCATTTTGAAAAATCTGTCAATATTGACCTTGAGTTGTAATAGATTGACAAGTTTACCATGTTTGCCAAAAGGTTTGAAAATTTTGGATATTAGTTCAAATGAATTCACCACATATCCAGAATCTGTTAGTGAATTGACTAATTTGTTACAGTTGGATTTGTCATATAATAAGATCAGCACATTACCAAAATCAATCAACGATTTGAATTCAGTTAAGAAAATTAACATTTCTTCAAATTATTTGACTCATGTTGATATTGATTTACCAAACTTGAGAACTTTGAACTTGAGACATAATGATATCAAACAAATTTTACTTCATGATTCAAATTTGGAAAATTTATATCTTGCAAATAATTTGATTTCAAACATTGCTGATTCTTTAAAAAGTTTGAAGACTTTAGATTTACAAAGAAATCCAATCACTCAGTTGAACATATTGAGTCCTAATCTTGCATCGTTACATTTATCTAAAGCCAAGTTGACATCATTCCCTGAAGTTATTCATTCTTTTACCAAATTGGAAAAATTAGAATTGAGTAAAAATGCATTAAGAGAGTTACCAGATATTTCAAGTTTGACTAATTTAAGAGAGTTATCAGTTTTTTCAAACAATTTAGAATCATTACCTGATTTGAAAACTTTAACAAAATTGAAAATTTTAGATGTTCATGACAACAATTTGAAAACCATTCCAGATGTTTCATTCGTTGAAGTATTGAACATATCGTCAAATTTGATTTCTGAATTACCACAACCAAAATCAAGTAACATTGTTGAATTAAGAGCCGCTGATAATCAGTTAGATGATAATTCTTTGTTTGTAATTAAACATTTCACAAAATTGAAACTCTTGTCTTTGGCATACAATAAATTGGTTGATATCCCACCAAATACATTGAGTGAAAACGTTCAATTGGTTCAACTATACCTATCTGGTAACTCATTGACTACATTACCTGATGAACTTGAAGACATCAAGGATCTCAGAACCCTATGCTTAAATGGTAATAGATTTAAAACGCTTCCTGCAGATTTGGCTGGATTTCAAAACTTGGAAGCAGTTGATGTTGGTTCTAATGATTTGAAATATAATACCTCTAATTACAAATATGAATGGAATTGGAAAGGTAATCAAAATTTAAGATATTTAAATTTATCAGGAAATAAGAGATTTGAAATCACTGAAGATTTAAACCTTCCTAAACTTAGATTACTTGGTTTGATGGATTTAACTATCACAACACAGTCTATTCCTGATGAAACTGTTAATTCAAGAGTCAGAACAACCCCAACAACATTGGGTAATTTACAATATGGTATTTCAGATCGTTACAGTCCAAAGATCATAGCAAGAGATTCTTTGTATGAAAAAATTGGTGGTGGTATCTTAGTCTGTTTATTTGATGGTTTTAACTCTGGTAAAATTTCATACATTGTTCGTGAAAGTTTCCATAAAATTTTTGAGAAAGAGTTGGAAAAATCAGATATCGTTTCTGCATTAAGACATACATTTTTACAACTGAACAGTGTTGTGAATGAACATGATTTGAATACTGAAGATGGATTGACTGGTTGTTCAGTTACTGCAGTTTATATCAAAGACAACAAGGTTTATACCGCAAACATTGGTGATACAATGGTCATGTTGGCTAAACCAGATGGTTCATATCATTTCTTAACTGTTCAACATCAACCTTCAAGCACGGTTGAATTTGATAGAATCAGAACCAGTGGTGGGTTTGTTTCAAGTAATGATAAAGTTGATGGTGTTTCTCAAGTTTCAAGAGCTGCTGGATTTCTTGATTTGTTACCACATGTTCATACAGGTGCTGATGTTTCATCAACTGCATTTGATGATGAAGTTTTGGTCCTTGGTACTAAAGAATTATTTGAATATTTACCAATCAAGACAATTGCTGATATTGTTAGACAAAACGATAGTCCAATTAGAACTGCTGAAAGATTAAGAGATTATGCCATTTCATATGGTTGTAACTCCAAAGTTTCTGCAATTGTTCTAACTAAGAGAAAAGCAACCAAGAAAACATTGCCAGTCATTAGACAACAAGTTGAAGACTCAAATTTGAGAAGATTAAGACCTGAAATTCAACCACCTGTTGGTGAATTAGCAATGGTTTTCACCGATATCAAGAATTCAACCTCATTATGGGAGAATTATCCATTAGCTATGAGATCTGCTATCAGAACCCATAATGATATCATGAGAAGACAATTGCATATTGTTGGTGGGTATGAAGTCAAGACTGAAGGTGATGCGTTCATGGTTTCTTTCCCTTCAGTCACATCTGCCATCATTTGGTGTTTTAATGTTCAACAGCAATTATTACAAGAAGATTGGCCAGCAGAAATTTTACAAAGTGAAGAAGGTCGTGAATTTTTGGATGCTGATGATAATTTAATCTATAAAGGTCTTTCTGTAAGAATGGGTATTCATTGGGGTGTTCCTGTTTGTGAACCAGATATCATCACTAGAAGAATGGATTATTTTGGTCCAATGGTTAACAAAACTGCAAGAGTTTGTGCTGTTGCTGATGGTGGTGAAATAACATTGACATTAGACTGTTTGAATGAGTTCAAAAGAATTGAAACTGCATATAAAGCAGTTAAGAATGATGGTGTTAGTGTTGAAAAAGCTTTCAATAATGGTGAACTCTCAGAAACTTTGAACAGACAATTTGGTATTATCGCTAATGTTGACTGGATGTATGAGTCAACGGGTAAAGTTCAATTGAAAGGTTTAGAAACAGAAGAAGAAATCACTGTTATTTTCCCAAAACAATTGAAATCAAGATATAAATTTCAAAGAAAACCAGAATTAAACACTCAAGATATTCATAGATTAAGAGAGCTTTCCATCTCTTTGGATGCCATTCATGCTAAACTATTAGGTCATGATATTGAGTATACTAGTTTGAAGAGTTTGGAACATTCAGATAAGCCTCTATTTGAATTATTCATCACTAGAATCGAACAAACTGTTGCAATGCTGGCATTGCGTGATAGAACTGTTGGACTGTTTGATGAATCTGTTGGAATTTTCGACCTGATTGATAAAATCACAAAATTGTTTGAAGAACAAGCTATCAAGGGAGATAGTAATTGAGAAGCGTTCCTCTAAAAATAACAAAAGTTACAATATAATTAATGATCGTGGTGGTTGATGTAGTGTGCGACTTTTAAAAATTCCTAATCTTGTTGACCATAATAATTTGACAGATTTTTCAACCATAATAATCTGACAGATCTTTCAAAAATAATTTCACTAAAGTTAACACAAAATAGATCTCAACCGACTTTAAACGCCACGAGCTAGAAACACTTCTCAGATTGTGAACACGAACAGATCACACCAACAGCATACAATACCCGCGACTGATACATAATGCCACCAAAAATCAACAGAGACCAGCCCTCTGCCTCAGAGTCTGAAGCCAAACAGGCAAATTCACACTCAAGGGCCAACACCAAGGCAAGAAATGCTGCAGCACAGGCGGCACAAGCTGAGCTTTTGGCCAGACACGTACATTCGAACGGTCCACGCGACCAGAAGGTTCTAGAGACTTTGGACTTTGCGTCATATCCTGATTCGTTCTTGAGAAAGTATAAGGATCACTACAACCTTTCTAAAAAGAGCTGTCTCAGTCAGGAAGGATATCTACTGGAGTCAACGGTAGGGAAAAAGTCGCACAGTTACAAGAACAAGGACAGAATAACGAAACCAGAGCTTGCCAGTGCCGTTGAGAAGCACTTCCTGGCGCAACACCCTAAAGAGAGTGAAATTGTCACCAACTTCCTTTACAAAGTGAACAATCAGGACAAGGCCTTTAAGTTGACCTTTGGCCAATGAATTCACGTTGTACAATCCACGACATTAATGTTTCAGTTCCAGTAGATTCGGTATGGTTTAGTCCCTAAAAAATCAGTTCCAGTAGCAGTTTCTGCCTAGGTATCATCTCTTTCCGTCTACAACCCTTACCACTTGGCCCCGTAATCCCACCAAACGTATCTCATATCCTTTTCTGAACTGAAAAAATATTCGCGATCAAACTTCCACCAAGCTGAAGAGGCGACTGGGAACAAAAGGAAATGGATTCATCCACTACCATCTTCATTGTGCTGCTGCTCGTCGCGTTCGTGTTTCTCAGATGGTTTGCCGATTCGGACGAGGAAGACCTCGAGACTCTCGTTGCCAATCCACAGAGAACCGCAGCACAACAAGTGCGTAGAAACCAACGTGAAGTCACCACAGACATGATCGAAGTCGTCCAGTCCATCGCACCACACGTCTCTGTTGGCCAGATCAGACTCGACTTGGAACGCACAGGATCTGTCCAAGATACCGTTGACAGAATCCTTGCTGGAACTGAACTCCCATTCCCAGCTGGTGAGAGAACGCCATCAGACTCTAATGAAGCACAAGATGTTCGTAACAAGACGAATAACATCAGACCTGAGAATCTCCTGGAGAAGTTTGGAATTGATGCAAATGCAACTGGCTCTGATTCTGGAAAACAAGGCTGGTCTAGTGATTCTGATTCAAGACATAAAACTTTACAAGAAAAGAAAACCGATATGATTCTTAAAGCTCGTCAAAGATTGGCTGCTCAGTTGAAGAACGAACAAGACTTGAATGGTTTGGAATAAATCGAATGCGCACGCTTAAGTGCCTCTATATACCTACGATTTATCTATATTAATGACTCATATCTATTATCTGTTCAGACGTCTTTCTGATTTGTGTTTTCGTTTGTAGACGTGCTTGTCCCTGTGGTAGTAGTCAAGAGAGTTGGAGAGACTCTTTTGACCTTCTTGACTGGTAAGTTATGAATGGTCTTTGTATCTTGGGTGGGTTTTGGTTTCACATCATCGGCCTCATCATCCAAATCGATCACAATTTCTTCTGTTTCATTCCCACGTTCATCTATCTCAATAACTAATTCTTCTTTCAAACCTGTATCGACATCAAACACCACATTGTGAAGTTGGGGATGTTGCTTTGGTGGACTATTGGCGATCAGTTCAACTTCAGGATCAGTTTCAGATTTCTTCTTCGAACTCACAAAATTGATGATATTTGTAGTACCTGATGTCGTGCTATCGATAAGTTTTGGTTTTTTGAAAGGTGTTGATGAGACACTTGAATCGATTCGTTTGTTCAACTTTGGTGATTCCATTTGTGTTAGTTCGTGTTTGAAATCAGGTAATAAAGTCTTATAATCAACTGTTAATTTGTTTCCTAATTCTCCTTCCTTGAAAGATAGTAAAGAGCAGAAACCATCTGCCGAACTGACAATTAGTGAGTTACCATCTGAGTTCCACGTGATGTCTGTAAGAATTCTATAGTGGATACTAGACACGGATCCTAATGCGTTTTCATGCTGCGTATCATATATGAAGACGGAGTCCTGTGTAGCGACAGCATATATCATTTTATAAGGTAGGTCAAAAACACTTGCTTTCTCGTTTTCTTTTAACTGATCTAGTTCATAAAATATTGGAGAAAATGAAACAACTAAGGCAGCTTTCTTAAACCCAGGAAGTTGTGCAATTGGAGCCTTGTTTAATCCGGCTCTGGAATAAATGAAAACAGTGTTGGTCAACTCTTCTTTATCAGGGTTTGTGTTATTTTTGAAAATACCAGCTGTGGTGAATAAGAAATTACCATCTGGGGAGAATGTAAGTCTTCTAAAGAATGACTCTAGGTTCTCTGTATGGTACAACATTGAACTTTTCACAGAGTTGAAATTCAACAGTTTTGAGGTTTGAACATTCACTGCAGCTAATGCAGATACGCTGTCTGATGTGGTGATTGATGTAGTGGTCGTGGAAGGACTGCCAACTGATACTGTATCAGAAGCATCTGAAACATCACGATTTTCTGAAATTGTATCTTGTTTCTTGAGAGTCTTGCTTTGTTCCCATATTCTGGTCGGCAGTTCGGCCCTTGATATCTTATGGTGAATCTTAGGTGAGACTCCAACAGTGTCATTAGGATTGGAATGCAGCGAATAAATATGAATTGATCTGTCAGCAGATTGCGTGGCAACGTATTGGTTCAATGGATCCCATGCAACACCCTGGACATAATGGTTATGTTCTGCCAATTGGTTAACCTGCTGACCAGTACTTGCATCATAAATTCTGGAAACGTTATCTGTGGATCCAGTGATTATATACTTAGAGTCTGGTGACCAAGCAATATCATAAATCTCAGATGTACTTGAACGACAAGAATGTCTCAAGGTCCATGATTCTCTCAAATCTTCATCCTCTTCTTGTCCAAACTCTTTAACTATCGTCTCACTCAGCGTCCAAATCAAAACGGTACCATCATCACCAGCAGTAGCCAAGATCTCTCCCTTTGGGTCAAATCGAGCAGCATTCACAGCCTGTGTATGTCTCGCCAGAGTCGATAGATACTCCACTTTGACGTCGTTCTCGTTCTTTTTCAACTTCCAAACACGGACATTATTATCACCACCTCCAGTTACTAGCCTGTCTGAGGAACCACCGGTGGAGTTTGGCTGGAAATGAGCGCTATACACGGGCTCATTGTTATCATGCCACACAATTGTCAAATTATTCACCTCCATAACTGCTCAAAGAAGCATATATCTTTAAACGAGATGACCAGCGCGTCTTTTCTTCTGATTGTGAATTATAACGCGTCTGTTTTGTTTTGTTTTGTTTTGTTTTGAGCCCTTGAAAACGCCATCGCTCTAAAACCACTCATCGCCAAACGCGGCCAAAAATTTCTTCAACAGTGCAAAATTTTCCAATTTTTTGTAATTTATTTGAAACGTTTCAATCAGTCAAAAAGGATCAGTTTTGGTCTTGAATTTGAAGGCATTGCTCCCGATGATGTGGGCTGCAGAAGCAATCTCTTCAGCAGGATCGCATGCCCTTTTATCTGTTTAGTTTTGTATAAAAAAACTCCTTGCACATTTTGTCAAATCCCACCTGATGTTGATAATCCTACCGTCTTGTGGTGCCGTACTTGTGCAAAAAGTGAAGAACTGTCGTCTGTGTCAAAAAATTACATTCGATAAGGATAGTCTTAATGCCCTTAGGAGGAGTGAATCTTTTGCTGTACTCTTCTGGGCTGGTGTATCCCTACATTTTGTTTTAGATCATCGTACTGTGTGTATTGATACTCTATTTCTTCTGTCTTTTAGATGCAGAATTGTCTGGTATTATTTTAAAGAGAACTACTGGTCCAAATTGAGTCTCAACTTCAATATCATCTTCAACGGGAATCCAATCTTCAATCTTGAAGAATTCATCAATAGAAGACGTTGACGATTTTCCTTTACTGCAAACAGGAAGTATTGGAGGAAGTTGGTTCTCGAATCCCTCAATACCAAGAGGAACTGATGGTTCCATTTGTAGTCCAAACAGATCCGTGGTGTGGCCCAATTGTTTTATTTTCCACTTCACATTAGGAGAAGCACTCAGGGTCAAAGACACTTGTTTAGGTAACAATGACCGTGAGAAAGGTATGAATTCAACTTGAAATTTGTATGTTTCTAATATGCCTTCTGTGAACAAATTTGGGAACTTGTCTATCAGATACTCTAGAACTTCAACTTTGGAATCTGTTGTAAGATTGTATCCAACATACAAAAAGCTCTTCTTGAGAACAACTTTCTTCAACGTTGTGGATTTCTCTCCATTCTCAACTGCTATGTTATGTCTTTCAACTGTTTCCTCAACCAGTGCTCTCTCTAGTTTAGGATCCAAAAACTCAGGCTCAGTAAATACAGGCACCAATGAATAAATCAGATCAGAATTCAAAGCCTTTATTCTGGTATTCAAGAAAGCTTGGAATCCATTCAACTGTGACTTCCTATCGTCGTAGATAACAAGCTCTTTTGCATTTGTATAATGGTCCAACAAGTCTGCAATAACTTGAGTCTTAAAGTCAAGTGTGGTCTCAAAATCTCCTGTTTTCAATACCAAACCATCATAAGAGATCCCTTTAGCTTCTAATATCTCTATCAACAAATCAGCAAACGGTCTTTTCTTTCTACCTGTCATCACTATCGTCAATGTGTTCTTCTCCTGGTTCGATAACTCAGTCAACTCTACAATGTCTTCATTCCAGAACCCTTCCCATTTTCTCTCTGCTTCTTTCTCCCAGCCTAGTCCCACATTCCGCAGCACCAATGGGTTGGACCACCACCCTCCACCAACCAACATGTCCTTATCTGTGAGAACTCCCAGTGTCTGGTTGTTGTACAATCCAGGATTTGGGCCCGGGGACTTGAAGAGCGTGTTATCAAAGTCGAAAATATGAATACTGGTGATCTTGCTGACATCCGGGGCCTCCGGGGCATTAGAGCAGTCCCAGAAGAGCACTGGATGGTGAGATCCAGCGCTTAAAACGGTTGCTGGTGCTTTATTCTTGTGTTTCATTGGACCAACAGCTATCTAAACGTTAGAAGAGCATCTCATCGGGAAAACTTCACTACACAAAACACTCAAACTTGTAAATAATTATCACGAACAGAGGCAAATGGCATGGATCAATCTCCCTCCGGTGCTGGGGGTTGGTATTCCCGTACTCTTCATCGCATCCATCGGATACGGGGGCCATTTTGCCGTTTTTTACAAGCAACTCTCTAGCAATGAGCAGCTTTGGTTTCAATTATGTCTCACTACCGTATGGATTTCCTATATTGTTGCGATATACAAAGATCCAGGATCTCCTCCAAAGGACTACCAGCCACATGAGCACCAGTGGAAACGATACTGTACGAAATGTAAAGGTTTCAAGCCGGAAAGAACACATCATTGTAAGACATGCAGAAAATGCGTTTTGAAGATGGATCATCATTGTCCTTGGATTGCAAACTGTGTTGGTCATGAGAACATGCCTCATTTCTTGAGGTTCTTGTTATATGTTGACTACACAAATGGATATGCATTGTATTATCTCATTAAAAGAGTTATGGAATTATGGAAGGACAGAAACATACCCATTTATCTCATTTCTAAATTTGAACTTGTGATGGTAATAGTATTAACTCCAATGAGTCTCATTGTTGAATTGAGCGTGGGAATGATGACAATAAGATGGTTTTACAGCATTCTTTTCACGGGGATGTCACAAATAGAATCATGGGAGTATGAAAGAATAGAATCTCAAATAGGTACTAGCAGGTTTTGGAAACTGATACAAAGAAATTACAAACAGATATATGGTAAAGATTTGAAATCAGTCACATCTTGGGCCACATCACATAGATCTGTACAGGAAACGCTGGGTGATGATGACGCAACAACGCCATTTTTCACAATCGACGACCTCGTCTTCCCATACGATATAGATCCATTAACAAATCTTTTAGATGCATTTGGATATCCTTGGAATTGGTTCTTACTTTGGGGTAAACCAAGAGGTGATGGGATCACGTTCAAAAAGAATGAGTTTGTGGATTATACAGGTGAGGATGAACTCAGTTCCTTACCTTGGCCACCTGATTCTGGTAATGATGAATTCTTAAGAGATAATGAAATAATCGTAAAAGGTTCTCAGACAGTTGAATGGTCTAACTCATATGGTGAAAAGCTATCTGATTTTGGTGTGGATTCTGATACTGAAGCTATTATTACTTCTGTTGATTCCGCTCATTCAACCGGGGCCAAACTTTATAATGAGGTTAGTCAAGATTAGAACTTTAGAGATATCCACTATAAATCATACAACTAAAGACTTAAAGAACTGTAGTATATGAAGTCTACGTCAACCTTACTTTTATGAATATTATTATAACTATAATCAAATCAACAACAATGTCAATATAATATATTAAATAAACTAAGAAAACAAAACATCAAATCAGAAAAATATCAAGAACAAAAGAAAAAAATATATATCAGCACTATAACCTTACTCTATTGCATTTTAACGTCGCCATCACCATCAACTCCTTCACTAGCAGCCTTTGTAGTATCAGTAGCTGCTGTTGGAGCAGAACTAGTTACCGTGCTTGGAGCAGATGATTCGGTTGTGTTTTGCTCTTCAGGAATTGTGTCATTGGCTCCAATCTCTGTTTCATCAGGAAGAGTGGCATCACCATCAACAGTTGCATCCTGGTCTTGTAATGATGACAAAACTGGGTTCTTTTTACTTAACTCAGGTGTGGTTTCATCTTTTTTCTCGATCGTCTTATCACCATCACAATCTTCTTCGGTATTAGCATTCTCTTTTGACTCTGCTTTAGGTTGATTTTGAATCTCAACAGCTTTCAAAAATGCATCAGGAGATTCTTTCAGTGCGCTAAACACATCATCAGCTGTCTTGAAAAGATCTTCATCTTCAATAACAGTCTCCAGTTTCTCATCAACAAGTTTACCAAACTTTTGTGATGCTTTGACATTGGACTTTGAAGGATTGTTATAAGTTGAATATCTAGTAAATTCATCTCTTGAACCAGCTTCAAATGACAGCTTGTAACTATCTTTGGCAATATGAATGGCCAGTTGAGAATCAGCATAACCTTCTTGATCACTTGGATTGGCATCTTCCAGATCAGCAGACTTTATGAAAGGCAGTCTTACCTCACTGATGTTAACACCTTCAGTTGGATGAGCAATAACATATGACGTCAGGTAATAATTGTATTTATTTCTATTAGTCTTGTAATCTTGTAAAGTCAGATCATCTAATGCGACATATTGAACGGCAACGTGGTTGGTCAATTTGTTGTATTCAATTCTGAACATGTTCTCATCTGGACTCATTTCCAATCTAACATTGTTACGGTATATTATCTGATCTTTAGCACTTGTGGAAGTTTTCTTCTTGTCATTTTCAAACAGCAACATGATAGCAGAGGAGTTTGAATCTTGTAAGATAGAATGGAGATGTTTGACTAAAGATTGGGTGACCTTGTCAATGGTGTATAATTTGTATGCTCTATTCTTGTAAGCTTGTCTCAAAGACTCTTCAAACCATTGGTGTTCAATCTCTCCATCGATTAATTTTTCAGAAAATGTCAATAACTGGCTGTATGCATCTTCTTCCTTGTTGAATTGTAAGCCTAAATCTTCCAATTGATTTGAAATCAAACTCAAATCTTTTGCAAATTTGACAGTGGTACGAGTCTTGATATCATTTGTGACTTCTTCATTCAACTTCTTGACTTCTAACAATCTTTCATATAAGACTCTCAAATGACGGAAGAAAATGTAAATGTTGGTGTTACCAAACAGGTTAAAAATTGTTCTGTTATCATTAACAGTTTCACCATTTGCAGCCTCAGAAGCAGCTGTTTTGATCCATGAGTCATGACTCACGTCAATTTCTTCATCTTCTTCCTCTTCTTCTTCACCTTCAGCTTCTCCTTCTTTATCCTTTGATGAATCAGAGTTTGAAGTGTCAACATTCTTAGATAATTTAGATCTCTTTAGAACATCTCTCAGCAAATCAGTCTCTTGAATATGACGTTTACGTGAAACACCTTCAGTATCAGATGATGGAGTAGCTGGTCTTGTATCTTTAGAGACATTGTCTGCAGCTTGACTTGGAATTCTCTTAATAGCTGCTTCGTTAACCACATTTGGATCAATTGAAAAAAACAAAGAAATGAAAGATTTCAAGAAATCATAAATTCTCTCTTTATCACCAACCGAATATGGAGTTGTAGAGTTCAAGAACACATAAACCAACTTGATAATATCATAAAATACCTCATTATCCTCAAAATCATAATCTAGCTGTTTCTGTGGTTTTGGTGTCAATGGATGTAAACGTTTGGTTGTTTGCTCTGTCTTGATAGTACTAATTTCAGAAACCAATTGTTTGACAGTTAGCAGTTTCTTATCATTCTGTTTGAAGGTCAAACCTAGATGATCCAATGATTTGAAAAAAACTTTCTGCTCCATTTCTCTCCAAACTTTATTCCACTCACGGTGAGCCCTTCTCCATTCTTCATCCTTTTGCTTCAATCTTTTCAAGACAACTGGAATGGCCAAGGCTGGTGTTTCATGTAAGGCATCAATAACTTCAAAACCTTTTTCTTTACCGTAGATCTTTCTGATAACCTTTTTGTAAATGGTTTGAGATGTGTGGCCTAGACCGTGAGGTAGTTTGAAAGCAACTTTCTCTTCTTGGGTCATGTTGGCAATTCTATTTGCTAAAGTTTCGAATGTTTGAATTGTTCTCAAGTTTGACTCCATATAGAAATCGTATTCATGTCTCTCCTCTTCAATTCTAAACAACATCTCTTCGTATTGATTTTTACGATGAGCAATGAAACCTGAATCTTCGGATGCCCAAGTTGGATGGCCAACCCATTCATCATTCAAAACTTCCCAACACATATCATCTCTACCAGAACAAGGCATGTATGTCTCAACTTTTGGCAACTTTCTGTAACTTGGACCATATGGTTTACATAACAATAAATCCAATTGATGTTTCTTGAAAGTAATGTTTTCGATATGATATGGTTTGTCTTCATAACCAACAAAACTCTTGAACCAGTCAAATAAATCCTGATGAGAACCAATGAATCCTTCGGTTCTTTCAATCAAAATGTCTTTGTCAATTAAGTCTTGGTTGAATAAGTTGATAATTTTCAAGAATTCATTATAACTTTGTTTAGAGCCAATTGCTTTCTTCACTTTATCAAAGAAACTGATTTCTTCAATCATGTTGGAAGTTCTTACATTTGGTTCAACTGGTTCAGGAATACCAGGAACTAAAGCTGGATTAACATCACTTACTTTTGGTCTAGCTGACGAAGTAATTGGACCTCTTAAGTTTGAGATTGGGACGTCTTTACCGTATTTAGCATGATCAAGACCATCAATTCTCTTCCCTTTACCATCAAAAGCAGGAGGAGAGAAGTTACCAACAGGAGGCAGTTGAGAGCCACCCTGTTGTTGGTAATAATCCTGGTTTGCCTTCTGGCTTGGTTGGATTTGGACAGCTTGGTTTGGATCTGGTAAAAACTGCTTGAAGTCATCTAACAAATCTGGTGCATTTTGGAATAAAATAGTAACCTGTGAATAGACTTCTGCGATTGGTTTTTGTTCACGTTGATATGTTTGTAAAATCTCTAGGAAATGCTTGTAGATATCAGGTTGATTAGCGAATCTTGTCTTGATCTTATTGACATAGCTTATAGCATGGTTAAATTCAACTGGACCACTTGGTTTACGTTCATTTCCCTTATTAGCAGCATCTTGTAATTGGGCAATAGAAGATTGGTTCTGATTTTGACCATAAAAAACGTCTTGCTGACCGTAACCTGGTTGATTTGGAGCTTGACCTAGTTGTTGCTGTTCTAACGAAGGAGCTTGTCCAAAACCGTGGCCTTGTTGAACTTCATGGCCTGGTTCATACATCATTCTTGGTTTGGCTTCAGCAATGGTTGTTGTAGTGCCTAGCGGTGTGGTAACTCTAATGGCGTTAGGGTCAGAAGGATCCATAAAACACTCAATTCTGTAGCCAGGAGGCAAGAATGTATTGAAACCTTGAATCAAACTAGGATGACCTCTGAATAAAGTTGAAACTCTATCAATCACACCAGGTGTATCAATAGATTGTGACTTAAAATCTTTCATAATGTCAAGAAAGTGATTGTAAACATCTGGACGGTTTTGAAACTGAACCTTAACCTGATCCAAATAAGAAAGGGCATCCTTGACATTCAGAGGTCTGTATAGCAAGTTGCTAGATGCAGGTAAAGGTGCTTGTTGCTGGTTTCTAGAGGCCTGGTTCTGCTGGGAAGCAGGGGCCGCAGTGGTGACAGCAGCACTAGCAGGTTGAGGTTGTGCAAGTTGCGGTTGGGCAGACTGTTGTTGTGTTTGAGTCTGAGCTTGACCTTGGGACTGAGGAGCAGAGCCCGGACTTGGTAAGGGTTGCGGATGTTCAGTCTTAAAATTTAAAGGTGCCTGGAGAGCGTGTTAGTATTAGTGACAAAAACCGAGGGCTTCAGCAGAATAAGGTCCAATAGAGTGGACAACTTTCGCCGCAGTTGTAGCCAGTCTGTAAAACAGGGAAGTACATACCGTATTGATACCGTTGTTCACCGGATTCAAAAATGGAAGAGTGGAAGTTCCCAGTCTGCCGATCGAAGGCAGTTGGTAGTAAACATCTGCAACGTTTTTGTTAGTATCATGAGAACAAAAAAAAAATAGGACGTTGATCACGATTGAGTCAAGGAGGTTTCAGTTGGTACCAGTCATAGCTATTGGATCCCTAAAATTCCTCCGATAACGGTTCTTCGATCAACATCCATTTCAAAACAGGCTGGATTAACTTACTGGAATCCATGTTAGGAGGGGCCATCGGTGGTGGTAAGATAGGAGCTTGATGGCTAGAGAAAGATTTGAGTTAGTATCTAAGCTGAGGAAGTGGGTCACATCCCTGAAACGATCTCACAAAGTTCAGAGTTTCTGTTCTTAGAGAACGCCATCAGTGGACGATAAGAGTTGTACTTACTTCTGGAGTGAGGGAATTGTAGGCTTTTTGTTGTCAGAGGAGTCTGACTTGTCGTTCCAAGGCTGAGCCATCGCTAGATCTGACTGCCCAGTTATCTCTCGAAGTTTGGAAGCTTGTAGAGCGGTGGGGAAGACTAGAGACCTTAGGGACCAAAACTTGTATGGTTTTGTATCAGTTCACTCAAGAGAAAATCTGAAAAGTGCCAGAGTGCAGTGTGCAGCGGGTGTATTTGCAGAAAAAGTCAATCTTCGGCGTCAGAGTCTGGTCAGGCGTCACGTGTCGGGCGCTGTGTCTAGTCTCTGAGTTTTGGCGCTGGGCTGCGGGTTTCCTCTTGTTCTTAACGAGGGATTGTTTGCACTTTTTGTGAAGTGCTTTTCAAAACTCTTTTCGGGTTTTCGTCTGATTATGTCAGCGATCTGCGTTCTCTGCAGGGCTGCAAAACCATTAGGTCGGGTGACCCTCGTAATAGCGAGAACGGTTTTCACCAATAAACAAAGTAGGTCCATCAGACTTGAATCTCAAGACTAAACAAATATTACAGCACAATGAACGCTCCAGATCGTTTCGAGCTTTTCATTCTACCAGATGGTGTGTCAAAGTATGTTACATATTCTATCCTTTTGATGTGAGCTGTTACTAACGCTGAGATAGACTTAAAATTGACCCAGATCCAAGAGTAGCCAATGCTTCAATCATTACTTTCGAAAAAGAAGATCACACTCTAGGGAATCTTCTTCGAGCCCAACTTTTGAAAGATGACCGTGTTATCTTTGCCGCCTACAAAGTGGAACACCCCTTATTCGCCAAGTTCGTGATGAGAATTCAAACCGAAGAAGGTTATGCTCCAAAAGACGCTCTCAAAAATGCGTGTAATTCCCTGCTATCACAATTGGAAACCATCAAAACCAAATTCAAAACAGAGTGGAGTCTTCAAGATTTTGCCCAAGACGATGACTTATAGAAGAGTTACAGTCTCTTGGTCATTTACTACATCGCAAAGGAAAAAGAGTGAAAAAAAAGTTGACTGTATTCATTTAGGTCAACATCTGTATACTAGTGTTAATTAAAAGTTTTTTAATAGATTGAGAGACTCGTGTAGTAAAACACCGTAACTAAGTTCTACAAGCATGAAAGGATATAAGTTTTTTTTCTATTGTAAGGATGGAAACTAGAGTGGGTATCTGATAAAGAGTAAGGTCGTAAATAATCATTAAAACGAACAGGTAGTGAATTATGAGTCTTGGTCAATCTTGAATCTTAGTGCTTCTTTGATTAAACCAATCTTTTCTTGAAGCCCAATATCTTGGAAAGTATTAGGGAAATGACCATCTCTCAAGACTTGGGAAAGATGGCATGTTTCAGAAACTCTATCAGGAGAAATATAAGTGATAACTGAACCTGCTTGGGAAATGCATATTTTGTGATGATCTCTAAAGTTGAATTGAATTGAGCCATTACTTAATTCGAGCATGACATATAGATCATATCTTGTGTATCTTCTCAAAAAGACTTCTTCATGTTCCACTAAAGAATCTTCATCATTAGAAACTTTACACAAGTTGGTCTTCATGTATCTTGCAAAGAAATCAGCCACTTCAACTTGTCTTGATAGCGACTGTGGAATGTGACCAGCTTGATATTCAGATGCTAACCAACCAGATTTTATATCATTAGTAATGAACCAAAAGCTATTGCTGTGGTTAACCCTCAACAATGTACTACCGTCATTGAATAGAACTCCAATATCATCAGTTGATAGCTGGTACGAAAACCCATGTTTGTTGGAATAATCAACCCACTTACTAATTAGCACAGGACTTTTCAGGCTCTCTGTATTGCGTGAAGCTGATCTCATTCTTGCTTGTCTTTCTGCAATGGTGATTCCATTCAAAGTAACAATAGATTCTTCTTTCAAGATTGCGTCAGAAAGTTTACCAATAGGTTCATCTCTTCTGACTTCCGGTTGATCGTCCAATCTTCTAGCTCTTCCTAATTTAGAGGAGTGGTCGTCCAGCCCATATTTCTTGGCTCTGGCAGTATCATTAACTTCTTTGTACTTGCTCTTTGTATTACCTGGTGATAACGATTGTGGTAAAATTGATTTTGCCTTTTCTGATTCTAAATCTGCTCTCAAAATCTCCACTGGGTTCTTGCTTGCAGAATGAATCAAACCAGCAGCACTCTTAGCATTAACAAAGTTTATTTGAGATGATAGTCTATCAAATTCAGAAAAATCTGGGGTGGAGACCAATGTTTCGACCGTAATACAATCTGGGAATGGACCTCTGAAGAAATCAAATTCTAAAATCTCATCTAATGTTGGTCTTTTCAATGGGTTTGTGGTCAAGATACTGGTTATCAAGTCTTTGGCAGCTTTTGAAATAGGCTTATCTTCTGGAAATCCATAATCATTTGTTTTGATTCTTTCATAAATTAGAGAAACGTCTTTAGATTGGAATGGTGGTTTACCAACCAAGAGCGCATAAAGCATGACACCAATTGACCAAATATCAACCTCATAGCTATGACCAACTGTTTTACCAGTTAAAACTTCTGGTGCAATATAGTTTGGTGTTCCACAAATGGTATATTTTCTATCGGAATCAGCTTGCAAAACAGCAGCTAAACCAAAATCACCAATCTTTAAATTCATATCTGGATCAAAGAAAATGTTTCCCAATTTAAGATCTCTATGAATCACTCTTCTTGTGTGCATATACTTGATACCACCAATGATCTGAACCATAAAATATCTAACTTCAGGTTCGGTCAAGAACTTTCTTTTCTTCAATAAGTCCATCAAGGATTGATTTGGGCAGATTTCCAACAAGATGTAGACATTAACATCGTCTTCAAAACAGTCAATAAACTGGACAATATTTGGATGTGACATGGATTTGTGAATCTTAATTTCAGATAATAACTTTGTTTTAGTTTTATCAGACTTGATTGAAGCTTTGGCAACAGTTTTTGCAGCAAAAATCTTACCGCTGTCATCTCTTATTTGAAAACATCTAGCAAAACCGCCTTCACCAAGAAACAAACCTCTCTTATAGTCTTTACCAGTTCTCGTTCTGATCAAAGACGGAGGAGTTTTACATAGAGCAGATAGTTTTTCTTTCTTCTTCTTCTTGTCTTTTGGTTGTTGTAGTTGCTGTTGTTGTTGCTGTTGCTGTTGCTCGTTATGTTCAGCAGCTCTTTGATCAAGATCCTTCTCTAATCTCCTCGTTGATTTCAAGGGTGTGATGTGGGTAGCTCTAGCGTTGAGCTCTCTAGCCCCCAATGCCTGCAATGGTTGGCCTCTAACAGCAGCCATATTGTCTGATGAATGTAAGTGATGCTTAATGTGATAGAGAAAGCAAGTAGAGTTGTCTCTTGCTTGATATCCGTCCTAACAGATAATAGATATAGTCCTCAAAGTGGTTTTGTGAAAAGGAAAAATCAGTTTGTTGGGAAAATTAGAGTGTAACACAAATGCAAATATGAAAACAAACAATAACTATAACTTTCAGAAACAGTTCAATGACGATGAATAACAAATAATGCGAACAACTGATGAGGTTTTGGAAGAAAAGTTAACAGAGAGAAAAATGTGCTGGTGTGGATGCTTTTGTATTAGTTGATCTGAATTTTAATCAAGCAAAAGCTCATTCAAACCTGCTTCTGTTGTGAATTTTTATTTGAAAACTTCCGCATCGGGAAAAAAGTAAACAAAAAATGCATGATGGTTATGCTGCCCTCAATTTTGATTTCCGTTAACAGTAAATACAAAACAAATCAATTTGGATAAAAGAAAACACACAGGCGCACCTCAGATATCTCTTTCAAGAATAGATCTTATATAGATGAATGTCAATTGTTTGACTGAAATGCGTAAATAAGTGTCTAAATGACAATCGTGTACATTTTTGATATGGGCCCTGTCATTCATGGAACATAATATTCTCGATAGTTAATCAAACAACTACAAAAAGAGGAGAAGTAAAAGACTCATAGTTCCAGGATCAATCTTGAATCAGCAATACCAGCTCTGAGAGATTGTTTTCAATTTTCAATAGATTATTTCAATGTTTTCCTGGTTTCTTTACCATTGAATATAAATTTAGGCTCTGTTTTTCCTTTTGCACGTGACTTGCCACGTGACTTTTGTCTGGTGGAAGCAAAATTTATGTTGATTTTTTCTTAGTTTAGTGTGTTGTTGTTATCTTTTTCAATCATCAATCATGAGCTCTGATTCTGATGATGACATTGTTCTATCGAAGAGATCAAACCGTAAGTTTTTTGGGTTGCAGAATGAAGCTCATCAACATGGAGGGGCGTTTGCTTTTCGATCTAATACTAACTCATCTTCAAGCTAAGAAAGATGTCAAAAGTGAATCAGAAGACGAGGAGGATATTCCACTAGCTGATTTATCACAAGCTTCTAAATCATCTTCTAGATCTGCAGTTTCTGATGATGATGAAGACATTCCTCTAGGGAAGGCCAAGAAACGTAAAAACTCGCCTCCATCGAAAACACCAGACAAGAAAAGAAAAGTTGCCAGCTCTAAGGCGGCAAAAGCAAAGAAAGAACCAAGTGTAAAGGACGAGACACCAGCCGCTGAAGGAGAAGATGATGATTATGGTACTTACAAGTGGTGGGAAAACTTGGATGAAGAAGATGGAACTGTCAAATGGGAAACCTTTGAACACAATGGTGTAATTTTCCCACCAGAATATGAGCCGTTGCCTTCCCATGTTAAGCTATACTACGATGGTAAACCAGTGAATTTACCACCTGCAGCAGAAGAAGTTGCTGGCTTCTTTGCTGCTTTAGTCGAAACAGATCATGGAAAGAACCCTGTGTTCCAAAAGAACTTCTTCAATGATTTTCTACAAGTTTTAAAAGAAGCTGGTGGTTGTGATGTTGAAATCAAAGAGTTTGACAAATGTGACTTCACCAAAATGTTTCAATACTTTGAACTGAAGAAAGAAGAAAAGAAATCCATGACCAAAGCTGAGAAACTCAAAATCAAAAAAGAGAAAGAAGAGCTCGAGGAGCCTTACAAGATTTGTCTGTTGAATGGCAGAAAAGAACAAGTTGGTAACTTCAGAATCGAACCACCAGGTTTGTTCAGAGGTCGTGGTATGCACCCTAAAACTGGTAAACTAAAAAGACGTGTTCAAGCTGAAAACATTGTGTTGAATTTAAGTAAAAACGCCAAAGTCCCAGCTCCACCAGAAGGCCATAACTGGGCTGAAATCAGACATGACAATACTGTTTCATGGTTAGCTATGTGGAGAGAAAACGTTTTGAACAATGTCAAATACGTCAGATTTGCTGCTAATTCTTCTTTGAAAGGTATTAGTGATTTCAAAAAATTCGAAAAAGCAAGAGAGTTAGTCAAACATATTGGAAAAATCAGAAACGATTATCAAAACCTTTTGAAAAGTAACTTGATGCATGACAGACAATTGGCCACTGCCACGTATTTGATTGATGTGTTCGCATTAAGAGCAGGTGGTGAAAAGAGTGATGAAGAGGCAGATACAGTTGGTTGTTGTTCTTTAAGATATGAACATATTACACTTACTCCACCAAATAAGGTAATGTTTGATTTTTTGGGTAAAGATTCAATCAGATTTTATCAAGAAGTTGAAGTCTCTAAACAAGTGTTCAAGAATTTGAAGATCTTTAAAAAGAGCCCAAAGCAACCTGGTGATGCTTTATTTGATAGAATTGAACCTTCAATATTGAACAAACATTTCCAGTCTTATATGCCTGGTTTGACTGCAAAAGTTTTCCGTACATATAATGCTTCCAAAACAATGCAAGATCAATTAGATTTGATTCCAAATGAAGGTACTGTTGCTGAAAAAGTTTTGAAGTTCAATGCAGCTAATAGAACTGTTGCTATTCTATGTAACCATCAAAGGACTGCAACTAAAGGCCATGCTTCATCCATGCAAAAAATCAGTGACAAAATAAAGGAAATGGAGTGGAGAAAAATTAGATTGAAAAAGATGGTGAAGCAACTAGATAAAGGTTACGCTAAGAAACATCCTACATTTTTTGAGGAACTAGATGATATAACCAAAGAAGATGAGGCTACGATTCATAGACTAGTCATCGAGAAAGAAATAGAGAAATATGAAAAGAAATTTAAAAGAGAAAATGAAAAAAGAGTTGAAAACGGGGAAAAGCCATTACCAGAATCCGATCTCAAAAAAGATTTGGCAACAGTAGAAGAATTGAAGAAAGAATATGAGGCTGAATTGAAGTCCGGTAAACCAGTTATACCACCCAACACAACTGTTGAGAAATTAGAAGCCCAAATTGTTAAACTAACAGAAAGAATAACAAACACCTCGTTACAAATGCAAGATAAAGAGGATAATTCTCAAGTTGCATTGAGTACTTCCAAGATCAATTATATCGATCCTAGATTGTCTGTGATGTTCTGCAAAAAGTTTGAAGTTCCAATTGAAAAGATTTTCACAAAGACATTAAGAGATAAGTTTAAATGGGCCATTGAATCCGCTGATGAAAATTGGAAATTCTACTAATTGTTACACTGTTTCAAGTCCCCAAGCCATTAAATATTTTTCGCAATAAAACATCATTAGCATATTAAAATTCGACCGTCTTTGGAGTTTGGAGTTTGGACTCTGGACTCATCTGTTCCCTGTAGTGAATTTCAGGGACTTTTACCTGCATAGAAGATCTCAACAAATTAAAAAACACTGAAACTACAACACTGATCTTTTATTCTGAACGAATAAAATTTAAAAAAGGGGCATGTTACGCTGAACTGTAGAGAGTGTTAGCTCTTTCATCCTCAGCTGTCTTGAATGTCTTGACTTCTTGTTATTCCCATGAATTGACATTTTTTCTCCGATGTTCGATGTTCGATGTTCCTTTTTGAGAAAACGCGTCGAATTATGCAGACGCGTTTTCAATTTATCCGTTTTGGTAAACACAAGATTAAATTACATGATGAAGGAAAACACCAAACTCCTTTCCACAATTTAGTTTCTTCTTCTTTTTAACTTTTCTTTTACTCAAGTCGAAACACCGAAGAACCCCATTCCTCTGCAACTTCTCTCAAAGTCACTCTCATTCATTCATTATAACACCAAGAGTAAAATGAAGCTGTCAAATGTTTTAAAGGTTCTGCAGCCTTTGCTGCTGGCAAATATGGTCTTCGCTGATGACTCTTCAGCAGATGAACCAGTTCCATCCACCACTACGAATTCAGGGAAAACAACCAGCAAAGCAATACCTGCTCTTGCAACTGGTACTACATCTTCTAAACAACCAGAATCCTCTAAACAGCCAGAATCCTCCAAAGACGACAAACCTTCATCTTCATCCTCCCCTAAACCCAAACTGACAACTACATCTTCCTCTTCCACAACCAAATCAGCACTTCCCTCTTTCACAACCTCATCCTCAACCTCTACTACTGAGACCACAACCAGTTCATCTTCATCATTACATATAACATTTACCCCAAGTATCCCAACTGATGTCAACAGAAATCCAAACATTCATTTTGAGACGCTTCCTTCAGGTTTGACATTTATTGCAGTTGGTGCAGTTTTTGGACTGATACTGTGTCTGCTCATCTTTACCCAGTTCATCATGTATTGCGTTTCAAGAAGAAGAGCTAAGGATTCCAAATTAACCTCCGCTAACAACGACTACTACGAAAGTGATCCAAGTATATCAGGGGGAAGAAAGGAAAACTATGCCCACTCCATCTATTCTAATCACTCTACTTCTACTCTAAACGTTTTTGGATCACAGGAGTCTCAAGATTTGAAGCAGGGAAGAAGTTACAGATATGCTATAACTAGAGCATCTAGAAGTTCATTGTTTGTTTCGCCAACTGAAATGTTAAGCATGCCTATGCTTGAGAACAATGCTAGAGACTCGTTCTATAATAATTTGGGAAACTCCCCGATAGACTCACCTCTGGAAGCATACTTCGATCAGAACTCAAGTTCTCATAAAGAAACCAAAGTGAGAAGACCACCAAGCGTCTACATGGAAAAGTTACTTGATGATGATTTCTCTGTTTCATCTGATCCAACATCTGATGAGTATGACTATACTTCAGAAAAGGTTTGAAATACCCACCATGATCATAATCTTTGTATTATATTTTGTGTTTTTGTACTTTGTTTTAGGTTATCAATATATAGAAAGGAGTTTTTATTTTCCCCTTAGCGTAGACTTATACTATGTAAGAGTAAGTGTATTATAAATATATAATGATTGATATCTTAGATCAGATATAAATAACAATAAATAGGTAATAAATAAGTTGGGGTTGTATAAATAAATAAATAAATAAATAGATGAATAAATAGATAAGTCGGTACTCCAATCACTCAACGATCAACCTCACCAAAGACCAAATCCATGGTACCGATGATGGCGACAGCGTCAGGTAGGAAATGTCCTCTTGCAATGTGATCAAATGCACCTAAGTGAGCAAATCCAGGGGCTCTGATCTTACACTTATATGGTCTCTCAGATCCATCACTGACCAAGTAGACACCCATCTCACCTTTTGGAGCCTCGATTGGAGTGTATGCTTCACCTGGTGGGACAGCATAACCTTTACTGAATAGTAAAAAGTGATGAATCAAAGCTTCCATATCCTCTTTCATTAAAGATCTTGGAGGTGGAGAAATCTTATAATCTTCAACTTTCACTGGACCAGGTGGCATATCGTTACAACATTGTTCAATGATTCTTAAAGACTGTCTAAATTCAGCCATTCTGCAAAGATATCTGTCATAACAATCACCATTGGTTCCAACTGGGACATCAAAGTCAACCAAGTCATACGCATCGTATGGTTGTGCCTTTCTGATATCATAAGGAATTCCAGATCCTCTAAGCATGACACCTGTACATCCATAATTTTGTGCTTCTTCAGCAGTCAATGGTCCGACATCAACCAAACGTTGCTTCCAGATTCTGTTATCGGTCAACAATTCTTCAGTTTCATCCAATCTGTCACCAAATTGGGTGGCCCACATATAGATATCATCCAACATACCTAATGGAAGATCTTGGGAAACACCACCAGGTCTGAAATATGCAGCATGTAAACGAGCTCCAGAAACTCTTTCATAGAATTCCATAAGTTTCTCACGTTCTTCGAATCCCCATAAGAATGGTGTCAAAGCACCAACATCCATAGCATGGGATAAAACTGACATTAAATGATTTAAAACTCTAGTGATCTCCCCAAACAAGGTTCTAACGTATTTCGCTCTAATAGGAACCTCGATATTCAATAATTTTTCAACTGATAAGCAAAATGATAACTCATTGGTCATCATAGAGACGTAATCCAAACGATCAAAATAAGGCAAAGCTTGTAAGTAAGTTTTACTCTCAATTAACTTTTCAGTACCCCTGTGAAGAAGACCAATATGTGGATCGGATCTAATGATTTCTTCACCATGCAACTCTAAGATTAATCTCAAAACACCATGTGCAGCCGGATGCTGAGGACCAAAGTTGACAGTAAAATGTCTCATTTTAGCTTCGTCTTCTTCAACTGCCCTGGCATTTTGATTGGCTTGGTGCATGTCTATATCGTACAAATCAAAAGTTTCTGTCAATGTTGTAGGGGTAAAACTCTCCATTGGATTGTTGATGTTTCTAGGATCAAACTCAAACGTCTCAATAGGCTCTCTCTCAGGCTCAAAGATATCAGTTTCCCTTTGAAGTATCCTGGAAGACATGGTAAAGCTTCTCGATGCCTGCTTGAATTGACTTGCTCTGAAGCATCTTGAAAGACCAGAACGAAGCATTTTTGGTCTGTGGTGTTTTAGTCTAGTCTCGGTATACTGCTAATTCAAGGCAATCCGGTTCCTCTTCTACGGTCCTTGTTAACTTTTCGTTACTTTATCCTTAAATTTTTGTTTTTTTTATGAAATGATGTCCCCACAAATCTGCGGATGTGCCTTAGCCGACTTGTGTTAAATATGAGGAAATTCGAAAGTGTTTGATCAAACTGGCATGATTCCAATTGTATGTTTGGGAGTCAAAGCAGGATATAAGAAGTTGTTTATCAATTGGACAGCTTTCATCAACTTTAGTTATCATAAATTATCGTGTATAATTAATAATTGATGCAATTGGATTGCAGCTAATGGTTGGTCCTAGGACCTAGAATAATACAACGGCAGATGATGAAGATAGTCTAAACTAACATAAAAATGCTACTAGTAATAGTACTAGTAATAGTACTAGTAATAGTACTAGTAATACATAGAATAAATATATATTTAATTCAACATATATATTAATAATTTTAAAGAATTTAAGGCATGAAATGTAATAAATTGAAATCATTTATTAAAACAGTTGGTCCTCTTTCATGTTAAAAATTTGTAAAAATTTACTCTTATTATTCTTAAAATTGGGAATTAAGGAATCAATTCAACAGTTCACCATACAGAACGTGGTTAGAAATGAAGCCCAGTCCTTCAAATCAACAAGCCCTGAATCAACTTTATCATCAAGCAACAATAATAAGAGTTTGGGAGTAACAACTGTTTTTTGTGTCAAATATTTGAGAAAAACTACCTGTTTGGGAATATTTCCTATTATGGAACAAATGCGAGTTTGGGAATTAGTTTTTCTCGCACTCTGATTGGTTGGATCTAAGAGAGATCTGAGATGTACATTGATTACTATGTAGTAGTACTAAACTTTTAGTTGATTAATGAATTTATTACAATGATATACTAAATAAATATATTATATTTGTCTTCTATTTATCTCATCATGTATCTTCATCAACAGACATCACAATGAGGAAATAAAAATGATCTATGTATAGGATTTTAGTTTCTTATATGCCAACTAATCGTTTAATATTGACTGGCAGCTTGTTGACAAGCTTTTAATTGTTGTAAGTAGAAATCACAGATTTGCATGTTTCCGTCATTCTCACTCAAACATCTGGTGAAAGATCTGGCGTCAGCATCACAAGCGGCTGGTTGTTGTTGTTGGGCGAATTGTTGTTGTTGAGGTTGTTGTTGTTCAGCTGGAGCGGATGAGCCGGAGAACAAAGAAGTAAGACCAGCACCGATGGTGTGACCAACAGCAGAACCGACTGCAACACCAGCAGCAGTAGAGGCCATGTTAGCGAACAAACCTGGTTGTTGGGATTGTTGTTGAACTGGAGCACGGGCCTGAGCTGGTGGGTGAGCAACGGCAGTGGATGCTTGTCTGTGTTGTGTTGGTGCAGAACGTTGAACTGATGGACGGGAACCTCCTCTTGATCTAGCCATTGTAAATGTAGTTAATGTTTTATAGACTTTTTATCCGGAGAAGAAAGAGTTTGGTGGCAATGAGTTTCAATTTTATATAATTTTTTTTCCTCGGAAAGTGTGTCTGTATCAATTTCGGCCTAGGACTCTCGCCCCTTAATTCCTTTGAAGCTCCGCCTAGAAGTGGAAAAGTTCTGGAAGGAAATTTAGAGGGAGAAGATCTTTCTAGAAGGAGACTATTTGTCACATGGAACTGAAGTCATTGATTTTGAAAAACTTTGCCTTCGATCACTAATTGGTGTTATGAGTCCGATTTGGCTTTGTATGTCCTATCTGTATTCTTCTATCATTACAAAATGAAAGATCTCTACGCAACATCAAAATCATAATAATACATTAAAACTATGTCTAAAATCAAATTCAAAACCATAAAAAACCCAACGCCAAACTCTAAAAATTAAACAGAGGACAGACTCATCAATTACTGTTACTAACAGTAGATATATCTCTCTCAGAAAAGTCATTCTTTTCATTACTTTCAAGGATCGAAATTTCGTCATGAGGAATGACTCCCAATTTCACTGCTTCCTCTCTTGTGAAGGTCCCGAACACATCATATTTATCAATCTCTCCCAATCCTTCTGGTGAAGAGATATAGTTCAAAAGGACATGAACCAAAAATCCAATAGGGTATCCAATAATGAAGGATATATGGAACATTTTCACAGCTGCAACTGGCACACTAGTCATTGATGGATTGACTGATGCAAATCCAATGATACCAGGAATGAATCCACAAATCCAAGAGATGTAGCCTCTCCAGTTAATTCCTTTCCAAAACCAGTAAATGGATTCTGAAGTCCCTTTATACAGATCTGTCAGTTTTAATTTCCCTTTTCTAACAATAAAATAATCCGCAGTGAAAACACCAATCATTGGACCAAAAAAACAACCATACGAACCCAAAACATTTATAAACACAGAAGCATTAGCCAATATTTGCCATGGCTGGATAACAATGGAAACGATCATGATGATATAAGCACCTCTTCTTATATTGATATATTTTGGCGCCATTGCAACTAGATCAATACCACCGCTAATACCATTATCTATTGTGTTTAAACCTAATGTACTTACCAAAAACCCAAATGCAGCAAAGAAAGCAGCGCATCTAGCCTTTGGAGAGTAAGATTCGAGAATCCATTGTTCAATAATATTTGGTGGATTCCATAAGTTCAAAGCCACAACATCACCATAAGACGAAGCAGCTGCAGATGTACCCAAGATCCCAAACAGTGGTACAATCGTACCAAAGATCAAGATTGAAATAGCTTGGCCCCATATCTGTTTACCTGGTTTCGAGGCAAATCTAGAGAAATCTGGTTGATTTGATAGTCCAACAGCAAATGAATTAATAACAGCATTAACACCACGCATGAATGCCATTCCTAAGTCAGCACCTGGATTGACAGTCGATTTGGATTTCAGTAGTTCTCCAGCACCTCCTGCATGGACCATGGAACCAATAGATGTCCCGAACACGGCAAAGAATGAAATCACAGTGACAAATTTGAAAGGTCTTTGTAGTTTTTCTGGAGGGATGTATAGAAATGGTATTGCCACCACATGATATGTGATAAATCCCACAAATTGTTTCAAGGTCATGGGTAGTGACTCAGGTAAAGTGTTGTGTAAGTCCTTGAAACTTGGAAAGATGCATGATAAAATGATAGATATTAACTGTGCTCCAGTATATGATTGAACAGCGTACCAGACCGTACACAGAACTATTCTTTGGATCAGTGCAAGGTAAGAGCCCCACATCCCAAAAGCCTGTCTAGAGTAGACAGGATATCCAATATGCCACACAGCACCAGCCCAACCATGTGATAATGCGATGGCAAATATGATAATTTTTGCAAGAATAACTGCAATCATTGCTTGCCAAACGTTAAGTCCGATTGCCAGTAGTGTTGAACATGACTGCCATGTCGAGATGGATAAGGCTATCACGTTCCAGAAACCCAAGAAGTCTATGTGGCCCCAAGTTCTTCTCGATGGAGGAAGACATATAACATCCGGCGACTTCCTGTTATCGGTGGTAATTCCATTGGTGCTGGGTATTTGGACTCTTCGGAGAATATCAGAAAGAGCAGCCATATGATTAAAGGCGGAAGCTTTAAAGAATATATTGTTTGTATTGAATCTTTTTTTTTTCAAGGCTGTGAGGTACCAGTTATGCAAGGATTCAATAATGAACGCCAAATTTTCATTGAAAATCCTGACAGATGAATGCCACCTTCTACGTTCCACATGATATCGAAGATCTTCTTTCCTGAATGGAGTAACCGGGTCCCTACACACGGTTTACACAGCCCAGTTGAGACCACCCACATACTTTAAAGGGAAGAAGAAAATTCTCACCCAGCTTTTGTGATGATCCGAGTAGATTCATTGTATGTTCCTTCAGAATTTACCGTTGATCCAAAGTTCACTATTGGGCAGACTTTGTGAACAGTGGGACTAAATAGGAAGGGGATGTCGGGTATTACACCGATGGGACTGATGGTCTGGACTCTGTACGAAAGGCACAACATATCTCATTTTTCTATTCCCTAGTTGTCTAGTTAAAACCTAAACTCAATATACACTGTGTCGAACTTTGCAATCTGAATCCAATTCTGGCGAAGCACATGGTGAATTCATATGAAGTGTATAACTTCGCGTTGACTTTACTGGTATACATGAAGTTTAAGAATGCGCTTGTGGAAACCTATATAAACTGTTATCTGCTTGATTGAGATCAGAATTCTTGATCCAGACAGTTTTATACGCGTACTGCCCTTTCCGTATGTACTATGTATACCTAGTATCGTTCAGGACCACACGCCCTGGGCCCTGGTCCCTGAGTAATGGTAATACCAAGAGTCAAGACGGAAACAACAGAAAAGTGACATATTTTGGGGTTTTCTATAACGGTCACCATATGGAGCCATCTTCGATATCAATTGAATCTGATGCATAAACCGATTGAAGATCTCAGAACAATAAACTTTTAAGTTACTTAGCACCAGCTCAAATCAATTATTTTAGACTTGTGCTAAACGCTATCATAAGAAACTTGTATATATGAGGTTCAGAAAATTTATGTAGGTACAATCTGTAGAGTATTGTGATGGGAGATATATTGACAGACACTAGGGGCTGAATCAGCAGCGTAGTTACAGCTATAGCTCTATGGTGTACGTATTCCTATGGGATAACGGGCTTAAAGCGAAACAAGCGAAATACCTATTCGCTAGATACACCCAAATATTTACTTCTCTATGCATATATGCGTAGACTGGACATAAGTTTACAGATTGATCCTAGGGTGCGCATTGAAAAAGCTGTCAAAATCCAATTATGGAGAAAAAAATCAAATACGTGAATGTTAGTTAATACACTTTCAGGCCTAATTGTTAACAAACTCAGTCAAGACATTGTATCTTTTTTGGAGTTTGAAACTTGAGATGACTAGCAGAGTGAAATCAGAGTGAGGGATGTCGCTACTGAAATTCTTTTGTTTAAAATTTGAAATTTGCATTGTTGTAGATCACCTGCAAAAGCTGTGTGATGTGGTCACTTTTGATCGCGTTTGTGCCTGAATGAGCTGGTTAATAGCTTGGAAGTTAGTACAGATACGTTCGAAGATCCACATTCTAACTGAGATGCCCCCGATATATCACAGTGCCTATGTTAAAGACCCACTTTCAAAACTAATTGACATTATGATGGTATATAAACCGGTAGGAAGCACCTTTTTAGCTATTGTCTGATGCGATCTGAACTCATACTGTCGCTCGCTTGATAAACCCAACCATATACACTCCTTTATTATATGTTATTCCAAGCATCGTCTCTAGCCTGGCTGACAGTTTTGGCTTCAACCGTTAATGGTTTTACCAATGACCAAATTGCCAATTCTAAACCAGTCAACGCTCCTTTAGTTCCTGGTCGTTTTATTGTTCAATTTGATACTTCTTCTCCAAAATTTGCAAAGAGAAGTTTGAGCTCTGTTACATCAGTTTTTGCTTCAAATGGGTTCGATGTTGATGTTAAAAATGATTTTGATTCAACTGTTTTTCAAGGTGCTTCTGTCCAAATTGTTAACTCTAATGCCACTACTTCAGAAGATTTGAGAAGAATCGACGGAATTAAACAAGCCTGGCAAGCTTCATATGTTGTTCTTGATGATCCGATTTCATCAGATGCTGATGGTCCTACTTGGAATCCACATGTCACAACTGGTGTTGATGCTTTACACAAAAGAGGTATCACAGGTGAAGGTATCACTATTGCTGTTGTTGACACTGGTATCGACTACAATCATCCTGCCTTAGGTGGAGGAATTGGTCCAGATTTCCCAATCCTTGGAGGTTACGATTTCTATACAGATCCTCAAAATCCATCAGATGATCCAGCAGATTGTTTCGGGCATGGTACATTTGTTTCTTCTATTATTATTGCCAAAACTAATGATACAGTTGGTGTTGCTCCAGATGCTAAGATCAAGATGTACAAAGTTTTCGGTTGTGAGGATACTACCGCTGATGATATTATCATTGCAGGTCTTTTGAAGGCCCATGAAGAGAAACCTGATGTTATTAACTTATCTCTTGGAGCTACCAGAGGTTACAGAAGTATACCATTATCTTTAGTAGCCTCTGAAATTGCAAAAGATACCACCATTGTCTTTGCTGCAGGTAATGATGGTGAGACAGGACCATATTCTGCTTCATCTGGTGCTTCCGGTGAAGACGTCATCGCTGTTGCTTCTGTTCACGCTACCGAACTTGTTGCTTACCAGGCCTTTGCTTCTTCTTCTAATGGAGAAACTTTGGAATTTGCTTACTTGGGAAACCAGGGCTCTTCTTTTTCCAAAGACGGTGAGTTCCTTTTAAACCCAGTAGAAGATGATGCTTGTACTATTGGTACTCACGGATATGGTACCGATAAAGGATGGTTAGTAGCCAAACGTGGTGATTGTGACATCTCTACTGTCTACAACTCTTTAGACTATGACAGATGGACAGGGGTTTTATTATACCCAAACAACGCTGATGAAAAATGGTCCTCAGTTTCCACAGATATCTACGAATGGTCTGTATTAACAGAGTTGGCCGCGGTGGAATGGGATACTGCTCAATGGTTCTTATCCCAGGTTGAGGAGGGGAACACAGTCAATATCACTGTTACTTCAGATGATGATGTTGTTACTTATCCATATACAGGTGTCGAAGCTGGTCAAATTGATGAATACAGTTCTTGGGGTCCAACTTTTGAGAACAACTTTTATCCATCCGTCGCTGCTCCAGGTGGAAGTGTTTATGGTGCTAAAGTTGGCAGTGGTTTCAAAATTGCTAGTGGTACTTCCTTTGCTTCCCCGTACGTTGCTGGTGTTGCTGCTTTGTACTTCTCACAGTTTCAAGATGCTACACCTGATAGATTCCACAAAGATTTGATGAGCACTGCAGAAGTTCTTCCCCTTTACAGTGCTGGTCATAATGCTAGTACTGATGAAATTGCTCCTGTTATTCAAACTGGTTCTGGTCTAATCAATGCGGTCAAATTATTCGATCAAGGTACTAAGATTGTCTCAACTCCATACTTGGAATTATTTGATATTCCAAATAGGGTCGAGGATTTCGAAATCACTATCCAGAATAACAACGACGTTGAAGTCATCTATAGACTTGAGCATGTCCCAAGTAAAACTACCGAGGCTAGATCCAGTGAGGGTTGGGTTAACGGTTACTATCCACCTCCTATTCCTGACGTTGCCAGTGTTACTTTTGGACAGGACTCCGTTAGTATTGCCCCAGGTAGTAGTGCAACTGTTGATGTCAAGATCACCATTCCTTCAATCAGCTCTGATAATGCTCCTATTTTCGGGGGTAAAATTCATTTCTCTGGAGACAATGGTGATGAAGTTTCTGTTCCATACATGGGTGTTGAACTTGTCACTAGAGAGTGGATTGCCTGGGCTGACCCTCCAATGATTATGGGATATGATAATGAGATTCAATTTGGGTTTGAACTTGATGATCCAGAATTTAACAGAACCTTTGACCCTTTAAACTCTGTGTATCCAGAAATTTATTTCAGTGTCAGATTTGCTTCAGAATTTCTCTCTTTTGATCTTGTTCACCCTGATTTCACCTTGGAGGACTTTACTTATCCATTGGTTCCTTATAAAAATGGGTTTTATGATTCTGTGTTATCTTCAGAGTTAATCGGTGGTCCTCTTGCCTTCCCATACGAATTTGTTGGTAGAGGAAATGGTGTCAGTAAAATTGGGTTCACGGCATATGCAAATGGTACTGAGATTGCTCCAGGTAAATATAAAATCTTATCCAGAGCTTTGAAGCCATTAGGTGACAAAAACAAAATTGAAGATTGGGACTACACTCTATCCAAATCTTTCTACATTCTTGAATTCATTGAACCAGAACCATTAGTTCGTTCTTCAGAGTCAGAATCTTCTACTGAATCTTCTACTGAATCCATCTCATCATCTGAATCTTCTAATGAATCCCTCTCATCATCCGAATCTGCTGCTGAATCTCTTTCATCTTCTGAATCTTCAGTTGAATCCTCATCTGTCTCAGTTAGCTCAGATACCGAATCATCCGCTTCTTCTGAATCTTCAGCAGTTCCATCGAGTATTGTTCCAATTTTGAAAGGCGCTTTCACCAATGGTAGCCCACAATGGGACTTGGTCATTCCTGGTGAGCTTGGTCCATGGGATGCTGTTACTGTCTCTGCCGCTTCAGATGATGACTTTACATTTGCTGATGTTAGATACAGTATTGACGGTTCTTTGGTTCCAATCAATGCCACTTTCTCCAGATCTTTGAATTTCTCCGTTGATAGATATAGTGAAGAAGGATTAGAGATTTTCCTTGGAGGTCGTTTCTTGAGTGGTAGTGAATTCACCATTAATGTGAATATCACAGTTGAAAGACCGGATTCTTCCAGAATTGTTAAAAGAGATACTATTTCCTTTGAGCTATCTGATACTATTACCCTTGATGCTGTCTCTAGTGAATCTTCAGAAAGCGAAGAGTCCTCTGTTGCTGACTCTACTGTCTCTTCTGAATCTGCTCTTACTTCTTCAACTGATGCATCTTCAGTTGACGCATCTTCAATTGAATCATCCTCTGAAGCATCTTCTGAAGCATCTTCTGAATTTACTGAGTCTTCATCATCTGCTGTTTCTTCCGAATCTTCTATTGAAGAGAATACTACTGCAGAAATCTCATCTAGTGTCACTTCTGCTGCTGGTTCAACATCTGTTGTTACTGAAGATGAACAGGAAACCACTGTTATCGTTGTCACATCTTGTGCTCAAGATAAATGTTCCGAAGTTCCAGTCACCACCGGTGTCACTGTTATTACCACTACTGTCTCTGGTGCTGTTACTGAATATACCACTTACTGTCCTCTAACTACTGAAAAGGAAGGTTCAACTACTACTGGTTTGACTGTTGTTACCTCTACTCCAGCCGGTTCTGAAACTGTTCACACTACACACAAACCTGAAGGTTCAGCTAACACTGTTCCAACTACAAAATCAGTCGAGACAACTAAACCAAAAACAACTAGACCAGCTTCTGAAATTACTCAAAATGTTAATACCTTTGTTCCAAATACTGCTGTCAAAGTTACTCAAGTTGGAAACAATGGTGGTGAACACAACACTAACACTCCTGTTAAACCAACCACTACTGTTTCACCTGTTCAACCTGTTCAACCAACTACTGCTGCTACTCCTGTTCAGCAAACTACTACCCTTGACGTTACCAAAACTTTGCAGGCATCTATTGTTACTAAAGAAGGACCTTCATCAAGCACAGCAGTTATCAGCACTTTTGAAGGTGCTGCCAACTCTTTGAGAGGAATCTCTGCAATTTTGGCTCTACCTTTGTTTATGTTGTTCTGAGAGAATTATTAGTTAATGTAACTTATTTATTTAGCTTCTGTCATGACTTGACTTGATTTCGAGTTGAGGTTGAATGTTTTGACGCTTCTTTTATAATTTGACTTCGAATTAAAGTTTGCTAGAATAGACAAATTGTTTTAATATGGCCCGTAGGAAAGCGATTAATCCGCCTGTTAATAAAAAATTGTATTCCTATTTTACACGATCCGCAGTCATCGATGTTAGTAAATCGAAATCAATAAGACGCGCAAGGACATTGGGTTCATTTATTCTAGTTGATCTCAAAACCCAGTTGCCTCCGAGTTTAAAGATGTGTCTGACATCCTTACCGAAAACTTTAATTATAAGTCAAAGGAAAGTGAAAGGATGAATAGTGATGAACTGCTCTACGATGCAGACCGAATAATCTTTGATCAATTGAGTATTCTAGACAGTTATAAGACTCAAGTCCTATGATCTGGTTCCCACAGTTCTGTGAATGCACAATCAACCATATGAGATGGCAGATTTATAGTTGATACAATTACTACGCCGTTCATTTAAGAATCCGGTTTTCACCAGTTTAGGAAACTTCCGCTAGACAAACATGGACATGTAGCCTCGTAAACTTGAATCTTGTGTTGACAATAGGAATCGAGATCGATGTCTGGACTCTGGGGAATTCACAGATATCGGCTTTGGGCTTTAAACCCCGTTGCGGCTTTTCTTAAAACTAGATATATAAAGGGATGGCGTCCTGCTCTTCTAGTGTAAGATTTAACTTTAGAGAACGGATTAAATTGATCAATCGAACTCCATATTCCCAGACCTCAAAAGACTAATGATATGCAACTGAGAGGGATCAGGAATTGAGTCATTTCCACATACTCACCAGCTACTCCAAGCACTCAACAATGCTGTTCTTCGAGCTGGATGGATCCCAGCTAGCGAGAGGAAAACCGAGGATTAATGCGAGGATCAACAGACACAAGCGAACAATAATTTATCAAGACATACTAGACTCTACTGGTTCCCGCATATTTCAATAGGTATCATGTAGACTAGGCAAAATTAGCCAAAAACAGCATGGAAAGATCGAAAAGTCGCCCAATTTCTCAGAAACCACCAAATTACAGTCCACTTTCAAATCAGACAATGTCACTCCTTCACCTCCTCAACTCCACACTTACAATCTACATTCCACAGTTCAAATGAAAGAGACAACCAGATTCGGGAATTTCCTCAAATGGGACACTCAAAATTTATGGGAACAATATTTTCATACCAATCATCAACACATTACGGAACTCCACTGAAGCTGATACACACAGGGGAAAATGGCTAAAGCTGCTAAGGACACGGTAGCTGGTGCCAAACAGAACAATATACTGGGAATCCGAACCTCTGGAAAGAAAAGTCACGCTTGTGGACCTTGCCGTAGGTTAAAGAGAAAGTGTGACTTGCAAATACCTTGTGGAACATGCCAAAAGGGTCGCAATACTAAGGTAGACGAGTGCTTGAAGAACCCTGCCACACCACTTTCAAGCAGACAGGAACTTCTGGGTGCAAATAAGAAGTTCGGAAGACTACCTAAATCGTCTCCCCAAGACTTGTCAGACACTTCATCCATCGATGACAAGAAATCGAGAGGAAAACTTGATCTACCCCAGAAGGATAACAACAAGTCAAATACAGTTAACAATATTGCTAGACATACAAATGGAGTTCCTTCTTCTTTCAGTCCGAAATCTCAAAATCCACATTTTGACCAAGTCTTACCCATCTCTATACCTCCATCTCAATCCCCAAGGAATGGATCTCAAGTCTCTTTCCAGCCTTATTCATCAATATCCAATCTGTCGATGCAGGCCCAGGGACTTATAAGTAAACAGAGAGATCTTCCATTGGAGTATCAATATGGACAAGATCAGTACAAATTCCCCCTTCCTAACGATGGATTTCCAAATTTGTCTCAGAGTTCTCATAAAAATTCTATAGGTGCTTCACCTACTTCAGTTAACTTGGTTCAAAATATCATACCACCATTACCTCATCCTTCTTCACAATTCAGTCTTCCTATCCCTGTTGTTAATTCAGTCCCTACGGAGTTTGGTTCTGGAGATTTATCTCAAAAAGTTCAAGAATCTTATAGAAGAATTCAAGAATTAGAAAACGAAAATCAACTTCAAAGGAGCCAGTTGAATTTCTTACAGAATGAAATCAAAAACCACAAGTTGGCTGTGAATTCTAGCACCACTAATGCTCCATACCTCCCTTCATTTAATATCAATGCATCTCCACAAAACGATTTCAAGTTAAAATACATCAAGCTGCTTCCTTCAAGAATCCAAACCAGAGTATTGGTGGATTTTTATTTACAAAATCTTGATTATATCTATCATCCTTTACATCATCCAACTTTCAAACATGAATTAGAAGAATTTTGGAGAGATTCTGAAAATGTTGATCTGGAATGGTTAAGCATACTGTTTGTCGTGTTATGTCTTGCTGCAATTCATCTACCCAAAGGTCTGATCAACATTGATGCATCAGAAATTGAAAAGTCACACAAGATCTGGTTCCAAGCTTCTGAAGAATGTCTTAATATTGCTGACTCCTTGAAGAAAGATTCATCAAAAGTCAACTTGTATGGATTACAGGTTTTTAGTCTTTATCAATTATATTTTTACGCAACTAAACGAGCTGAAGAGCTCAATGATCACCTAATAAAGGCAGTTAAAGATGCTTATGCAATGGGGCTAGATAAAGATGACGTCGAGAATACTAATTTGCTGGAACTCGAAATGAAGAGAAGATTATGGTGGGATATATGTGGCTGTGATACGTTCAGAGCGTTGTCAATTGGAGTTAAACCATTGATCAATTCATACAGCTCGAATGTACCATTTCCATCAAATTGCAATGATGCTGAGATAACCCCAGAATCGATCGTTGTAAAATCATCAGAAGTGCCTACTGATAACTCATTCAATATTCACAGAGCTCATATGATGAAAATATTAAACGGTGTTTTTGAAAAAAATTACAGTAAGAATAGTGAGAACTTATTTCAACAGTTTGATAGATTTGAAAATCAAATATTTAAAGGTTTGGTAAAGATTGATATTGAGTTATGTGAGAGCAAAAAAAGTTGGTTTTTCCAGCTAGATAAAGATGGTAACATTCCATACGTGAACGATATGAGAATTCAATTCCAACACCATATGCTCCATACATGTATTTGTATCCATAGATTTAGAATTTATCAAAAATTTTTGTCTGATGGAATCCCTATTGCATCTGAGGTATCCAAAACTGCTGCTAGATCATTATTTGACGTCTACAGAAGATTGAGAGAGGTTTATGATCTAAGAAACCCTCTATTCTTACCTCAGATTCATCAATCTTTTACAGGCTCAATCATACAGTCCATGTTGTTGGTGTTGAATCACAATTTATCTAATAGTGACAAGAATGCTTTGTACAAAGACATTGAATTCATGTTGAATGATCTAAACACGCTGGGCAATGAAGCATTCATTTTGAAACCAGAAGTATTGAAAGAAAGTTTTAAAGTTTTGAGTTATTTGAAGAAAAACTTTGATAAAGAATTTATTGAATTAGGAAAAGATCAGAAAGATATTGTTTCCAACGTTTTTGGTGGACGCGATATGACAGAATCATATTTAAGAAAATGCAAAGTTTCATTCATCACTGATGGTATTGAAACTAATGAGTCAAGAGAATTGCAAGAAACCCAAAATATGATAGATAACCAATACCACTATGATAAACAATTGGGGTCCCTTGTGACTGATGATCTTTTGAATGCTTCCGTTCTAAGGTTCCAAGAGCTGGAAAGACTCAAAAAATTAAAGCCTAATGAAACCGGTCAAACTTACAGTGATGCTGGCTCAATCTCTGGAGTATCTCGTCTTGGAACACCTGGCACTTCAAACGTTATTGATTTATCAAATACTTCACAAGGTTTGGGCAATGGTGAACTGCTAAAAGCTAAAGATGCAAGAGTTTCAAGCGTCGTGATGTTTGGCAATGGAAATGGAAATGGAAACTTGGGAGAGTTAAAGCTGGGCGAAGGAGGAGATTTCTGGAATGATATGGGTCAAGAAGGAATTGATGAGTTGAATAATATGTATTACTCCGAATTTTCTGGGTATAATATTATTTGAGAAGGTATTCTAGGGACATAAGGTGTACTTATAGATAGACGAGAAAGTGTTTAGTTTAATGATTGTTTTGCTTTGAGTCGATATAATGGTAGTTATACGTTTTTTTCTACATTTGAAACTTATGGGTATAACTTTTTAAATTCTCTAAAACAAATCTAAACATTGATAGTACATAGTGTCGTTACTTTTGTGCTTTAATACTTAATTAAAACATAAGGAAACTCAAAACGGCAACAATGGAGGACATGAAACCATTAGCTGGGAATCCATTGAATGATGGGGCTGCATTATTTGCAGATGCTGCGTTTGCATTGGCTGATGTTGAGCTTGCAAATTGGTTGAAACCAGTAACTGATGAAGATTCAGAGGTTTGAGTTTCTGAAGTTTCAGATGTAGATGCAGATGAAGCAGAAGATGATCCTGTAGTAGAGGATGATGAAGAAGATGATGATGAAGAAGAAGAAGAGGAGGAAGATCTTGACGATGAAGATCTTGAAGAAGATGAAGAGGATGAAGACGACGATTCAGAAGATGAAGCACCTTCATCAGGGTCTAAACCAGTGGCATCGTTAGAGGCCAAAATGGTTCCATTGTTAGAAAGTTGAACGTGCTCTTGATCGAAATTATCCGGACTGTCGAAGATGTATGAAATATTACCATTGATGACAGTATCACTAGGTGGGTCATAACACTCAACATAAGCACTCTTGATGATACCATAGTAGTAACCATTGTTTTGAATATCTTCTGAATTCCAGTCAATACGACCACCAGCCCATTCAATTGTACCTGGGGCACTGCTTTCACCACCAGCTGGCCACAATGAGATTTGGACTCTTGATGGTGTTTGTGGGTATTGATAACTGTTTGAAGTTTCATTATATGTATCTTCTCTTCTCAAAGTTCTAACTTTCTCACCATCTAGATACCAGTGGATTTCATCTTCAGTCCAGTCAATTTCATAATCGTGATAGTCTTCGAAAGTGTCTGAGTTTGAAGGATGTTTATCACCATTGGTATAGTTTAAAACAGCTTGGTAATAGAAATTAGTTTCGGTTTGAGTCAAATTATTTCCAACAAATTCCCAATCGATTTCATCCTGTGCATTAGAGAATAAGATGAAAGCACTGACAACTCCTGCACCTCTCGATGTTTTGAAAGTAGCACCAATTTTACCGTACCAAACATATCTTGTTGATGAGACAACTGTACCTGCTGAATTTTTAGGCATTGCAAAAATCATAGCATCATCATAGTTTTGAATATACCCGGAGTAAACCCAGTCTGCTTCTTCGGCATCACCAAGGTATTCGTCATAGCTGACAAGCTCAGAAGTGTTGGTGAAATCAGTTTTCAGATCTTTACAGATTGGCATAGGCATACATGAATCTGAAGAGAAACTGAAAATTGGATGACAACCACCTAAACAGAACTTACCGGTACCACAGGTACCATATTGATTACAACAAGGTGCTTCTTCTGGACAGTGGGAGTCTTCTGTACATGCGATGTCTTCGTATTCGTCATCTGGATCTGGGGTAGAAGAAGGTCTGGTGTCTTGGGCAGTGATGGAGGTTAAACAGATGGACAGTGCCACTATCAGTTTGGAAAGTTTCATATTGAAAAGATGATGATTATCGGTTTGACCTATGAAGTAGATTTCGATTTGTATTCAAGTCCTAGGATGCTGGTGTTTTTGAAACTTGACGATAAAACCTGGGGATTATACCATAAACTCAACACAGCTGCAGGTGGAGATGCTATAAGGTAGGCAGTGTGTAATATGAATTACTTCAAGATACAGTCAACGTAGTCTTCGAAAGAATACTAGTGCAGGAATTCTGAATATTTTATATCTTGCAAATTTGCCTCGACATTTGGCTGAGCCATCTTTCATTGGTCTAGAGGCTCTAGACTAAATAATAAAACTGCGTCAAAAACAGAGATGAGGCTTCCAGGGATGGTCAAATATTGAATTGAAAGTCCAACGACCTGTAGAGTTGAGTAGAGTGTCATAAAGTTATAGTAGCAGTCAGTTGGTCATTGGTGTTGAAGACTTATTGTACTTTTCCCTGTAACTTTCTTGAGATTATCTTTTCCCATCAAGTTTGATCGATCAGATCTGTTTTGAAGTTTATGCAGGTAAAGGTTTAAAGTTTTTAGTGGGTTTTTTTTTTCACAATTATATTTTTCTTCTTTCAGGAGGTTGGAGAGTTATTTTAGTTCCTACTTGGGAGGTAGAGACAGTCCTCCATCTTGCAGCACAACACTAGCACAACTTCGATCGTTAATTATGAAAAACAGTTTTATAGGGCTCAAGGAGCATTGTTTGTTGATTTTAGCGCTGAATTTACGTAGTTGACAAATATGCATTTTCATGTGGGTTTTTTTTTTTCGCGCCAATTGTGGAAGATGCGTTTCCATTTTGGGGCCAATTTTGGTCCTTTTGACGAAAAGGAAATCGAAGTACGTACGTACGAGAAGTTGAACTATACGACTTGCAAAACCCATCAAAACGAAAAGGAAAAAGGAAACAATTGATGTCAAATTTGCCAAAAACTAGACTAACGAGTCACGACTCACGAGATACATACCAAGCCGCCTGTTTTTGTGCTTTTGAATTACTACAAGATTGTCTGTTGTGCTCTATATGTGATGATAATGGAAGGCCTCCCGCAGAGTGATATTGTATGGTGGAAAGGCGATTGCGCAACCTTTTTCCGTTCCATCTTCCCAAGCTAAGTTCCAACGTGTGTGAGACTTGAGTTCTTGGGAATCTGTCAAATGTAAGATTCCCCAGTTTTGTTTTTTGAAAGTTACTTCTAAAAATCAGAAAGTAAAAATCCTGGATATCTGATTTATTGGATCGGCATTTTGGGGATGACATTGGGCCAAAAGGTAGACTCAGTCCCAAAGATGATGCTGGTGCTTTCAGCGTTTCAATTCTTGATCTACCTGGTTTGAAATTAAAGATTTATATTCCTTTGTCACACGACTTGGGAACAATTTTGGGAATCGGGAAATTTCCTACGGGAAGGCCATCCCAAAAAAACAAAATTCCCTAAAAGTTACATCTAAATTTTTTTCGAGTATTGACAACTATTCAAGTAAGTTTCTTGTAGAAAAAGAGTAGTGGAAGGCTTCCAACAAGCTAATTTGGTATGGTGGAACAGCGATTGCGCCACCTTTTTCTAAGCTAAATTTTAACGATGTTCAAAAAATTCCCAAGTTCTGGTTTTTGGGATGATGTTTTTGGGCATCCCAAAAAAAAGATTCCCAATAAAATTGAAAATCCGAAAACAGAGCTTTTTGTAAATTTCGAATATCTGATTGTTGGATCAATATTTTGGGGATGTTTTTTGGTAAATGGTGGAATAGCTTCCAAAGACTACACTGGAACTTTCAGAATTCCAGTTTTCCAAGAATTGACTGATTTAAGATGGTTTAAAATTGAAAATGTCTTCCTTGGTCACATGACTTTGTCAGAGTTTTTGGCCTGGGAATTATTTTTCTTGGGAATCTTTTTTTCTAGGATGGCCTTCCCGTAGGAAATTTCCCGATTCCCAATTCCCAGGAAATTTTATTCATGTCATCTAAAAAATGTTTTGATACATAGACTATTCCAGTAAGTGTTTTGTAGAGAAGAGTCGAAATTTATAGTGAAGATCACTGAAGAGAGCTCTAGTCATCATTTACGGCCTTGAAGTGAGTTCAGGACTTACAAAAAACTTTTAGGATCATAAACTCTCAAAGTCTTTGTTCTTGCCTTCAACTTGATTTTCTGAGGGTCCAATCTGATTTGCTGTTAAGATAAATTTGGTACCAGGTGAATTAATGGATTACAGTTTCTTCACTTGATAACAAAGGGTAGCCTTCCAGTTGGATCATCAAACTTCCTGCTTCGACTGGCGGCTAGAGTTTGATGGTTATGCTGCACCGACCGGCTTAGTCATAAACATTCAATATATTCCGAATCCGGTAATTTTATATCGTTCACGCAAACGGTAAAACGTAAACACATGAAATATTGTTGCAAAAACGGGAGTTCATTTTTATAAAGAATCTTTTTATAGAAACATCAAGTAAATTGGCTTTATTCTTTTTATTGCTATCATTTTCAAAAACTGCGATAGTGCCATAACTTGCCAGTGTTCTATTATTGATACTATCAGCATTTAACTTCAATCATCGATCCACTTTTTGCAATAATCTGTGTCTTTTTAACTTAGCTCATTTGCATCAAGGTATCAACAAGTTAAAAAATCACTATTAAATCAATGTTAAGACACGCCAGATCCTTGCCTACCATTCGTGCTATTTCACAGGCCGGTTCCAAACCTGGTATCAGCAACACTACATCAGTAGCAAGCACTATTAGCACCAGATACAACCTTGCCATCCCTGATGTTCCCCATGCTGAATCTCGGCCATTTACTGAATTCAAGAGAGGGGTCCATTCCTCTGGAAAGCAGAACTCTCTACTCACTATGAACAAGCAGAGCAATGGCGAGTTTAGTATAATGAGTCTCAACACGTTGAAGATGGAGTGTCGTAAACGTGGGTTGAAAGTCAGTGGAAGAAAAGGGGAGTTAGTTTCTAGACTCCAAGCTTTTCAAAACACCTTAGTATCAACTGGAAGTGGTGCTAGTGCAATGTCCATGAGTACAGCTAGTGGTCAGGTTAAGAGAGCAAATGTTAGAAAAAGTGCCTCTGCAAAGGAAATCATTAAAAAAGTTGATGTTAAGCAATTCAGTAAATCAAGCAAAGTCGATGCCAAAGGTGACGATTCACACATTGACTACATCAAACCAATTGATGCAATTGACCCGCCACTTGTTGGGGATGACTACATAGTCAAGATTCCTTCCATATCTACAAAAGCTTCTCAGACACCAGTTACTAAAATCGAAAAGAAACTGATTGATGTTGAAAATATCAATCCAAATGAGACAATTGTTTCAGTTGCTCCTGGATCCGAGTCTAAAATTGTTAAAGGATCTGGAGAAGAAGTGAAGAGCGAGAATAATGAAGAATGGTTTGATTTTGGAAGTGAACCATATGAATATGAAAAAGGTGAGATTCCTGCTCAAGATAAGACCATTTGGGCCGGTGTTTTGGCTGCCACAGGTCTCTGGTGGTTTTTCAAACCAAAGAGAGAAAAGAAATAATCCATTGGTAACTGACGTATCTGATGGTGTGGGTGTATTTATTTGTTGTTGAACATAGTGGGATTTACGGTCAGGAATTGATGGTTTAGTTTTATATGGATGCTTTTTATGGTTTTTGTTTTTCAATATTTTCATTTTATCGAGTGGTTTACAGTGGTGGTGGATTATGTCTAGACTCTGCACCCTAACTTAAGACCAATACTTTGAATTTTATTTTGTTTAATTTTTTCTTCTCAGTATGATTATTTTCTATCTGAACTGAGAAAAAGAGAATATGATATTATAAGGTTTGTTAATTTAATCTCAATGTAGTTATGATTTTGAAGGATTCTAGTTGTACAGATATGTTATGCTTACAGTGTCTTTACACAGACGATTTTCTTTTATTTATTCCCTTTTAATCCACTAATTCTAAGAATAACCCAAACAAATCGATGGTGACCAATCAAAATAACCCAGAGTTTATTAGTATTTGGACGACACCATCAAATTTCCATGCAGTAACATTGGTGTAACAGCAAGCAAACTCACACCTACCAAAAAGATTGTTGTGATCCTTCCACCGGTATGAATTGAAGACCCGTTGTTGTAAGAGAAGGAAGAACCATGATGATGGGTTTGATGATAACGATGCGAAGATTTGGTATGTGAGTGTACATTATCATTGTTTGATCCATCCCCAAAACGGTGGAGATTCATAGTGTAACTTATCTCATCTGCTAGATTTTGGGACTGTGATCTTGATTGTGATTGTGATTGTTGCGATGATTGTGAATTAGGTGAAGGTGTAGACTTGTGTAATCGTTTGTTGATCATACGACGTTCAAACCAAAGGTTTCCTCTAAGATGAGAGTCAAAATCGAAGTGTGGTACGTCGTGATTTGATCCTGTTCCAGCGTAAGTTGATGTTGATCCAAGTGGATCATGTGGGTTACCCCATACTTTTGAACGAGATCTGTTAATCCCACTTGATGAGTACGTCTTGAAGTGCTCTGAGCCCTGTTTGAAAACTGTACGCTTTGCAGCAGCAGATCTAAGGTTGAGAGACTGATCGTACTTCTTTCTTGATGTTGGATTCACAAGTGTCTTGTATGCGGTAATGATCTTCAAGTAGTTGCTCTTAACGATTTTCTTTGTTGTCAGTGAGGAAGCAGATGTTGTGGCAAGAGAGACATCCGGGTGGTATCTTTTGGAAAGTGCCCTGAATGCTTTCTTGATAGCTGAGGCGTCTGATGACGGAGTGATGTTGAGGACCTGGTAGTGTGTGTATGAGCCTGGGAACTCCTTTAATGCTTGTGTGGAAGCCGATCTCGAGGGCAGAACAAGTCTGTTAAAGAGCATCATTCTGTGTGCTATGCTCTATGGACTCTCAACACTTGGATAGAGTTCACAATAATCTGGATATATCACACTTTAAATAGTACAGTTTGAATCGACAATTTTGGGTGTTAATTGATGTGCTTGATAGTACAGAAAAAAAAAATGTGTCAAAAAAGTCTCCGGTGTCGGCGATGAGATAAAAGATCGAATATTAACAACTACAGATATCGTGGTAATATTAATTGGCATTATCATTCTAAATAAGTGAAGAGATGTCTGAGAACCTCACTCGTTGAAGTCCAGTTCTACCCAGCCTGGCCATGCGAGCTCGTCACATAGAAGACCACGGATGAGTTCTGTGAGGAAACGTTCAACTTTGTCAACGTTCCTGAGAATGGCACCTTGGTCGTAGTTGAGTCCTTTGAGCTCCCCAATCTCGTTTTCGATCTTGAGGTTACGCACAATGTCAATACGAGAGGCCTTGTCTTTGGCGAGCCGTGGATTTTGGCGCACATCGTCAAGCGTGTCGTCACTTATATCACATAGGAAGCTTGCAAAGACCCGTTTGGCTGATGCTAGTGTACTGATTGCAAGTAGAGAGTGTATCGATAGCTCCACGATCCGCAGGCTGACGGGAAGTTTGATGAATGCTGGTGAAGGGTAGTTGATGAGTAGTTCAGTTTCGATCTCAAGGGTAACGTCGCCCTTGTAGTCAAGCTCGAGAAGCAGTTGGATATCATTCAGCGAGCGAGGAAGCTCACTGGTGGTGCCATCCTCTTCTTCCTGTACGTAAAACTCATCGAATGGGTCACCAATGTGTCTGATGGTGAGGTTTGGCCCCACTGAACCCATTGAGAAGTCTCGCACATGGATGTTGTGAAGGAAGTCGGGCAGCTCCAGCGTGGCACAGTGCTCGTTCAGGAATTTAAGCACAGAAGCATTGAGTTCTGCTGGATCTTGTGGCCAGTTGATGTCGATGGACATGATTGTTGTTGATTGAAAGCATCATGAAAAGTGAAAAATTCAAAAAAGCATCATATATGCCAACAAAGCCAAATGCTCAGGACACTCAAGAAGTCGCTTGAAAGCGCAAAGACCAGCACTGCACACACACATACACACACACTTTCAAGGACATTGGCAGTGCCCGTGCCCGTCATTTACCGGGTGGTGGCTGACGTGAGCCGGTACCACGAGTTTGTGCCTTATTGTACTCATTCATTCATAACGGCGAGAGACACCAACGGGGAACCATCGCTGGCTGGATTGCGTGTAGGGTTCCAACAATTCGACGAGCAGTTTGAATGTGATCTGCAGTGCGTTTTAGACAACAAGGTCCTTGCTACGTCCACGACTCACTCACTGTTCCACCATCTTCACACGAAATGGTGCTTTCAGCCTGCGAGAGACAGGTGCAAAGTAACTTTGGAGCTCAGTTACCGTTTTAAGTCGCCAATTTACCACAGTGTGAGTGGAGTGTTTGGCCCAGCAGTCGGTGAACTGGTCATGAAGGCATTTGAAAAACGTGCAAAGGAAGTAAATAACGAGATAGAATAGACATGTACAGATTAGCATACTGGATTTTTGTAGTTATCCCGATAACCTCGAAATAAAAACCTTTAATCAAAACATCAATAAAACCTTTCGTCACAGTCAAATGGCTCAGCTTTCACTTGAAGATCCGTGGGGTCTACCCTCGGGACCAGCGCCAGTGGGCCACACTGCAGCGGTCGTTTCCAATGCCACTCACACATCAACAGACGATCTCAGCTCTTACACCACAGCCCTTAGATCCTCTTTCAACCCATTAGCAAAAGACATTGTCGAGATATCAGAACTTCCTGAAAGAGAAGGTGTTTTGTTCCTCAAACACACAAACTACCTGGTTCAACATCTCGTTGAACTACCTGATTCTGAACAATCAACTGATAAAAAAGTTGTGAGACGTTATTCCGATTTCTATTGGTTACATCAGACCCTTTTGACCAAATATCCGTTTAGACTTATCCCTGATCTACCTCCAAAGAGAATTACAGGGACTACCGACCAAGAGTTCCTACAGAGACGTTTGAAAGGACTTGTGCGGTTTATCAATCAAATCATGAAACATCCCGTACTTTCACAAGAACAGTTAGTCCTTATGTTTTTGACTGTTCCTACTGATTTATCTTCCTGGAGAAAGCAGGCAACTTATGATTCCACAGAAGAGTTTTTGAATAAGAAAATATCTTTTGGATTTACTGAACTTTGGAGCTCCAATATTGAACAATTCCAAGATTTATTAAACGTTGAAAATCTAGAGAAGAGGATTTTCAACACTTTGGATCACTGGAGCAAATTGACAATTTTAATTGAAAGATTTGTGAAAAGATATGAACAAATCGCAAGTGATGATTGGAAATTCAATAAAATCTTGAACAATTTTAATGATCCTGCCAATTTCAAACTTTTCAAGGCATTTCAAGACAACACAACTTCAACAAATGAGATTAGCGAAAGTTTGAGCTTGGTCAGCGCTAAATTCAAACAAGCTGGTGATATATTGAACGAATCAAATGAATTGATATACTCTACAACATTAGAGAAGTTCAAAAATTTCAACGATTATTTGATTGCTTTAAGACAGTTGGTTGAAAGATATGATTTGAAAGGAGGCAATCAAATTCCTTTGATATTATCAAGAATCCAACAAAACAAGACAAAATTGAATGAATTGAATAAAAAACCAGATGTTAAAGGGTTTGAAGTTGATAAATTGACAGATTTAATCAAAAATGATGAAGATGAAATAAAAATCTTGACAAATAGAGATTGGTTGATCAAACAATCAGTCATTAATGAAATCATCATTTTCCAGGAATGTCAATTTCAAATAACTAGCTCTTTCCAGGATCTGATCGCCAACCTTTTGAAATCAAACGAATTACACTCTAATAACTGGTCTACTTTGATCACATCAATCCAGGATATGCCATTATCTAGATCAGACTAATAATGGTTAATATACAAAACTATCAAAATTTCAATCCATTGTTCTACTATTCTTTAATCAGACTAAAAGTAAATAAATTAACTAATCTATGCAATTTTCTTAGACGTATTAGTGAAACCAATCCCTTTAATGGTTGCAATAAAGTCGTCATCTTCATCACTTTCTTTAAGATAAACTTCAGTTCCAAAAATTTCCTTGATATCTCTCAACAAATAAATGAAATCTTCATCAATCTGTTCTCTCCCAATTCTTAATCTCCCAATATCTTCTTTACCAATACACATGTAAACCAAAGCCAATGGGAGCTGACTTTTGCAAACAACACTAGACTTGGAGATTTCTTCCAGTAAACAATATGCAACTTTCTCTCCCAACTCTTCAGGTATATCACCTGCAAGACCAATATCTTCACTATAAATTCTCCATCCCTTTTTACTTTCTGCAACAAGTGTAATTCCAAATCCGGGACTTTTACCAGAATTCTCTCCTCTCCAAACGTCAGCAGTTATATTGACTTCACATCCAACCTCTTTCAAAACAGCTCTTGCACTATCAATCATTCTATTTACTATCGATGGCGACACTCTAGCACAATAAGCAACTCCTCTAATTGCATTGATTTTAGGTTTATCTACCGCATGCATTGTAAGTGGCTGTGGAATCAAAGAATCCACAATCAAGTGAACCTCACCACCACCATTTGGAGGTGAGCCTCTTTTTAAAGTATGTAATGACACTTCACGAACCCCAAATTTCTCCATAACGGGTAACATCCCCCATCTAATCCCTTCAACTCCTGCATCTTCTTTGGAAGAAGTGATACCTTTGAAAACAATGTTGAACTTCTTCTTAGAAAATGGAGCCAAATGAAGCATTGGTTCAATGTAATAACCCACAGGTTTTGATTCGTGACAGTTATGTGTGATTTCACCACCAATGATCAAACCAGGATGGTATATTATTGTAGTACCCGTATATGAGATTTCTATCTTTGATCCATTCGTCACGGCCTCTATTAATCTCAAGAATGAAACTTCATGATCTTTCAAACCTGGATTTAATTCATTAGAACGAATCTTTTCAATCTTGATAGGTGTCCCAGACAGCGTGGATAAAATCACACGAAAACGGAAATTTCTGTGGCCACTGAACGTCACAATACTCTTAACCATCGTATTATGCTGGTTATTTGGTATGTAAAACTTGATTCTGTCTTGTACAAACTAACTGCACACTATACAGAAAAAGTTCAAGCTAAACAATTTTTTTCAGCTCTTGCGATGAGCATTACCCGGCTTTGAAAAATTATGTCAGCGAAATTCAACACACAAAATTGTTGAACATACAAACATCAACACATTCACAAACTCACATCAGTTCTTTCTATAGGGCGTTGCTTAAAGGACAATGGCTGACAACAACAGTTCAAATAAACGGCCAATATCGGCTCAGTCCAATGCCTCAGGGTCCCAGGCCACAGATGAACATGACTCCAAAAGACCAAAGATAAACAACGACACAACTAGAACCACAGCAGGGTCAGGAATTGACTTGGGAACTACAGACTCTGAACTCTCAGGATTGGAACTGCCTAATGTGGACTCGCAGCTGCTATTGCCTGATCTAACATCTGACAGATCAGCTACACCTAACTCATTGACTCAAACACCAATAGCGTCCAACAACAGCAACAGTAATAACAATGGCTTCTCTAATTCGACGTTACAGTTGCCTGAATTGACATCCACCACAGCAAGTACCTCACCAAGAATACAGAATGCAAATACTGATGCGACAAAAGATGATTTATTGCAGAAAGGCCCTGCTCCAGCAGACCCTGATAAACTAGCGGATGCATTATTGTCATCAGGTGTTGATTTGAAAGCCGAAGAGCAACTCTTAACACAGAACGCATTATTACCACATCCTTTGAATGCTTCGACCCAACAGAACCTTAATAAGCATCTTGTGCAGCTAGACCCTTTTCTAGATCAGAGAAATTTGACCACTTATGTTAATAAAATAATCAGTTCGAACAAATTGAAACAGTTGAACAGTTCAGTTGAAGAAGAGAAACAGATTTTGGAGATGATAACAATTGCATGTGAGGAGTGGATGAAAGGAATATTGACAAGTACGATAGTTTTGTCTCGTCATAGAAGACGTGCTTCAAAACGTGGAAATAAAAAGAGAAGTGAAATTTCTAAAGCTTTGAGAGATTTGGCTCTGAAAGATAAAGCTCAAGAGGAAAACAGAAGCGAACGGAAAAAGAAACTTGGACTGAGTAATGATGATTCGATAAAAGAAGGAACCGAAGAGATACAACATAAGGCTACTAATGCAACTGTTGCCATGATGACTGGGGGTAAGAAGAAAAAGAAGTATAGTTGGATGACTGGTGGAACCGGAGCTGCTGGTGGCAGTGCTGGAAGCAAGGCCACTGTAGGTGGGATTGATGGGGATCAAACAATCCGTTATAGAGAGGCAAGAGAAGAACCAGGCATCGCAGTTAGAGATTTGTTGGCAAGTTTGGAAAAAAAGAGAATGGGTGTTGATAAAACTTTAGTTAAGGGATATGCCAAATTGAAAGATTGAGAAATAAAATGTCTGAATGAACTCTGTATTATGATTTAGTTTTTGTAGTGTTCCAATGTAATATTATCAACAAATGATTGGATTGATTTAAGTGAATGTGTTTGATGGCAAAAAAAAAATTCAAGCACTCACGCTGGGGGTCGAACCCAGAATCTTCTGATTAGAAGTCAGACGCGTTGCCATTACGCCACGCGAGCTAAGAACAAGCAATTTCATCTTTCGCGAAATATACAAAAAAAGTCCGCGGTCATGAAGCCCATGCACGGTTGCCATGGAAACTAAGTGTTTTTGATCAGGTTTTTGTAAACAACAAATCAAAAAATCAAAAAATCAACATCAGTTTGAAGATAGAGATCAGACAGGTTGGAAATCTACTTGTGAGTTTTGAAGATCATGAGCTTTCAACTTTCTGAATCTCTTACGGCGTTCCAGGAGTCGGACAAGAACTCACACACGGTGAATGAACCTGATTACCTTCTTGAACAAATCAGTACTCAGTTACTTAACACACCGGAATCCATTTCTGATTCCAATGTCTTCGAAACTCTTGAATCTTTAGTGTTAGCATATCCCACTCTTGCAAAATCTTATCAGAAGCGTGTTTTACACTTAGTCACTACTGGGCTTCATAATATTTCTGATTTGACTCAAAGTATAATTGATAGTGGAGAGACTGAATTCTTTGGTCAACAAAAGCAATACCTAGAAGTGTACGCTTATCTTTCAAATGTTTTGATCGTGTATTTGGGGCTTGAGCAGATCCCTACTTCAAACAATGGAACCAAGAAACCCACTGCCCAATCATTGGAGATCTTCAAGAATAATTGTACACAATTAGAACTTCTATTTGACGCAATCTGCATCCCATTAAAACTACACTTGAACAAATTGTTTGTGACGACACCTGAGAGAGACTTATTCATTGGTGCATTCACGAGACCGATCTATCTACTGATGGAAAATGAACCAAGAATGAAAGTTGCCACAGTCAAGATGTATATGTTCAAGATTATATCCATGTCAGTGAAACATCATGGCCATAGTTATGCCGCCCAGGATGCTATTCTTCAGAATTTGACCTATTTCGGCCATCTAAACTCTGTGATGGCAGAGTTATTACAAGTGCTTAATGATCAGTATGACTATCCACAGTTGACTGAAGATGTCTTGAGAGAAGTCAGTAATAAAGAGTTCAACAGTAATGATAACAATGGACCTAAACAGATTTCATTATTTGTGGTTAAAATATCAGAATTAGTTCCTAGAATATTGTTAAAACAAATGACATTAGTCTCTCAATTATTGAATAATGACTCTTTTACATTACGTTGTGCAGTTGTTGAGGCATGTGGTAATATTGTTACTGTTATGGCTAAAGATGATGAAGAGTTTGAACGTCATCATAATCAGATAACGGGGTTGATTGATCTATTGACACAAAGATTCTTAGATCAGAATCCATACGTTAGAGTCAAAGCTATTCAATCCATTATGAAACTTTGTGATATTGAAGGGAAATTTACCAAACAGAGACAGTTTTTCATGGAATTGGTTGTGAGAAGTTTGGAAGATAAGAGTTCTTTAGTCAGAAGAAATGCAGTCAAACTCATGTCAAGATTAGTCTTGACTCATCCATTTGGCGCTTTACATGGCACTCAATTATCTTTGACCACATGGAAGAAAAGATTAGTTGAAGCTGATGCAGAACTAGATCGAATTGAACCTGCTGACAACACGGAAGCGGTTGTTCAGAGAAATCTTGAGCAAAGCACAGTTTATGGTGAGGATGAAGACGAAGATGATGAAGAAGAAGGGAACGTAACGGCAAGAATCGAAAAAGAAAGTGACACTAATGCAATTTTCAAAATCAAATTAACTATTCAATATTACCATGATGCTATAAATTTTATCAAATTAGTTCATAAAGGCATTGAAATTGCCTCACAGTTACTATATTCCAAAAATAAAAATGAAGTCATCGAAACCATGGATTTCTTTGTGCTCGCAGATGCCTACTCCATCGAAAACACATCCACTGGTATTCGTCGTATGTTACATTTGGTATGGATGAAGTCCAATAATGATGAAGGAACCAACGTTGCAACTCATCTAGTCCAATGTTACAAAAATTTATTCTTATTGGCCCCAGATGAAGCATCTGAGTTAGAAGCTGCTGCATATATTGCTAAAAACTTGATCTCATTGACGTATAATGCCACTGTTCCAGAATTGGCATCATTAGAGAAGTTATTGGGACTTATGTATGAAGGTGGAATGATCACTGATACAGTAATCAAGGTTCTATGGCAGATTTACAGCTTCCAAAACCAATCATTTTCTAGAAAACAACGTCGTGGATCTATCATTGTATTGGGCATGTTAGCATTGTCAGACAATGAAATTAGTGTTAAAGGGGTTGATGCTCTATTGAACATAGGGTTAGGTCCAAAGGGTAAGGAGGATTTAGTTTTGACTAAATATTCGTGCATTGCATTGAATAGGTGTGTTCCCCAAGATCCTAAAAGAAGAGCTGATTTCAAACTAAGAAGAGAACAAGATGCAGTATCTGCTCTTGTTAGGCTTTTAGTGGATTATAATGGCGATAGTGAATATTATAGTGTTGCTGAACAAGCAATCAATACCATCTTCTCATTGGCTGAAAACCCTGAGGCTGTTGGTACACTAGTTCTCAAGGAGAAGGCCAAACTCACATTTGCAGAACATCAAGAGGGTCAATTGCAAGTCATTTCACTATCACAGTTATTGTTCATTGTCGGTCATATTGCCATCAAGATAATTGTTCATTTGGAGTTGTTGGAAGCTCAGTTTAAGAAAAAAAAAATCGAAGCAGAAATTGCCAAAAATACCAACAAAGATAAAGATGCAGAAGAAGCTAACGAACTAGAGATGATTGGAGGTACTTCTGAAGATGACTTCACAGATGCAGTACAATTTATCAAAGAAAAGGAGTTATTATACGGAGAGAACTCGTTGTTAGCTAGATTTGGGCCAATGGTTAGAGATATTTGCTCAAACAATCTGAAGTATGATAATAAAATTTTACAAAGATCAGCAGTTCTTTGTTTGGAAAAATTGATGTGTGTATCATCAAAATATTGTGAGGATAATTTGGCGTTATTAATCACTATTATGGAAAAATCAGATGATCCAATAATTCGTTCTAATGCAGTTCTAGGGTTAGGTGATATGGCTGTTTGTTTTAATAATTTGGTAGATGAAAACACAGATTTCCTTTACCGTCGTTTACATGATGAAGATTTAATGGTCAAGCGTACATGTTTGATGACTATTACGTTCTTGATTTTGGCTGGTCAAGTTAAAGTCAAAGGTCAATTATCACAAATGGCCAAATGTTTGGAAGATCCAGATCAAGGAATTAGTGACATGTGTAGATTGTTCTTCACTGAGTTATCAACTAAGGATAATGCAATTTATAATGGATTTATTGATATTTTCAGTGGGTTGGCTAATGATGAAGATTTGAGCAAAGATGGAATGAAGCGTATCATTAAATTTTTGTTATCATTTGTTGAAAAAGAAAGACATCAAAAACAATTGTCTGATAAGTTGGTTCAAAGGTTATCAAAAGTTGAGAATGAGCAGCAATGGAATGATGTTGCGTTTGTGTTGAACTCAATTCCTATCAAAAATGATACTGTTAACCAAGTGTTGGAAACAGGTTACACAATGGTTTCTGCTAGAAATTAAAATTCTTAATCGGGAGTTGTCACAGTTATTTATATCTTAGTATTATTAATTATTTATGATATATACAGGACTTTCTAAATCGTATTAAATATAATGTATGGAGCGTTGTGATAATGGTAATCAAAATATGGAAGTCTATTAGATTATTTTCCTGGTTTATGATGATCACCAAACATTTCAGAAGGATGTTTGAAAACATCTTTAGCAACACCTATTTCAAAATCAAGAGGTAATTGTCTAGAGTATAATTCGCCAGATTTCAAATGTTTGCCAACGATATCAGCTAGACCATCGATGAAAGTTTTTGAATCATTTAAAGATTCAGCTCTTTTCAATTTTGCTGGGAATTTAACATCTTCAACCAATTCAATATCCAATTCATGTAGAGTTTCAATATGATCACTTGTAAATGCAACAGGAACAAGAATAATACCATCTGATTTTTCTTCAATTCTTGGAACGAATTTGGCAGTTTGAGCACCTAACCATGGTTTAGGACCAACTTGTGATTGATAAATAACTCTGTATGGGTTACTGAAATTTAACTCTTTCATGACAGCGTATGCAGTTGCAGAAACTTCAGCTGGGTATGCATCACCATTGTTAATGATATCCATTGGTAATGAATGGGCAGAAAATAAAATTCTAACATTGTCTCTCTTATCTTGTGGGAATTCAGCCAATTTATCTCTGATATTTTCAGCAAATGCTTTGACTAAACCAGGATGATCTGGCCATCTATCAATGCTTGACCATTCAATTTTTCTTTCTGGATCTAGCTTTTGAGTTTGTCTCCAAAGTTCATTGATGGAACTACCAGTGGTTGAATAACTGAACTGTGGGTATTGGGAAAAAGCAACGGCTCTGGTGACACCTTCATCTAGTAACTGCTGTAAAGTTTCCTCAGTGTAAGGATGGGCATATCTGAAGGCAACGTATGGTCTATGAGGCGCACTCTCAGGATTTGTTTTGTCCAAGATCTTACACGTTTCCTCAGCTTGGTACTTGGACCACTTCAAGATAGGAGACCCACCACCAATTTCTTCGTAATGTTTTTCAATTTTAGGTGTACGTCTTGTTGCAATGAACTTTGCAAGGATATTTTGAAATCTTCCTACACCCAAATCAATCAAATCACCATCAGCAAATAACTTATATAGGAAACCGTAGACTTCTTTAATGGTGGAAGGTCCTCCCATGTTCATGAACACAACAGCAGTGGACTTATGAGCTCTTTTGAAAGAGACATTGCTTGTGCTGAAACACCTCGAGTTTCTACCCAGAACTGCAAAACGATTAGAGATCATATCCTCGAGTTTAGTATAGGTTTAAATGTATCAAAAAGCCAAAGTTGCTAAACTTTTCACTTTTAAGTTAAAAGTCTAGATCCTTTTTGTTACGTCACTCGCGGATTTAACTCGGAGTTATACACACAATAATTCCGAGGGCGCGATGGGCCGGAAATGAGCAGAGACAATAACAACAAAAAAATTGTTGGTTAAACCCTTTTTTTAGTGTTGATGGCCTGAACCAATTGCTCTGAGAAAGATGGTCGCATTCATTGCAGAAAGATTATCCGGCTGGTCTGCTGCGTCAGGACTTGATGAGGCTACATTGAAGCTGGCGATTTGTCTATTCGGCTCGTTCCCATTGAACGCTGTGCTTAAGAGAATCCCAGATCAAAACATTCTCCAAAAGAATGTATTCATCATTGCTGTGTCTAGTTTCTATCTTTTTGGAATTTGTGAGATATACACTGGTTTCAGAACTTTGATAATAAGTACTGGCTTTACATATTTGGTGACAAGATATTTTAAGTCTAAATTTATGCCTTATGTCAACTTCTTTTTTGTGATGGGACACCTTGCTTTCAATCATTTTAGTTTACAATTCTTCAATGATTACGATTCAGGCAACATTGATATCACTGGTGCTCAAATGGTGCTAGTTATGAAGTTGTCTGCCTTTGCATGGAATGTCCATGACGGTAGACAACCAGAATCTGAATTATCGAGCTATCAATTATCCAAAGCTGTTAAACAACACCCACCATTGATTAACTTCATCAGTTATGCTTTTTTCTACCCTTCTTTATTGACAGGTCCTGCTTTTGACTACATTGACTATGAAAGATGGTTGAGTTCTGAATTGTTTACAGATTTGCCAGAATCTAAGAAACCAGGTAAGAAGAGAAAAAGAAACATCCCTAAATCTGGTCGTGTTGCATTCTATAGAGTTGCACAGGCAATTGGATGGTTAGTGATCTGGCAAAAAACAGGTGAATACATACCATTTGATTATCTATTCAAGCCTGAATTTGCACAGAATTCATTAGTCTATAAGATGTTTTATTTGTATGCATTGGCATTCACTTACAGATTGAAGTACTATGCTGCATGGACTATCTCTGAAGTGTCTTGTATTCTAGCAGGGCTAGGATATAATGGCTACGACCAAGAAACCAAGACCATTTTGTGGAACAGAGTTCAAAACATTGACATCTATTCATTCGAAACTTCTCAAAACATTCATGGTGCATTGGAAGCATGGAATCAAAACACAAACAAATGGTTAAAACATTATGTTTATTTAAGAGTTGCTAAAAAGGGATCCAAGCCTGGTTTCAAAAGTACATTGGTCACGTTTTTAACTTCTGCATTCTGGCATGGAACTAGACCTGGTTATTACTTGAGTTTTGCAACTGGTGCTTTATTACAATCATGTGGTAAAATTTACAGACGTAATCTAAGACCAATCTTCTTGGAAGATGATGGCAAAACAGGTAAACCAACAAAGATCATTTATGATGCCATTTGTTATGTTGTCACACAAGCCGCTTTGGGTTATTTGGTTCAACCTTTTGTAATCTTGGACTTGAAACAATCATTACATGTCTGGTCAAGTGTAAATTATGTTGTTCATTTGGTGATGTTGGTTACATTCTTGATTTTTAATGGTCCTTTCAAGAAACAAGTTAAGTCATTTTTGCAGAAATATCAACCAGTCAAAAAGACTGTTGAGAAAGTTGACGAGAAAGTTGATGAGAAGAAGTTCAAGAAAGATCTTGAAAAGAAAGCTATTCATTTGGGTATCCCAGAACCAGATTTTGAAGAATCCAACCTTGAAGAAATCAATCAAGAAATTGATGAATTCAAGAATGAATTTGAACAATGGAAAAATTCAGATGGCTTGAATGAAGAAAAAGAAAATGTCAGACACGCATTCGAAGACTTACAGAAAGATATTGATGGGTTCAGAAAAGCCACTGAAAAGAGAGATTAGGCCCAAAGCCTAAACTGTTTTTGTTTGTATATACGAATGATATTGATGTAATGATAATTATGCTCTGATGTAGTATTAAAAAGTCCCAATAAAGGCAAATAGATCACAGTTCATCAGGATCAAACAAATCCAAATCTTCCAAAACACCATTACTATCGTCCTCTCCTCCATCACCATACGACACAAACGAACCTCTTCTTCCTCCCAACTTTGGACTTGATTTGACGTCTTCCTCGATCTTAGCATCTTCCACATTCTCTTCCTCATCTAGCCCGATCAGCTTGTCAGAATTCAAAGATGCAATGGCCAACATCCCACTTCTCAAAGCACGATCACTAGGCCAGATGAAATCATGTGGTGGTAAGTTATGGGCGAGTGTAGGTGCTGTAGTGAACTTTGCCAGTTTCATCGCATATTGAAGCACTTCACTAGCTGGGATTTTATTCTTCTTCATGTTTTCAGTTTCTTCATTGACCTTGTCAACCGTTGGTAGATTGGATAGCTTTGAGCGACACTCACTAAGTCCCAACAGGATCTCTTTGCAGTTGTCATTCAACTGTTGTGATTTGGCTTCCAAAGACTTGATCTCGAGTCCAGACTCTTTGTGCTTGACCAGATCTTTGAGAGAGTCACGCAACTCTTTGTCAATGGGCAGAAGAGCCTCAGCATCAGCTATACTTGGGTTGTATGTGGATATGGATACGAGCAACGAGTTGAGTGTCTTCTCGAACTTGTCGAGCGTTTTGATGATGGGAAGATTGGCTATTTTTGGATCCTGGAGCTCTTGGTCCGGTGTCAAGAGACGCACCGTCGATGCTGATTTCGCTAGTGGTGTAGACATTGCTCAGTTGATGCTCTTTTAGGTGTGGACATAAATATCTTTGATAGCCTTTTTTCAAATTTCGGGTTCTACAAAAGAATTGACAGAGATACTTTTATTTACAAATGATCTTGTTCATCCTCACCGGGACACAATTCTTCCATCTCCTCAATGTTTTCGTACTGGACTCCACAGAAGAAACAGTAGTGGAACTCTCCTCTCAAAAACTCGTTCAAAAGTCGGATTTTCTCCTGTGTTGGAAGCGTTTCAAATTTTGAAAGTTCATCATCTTCATCATCATCATCGTCGATTAATTCCTCTAAATAGCCATCGTCGTGCTTCAATTTTCTATCTCTTAAAGACTTTTGTTGATGAGCCGCATATCCTCTCCATAAAACGTTGACCTGTTTTATCTTTAGCTCATCACCAGCATCCACATCACCCGAGAACTCATAACAGTGTTTTTGCATCTTTCTAACTATACTATCTAATCGTTTCTCTTCTTTCTCCCCATGTACTCGACTTCTGAACCCATCCGTATCAACTTTCTCTGCAACTTGCTCTTGTGTAGTAAGATCGACTTTTTTAGTCTCTTTGAGCCCAGTTCTCTTTGTGTTGGAAACTGCTACTAAGGGTTCTAGTAATGCATCTTTGTTATGGCTATCAGCACCTAGGGTTTCACCGACTTTAAACCCCATTTTTTCCATGATTGAGAGACCCTTTGACTTGGTCTTAGTAGGTAATTGATCATTCGGCAGCTGCCTTACTTCTTCTATGTTATCATCTGTGGTGGAAACCTGACCAAATAGCGATGTTTTCAACCTGTCTTCTCTTGAGATGGATTTGGAATGTGTTGTTGAAGGATCTGTTGAGGGAGAAAGTCTCTGAGGTTTTGAGTTTGAGTCTTCAACTATTGTCATATTCAGATAGTCAACCTCACTGGGATCTGTCTCAATGGTTGTGGAAATATTGAATGTTGGTCTTTGGTCGTCGATATCTTCTGTTTGTATATCATCTGTTGTTTCATTACTTGTGGAGATTGTGAACTTGGGCAGCTTCAGTTTCTTCTTATGTGTCAATTGCCTTACAGTATTAGCAGGATCATGTTCAGAGTCATCATCACTTTCGTCAAACCCCAATTGTCTTCGTTTTGAGCTCATCTGGAAGTTTGTTTGATACAAATAGTAATATCATTTTTTATCACGAAATCGACTATAACAGACTCCCCAGTAAAAGATACTCGATAGATGTTTAAAATTTCATTAAAACTTGGGAAGTGACAAGTTACTCTAGTTTCCTTTTGTAATGTTTATAAAACCAGTTATAAGGATCTAAATATTACTTGATAGAGAACACAGCTACGGTTAAAATCAGAATCAATAAAATCATAACTAATAGTACCTAAAGTCTATGCTCTAACACTACTTGATACTTACAAACCAGACCAGTATTTGGAAGTCTTGACAGTGAATGATTCGATCAACTCGATATCATCAGAAGAAGGACCGATTTGAACTTGGTACTCACCAGCCTCCTGGGCCCATTCACTTCTGTATTCGTCATAGAATGACAAAGAGTCTTTCAAAGATAATTCAGATTCAACAACTTTCTCTTCACCTGGTTCCAATGAAACTTTTTCAAAGCCTTTCAACTCCTTGACTGGTCTAATGACATCTGTCTCTGTCTTGGAAAAGTAAATTTGAACCACTTCTTTACCAGTGGTAGATCCTGTATTCTTAACTTTGACAGAAACTTTGATCTTATCATTACTTTCATCAGTACTCACTTTCAAATCAGAGAAAGAGAATGTGGTATATGATAAACCAAATCCAAAAGGGAAAGCCACTTTTCTTTGTAACTTCTCATAATATCTATAACCAACAAAGATATCCTCACCATACAACACTCTTCCTCTTTCAGTCTTAAAGTTCAAATAGGCAGGTGTATCTTGGAACTTCAATGGGAAGGTTAATGACAACTTACCAGAAGGATTGACATCACCATATAAGACATCAGCAATTGCATTACCCAATTCATTACCACCATACCATGCTTGTAACAAACCTTTAACCTCACTAACCCATGGGAATTCAACTGGTGTACCAGATTGATTAACAACAATAGTATTTGGATTAGCTGCGACAACAGCACGAACTAAATCATCAGTTAATCCTGGAAGTGAAAGGGTTTTTCTGTCGAAACCTTCAGATTCCCATTCACCACTTAAACCAATGACCAAGACAACTTTATCAACTGATTTTGCAATTTCAACTGCTTTTTCAATTTCTTCTTGTGGATCAATGACTTTAGAAGCACCAAATGAAACAGCACCATTACCCTCGGTACCAATTCCTGCGCCGATTAATGTATAAGTCTTACCTGAACCAAATTCAATTCTAACATTATATGATTTACCTCCTTCTAATTCAATTGTACCTCTTTCTTCAACTGTACCCATTGAGAAGAATGTATTACCAAATTTTTGTTTAGTCTTGTTATCAACGACTAGTTCATCATCGACATAGAGTAAAGCTGTTCCGACAACAGTTAAACCAAAGTTATAAGTGCCCGATTCTTCTGGGGTGAAAATACCTTCAAAATCACCATAAAAGACATCTTTAATGTTAGGATTTTTGTAATCAAACATGATATTAGAAGATGAATTCAAATGTAATTCATCAAATTTAACTCTATTTTCAGTACCTCTTGGCTCATGGTAAAGACTTAAAACATATCCAACTTCTCCAGTTTTTGGATTTTTCAATTGAGTTCCTAAACCTTGTAAGTTGAATTGTCCTTCAGCACCTAAAGTGTATGGTGGGTTTGTACCTGCTTTATTGGAGATACCTTCATATGGAGTGATTGCATAGTATGGAACCAAAGAAGCAGATCCACCACCAGAGTAATTGGCAACTTTTGCATTTGGACCAATGACGGCAATCTTATCTTCTTTTTTCAATGGTAAAACGTCATCTTTGTTTTTTAACAAAACAATTGAATCACCAGCTAATTTTCTTAACAATGCAGCAGTTTCTGGAGTGTTGTTTTCAGTGGTTTCACCACCATTTTCTGGAATACCACTTTCTAAAGCAAACTTGGCTAATTTCAAAATTCCTCTAGCTCTATCATCAACATCTTTTACTTTTAATTCACCAGATGCAACCAATGCAGCAAGAGTACCTTCAGTTCTTGCCCTTGCTGGTCCTGGCATTTCTAAATCCAATCCATTTTGAACACTATCTTTGGCAGAATAAGTAGGAAACCAATCAGAGATAATAGTACCATCCCATCCCCATTCTTTTCTCAAAATTTCATCAAGAAGCTCTTTTGAATGAGCAACAGCGACACCGTTGACTTTGTTAAGACCAGTCATAAAAGCTTTTGGTTGAGAATATTTAACCGCCAATCTGAATGGTTCAAGATAAATCTCTCTTAATGCTCTTGGTGTAATGATTGAATCAGAAGAAAGTCTTCCATCTTCTAAATCATTACCAACGTAATGTTTCAAAGTTGCAGCAACGTGTTGACCTTGAATACCATTAATGACTTGAGCAGATGCAATCCCTGATAAATATGGATCTTCAGAAAAAGATTCAAAACCTCTACCACCATTAGGACCTCTTGGAATGTTTGCAGTTGGACCCAAATTGACATGTGCACTTTTGGTTTTAGCTTCAACACCAATTAAATTACCACCTTGCTTGATCAATTCTTTGTCAAAAGTTGAAGCAATTGCAGTTCCATTAGGCAAGACAGCACCAGGAACACCGGCAAAGAGTCTGGTACCACGAATACCGTTTGGACCATCACTTAATCTTACTGATGGAACACCAAGTCTTTCAACTGGGAAAGTATGCCAGAAATCATGACCTGCAAGAAGTGATATTTTTTCATCAAGTGTTAATTGAGAGAGGACATTTTCAACGTCTAATTCGGGCATTTTGTAAGTAAACTAGTGTATTTGTTCAATTGAAGCAAATTTATGATTAAAAAGGGGGAAAGAGAAAGAAAACAAAAGGTGTATTTATATAAATTTTGAATGATACCCCGATTTTTCAAATTTTACCGTTTTTTAACATTTTAAGGTGACCGTTTTTTTTTTAAAATTTAGCCCCAGATTTTTGCATAATAAACTATTGCTATTTTTCAGACAGTTTTTCACATCAATCAAAGTATTATTCAATTAACGAGATACTGGTGCTACCATACCCTCACTTATCAGAAATTTGAACCAATTGTCCATGTAAAAATCCCGTGTTTGTAATCGATTTCGAATTCTTCACCCATCGGGTTACGGGTATGTATCGCCTACAACCGCGAAATAGACTACGCAAGCGCATATTGATTTGACGCATTAATAATTTTATTCTCTCCACAATTGTGTATTTTGTTGGTGAAATTTTATCAAGTTGGTTGGAAGTTGGAACTTGGCAAGGGTGTTAAAGTCATTATCGTTCAATATATGACATCATTGAATGACTTGTTAAATTTTGATTTTGATTTATCGGGAAGAGCTGTCATACCCGTTAAAATCTTTGGCTACATTCCGATTTCCCATGACAATTAATATCATTGTTATATGGAAATGTTGAAAGTACATGTAACTGCAAAACAATATAATATTGAATCATAAGAAAGGACGTTAAATAAGAACATCAAATAAGAATTTTAAATAAGGAACTACTGCGACTCAGTGATACCTAACTCTTTTTGTCTTTCATAATGAGCATCTTTCAAAGCATACCAAAGAGCATGATTTTCACCAATAACGTAACTGATTGTTCTTTTAGCAAAACCTTCTTCACCCAAGAATTGTAATTGATCAATAACATCTTCCAATAACCATGCTTTACCAGCGGCAATACCATCACCTAACCCAGGATGTAAAACGTTAACGACATGAATATGGAAATGATAATAAGATGGTTGATAATGAATAAATAAACGTAAATGATCAGGGAATATTCTATTTGGATAACTTGATGCAACTGAATTTCTAATCTTAACGTTTAAATCTTTTAACCATGATAAATGAGAAATGTTAAGATCTCTTAAAGACTGAATGTCTTTGCGATAAACAATGGCAACAAGATATAATGAATCCATGTTGATACCATCCCATTTCATGTCAGGAAGGAGAATAAACCCAGTTACTGGATCAAAATCACTATATACAACCCTTTCTGATTCTGCACCTTCGTATAAAATATTTCTTACCCATTTTAAACGATCACCAGTCATTGTATTGATGTAAGGAACGACATATTTTTGAAACATTTCTGGAGTTTCTGAAATTAAATGAAGTTGTTGAGTTGTATATTTCTTAATATGAACTTCAGTTGCTGGATAGATTAAATTTATCTTTGCAGTTGGTGCTTTATCAATATCTTGTTTCAAAATACAAAGCCCCCAATGATAAATATCATTCTCTGTTGTTGGTTTCACCTGTTGCAAACCATTGATGCATGCGAATTCAGAATCACATGTTTGTAAAGGCAATACAGAATCTAGTGATTCAGTCTCATCGAATGAGAAATGTGATTTTTCAACGCTTATTATAGCGGGTTTAGAGTCAATTTTACCAAGAAGGGCAATTGATTTGGTTTGTGGATTCGAGGCTAGTGTTCTTTCAAACTCGAACTTGTTGACAAGCTCACCGAGTGACATTGTGTTCTTTGTGGGAATAATTTTAGTTTAATTGGGTACAATCGGAATTTTTTTTTTCAAATCAGCTCCTTATACTGTCACAATCAAACGATAAATTGTTAAAAAGGTGCCAAAACTTCGATATAATGGGACTGTAACCATACGTCTTTAACATTAAGACCAGTGATCAATGGAAATTGAGAACAGGGAACCCTTATGCAAGGGTCAATGCTTGATATTTGAAGTGTTATATGACAATTCAGTGTACATGGTCTGATAAGTGTTGCCTATACCGAAAAAGTGGATCAACAAAGTATGTGATTGCAGTTGATCCCTCAAATTAGGCCAATTAATCTTCACTCTATCATTCATGAATCATGGATCACTGTCTCAAGAGTCAATTGAATAAGTTGCTAAAGTTGAATCTCAAACCGCTTCCAATTATTTCAAGTATCATGTTAATTTACAACTACATGTTCAAACCAAAAGACAAATGATCTTTCTATTATATTGTCAATTAAAGAATGAAATAATTATATGTGATGGTCATTGATGATCTTGTTTGATTTCAATTGTCTATTCTGATAATGAATAATCATTCTTTGATAATCTATGTCTTAATTTCTTACCATAGAAATAAAATGCAAATGGAATTAAAACCATTGCAGAAGCAATAAAAGCCAACAACCAACTTGCCCAATTCAAACCTAATTTTCTATACATTTGAGGAGTGAATAATGGGAATGCAGCACCACCTGCACTTCTTAAAAACACTTTAGTTGCTAATGCACTTGAAGCAAATTTGGCATAACAATCAATAATGTAATTATTAATCGAATAATAAATTAAAACCATACCATAACCAAATGCTAAACCTGATGAAGCAGGACCAACCCAAATGACTTGTGGATATGAAGTTGCACCTAAGATCCATAATGCAATTGCAGCAAATGGAGCACCAAACATTGCACCAACTAAACGATCTTCAGGAGTTGGGGTTCTTCTATGTGCCATTTGAACGTATTTATTTTCCAAATATGGGGTAGTGAAAAGAGCACCAACGGCACCAATTAAAATAGGAATAAACATTAAACCAATGTATGCATCGTTATAACCGTATAATTCTGTAAAAATGACTGGGTATGCAAAAAAGAAAGCGTATAGTAAAGCATAGATCAAACAAACGTAGAAACACATTAGATCTAAAACAGGTTCACTAATGACAAAATATAAAGGTCTGATTAAACATGATTGAATCAATTCTTTCAAAGATAAACCTTGAGCTTCTTGTTCAGTCATAATTTTATCATTACCTGTTTCTTTTCTTAATCTAGCTGCTCTTTTCTTTAAAATAACAGGAGCATAAGTTTCTGGAACTAATGATGAAGTTATCCACATGACACCTGCAAAAGCCATATTAACCCAAATGATTAAATCAAATCTTTCAGTTTTGATATTAATCCAACCACAAACTAATGGACCAAAAACTGGACCACAGTATGGAGCGAATGCAAAATAAGCAATGGCTTTACCTCTTGTTTCCATTGAAAACATATCAGCGATTGAACCACCAACCAATGATAAACCTGAACTTGCCCAAACACCACATAAAAATCTGCAAACTAATAAAGTACCAATATTTGGAGGGATTGCACAAGGAATATTGAAAATGACATAAAGTAACAAAGAGATGAAATAAACTGGTCTTCTACCAATTTGTTCACTCAATGGAGACCAAATCAATGGACCTAAAGAGAAACCTAAAACCATTAATGAACATGTTAAGGTTGAAACTTCTGTTGAAACGTTGAATTTTTCATTGATTAAACCTAACCCACCAGTGACACATGATGAACCAAAGGCAACAGCAATGACTAAGATTGATAAGTTAATGGTATAAACCCATTTCAACCATTCTGGCCAATTATGAGGATTTTCAGGATCATTAATCACAAATGTAACGAATTCAACACCTGTGAGATCTTTACCTTCATCTTCGTTAGAATTTGATGATGTTTCTTCTTCTTTATCGTCTTCTTCTTCTTTGGCACTGGGCACACGAGAAGTTCTTCTGGAAAGAGACGTTCTTGTCTTTTGTCTACCTAACGACTGTAACGTTTGAACAGGAACCAAACCTGTTTCCGTTTCCAATGTGTACTCTTCAGGGAAGATTTGATTAGGTACTGTAGGTGCATTGATGTATGTTTGTGGGTCGATATCTGATTGAAGACCAGCATCATGTAATGTTTTTGTAGTTTCTGTGGGTCTTATGCTGTTTTCTGTTACTGATGTGAATATTCTTGAGAGGTCTGATTGGGCATCGTCTTCAGGGTCGTATGGAGCTGGTGTGAATTCTTGCTGGTCCTGTTCGTTATCGACTTGAGCATTGTTACGGTATTCTTCCTCGCTGTCGAGGGACTCGAGGGATTGTATATCTGACATGAGTATTGATGTGAGTAATTGATATGAGTAATATATGGGTTTCTACACAAATTGAGAGCGAAATGATGTGTATTTATACCTCTTGTGCTTTTCTTTTTGGTAGTGTTGCTGTTTATTTAACGCGGCAGAAGAATTCCCTGGAAGCTGTCAGAGGGAAAAAGGGAAAAAACGAAAACATCCAGAGCTCTGAAAAAGAGGCTCTCATGCTTTTCCCTTGTGGGAGTCGAGATCCTTTTGAGTGAGCTGGATGCGTTTGATGGTGATTTTGCGCTGCTGTTTGAGGCTGTCGCGTTTAGGCCCAGTGGGAACGCTGAGGAGGTCCACCGCGTCGAGCTTGATGAGCAGCTTGAGGAGCTCCTCCTGCAAGAAGTTGTTGTTGTACAGCGACTCCTCAGGCGACTTGTACTGGGTGGTGTAGTGCTCCTCCACCTTGGCTGCGTAGGCCTCGTACTGGCTGTGGAGCTGTTCGAGCTGCTGTTGGAGCTGCTGCTCGAGTGTTGGGGGTCTGTGCCTGAGCAGGAAGACAGACGAGAGCAGCAGCAGTGCGGTGACTCCGAGTGCGTAGGGGTAGTACTCTGAGTAGTTTGCCATGTTGTTACACTCAGTTTCCAGTATGTAGTAGTTCTACTATTGTTTTTTCGATTTCTTACAATCCCGAGAATTGGTGATGGAGTTGCGTGGTTTTTTCTTAGCGGGAAAAAGGGTCTGGTGGTTCGACACTAGAAGTGAGAGAGAGTGGTGAACGATTGAGTGTATAGTGAGTGCCAGTAGAGTGTATACTGCTGTTTATTGTCCACTGTTTCCCATTACCAGCGCCCCACCACTCGTTGACCCCTCGCTCTTCACGCCTTTTCTTTTTCTCTCATGGACTGTTGATCCGAGCGATAATTTATGTGTCAAAGTGAAGTTCAAAACACCGGATTTCATCACGGACAAAAGTTCTGAGAAGTTGGAAGTAAAAGAGTGAAAAGCTGGGCAGTTGAGGTCTACCGACGACCGTTTCTGTGGGTGGCACTATAGTCTTTACCATATACCATTGACCAGTCAGTAGTTACTACTAATCACCCTCTTAAGCCCAATGGCCTTGTATGGAATCTCTACACTAAATTCTACACTAAATGAGTCATGTGCCATCACTCAAATGAGTACACTCAATTGGTCATCTATCAGCCGGAGCTCATAAGGTTTAGGCCTTCTAGTTCTGGACTTTTAGTCTCTCAAGTCTCATAGCACTCCGACTGTTTTTGACACATTCGTATGAATGTGTTTCACAGGTTATAAGAACTAGGCAGATATATATCACTTTGAATGATCGTACAAAACACTTAGTACAGACTAAAACTCTAAAATATGTTTGAAGTTTGAACTTATTCATCAGAAGGTGTGTTGTTCATTAGTAGTGAAAATGAGAAACAGTTGTTACAGTTGTTACCATACTGAAATACGACAAAATATAGATTGATTCAATTGATAACGCGTACAGTAGAATAACCACTCTATAACAAGATATTCAAAGAATGTCTGATAAAAACATACAAATGCTATATCTCAATGCTTCAATTTCCTGTCCCTAGTCCTATTTTAATTCCCGACTTTTGGTCAATACACGCCAGACACGAAATCGAATAATACACGAAACCAAAATTTACTTGATTCACCCTCTTTCAATTACATGCTAAACAAGATGGCAAAGCAAGGATACTACGCAGTTCAAAGTGGAAGAAACACCGGGGTCTACAGCTCTTGGGCTGAGGCCAAGGCTCAAGTTGATGGATACTCTGGTGCTGTCTTCAAAAAATTCGACAGTCCTTCAACGGCCTCATCGTTCGCGTCTAGCAATTCAGGTTATTCAAAGCCTTCATCCAACTCATACAGTGGTGGCGGTGCTTCAAGCTCAAGTTCAAACTATAATAGCTCTTATACACCAAGTTATAATAATAACAGCTACTCGTCTAATTATGGGTCCTCAAATAAGAGCTATTCAAACAATTCTTATTCAACCCCAAGTTATTCCAGTCAATCTCATTCCACTCCAAGTTATTCTAATCAATCTTATTCCACTCCAAGCTACTCTTCACCTTCTTACTCCAGCTCTGCTAGCTACTCCACGTCTTCCAGTGTAGCTCCAGCATCGAAAACTGAAGCTCCAGCAAAGAAAACATACTACTACGCAGTTGCAAATGGTAAAAGAAGTGGTGTTTTCAACAATTGGGATTCATGTAAAGATCAAGTCGATGGGTTCAGTGGTGCTAAGTATAAGAAATTCGAATCTGCTGCTGATGCTCGAAATTATGTTGAATCTAACAAAGTTGAAATTCCTGCTCCTTCCGCACCTGTTACTCAAGATTGGTCAACATCAACACCATCCACTAGAACAAGAACCAAAACAACTTCGAACAAACCTTACTATGGTGTTAATTTCAGTGATGGTACATCCAAAATTTTCGAAGATTGGAATAGTTGCAAAAACAGTATAGTTGGTCAAAGAGGTGTTACACATAAAAAATTCGACAATTATGAAGATGCTATAATCTTTACAAATCAAAACGATGTTGTTTCTAAACCAATCAGCAGTTCAGAACGTGATGCTAGAACTCAAAGATTCTTGTTAAATAATTCAGAACAAGTTTTGAAAGAGCAACAAAATTTGGATAAATCAGTCATCTATACTGATGGATCATACATCCCTGGTCGTGGTGCAGGTATTGGTGTTTATTATGGTCCAGATGATCCAAGAAATGTCTCACAAAGAGTCAAAGGCGATGTTGATGACTCTTATGTTCCTGAAGTGCGTGCTTTAGATCGTGCTCTGCAAAATGTCAGAGATGAAATTCGCAAGTATAAAAATGGCGAAGGTAATATCTTCCCTAAATATACTATCTCCTCCGACAATGAAGCGGCTAAGAATGTCTTAACTTCATATGGTAAAACTTGGACTCGTGAAGATTTCTTGTCTAGAAAAGAAGGATCTAAATTATATGAAATGCAAAAAAACTATAATGAGATTCAAGATTTCTATAAAGATAATGCTCATATTTTCAATGATCATAAGTTTGAAATCAACTGGGTTAAAGGTCATGCTGGTATTGATGGAAATGAAGCCGCTGACGTTTTGGCCAAAAATGGTGCTACCAATTAAATAACTAACATTCCTTCTGTATATGAAACACTACACTCTTTTTTGAAAATAAATAACGATTCTACCATGAGATAAATATGTACACGACACCGCCATAAAACACACCGTTTGTTTACCTAATACCAATAATAAGATCACAGGTAATATTGGTTTGGATCATAGTTTATTGGTTCTTCTGGAGTTTCCCATAATTTTTTAATCAAATTACTTAAACCTTCATCTTCTGTCTCGATTAAGAAAACACCATAGAATGAAACAACACTTCCGAAAGTCAACAATCTCATAGCATATTTGTGCCAAACGCCATAAACCCTTTTTGGAATATAATCTATAATACATGCTTGAAACCCAATAAATGAATGCATCAAAATCGAAACTGACATTAAAGAATCAATAATAGGTAAATCCACACTCGCCACAAAAGGTGCCATCGTCAAAGGAATCAAAGAAACAGCAAGGAATCTCTCATATGTCCAATGATATGCACCATGGAAATAATCAACCTCTTGATATGGAGTGGCATCGTTCACTGTACCAACGATATGTCCCACTGGTTGTTCAATGAGTTTGTACTTGCTAAAATCTGGCTTGAGTGAGATCTTTGGAAACGAAAGAGATCTTTTGGATAGTATCTGCACCGGCTTTAATACACTTCTTCTGAACATTATACTTTGATCTTGAATGAAAACTAGACTTAGAAACAACTTCTAAATTTACTATCTCATCTCATCGATTATTTTAATTTTTCTTCTTTATTTACGTGTTGCCCCTACCAGAAACTCTTACGTAATCCCTGATCGATTCTGCCAAATTTTTTATGGTAACTTTATCAAGTTTTCCAATTCACAAAATTTAATTGGCTGAAAAGCGAAAACTGAACAAAATTTCGAAAAACAAGAAAAGAAAAAAAAATCACATCAACTCTTTCTATAAAATCACAACAAACACAATCAAAAAATGCTTAGAGCCCAAGTCACCAAGAGCGCTGCATCCTTGAGACGCTCAATTGCCACCTCTCACGCCAAGACTGAGTACACCTCTTTGTCCAACGGTATCACCATCGCCACTGAGGCCAACCCATCTGCCAAATCTGCTACCTTAGGTCTATGGTACGGTGCTGGTTCCACTTCTGAAAACCCATGGAATAACGGTGTTTCCAACTTGTTGAACCACGTTGTTGTCCATGGTAACAGAAGTGCTGCATACGCCAAAGGTTTGACTTTTGGTGCCAAAACTGATAGAGATTACTCTGCTTATTACACTCAAGGTTTAAAATCTTCATTACCACAAGCCATTGAATTTTTAAACAACAAAGTTGCATCTTTGAAAATAGATGAATCTGAATTATCTAAACAACGTGAATTTGTCTTGAAACAAGTTGAAGACTTTGAAACTAATAACCACGCTGGTAGAGTCTCTGAACATTTACATGCTTCTGCTTTCCAAAACACTCCATTAGCTTTACCAACCAGAGGTACTGTTGAAACCATTGCCGATTTAGTCTCTGATGACTTGGTTGAATTCCACTCAAGAAACTTCGTCTCTTCAAACACCGTTGTCGTTGCCACTGGTGATGTTGTTCATGATGAAATTGTTGAATTAGTTGAAAAATCTTTAAAAGTTCCAACTGGTGAAGCTCCTGCCATTAAAGAACCAAAATTCTTAGGTTCTGAAATTAGATTAAGAGATGATACTTTACCAAAAGCTTGGATCTCCATTGCTCAACAAGGTGAAGCTTTGAACTCTTCAAACTACTACGTTGCTAAAGTTGCTGCTCAAATCTTTGGTGATTACAACTACCACGAACCAAGTGCTCACAACATTGGTGTTAAATTAGCTGGTATCACCAACGAATATCACATTGCTGATACTTACAAACATTTCTCTGCTTCTTACAAAGATGCTGGTTTGTTTGGTTTCCAAGCCGAAATTTCCAACATTGGTCAAATTGATGACTTTGTTCACTTTGCATTAAAAGAATACAACAGACTATCAATTTCAATCACTGATACTGAAGTTGCAAGAGGTAAACAATTATTGAAAAACAAAATCTTATTCGATTTAGCTTCTCCATTAGCCGTTGCTAACGACATTGGTTCAAAAGTTATTGCTCAAGGTAGAAGACCATCTTCTGAAGAAATCTTTGCTCAAATTGAAAAAGTTGATGCTGCTGCCATTAAAGCTTGGGCTTCTAACAGATTATGGGATCAAGATGTTGTTATTTCCGGTACCGGTCAAATTGAAGCCTTATTAGATTACGCTAGAATCAGAAATGAAACCGCTTTGATGAGATGGTGATCTGTGTAATGAAGTGTGTTGTGTTTGATGCTCTTGTTTATTTGTTATTAGTATTATTTAAAGAAAAGAATTATTTTGATATAATATAAAGTCATGTTCATATATTTAAAACACACTGATGTATCAAGATTTATGGACAAACTTGTTATTATTTGATTTTCTTTCTTTATTTTAATATTGATGAATCGTTACAAAAGCCTGGGTGATTGTTGCATTTTTGTTAATATTCATAGATGTTTTTTCTGAGTCAGTATTTTTTTATTTATATATGGTCCCTGATTTATGATCATAGTGGTGGCTTAAGGTACGACTAGTGTACTTATATGGGTTACTCATGTTTTTTTTTACATATTTATTATATCTGGACTTTTTCAATCAGTCCTGTACATATTAGACTTAGACAAAATGCATCTTTTATGAAATATACTGTTGTACTCTTAAACAAAAATTTCATTCATGAAACCAGATTAATCAAGTTGCATTTTATCTTCTTCTAAGGTGGTATTTGATTCATCAGTATCATCTTCAGTTTTTGTCTCTTTACTATCCTGAAGTTTGAATTTTTTCTCTGGCGATTCTTCAACGATGTTATCCTTCTTACCATTCGTGATATCTTGTTTCTCTACTTTTCTTTTCCTTATGAGTTCTTCTTCTTGTTCTGGTCCTGGTTGTGAATCATTCGTTTCTTCGTTATAATCATCATCGTTTTCAATTTCTTCTTCCTCCTCCTCATCTTCTTCATCTGCTTTGGCATCTTCGTCTATGTAGTCAGCATCTTCCTCTTCTTCCTCCTCATCTCCATCACCTTCAATTTCCAGTATAGCTTCTTCCTCTTCTTCCACGAAATGTTCAAAGGAAGTAGGTGCAACAGACAAACCACCATTCAGGTAATTTTCACTTTGAATTTCTTTCTTATCTTCTTCAGTCAACCAATCTATCTTACTTAACAGTATCACTTGTGCCTCGTCGTTAGCAACTCCAACTACCTCCTCTTCAATGTCATTTTCCTTCTGTTCATTTACACCATGACCATTTGAAAGATCACCCCTATCGAACTCATTCACATTCGAATGCACAGAACATATATTACCCAAAGCACGTAAGAACTTTTCTGTATTTGAATAATATCTCTTTGGTTCAACCAGCACCTCAGCCAATCTAACGATAGTGAATGGTGGCCAATGCTTGAAAGAGTCTTTTAATCCATTACTGATCCTACCATGAAAATCTTTAACAGTTGTGAGTCTTTCTGGGTTCAAAGGATCTTCCATGATGACCTGGTCTAAGTCTGTCGCGTACTCGTGTGTTATGATTGAACTGATGAAATCTGGAATATGAGCCACCAGTTTTTCCCAGTGCTCGGTGTCGTCCGTGTACTTCCTGCTTGCTATTATCCGACGTAGTTCTCCAGCTGTATCCTTTTGCTGCGTCATAGTCTTTCCCCTTTCCAAAGATTTCTATATCTCTTAGTAGTTCTATAAACACTAGTTCAGTATGTTTGTTTACATGGTGCACGGATTTAAAAATATTCCGCGAATTTTTGATGATTTTTCACTTTTCGATGAATTTTTCAGCTCATAGTGAAAAGTTTCGAAGTACAGAACCCCAACAAATCCATTTAATATGCTCAGATTATCACTCAATAGGGCTGTTGGTAGACCCTTACTGATGGCCAGACCATTAGGTCTCATAAACACCAGTTTTTCCAGACTTAATAGTACTTCCATATCTTCAGAAGAGGCATCTTTGACAGAAGGTCTGCCACAAGAACAAGCTGAAGCATGGTTGAGTTCCATTAGAGAGTTGAGAGAACGTTACAGAAACGAAGGTGTTCCTAATTATAATTCCCCTGAGATGAAAAAACTTGCCATTCCACAACTAGAAGCAACTCCTGAACAACTTGCAAAAGCTGAAAGTTTGAAAGAGAAACCAATTCCTATTAAACATGATCCTGTTGTTCAACATTGTACCAATATGATTATGATCCATGGTAAAAAAGCAACTGCTGAGAAGATCATGGCTAGAGCTCTATATATCGTGAGATTACAACTTAGATTGGATCCTATTGAAGTGTTGAAAACCACACTTGACAACATGGGACCATTGATGCAATTGAAAACATATAAAACAAGAGTAGCTAAGAATCTTGTTGTTCCTCAACCATTAAACCAAAGACAAAGAAACAGAAGAGCTTTCGAATGGATTTTGGAAGGTTCTCAAAAGAGAAGAAGTAAAGATTTTGCAGTTAGATTAGGTGAAGAAATTATCAGTGCCTATGAAGGTAAATCATCAGGTTACGAAAAAAGACTCCAGATGCATAAAGCAGCCATGCTACACAGATCTTACATCAAATTGAGATGATCATATCTCTTATCATGTCATATATTTTCCAACGTTATCATATTGAGTTTGTGTTTTTTTTTCTTTTTATCTTCGTCCATGTACATATAATAAAACAGTTTTAAGGATATAGAATTGCGTAAATCATGTGTAATTGTCATAAGTAAAGAGTTCAAGAATCAGGTGCTTGATCAGCATTTTGGATGAACTCATAAAGGAATCCAATTCCCTCCAAGTAAGCGTAGAATGGAATGTGTTCATTGATACTGTGAAGTCCAAGTTCATTACTCACAGGCTCAACTCTTGCTGCATAGAATCTGAAGACATTCTTGGTAAGCTTAATGTATGATCTTGTGTCTGTATTAGCGGTCATAATTGATGGAGCGGTATAAATTTTCTGACCTTTCTCCAAAACCTCATCTTCAAAAACATGTCTTAATGTGCCATCAAGAACATCCCAGACAGATCCGGTTGATGGACTCACAGGTAGTGCTTCACTTGAGCTGCGATCTTCAACAGTGAAGAAACCCTTTTCAGTAGGTTCGATAATGACTTCATCACCAAGTTTAACACCCAAACCAAACTCTTTGGCAACTGACTCAACATGTTCAAGAACATGGGTTAATGTTTCATTCACACTGGACTCCACACTAATTCTTGAATTATAAACTAAAGAGACAAATTCAGGTAATGCATTTGATTTGACACCACCTTGAATTATATCAACTGCTTGAGAAGTTTGAATTAAATATTTCTGATTGATGTCACTTGAAATCCATTCAATGACTCTAGCATTTGCATCTTCGTCAAATTCAGAGCTCAAGATGTCTTTTCTCAAGTCTTCTGGAAGTGTAGGTGATGTTTTAGCCACTTTTTGTAAATAGTGGAAAAATGGATTCTTAGGAGTTAACAAAGGTTTGAATTGATTGTCTTCTAGGACGGTAATCAATTTAGCAACGATACCGATAGAGGTATGATCAGGAGGAACAGAAGAGTGTCCACCTGGAGTGTTCAGTGAAATACCAACATTGATGCGACCTTTTTCACCTGTAGCTGGTAATGCATACCAAGTACCATCAATATCAGTAATTGTGGCACCTTCATCAATGAGAGCATAGATAGAATCATGACCGTATCTTTCTGTAAGTGTTTCATTAATTGCAGCTGCTCCAAATCCAGTACTTTCTTCATCGTGACCAAATCCTAATAAAAGTGTTCTTTCAGGTTTGAATCCATCACTAATTAATTTTTCAACAGTTTCCAACAATCCAACAACAAGTTGCTTACAATCAATAGTTCCACGACCCCAGACGTTAACACCGTCAAAATGACCCGAGAAAGGATCATGAGTCCATTGATCAAGGGATTTACTATCAATTGGAACGGTATCTTGATGGGCTGTCAATAACAATGGTTTCAAGTCTGGATTGGAACCAGTCCATGTGTATAACAAGTTGATTTTATTTGGTTTTTCTAACTTCAAATGTTCATGAACGAGAGGGAACGTTTCTTTCAAGTAGTCATGAAGTTTATAGAATTTCAACCATGGTTTAATATCATCTTTAGGATTTGGACCATTATCAAATGATTGAGTGTCAATATGAATGGATCCTTGAAATTTTCTTAAGGCATTGTCTTTGAACTCCTTATCATGGAAGATAGCCTGGAGTTTGGATGGGTCCTCAATGTAACTACCTGGTCTCAATGGGTCTACCTCTGGCTCATTGAGTAATTCCTGGACTTTACTCTCGAGAACATTTTCATAATAATGTCTCGATGAAGCACTTGATAAAAGAATAACACCTGCAACAGCAGCAACACCAAACTTCGCAAACTTTTTCCACGAGCTCTTGTGCTCGATACTATCAATTCCTTTCATGCTCAACTACCACACCTGTGTATCGATTAGAACCACAAATTGAACTGAACAACTTTATTAAATCCACAACTTGATCAATTTACATTGAAAATTCCGCTATGTGTCTGCCATTTAATTTATGGTTACTTTACCGAAACAAGTAATTGTTCCGATTAGGGCTCAAGTATAAAAAGCCACTAGATTCCTCTTTCACTAAGTAGAAACTAATGTCGTTAAGGCAATTGAGCAATATCATGACTAGAACTACACAACACTTCACTCTCCCAGTTACCAAAGCACAAATTCCAGTCCCAGGTTATGGGGTTGGTACCAAATGGCAACATCTTAAGAAAGGTAGACCAGAAGATGTCAGAACCACTTTAGATGAAGATCTTGCTAATGCTGTTGCTAAAGCCATCAAATTAGGATTTAGACACGTTGATGCTGCTGAAATCTACACTACTCACATTGAAGTTGCTGAAGGTATCAAGAGATCAGGTGTTGACAGATCCCAAATTTGGATCACCGATAAGTACAATGCCGGTTTCAAAGTTGGTGAATACAAGAAAGTTGCTGATCACGATAACACTTTTTCTGCCATTGAAACTGCTTTGAAAGAATTGGACACTGACTACATTGACTTGTACTTGATCCACTCACAATTCTTCTCAGATGAAACCAGTCGTGGTAATACCATCCAAAAAGCTTGGGCTGATATTGAAAGAGCTTACGAAGAAGGTAAAGTGAAGAACATTGGTCTTTCTAACTTTGATCGCGCACACTTGGAAGAACTACTCAAGTATGCTAAACACAAACCTCAAGTCTTGCAAGTTGAATTCCACCCATACTTGTTCAACCAATCTCCAGGTATCATTGAATTTGCTAAGAAACATGATATCTTAGTTGAAGCTTATGGTCCATTATCACCATTGTTCAGAGAACCAGAAGGACCATTAACCCCTGTTGTCAAGGAATTGGCTGAGAAATATGGTAAGACTGAATCTCAAATCTTACTAAGATGGGTTTACCAAAACGGTGTCGTTCCATTGACCACCAGTTCTAACGATGACAGAATCACCGCTGCCTTAGATGCTTTCAATGATGACTTCAAACTATCTGACGAAGATGTTAAAAGAATCACTGATGTTGGTGCTACCCACAAATTCAGAGGTTTCTTCCAAGGTTTTGAAAACAGTGTTTAAACCGATTGACACCAACTTTAATTTTTACAACAATTTATAGACCAACTCTTACAATTTTATTGATTAAAATTTCTTTGTTTATTCCACTTGTAGATCATCAATTGGTTCTGGGTAGACATTACTTAAATTAATATTCTCTTCGCTTGTGAATCTGCTTAAATCATTGCGGCTTAACGATCCATCTGCTTCACTTTCTATACCTATATCCATCTCGTCATCGTGGGGAATTGATCCCCTTAACTGTTCATAACGAAGCTTTCTTCTTTGGTCTAGTATCCTTTTATGTAGAGCCACAGATAACCCCAGGGCCAACGATGATCCAAAGATATTGTAAAATATGTCTACTATATCAAAACTTCTATCCGTTAAGAGATCTTGTAGAAACTCTGAGCCTATGCTTCCCACTAGAGTGCACGATACAAACGTCAATTTAGCGATTGTTCTTGTGTTTGACGCATCAAAAGACCAGTAAACCAATCCTGTGAGCAGAAAGAATGCACTGAAATGAAGCAACTTATCGTTCGGCAAATTGAGATCAGCTAAGCCCAGATACAATGCCAGAGCAGCCGTCAATATGAGCAGCACCAGCACGAGTTTCCTCAACTTCATCTTTACCACTCAAGTTGGTTTTTTAACGTGTTTTGGTTTCCCTTCTTATTGTTTACTCTTTTGTTTTTTAAAATAGAATCCTCAGTTCGATTCTGCACTGCGCATATATTTTTTCCAGAAGAGTTTTTATCGGGAAACAAAAAGGGGAAAAACAATTTCACACTTCTTTTCACATCCACCAAAACTAGCACAGTTGCCACATCCCTCAAACTCGGAAAGAACGCACAATTGCACCACAGGCCCACTATGAGTCAAGCACTGCGTCAACCGTTCACTCCTGAAGAGCAGAAACTTTTTTCTCAGATCTTCACATCTATCGATGTCGAACAGTTAGGTATCGTCACTGGAGACCAAGCTAGATCCACTTTTGAGAAGTCCGGTTTGCCACCAGCTGTCCTTGGTGAAATCTGGCAATTGGCAGACCCAACCAATTTGGGATTCCTGAGTCAATTTGCTTTCTTTGTTGCATTGCGTCTCATTGGTCATGTCCAAGCCGGGTCTAAGCCTGATAAGTCATTAGTCGAAACAGCCGGTCCAATTCCAAGATTTGCAGGCTTTGCTTCACCTGTTCAAGCACCTGTCCAAGCAGTATCTCCGCAACAGACCATCCCTCAAGTTTCTGGATTACCTGAGTTAACCAATCATGATATTTCCAAATTTGCCCAATTATTTTCCAAAAACGCCCCATCCGGTGTTATCTCTGGTGAACAAGCTAGAACAATCTTTTTGAAAGCTAAATTGCCAACTCCTGTTTTAGGTCAAATCTGGAATTTGGTTGATAAGACAAACTCTGGTCAATTGTCAAGAGATGAGTTCATCGTAGCTATGTATTTGATTCAAAACTCAATCAATGGTTCAATCAAACAATTACCAGCATCCATTTCTCCATCAATCTGGGATCAAGTTGCCAATTTCCAAGCTCAAATTCCAACTGGTAACAGTGCTGGATCCGGAACATTATACAGTACTCCACCTGCTACTGTTGCTTCCCCAATCTCACAAAGACCTCCTCCAGTTGCAAGAGTTCCTTCAATTTTGAATGATGCATCCAACGATTGGGTTATTTCAAATGAAAAGAAACAACAATTCAATCACATTTTTGATGGATTAGACAAGGAATCAAAAGGTGTCTTGGGTCCAAATGAAGTTGCTTCATTTTTGATGACTTCTAAATTACCACAAGATGTTTTGGCCTCTATTTGGGATCTTTCTGATATTCATAACTCTGGTGAATTTACTAAAGATGAATTTGCCATTGCAATGTTCTTGGTTCAAAAGAAAGTTGCTGGTGTTGAATTACCACATGTTGTCCCTGATTCTTTGTTACCTGAAAACCATGGTCAATCTAGACAATTCTCAAGTGCATCCACCACTACTGCAATTCCTCAACCTGCTCCACAAGTTAAATCAATCCCACAAATCCCATCAAGAGATACGAAACCTTCAGCATTAGCTGATTTGGTTGATTTAAACGATGCATTCTCAACACCAAGTCCTTTTCAAGCTTCAAACACTTTAAATGACACTCAACTAAGAAATGCATCAAACTCGAGTGTGAAATACACACCAACTGGATCAAGACAATTTGTTCCAACTAGTACATTTGGTCAAGGATTGATTGAAAAAGAATCAACCGGTTCTCCTGCTGCCCCAGCTCCAGTCCCTGTTCCGGCTCCAGCTGTTCAACCAAGTTCAACTGGAAATTATCAACCTCCAGCTCCTCAACAAAGATCAACATTCACTGCTTCTGCCCCACCTGCAGCATCCACCAGTTCTTTCAAACCAATCGTTGTTCCAACTATTCCAATTCCATCATTCTCTACTGGGTCTCAAAGATCTGCTCAAATTCCTGCAAATAATGATTTATTAGCCGATTCCAATCCTGAAGTCTCTGGTCAATTATCTAAAGCTACCACTGATCTGGCCAATTTATCCAATCAAATCGGTTCTTTAACGGGACAAACTTCTCAATTGCATGAGAAACGTGCAAGAGCAGAACAAGAACTTGCAAAGATCACTGGTTTGAAGAATGATATTCAAGCCAAATTGACAAGTTTAAGAGCGGCTTATGATCAAGAAGTTCAAAAAACCAGTGAAGTTGAACAACTTTTGGCCACAACTAAGGCTGAAACTGAACAATTGAGACAAGATGCTTCTGTTGCTGAAGCTCAATATAATCAAGTCAATGCCAATCTACAAGCCATTCAAAAAGAATTGGAAGATTCTCAACTTGAGAACTCTACGTTGAAAGAGAAATTAGCTGCTTGGAACTCTGAACATACTCAACTTCAAGCACAATTGGAAAAGGTTCAAAACGATGTTAAACAATCAAGAGGATTTGTTTCAATTAGTACTCAACAATTGGACGTCAATAATCTCAAATCTCAAGAATTGCAGCAAGAAATTGAAAGACTTGCCGGCTCCGTTAGAGAATTGGAAACCCATCATGACTCTTTATTGTCCAAACATCAAGAAATTGAACAATCCACTCAAAGTTTGAACCAACGTCAAGCTGAATTGGAACAATCAGAACTGGAGTTCAAACAGAGAGAAGAAGATTTCGCCAGAAGAATCGAAGAACAAAATCAAGCCAAATTATTGATTGAACAACAAGATGCTAATTTACAACAGTTGGTCAATGATTTGCAATCCAGAAAAGATCAATTAGATCAAGCTGAAGCACAATTGAATCAACAACAGTACGAATATGCTCAAAGAATTCAAGAATTTTCATACAAACAAATCCAAGATGCTACTTCTGGATTCTCTGGTGTCGCTAAAGATACAACCCCAGAAACAGTCTCTCGTGACATTGCTGAACCAACAGAACCAGTTACTGAGAAAGCTCAATCTTCATCTATTGGACTTGGTTCTGTGGCTGCCGGTGCTGCTGTCGGTGCTGCTGCTGGTTTGACTGGTCTTGCCGTTGTCAATGGTGCTACTGGTGACTCAGATGATACTGAAGCTGTGGTTGATCCATTTGTTGAGACATCTGGGGAAACTGAGAGAGAACTTGCTGCTGAATCTTCTACTGTGTTCACTGAAGATACTGATGCTTCAGTTGTTGCTATTGCTCCAGACTCTGTTCGTGATGAGATCTCTGAAAAGGAACAACATGAGATTGCATCTGCTGCTCCTGGTGGATTGGTTGAAAGTGAACCAGTTGCTGATGCAAAAGAAGTCTTAGCTGCTGGTACTGTTCCAGTTGTTGGTTCTACAATTACTGATAAAGATGCCATCGTGGAAGGAACTAGTGAGAATTCAGGCGCTGAATCGTTTGAAATTGTCGAAGACAAGGAGAATTTGGAACCTGAATCAACCAGTGCTGCTGTTCCTGCCGTCGTTGATGAAACAACTGAAAATACTGCTCAACTAGCTGATAATTTAGAATCTTCCATTCCTGGTGCTTGGAACAACAATAATCAAGTGACTACTCCAATTGTTGAAGCTGCTGCCACATTAGATGAGGAACCAGCTGAATTTTCTACACCAGTCACTGAAAATACAGCTTTCCCAGATGTTTCAACTCAAGGTGAAGAATTCCCACCAATTAAAGAATTGGAAATTGATGAAAGTGACAGTGATGAAAATGATGAGTTCCATGAATCAGTTGATGTTGTTCCATCTCCAATCAAAAAGAAGGTTGACTCTGCTTCTGCTGCAATTCCTGCTATTGGTGCTTCTGCCCCATTTGTTGCTGCTAGTTCGTTAGGTGGTGGTTTTACAAAAGCTCAATCCAAATCAGTTGATGTCGAAGATGAATTTGCTGGATTAGAAGCTGCTGCTGAAGAACCAACTGAAAGTAAACCGGTTGTTGATGAATTCTCTGGTCTTGAATCTGCAGTTGAAGATAAATTTGCAGATTACGATGATGATGAATTTGCTCAACAAAATGACTTTGAATCTGAATTAGAAGGAAATGCATTCTTTGGAGATGATCAAAACTTACCAAGTACTGGTCCAAATGGTGAAGATAATGAAGAATGGGAGCAGATATTTGCAGGTTTTGGTAATCAAGGTCAAGCTCCTCCATATGATCCAAACGAACAACATGCTCCAATTGTTGAGAAACCATTACAACATCCACAACCTACTCAACCACCACACCGTAATGGAGAAGGATCCAGCTCAGCACAAGAAGCTCCAAAGGGTAGAATTGCAACTACTCCTCGTTCTTTGGCAGTTCAAGAACTAACAGGGATGGGATTTAGTAAAGAAGAAGCATTAAGTGCATTGGAGAGAGAAAAATGGAACTTAGAAGCTGCTACTAACTTCCTCCTCGATAATGCCTAGATCATTTTGTTTCGTTTTATTTTCCTCTTTACTTTTTTATGTTCATATCACTATACGTCTTATACCTGTTCTTCATTTGTTGTTATCTCTTTGTTTGTGTTATAAAAAAAACTATTATCTCAAAATGGAAAAAAATAAATACATGAAGTGTTTTTGTCTTTACTATATCTGTATAACTCGTCAATGTTGCTGCTACAATTGATTATCAGTTAAAATTATATTGCATCTCAATTCGTTAATTAATCATGATAGTAATATTTCATTGATCTTCCTCTGATTTTGTTAATTGAATCAATTGATTCAAATCTTTCTCAATGTTGGAATCATCACTCAAACCATTCAAATTTCGTATCGTTTGTAAACTTTCTCCAATATCATCTTTAATTAATCTTCCTTCTTCAAGTTGGTTTTTCAAATCGCTCAAAAGATCTAAGTTTTGATTTCTTAATAAATTAACTTGTGTTTTCAGTTTTTCCAAATTCTTCTGTTTCACCGGTATCAGATGTGAGCTTAATATACTAGCAGATGATAGTTCTTCAATAGAAACTGTTCCCTTATCATTACTTTCTCTGTTCGTAGCCACTTCAATCAGCTCATCTAATTCGTTCAATTTGGACTCAATTTCCCTCTCTTTAAAGATCGCATCAAATTCGGAGATAGTATTCTGTTTCCATGTGTCTGTCAGCTGTACTTTGATAGTCTCTAACAATTGTCGTCCTTGCTGGGAGTGTTGGAGTGATGGGTAACATGTTGAAAGACTCGCGTCAGTGAGCACTTTCTGTGATTCTTCCAACGCCTTGTCACAAACTGACTTCAGTCTCTCGTACCGTATATGCTGCGTCTCGCTCATACTGCTAATATATACACCCAAATCCAACTACAGAGTTGTCTCTTGATGGTTTATTTAATTATCAAGATCTTTGTTTACATTTCAAAAGTTACGGTCAACACCTGGACACCATGCCCTCGGAAGTCGCGATAAAGGGTAAAACGTAAAACGTAAAAGAAATTTGTGAGTTATAGAGAAGAAGATAATTGAATATATAGTGCGAGATGTCTGATCCTGAGTCATTGATCAAGAAAGTGAGTAGAATTTGCTCACTGTCTACCGACAGTTGACTATTTGGTCTACTGAATTATTTAGAGTATACTAACTGATAATATCAAGGCTGAAAAGTTAGTTACCCAAAAAGCTGGTTTCTTTGGTGGTATATTTGGTTCAAGTGCCCAACAGAATTATGAAGATGCCGGAGACTTGTACATACAAGCTGCCAACCTTTACAAATTGAAGAAACAAGGTGTGAAAGCTGGTCAGGCATTTGACAAAGCGGCAGAGGCACAAATCAAAGCGGACAGCAAAGATGAAGCTGCTAATACTTTAGTTGATGCTTTCAAAGCTTACAAACAGGAAGATCCAGCTAGTGCTGTTAGAAGTTTGGAAAGAGCAATTGAATTTTTTACTGTTAGGGGTCAATTCAGAAGAGCTGCTAATTTCAAGTTGGATCTTGCACAGTTGTATGAGGATGAGTTGTCTGATTATCCAAATGCTTTGAAATCATATGAAGATGCAGGTGACTGGTTTGAAAGTGATTCCGCTCAAGCATTGGCTAACAAGGCATTTTTGAAAGCAGCAGATTTGAATGCTTTACAAGGAAATTATATTCCAGCCACTGACATTTACAAGAAAGTTGTTAAGAACTCATTGAACAACAATCTATCGAAATGGAGTTTGAAAGAGTACTTTGTTAAGATTGTGCTCAGTTACCTTGCCGCAGATGACAAAGTGGCAGCTAGCAAGTACTTGGACGAGTCATTAAGCCTAGATAGCAGTTTCCAGACCACGAGAGAATACAAACTATTGCAAGACGTTATTGACGCAGTGACTGAAGGAGACGCAGAGAAGCTATCGCAAGTTGTGTTCGACTATGACCAGTTCAGCAAGCTCGACAGATGGAGAACCACTGTGCTCCTGAAGATCAAGAGCACTGTCGTGGAGGCAGACGATGATTTGTTATGAGTTTAGTCCTAATATATGATGCTATAGTTTATGGGTTTTTTAAGTAGTAGTGAGGTCAGAATCGATGCATCAATAGGCATCACCAGCCTTTAAAAAGGAGGAAAGCTTCTGACAATTGACTTTAAAAACCACGAGTTTTCGCCATGTAGTACGCACCACCATCAGGATCCCATCACACTGCCCATTGACCCCATCACCACCCTTTTTCTCCCCTTTAAACTCCAATCTCTCATTGATCTTCTCCCATCGCTAGTGTGGGCCCTACCACTATTTTTTTTCTCCGATGAGTCAATCAGATTTTTTTTCCTGATAAAAGAGACGAAAAGAATTCTTGTTAGTTTATTCCAACAATCTGAAAACAATTGAAATGTTGCTCAGACAGCAGACTCTGCAAGCGACCAGAAGAGCACTCGCCAGACTCGGCAGAACCCGTGGCCCAGCTGCTGCTGCCGTTTCCGGTGCGAAACTCGCCTCCAAGGCCGCCGTCCATCACCGCTTCTTATCTAGCAGTGCTGCAATCGGTGCTCAACCAACTGAGAGTCCTGCCTACGCCGGTGCAGGAATTCTCTCCAGTTTCGAGGATGAGAACGCCCACAAGCTCGTGGACGTGTCCAAGGTGCTCATCATCGGTTCTGGTGGTTTGTCAATTGGTCAGGCTGGTGAGTTCGATTACTCCGGTTCTCAGGCCATTAAGGCTTTGAAAGAGGCCAACAAGCAAACGATCTTGATCAATCCAAACATCGCAACCAATCAAACTTCCCATGCATTGGCCGATGAGATCTACTACTTGCCAGTCACTGCTGAGTATATCACTTACATCATTGAAAGAGAAAAACCAGATGGAATCTTGTTGACTTTTGGTGGTCAAACTGCTTTGAATGTTGGTGTTCAATTGGAGAAAATGGGAGTTTTCGAAAGATACAATGTCAAAGTCTTGGGTACCCCAATCAAAACTTTAGAAACTTCTGAAGATCGTGATTTGTTCGCTCAAGCTTTAAACGAGATCGATATTCCTATTGCTGAATCCATTGCTGTTGACACTGTCGAAGACGCTTTGGAAGCTGCCTCAAAGATTGGTTATCCAATCATCGTCAGATCAGCTTACGCCTTGGGTGGTTTAGGTTCTGGTTTTGCTAAAGACGAAGAAGAATTGAGAAATTTGTCCTCCCAATCCTTATCATTGGCACCTCAAATCTTGGTTGAAAAATCTTTGAAAGGTTGGAAAGAAGTCGAATATGAAGTCGTTAGAGACAGAGTTGGTAATTGTATCACCGTTTGTAACATGGAAAACTTTGATCCATTAGGTATTCACACTGGTGACTCTATCGTTGTTGCTCCTTCCCAAACTTTATCCGATGAAGAGTATCACATGTTGAGATCTGCTGCCATCAAGATTATTAGACACTTGGGTGTTGTTGGTGAATGTAATGTTCAATATGCTTTACAACCAGATGGATTAGATTATCGTGTTATTGAAGTCAATGCTAGATTGTCCAGATCTTCTGCTTTGGCTTCTAAAGCTACTGGTTACCCATTGGCTTATACCGCTGCTAAGATCGCTTTAGGTTACACTTTACCACAATTGCCAAACCCAGTCACCAAGACCACTTCTGCTAACTTTGAACCTTCATTGGATTACATGGTTACCAAGATTCCAAGATGGGATTTATCTAAATTCCAACACGTTAAGAGAGACATTGGATCTTCAATGAAATCTGTTGGTGAAGTTATGGCTATTGGTAGAAACTTTGAAGAATCTTTCCAAAAAGCTATTAGACAAGTTGATCCTTCCTATGTTGGTTTCCAAGGTGGTGAATTTGAAAACTTGGATGAAGCTTTAGCTGAACCAACTGATCGTAGATGGTTGGCTGTTGGTCAAGCTTTATTGCATGAAAACTACACCGTTGACAGAGTTCATGAATTGAGTAAAATTGATAAATGGTTCTTGTACAAATTACAGAACATTGTTGAGATGCAAAAAGAAATTGAAGAAATTGGTTCATTATTTGGTTTAAACAGAGATATTATTTCAAGAGCTAAGAAATTAGGTTTCTCTGATAAACAAATTGGTTTAGCTGTTGGCTCAACTGAATTGGAAGTTAGAGCAAGAAGAAAAAATTTCGGTATTATTCCATTCGTTAAGAAAATTGACACTTTAGCCGCTGAATTCCCTGCATCAACTAATTATTTGTACACTACTTACAATGCAACTGAAAATGATGTTGAATTCAACGAATTTGGTACTTTGGTCTTAGGTTCAGGTGTTTACAGAATTGGTTCATCTGTTGAATTTGATTGGTGTGCAGTTAGTACTGCTCGTGCCTTAAGAGAAAATGGTAAAAAAACAATCATGATCAATTATAACCCAGAAACCGTCTCTACTGATTTCGATGAAGTTGACAGATTATACTTTGAAGAATTATCTTTTGAAAGGGTCTTGGATATTTATGAATTAGAAAACTCTAAAGGTGTTGTTGTTTCCGTTGGTGGTCAACTACCACAAAACATTGCATTAACTTTACAAGAAAATGGTGCTAAGGTCTTAGGTACTGATCCAAGAGACATTGACAAGGCTGAAGATCGTCATAAATTCTCTTCAATCTTAGATTCTATTGGAATTGATCAACCTGCTTGGAAAGAATTATCTTCAATTGAAGAAGCTAAGAAATTCTCTGAAAAAGTTGGTTTCCCAGTCTTGGTTCGTCCATCTTATGTCTTATCTGGTGCTGCTATGTCTGTTATTAGATCTGAAGAAGAATTAGCCACCAAATTAGGTAACGCTGCTAAAGTTTCTCCAGATCATCCAGTTGTTATCTCTAAATTCATTGAAGGTGCTCAAGAAATTGATATTGATGCAGTTGCTCAAAACGGTCAAGTCTTAGTTCATGCTGTCTCCGAACACGTTGAAAATGCCGGTATCCACTCTGGTGATGCTACTTTGGTCTTACCACCTCAAAAGCTTTCTCCAGCTGTTATGCAAAGATTGAAAGATATTACTGATTCTGTTGCCAAAGCTTGGAATATCACTGGTCCTTTCAACATGCAAATCATTAAGAATGACGTTGAAACTAACCCAGACCATCCAGAATTGAAAGTCATTGAATGTAACATTAGAGCATCAAGATCTTTCCCATTCGTTTCTAAAGTCTTGGGTACAAACTTCATTGATGTTGCTGTCAAATCTATCTTGGGTCATGAAGTTAAACCTGTTAACTTAATGGATGTCAAGAGAAATTACGTTGCCACTAAAGTCCCACAATTCTCCTTCACTAGATTGGCTGGTGCTGATCCTTTCTTAGGTGTTGAAATGGCATCTACTGGTGAAATTGCTTCTTTTGGTAAAGATACCGTTGAAGCTTACTGGACTGCTTTACAATCCACAATGAACTTCCACTTGCCATTACCTCCTAATGGTATCTTATTCGGTGGTGATTTGACCAAAGATTACTTGGGTGAAGTCGCACAAACCATCTCCGGTATTGGTTACAAATACTACACTGCTTCTGAAGAAGTTGCCAACTATTTGAGAGAAAAAGTTCCAGGTTACGAAGTTGAAGTTATTGAATTCCCAAAGACTGACAAGAGAGCCTTACGTGAAGTTTTCCAAAAATACGACATTAAAGGTGTGATCAATTTAGCCAGTGCTCGTGCTGAATCCTTGTTGGATGAAGACTACGTGATGAGACGTAATGCCATTGATTTTGGTATTCCTCTATTCAATGAACCTCAAACCTCTATATTATTTGCCCAAGCTTTGAAAGAGAAGATTGGCACCAAACTCGAACAGAAAGACGGTGTTGTCCACATTCCAGCTGAAGTCAAGAGATGGAGTGAATTCATTGGTGGTAAACCAGTCTGATCGTGTCATGTAAATAGACTAATTTAGTTGAATAGATATTAGTTTTTAATTTTATTTGATCTTTTGGCGTAGAGATTTTATTTTATTTTTGGGTTCCGAGAGTTTTTTTCGTTTTTGATGTTTTTTTTATTTTTTTTTCTTCAGTTGCTTCGGGTCTTCGAAAGTGACACTTAATTAAGGAAAGTTACATCGTCTACAGTTCTATAGCACAACATGGGAATTTGCGCTTCCAAAGAAGCTGATGTGGCTGATTCTCCGTCACAGAGACGTACTGAGACTGGGAAAGCCCAAACACGCACTCATCAGGGATTAAAGAGTACTGAGGCGAGTGATAAAACGACAGTGACTGCAGCAACTCTTGTGCAGCCAGAATCAAGAAAACAGAGCGTTGTTGGCTCTGAATCATCCAATAGCACTGAACTTCCAGTGAGTACGAACCTGAATGGAACAGTGTTGGATGGAGCAAAGACCAAAGATGGACATGATTATACAAAAGTTTTACTTCTGGGAACAGGGGAAAGTGGGAAGTCCACTATTCTACAACAGCTTAAGATCCTTCACTCCAATGGTTTCACCAAACAGGAATTATACGACTTCAAGCCATTCATATTCAGTAACATTGTCTCATCTGCGAAAGATTTGATTGAAGCCTACCGCAAATTCGACCTTAGATTGGACGAAGATGATGAAATTGATGAGACAGATTTTGAAAGTATTTTAAATTACAGAGCACCAGTGGATCCTTCACAGTTCTTTGATCGCAAAATTGGCCGCAAGATAAGGGCCCTTTGGAAGAACACAGCAACGGTACAACTTTTGAAAGATCATCGTCGGGAGTTTTATCTCATGGATTCAGCAAAATATTTTTTTGAAGAACTGGAACGTATCTCCTCTGCGAGTTACTTGCCTAACGAGACTGATGTTATTAGAACGAGAAAGAAGACATCTGGTATTTACGACTTGAAATTTGACTTGCAAGGTTTGAATATCCACATATTTGACGTCGGTGGACAACGTTCGGAACGTAAGAAATGGATTTATTGTTTTGATAATGTTGCCTCCATCATATTTTGTGTTGCACTTAGTGAATACGATCAAAATTTATTAGAAGAGAAGACTCAAAATAGACTCGAAGAGAGTCTTACTTTGTTTGATTCGGTTGTTAACTCAAGATGGTTTTCAAGATGTTCAGTCATTCTCTTCCTTAACAAAATTGACATTTTTGTCGAGAAACTAGCATATTCACCATTAGAAAACTATTTCCCCGATTATACCGGCGGTAATGATGCAAATAAGGCTGCCAAATATATTCTATGGAGATTCACCAAAGTGAATAGATCTGGTTTACCTATTTATCCATACATCACACAGGCCACCGATACAAACAACATCAAGCTTGTGTTTGTCGTTGTGAGAGAAAGCATATTTTCTAATTTATTACAAGATACTGGTTTATTATCTTGATGAATCCTTGTCTGTCGTTTTGAAATCATTCCAATCATTTTTTTCAGTTCTTTCCAATACTAGTTTGTATTTTTTTTGAGTTTTAATCTACGCCTTGTCCAAAAAAAAAAAAATGTTGTGTTGGCGTATCAGAGATTCGCATCTCGATATGCATAATTAAGGGGTGAACGAACCAAAGGTTGGCCCAAGTTTATTCAACTTACATTGAGAGCAATATAATTCATACATGTTTTGTTTCATAATTATGATTTTGTACTATCAAAAGATCATCACTCGCTTAATTTTTAGTGTACAGCCATTCATGTATATGCGCATTATTGATGTTCCGTCTATTGTTCTATCCATGAAGGCCGAGCAGCGTGATATCCCTGAAGGCCGAACTGTGAGAAGTGGTTTATAGCCTTCGGTATTATCACTGAAAATCAGTACTGTTTCTTACAATCAATTTAGTTACTTACTGTTGTACTATCAAGTTTTATTCTTATATCTCAGGAAGTATAGGTTATTCTTACTTATTATACTTATCTGTTCTTTTTCACTCTTTCTATGGCTTATTTAGGTCCGGTGACCCACGGTTTTTGATCAATGCAAAACAACTTAAACCAATATGTTTCTACATCAAGATTCAAGGGTAAATCGGTACGCTGGCATCCGAGATCTTATATGAACTCGGGATCTATACATTTATTGATCTCCATAAAGTAAGTGCGATGCTCCCAAGCATGTAGAATATCGAGGAATTTTCTCTTCCAAAATGAATCATTTTTAACAAAATCTGGGGAAGTCTTCACCGCAAGATATTCCAAACCAGTGAAGGTAATATCTTCAATCAAGTGCGGCAAGTCGCTTTTATTGATGAAGAATTCGACTCCCGCCTGTTTGAATCCTGGCGGTAAGAATGGAACGTAGTCACCGTCATGGATCAATCTGAAAATTCCAAATTGTATAGGCATCCCATTGTTGATCTTGTACACCAACTGTTCTGATTCAAAGACAAGATTCACCCAATTCATCATTTCTTCATTGAAGATCTTAGGAGTTCCATATGCATAGACTAATGGATGGTGTCCTTTAACTCGGAATTCAATACCCACCAACAAAGCCATGGCACCTCCCAAAGAATGTCCAGTTAAGACGAGTCGATAATCCTTATACTTGGTGTCTTTGTATAAAGTTTCAATTGGCTCAATTATATCATGGGTTATGGATCCCAAATGCTTATAGAATCCTCTATGAACTTTGCAACCAACACACTCTTCAATGCCTTCTTGATATTGGAATATTGGAACGTAATCTTCGTATACAATCTCAAAATCACTGATCCAATCACTATAAGTTGTTGAACCTCTAAATGAAACAATGATCTGTTTTTCTTTATGGTCTAGTGCAATGAATCCAGTTCCATTCTCATCAATTGGTGCCTTGCGTATCTTAACTATCTCCACATTTGCCATCTTTGGTGATTTGCAAAGTATTAAGTCACATCCCCCATCTTTCAAATGTCCTTCAAATAATCTCTCTTTTGTGATGCAAGATGATAGTTTCATAAATTTCCCATAAAGGAGAAAATCATCATATATGCTCTGTGAGAAACAGTTTATCACAATTGGTAAAATAACCCATATGATGATATGCACCAACATGATCGTATCAGTTTCTGATATCCAGTAATACTAAAATCAATGCAAATTTCACCTTGAGCTCATATAATGTGGGTCAAAAATATTTTTCTAACACAAAGGACCTCTACACACTTTTTGAGCAATCCACGTGGCACGTTACTCTGACTACCTCCAAACTCACATGATACACCACAATTTTACCAGAAAATAGATTGCAAAATTGAAGTTTAGTTCACTAACAAGTTGAGCTTTGAAAATAGCCGCCAAATCTAAAAGGAAATAAAATATGACCATGAAATTCTTGATAATAGATATATCATAAAGTGAGCAGTCACGGTTCACCTAACACTATTGTCTATGTAGAGAACTATAATATGACTAGTAGTGACTTGCAAGTCAACTAGCTCAACTAGTCGCTAGTCGGAAAATTCAATATTTGGCACGTAGTCACGTGACTATTTGTATAATCACTGACTAAGCCAGTTTTTTTTTCTACGTGTCAACAAAACGCGATCACCAAAAAAAAACAAGAAGGACCAAAACTGAAGACCATCAACTCACCTGTTACGTTTTTAATCTGAAGCTCAAATATGGCAAAGAAGAACAGTTCTGGTGCTGCCGAGTCTGCCGCTGAATTGGGCACTTCGAGCTTGCTCAGTGACGTTGAGCCGGTGCTGCCATTGAACTACAAGAAAGGTTCAGAGAAACCATATTTGGTGACAACACCTCCAAAGGGCCTTGCAAAATTACGTTCTGTGAACAAGACTGACAGAGTGTATCTTGCCATTGTACTTGTTCTTGGTGCTGTGATCAGACTACAAAACTTGAGCAATCCAGACTCTGTCGTTTTCGATGAGGTCCATTTTGGTGGATTTGCTAGAAAATACTTGAGTGGTAAGTTCTTTATGGATGTCCATCCTCCATTGGCTAAGATGTTATTCGCTGGTATCGCCTCTTTAGGTGGTTTTGATGGTGAATTCACTTTTGAAAAAATTGGGTTGGAATATACTGAAGGCGTTCCATATGTCTTGATGCGTTTGTTCTCTGCTGTCTTAGGATTGGGTACTATTGTTTTATTCTATTTGACTTTGAAAGCATCCGGTATCAGATCAAGTGTCAGTTTCATCTCAACATTGTTATTCACATGGGAGAATTCATTCACAACAATCTCAAGATACATTTTATTAGACGCTCCTTTGATTTTTTTCATTGCTGCTGCTGCCTACAGTTTCAAAAGAGTTCAAAATGAAATTCCATTGACTTTCCCATGGTTCAAAGCATTAGTCTCAACTGGTGTTGCCCTTGGATTAGCCGTCTCTTCCAAATGGGTTGGTCTTTTCACTATCGCTTGGATTGGTGTCTTAAATGTCTGGGATCTTTGGTTCTTAATTGGTGATTTATCATACGCACCTGCCAAAATTATCAAACAATCAGTTTCTAGAGCTGTCATCTTATTGGGTATTCCAATCACTTTATACTTGTTCTTCTTTGAAGTTCATTTCAACATGTTACACAAAGAAGGTGAAGGTGGTGCATTTATGACATCTGCTTTCAGAGCAGGTCTTGATGGTAACAAGATTCCTACAAATATCCTTGCCGATGTCGGAGTTGGATCAATTGTCTCCATCCGTCATGTCGCAACCGAAGGTGGTTACTTGCACTCTCATGCTGAATTATATGAAACTGGTTCCAAACAACAACAAATCACTTTATACCCACATTTGGACGGTAACAACGACTGGAAGATTGAATTATACAACGTTACTGAAGATCCAACTTCTTTTGAAGCAATCACTGATGGAACTAAGATCAGATTATGGCATACAAAGACTGCACACCGTTTACATTCCCATGACCATAAAGCTCCAGTTACTGATAACGACTGGCAAAAAGAAGCTTCCGGTTATGGGTATGAAGGTTTCACTGGTGATGCCAATGATGATTTTGTTGTTGAAATTCAAAAGAAATATTCAAAACCTGGTGTTGCTACTGAAAGAGTTAGAGCATTAGAAACCGTTTTCAGATTGCGTCATGCCATGACTGGTTGTTATTTATTCTCTCATGAAGTTAAATTACCAAAATGGGGTTTCGAACAACAAGAAGTCACTTGTGCAACTCAAGGTGTTTTGGATAAATCATTATGGTATATCGAACAAAACAGAAATGAATTCATTGAAGAATCAGGTGAAAGAATCAACTACAGAAGATTATCTCTACTTGAAAAAGTTATTGAATCACATAAAAAAATGTGGAAAATCAACCAGGGATTAACATCATCCCATGTTTATGAATCTTCTCCATACTCATGGCCATTCTTGCTCAGAGGTATCAACTATTGGAGTGAAAACAACAGAAACATTTACTTATTCGGTAATGCCCCAGTCTGGTGGTCCGTCTCTGCTTTAATCTTTGGATTTTTCGTCTACACTGCAGTTCAAATCTTGAGGTGGCAATTAGGTGAAAGAGTTGGTGATGAAGAACATGTCTTCAATTTCAATGTCCAAACTATTCATTATATCTTAGGTTGGTTCATTCATTACTATCCATCATTTTTAATGGGTAGACAAATGTTCTTGCATCATTACTTACCTGCTTATTACTTTGGAGTTTTAGCATTGGCTCATTTCCTTGAAGTTTTGGTCAGTTATGTCTTATCTAGAAAGAGACCAGTGGCATACGGTATCCTTATTGGATTTGCCGCCACTTCTTTCTTCTTTTACTATCAATACTCATCATTGATCTATGGATATCCATGGACAAGACAACAATGTCAAGATTCTAAATTATTGAGTGGTTGGGATTACAGTTGTATCACTTACCACAAAGACTTGGGCGAATACAGTGAAGTTATCTCCTCTAATACTGCTGTGGAGACTCCATCTGTTTAGTTTTAAATTATGACATATAAAAGAAAAGAGAGAAACAATATTATCACTGTGTATAAAGAAATTAAGAGATGATTATATTATATCAGATTTTAGTGTACCCAGTACTTTCCTACTTAATTTTTCTCTATCGTTTGAGCGCTTTGGGTATGCGCATATAAATGTAAAATAAATAATGAACGTAAACTTCTAACAGTGATTGTTTCCATGTGTTAATGTTATTAGTGAATTAAATTGATCGAAAACCTTCAGCATTAATATTAGATTTGGTTGCTTCAATAACATTTCAGTTTATAAGTTTTCATTAAAGAATGTGAAAGAATATCAACAAATGATCAATTAAAAGAATTGAATTACTGGGCCAATCTATGATTCAGTTGGGCCAGTCTATGATTCCAATAAATAGTGAAGAGGATTAACAAGGAAATGACCAAACTTCCATACTGTGTCAATATGAAAGTTTCTTGATAGCAGCCATTTCCCAAACGACAGACCCCAGATTCGTCGGCATGTTTACTCAAAGTTGAGGCTAAATGACTAGTCAATCCCGTCAAAATGAACACAGCACCAGTGGTGAGAAATCCCCAAAGTGTACTGAACCCTTCTGTTCCAAAGCTATCTGCAAGAACAGCAGGGAATGCACCAAACGTAAAACCAAACGCAAACCCATTAATGAAAGAAGGGATCACTAGCTGATGTAAACTGTTGATGTTTCTGACTAAATATTGGCCAATTCCCGCTAATAAAGAGGCAAAAAATATACACCAAACACGCTGGGCTTTGAATTTTTTGACAACCACATCAGAGATTGGACCTGAACTTAAACGACCCAAGAAACTGGCCAATGCCACTGTGGAAACTTGTAAGGCCTGAGCTTCAGCAGTACTTAAATTACTCTTGTCATCATGCTCGTTCAGTGTGACGACCAAGTATCCCACACTATAGATGTATAGTTGTCCAATTGACTGAAGTGATGCAAGAATAATGTAGAATTTGATGTATAGTCTTGAAACAATTTTCTTGAAAATGTGATGGTTCCATATTGGTGATCCATATTTGACAAAGATTGGCACATCTTCAACTGCAACGTAAATTGCATCACTTTCTAATCTGTTTCTGAATCTTTCTCCTTCTAGATCAGAGAATGAGCCACTTGGAGAATTCAAAGAAGATGAACTTGGGGTTCTTCCAACACCCCATAGACTTAGTCTTTGTTGGAAATTTTTTCTCAATTCATTGGCTTGTTCCAAGAATGATGAATTTCTTCTTAAAAGAGGTTGGTTCTCAGAACTTGCTGATCTTGACTGTTTCTTCTTCTTGTCAACAATCACCAAGAAGAAAGACCCTGCAAAGCACACACTCGATGAAAAGAATGAAAAAAAACGTAATAATCCAGCTGGGTTTTCGTTAAACAGATTCACTGCCACCGCTGAGTATACCAAAGCAGCCAAAGCGTAACTAGAAACAGGGAGGGCACCAGCTGTTCCCCTATGGCGTGGGAAATTGGCAGTGATACAGTTCACAGTTGCGTAAAAGCAGAGCACAGAGGCAAACCCAGACGCAGCAAGGGCTCCCATTAACAGAGGAACATTTGATGTTTGATTAACAAAGCCACTGTGAAGCACTGAAAAAGATATGAATGCTATAACTGATCCACATAGAACAGCAGCAGGAGGCCCTGCCCAGTCGATAAAAACACCAGCAGGGAACCCACCTATGGACCCACCCATACTCAATGCCAAAGAGAGACGGCCAGCATCACCAGCAGAAAGACCAGAGTTTTTCACCAACTGTGGTGCGTAGATCCCATAGACGTAGGGCGTTCCAGCAGCGAGTGCCACAAAGACAGACGCGACCAGCGAGCGAATACGCGGCGACAGCGGAGGCTTTTCTAACACCATTGGAAGATTTATGTCCGTTCAATTGTAAATTCGAAGTTTGTTGTGAAAGATTGAAAATCTGAAATCGGGAATCGGGACTTTCATTCATCCAGAAAATTGTGTCAAATACACGATCGGAGTATCTCGAACCGATAAGACATGAATTACACTATGTATAAGAAACTAAATATTCAGAAATCTAGCTGCGACGAATAAGCGTGGACAAGAACTGCTGCTGCGGTCTGGATGTTCATGGAGCGAATGACACCCCTTTGGCGGATTTCAATGCAGAAATCAAGCTGTGCCAGTAAGTCTCCAGGAATACCTTCAGCTTCTCTTCCCAGAAGGAAAAGCGATTTAGATGGGAACTTGGTTTCTGGGCCCAAGACGATAGACTTGTCTGTCTGTTCCAGTCCAATCAGGGTGTAGCCTTCTTTCTTCTTCTGCTTCATGAATTGACCAATATTGACAATGTTCACTTCCTGCATTGGCATCCAGTAGTCTGCTGTCACTGCGACTCTTTTGAATTGTGGGTGCTGGGTAACTCTCAAATCATCGACAGTCATCAGCCCAGTCCCTAAGACATCACACAGTCTGCAGATACCACCGAGATTTGGAGGCTTATCAACTAAAGAACTCACCACTATCAGCTCTGTACGTTTAACGACTCTTTGTTGCTCATCAAAGTTCAAGACAGTTTCCCATGCCCCACTCTTAGTTTGCAATAATGAGTTAGTAGTACTATCATCGTCCCCTTGGCCCTCATTCTCTTGTGTTTTGTTCCATGGCGATTTGAAAGTACCAATCTCAACCTTCACATCATCGTGAATATACATTTTAAAATCTGTCTCTGAGATAGCAGTGCTGACATCTCTTGCTGAAATCCTCTTCAAAACACCACCAAATATAGAAGTGAGTGTAAAATCTTTTTCAACGTCCCATGTCAAAGCATCACCACTTCTAAACTTCCCAATTGATTCTGATTTTTTGGCATCCTGGTAAAGTTTTAACAAGACTGGATCAATAGGCAGTTTAATGTTTTTAGCTTGCAGTTCTGGGTAAACTGATAAACATAATGATGTGGAGAAATGTCTGACTAATGGCTTATTAGAAGCACAATTAGGAATCAAATATCTTGTAAACTTTTCAAAAAACTCAACTCCAGACTCATCATTCTCTAATTTTTGGCATACCAGGAAGGCAATTCTTTCAACAGATGTAACTAAAGTTGGCTTATGATGTTCTTGGAATAAATTTAACAGTAGTTGTCTGTTGGTATTCGATTGAATCAAGTCAATAGATATGATCCATTCAAGGTATGATCTGATAAATGGGCTTGCATCTTTTTCCAATGCTTCCAAAAAGAAATCTGAAACATATTGGGATAATAATTCAGCTGGAATTTTTTTCGATAACAATAACAGTGATCCAAATCCGTAAGATCTTTGTGATTCTTCAGTAGCTTCGATTCTCTTCTTTGGAAATATTAAATTGTACTGATCATTCGATAATAATTCATTGAAGTAAGCTGTGCTGAATTCTTTTGAACTTGAACTTAATATTGAAATAATGTTAATCTTAGCAGACACTTCTTCAACTCCGAAAACATCATGATATAACGATTTATTCAGGAAAGATATGTCTCTATCATACTTATCACAAATAACATTCTTGATCTTGAATAAATTACTCTCATCTTGAATATTGATAAGAATTCTGTAAAGTAAGTCTATCATCCATTCTGTCTGCTCAAAATCAGATTTATAACCAATACTATATTGCAGCAAGCAAGTAGACAAACAGGGCAACAATGATCTTCTAGTATAAGAGCTGGAAATTATTTCTAATGCAATAGACTTCAATACTTTGGCATTAAACTCGTTGTTGATGGTGTCCTTCAATAAAGTTGGATGAAAAGTGGTTTGAATTAATGATAAATGCATGTCTTTCTGATTCAGAACTAGCCTATCACCTGTGATGAAATCCCAAATAGACTGCAAGATCTCAATGGAGGAGATAAGATCTATAGAGTGTTCGTAATTATTGAATAAATACTGAAGAATCTCTGAGATTTTGATGAAAGCTAGGTAAAATGCACTTTTCAAAGATTTCCCAAGTATATTTTGTAATTCTGATAATTGTTCGTCTTCCAAAGGTGTGATTTTCACATATGTCAAGAAAATATTCAAAGCACTGCCCATTATCATGTCTTTAGATTTTAAAGGTTCTTGAAGTTTATCAACAATGTTGAAAAGTTCAACAACTTCCTCAAATTTAAGTGTGAATTTTTTATCAAATGAATCGACTTCAGAACATTTCTCATAAGCTTTTCCAAAAAACTTAAACTTATCAGCATCAAACTCATCACTGAACAATGAGGAGTATAAAGTGTTTAGATCTATTGCTGTCCAACTGTTTTTGAAAACATCCAAATCGACAATATCCGTTGAGTTTTGGTAGTTTGTTGTACCTTTTGGATCATTGACCAAACGGGTCAATAGTTCAGTGAAACTCTTAACGATTTTAGTTTCATTGATATCATTGAACCCACTGCATGCTAATTCTTTCAAGAACTCATCAGAAGAAGAATCATATTCATCAAAAAGTGCATAATACACGACTTGATACTCCACACTCTTGGATCTATAATCAATTGGGGTTTTGTCATGATAAGCAGCAACATAATCCAAAAATATTTCAACATTCTCGTAAAAAATCGAATATCCATTGATTAAAACGAATTGAGTCAATGCATCCAATAAATTTGCCGTTTCATTAGGTTTCAAATGCTTCAAGAATGTGAGGTGTAATGACTGTAAATATGTCTCCCCAGCCTTGTCTTCAGCCGTTGAGCTGAATAATTTATATAATTTGGAGAAATGGGCCTCTTTTGAAATTAGTTTCTTGGATTTCAGTCCTTTTATTATACCAGAAGTCAAATAAACTCTAGCGGGATAAAAGAAACTAGTTGATTCGACCAAAAAGTTCAACAATTTATCAAGAATTCCTTCAAGTCTATCTTGATCAATTTTCAAAGAAATTAAAACGTTCTTGAGAAATGTTTCTAGCTGTTCCCCATATTCACAAATACTCTTATCGTCCACTTTTTTAACTTGAAAATGACTAGCTTCAACCGCATATTTCAAGAAGATATCAGTGAATATCTCATGGTCTAAAATTGAGAGGTCTTTTGGAGGGATTTCGAACATTAGCTTTAACGCAAACTTTCTCACTGACTCCATATTTGCTTTGAAACCAGTACTCAACATTGCCAAAGTCCACGTTGGCTTTATGTAAGAATCAAGTGATAGCATAGACAGAATATCGTTCCTAGCTTCTTCAGCTTGGTTCAATGCAGTATCTATTCCGACAATTTCATATAATGTGCAATATCTTTTCCAATCTTCAATGTTTTGCTCTTTATTTCCAACGTCAAACTTCATGAATGAATTATCCACGTTTATTTTGAGTAGTTGAATAGATAATTTGAGAATGGATAATGCATATTTCTTTTGTTCATGGGTTGAACTGATCAATCCATCTTGTATGAACTTCCAATACTGGTCTTCTTTCACCAAAGTTTCAAGGTTTTCAGTTTCTTGTCCAATCTCGTTCAAGTGCATTAAGAACCTTAGCCATATAATGAACCCATTACTCACATGGTTAACGCTGCTTGATTTCAACAAGTTAGACACAAGATGCCATATCAAACTCTCATTTTCAATAAAACTTGAAGATCTCCATCTCAGTGACTTTGATGCTATTGTGGACACTTTACCTTCATTAATAGCTAACAAAATCAAAATTAATTGGTCTAAATCCTGAGGCACCGAAATTGTCTCTAATGCAAATATCTTTTCTAACAATGCTAATAAATACTTCAAATCAAACTCTTTGGTATCATCCCCAGAGACAAATTTGAGGTTGTGCTTCTTGATTACTTCCAAAAATGATGGATCGAATATATAATTGAACCTTTGGAAAATCGTAGCTTTGACACAATCACGAAACCAATTCAACAAATCCACTCCAAATGATTCTGGCATCTTGGATATCAAGGGCAACAATTCATCAAATTGTTCCACATCGTTTTCAGCTAGTACAGATTCCTTTATGTAGTCCAAAAGCTTTACAGAAAGCGCTTCAATTGATTTGGTATCCAACAGATCCAACACTTCGATCAATCCAGTTATGTTTGAAATGTTTCCCAAGTCTTCAGAGAGGTCACTTGCGAGCTGAAACTTCTGATCTTGGCTCAGGTACTTTGCCAGAATATGTGAGTTTGCAGACATCTTCACAGAACTCCCCAGCTAGTGAATTAAACTAACAAAGAAACGTATAATTTAAACATTTGAATAATTTCAAAACTTTTCAAAATCGATGAGCTGTGACCCAATTTGGAGTTTTTCCATATTGAGCTATTTTTGCTGAATTTTTTTATTTTCTTTGTTCTTTTGGGGTCAAATTGATAAAAAACTCTAGAGAAGCTAAAACAATTATTTGAAAGGAACAGTAATATCAAGAGAAATGTCCCTGGAAGAAGAAGATAACAGTCCATTTGGTGGCAGCAGTTTGAGTGCCAGTGCGCTTCTTGTTGCGAACGACCAGTTCACAGACCTTCCTTTGGACGACGAGACAGAGGCCACCGATAAGTCAGTCGAACCACCACTTTCTGCTAGCACTGAGGTATCAGAGCCAATTGAATCGCAGGTCACTAGTCACACTGTTGCTTATGACCCAGATGCAGCAATTGCTGTCACTCAGCAGCAGCACTCATTCAAAGATAAATCTGCTGTCAGCATTGAGATTGTCGATGCTGGAAAGAGTCATGAAGGTCAAAGCAGAGGTTATATCGTTTACACCATCAAATGCAATGACTCTATAGTCAGAAGACGTTATAGTGAATTTGAAAGTTTAAGAAAAAGTCTGACAAGACTCTTCCCAACGTTATTCGTCCCTCCTATACCTGAAAAACACACAATATCCAAATATGCCTCAGCACCAACGACAGCAAAGGAAGACTCCAAGATCATCGAACACAGACGCCGCATGCTCTCTGTTTTCCTAAACAGATGTTTGAAAATTGACAAGATACGTGAAAGTTCTGTGTATCAAGATTTCTTAGATCCAAACGCAAACTGGGCAGAAGTCCTGGTATCACCTCCGATTTCCGACATCCCAAAGAGTATACTTCAGGCAGACCCTCTAAACCCAGCCAATTCATCACCTGCACACTCATACCTACCAATACCATCATCTGCCACCATCCCAAGCAAATCAACCAGTGATGACATCAAATTCAATCACGCAGAAAGTAGGGCAAGGGCCTATGAAAGTGTTATATCATCAGGCGTGGAAAGAGTAAACAAGAGACTTATCAAACATCTTGCTGAGCTGTCCACTGAAGATACAGAAGCAGGAGCTACATTCAATGCTTTTAGTTTGCAAGAAACTGGTTCTTTAGCCCAATTTTTGGAAAAAATTGGCCAGGCTTATGATAATAACTACGCTTCAACGGGAACGCTTGTGAATAACTTGAATTATGAGTTTACTGAGAAACTAGGAGAGTCTGTGCAGTTTGCATCAGTGGTCAAAGACACTTTAAAATTCAGACAACAAAAATCTTTGCAGCTGGATATCACTGCCAGAACACTCAAGCATAAATTGAATCAAATGAAACTTTTAGAAAGATCGGAGGAGGCTACTAAGAGAATTGAGAATGCGATTGCTTCGGGGGAAAGTAAGACAGGACAAATTAACTTTGACAGAAAGAAAGCTGAACAACAGCTGAATCAAAATGAGACAGACCAAAATGGAAGCGTGCCACTGGAGCACAAGAAACAATCATCATCTTTCAAGATACCTGGCATTTCCAAAATAACCTCATTCGTCAAAGAATCTATTGAGTCTGATCCAGAAGCACAGATGAAACAGAGCGTGGATAAATTGAAGATAGATATTAATCAAATGAAGCAGACTTTTCAAGCTGCAGAAGGGGACCTTAAGAACATTACCGAGCAAATGAACCTGGAACTGAAAAACTTTCAAAAAACTAAAGAGGAGGACCAAAAGCAAATGATTTTGGCATATTCAAGATGTGTTCTTGATTGGTCTCGTAAAAACCTGGAGTTTTGGGAAGACTTGAAGACACATTACTGATATAAGAATCCGAATTACATACGAACAGTGACATAAATTATTATCATGCCCACCACTGGTGAATGTAGACAAAGTTGTAGATGATGATCATTAGATTTCGGTACCTACTTTTTTTTGTTTACAATTTTCCGAATTAGGAAGTGTAATGGTATTTTCCGATGAGATCTCAGACTCAAATCAAAATTAATCAAGAGACCAATTCAAATTTTAAACTCGACAAAACAATCGATAAGCAGATATACTGATCAATAACAGTTGATGAGTGTTCCTCAACCCCCTTTTCGAGTGAGAACAATCTACTCGTGGAGTGGTACGCAAGAAGAAGATTTAGGATTCATCGAAGGTGATATCATTGAAGTCGACAGCTTGGGAGATGGGAACTGGTGGCATGGTCGATTGAAAAGAAACAAAATGAAAGGTGTGTTTCCATCTAACTATGTTCAGCTGATCAAGTCGGATATGCCAGTTTCCACTGACTCTTCTAGAAGTGCTTCTCCATCCAATGTTAGACCCCAATTGAAAGTAAAACCACCTGTTGAAGAAGAGTTAAGTTTCAGTTTTCAGTCGTCCAAAAACTACTACAACGATATGCGTCTCAACCAACAAGGATCTCCACATACTCCTCAATCTCCAATGGCTGTTACTCCACAAAGTCCCTACGAATATGAAAATCGTCGCTCTTCAAATTTGAGAAACTCAAGAGCTCCAATGATTCATTCAAACTCGGTTCCAGAAAGGCTACATGACAAGTTTCCTAAATATAGACAAGATCAAAGTCCATTACGTCCTTCTAACAATAATCATTATCAATCACAGCCAAACTTGTCGTCAGGAGGACCCCCATTACCTCAACATTCGATTCCTTTTACAAAATCGAAATCAAGTTACAACATAAAAACAAAGGAGTCAGGCATAGATCAATATGGGCCTCCAAGATTTGAACATCCAAAAGGGGAAAGCCAATCTAATCGTTCATATGGTAATAGTTCATTCATTGCTCCATATGATCCTGAAACCCTAACACAATCAAGGTCATCAACTTCCAAAAACTCAAACGTTTTCAATTATTCTAACGGTTCTTACTTCTCCAGTTCACAAAGTTCTTATAATAGCTCTTTCGCTTTCAGCGATTTGAGTGCCACTAGTGCAGGAAGTTATGCCAGACATAGATATGAAGATTCTCAAAAACAAAGGGAACAAAGTATCGAAAGCTTGAACTCAAGTGGATCAACTAAGAAGATGGTTGTTGACGAGAAGAGAGTCAAGTCAGCTCAACCTACCGGTTTATTCAGAAAATTCTTCTCTACTAAAGAGGCCCCTCCGTTACCTAATGTTGAATCGCTAGTCAATTACGAAAAGCAGGAATCTCATGAAAGGGATCAAGTTGATTCATGGATCGATTTCAAGATTGATTTGAATAGAGCGAACTCCTTGACTTCCAAAGAGCGTCAAATTAGAGAAAAGAGAGTTAGAGAAAACGAAGGATATATCATTTTTGAACCACATAAACAAGTCTCAACCATAAATAACAATGAGGTTTACCAAAACGAACATAAGCTGGACCTATCAACAATTAACCTTAAACATGTTGACAATTACGTTAGAAACTTGAAAACCTCTTCATCTGCTTCAATCATGTCACCTGAGGATTTCATTGCCAACGATTTGGGTATGAAGTACTCCAGTAAACTTGAATACATCAGGGCATTGTTCGTATTATGCACAGAACACTTTAAAATTCTTCAAACCAATATTTCTGAACCGTCATCAAATCCAAACATTCATGAAATTTTCCAAATAAAGCAATCTGATAGTTTTGGAATGGCCTACCTATTCAAAAGTTTGGCGAATACAATGGGCTTGAAAACTGAGTTAATCCGTGGTTCTTTGAAGACTCCACAGTCTATTGTCAGACATTGGTGGAATTCTGTTTTAATCAATGGAGAGTGGAGATTTATTGATGTTAGTTTGGGAAATCTATCTAATCCAATTCATCAGTTAATAATGACAAATCCAGAATACTCAGGTGACTTCAATGAATCTTTCTATTTCTTGACTGAACCTTTGGATTTAATTTACACACATATACCAGATAAATATGAAGAACAACATATCGTTCCGCCAATTGATCCGATGGTCGCATTAGCTTTGCCTCCTACCTTCCCTTCATTTTTCAGAAACGGACTAAAAATTCACAAGTTCAACAATGCATTAACAAAACTACTAGACTTTGAAACTTTTGAAATTGATCTAAAGATTCCAAAAGATATTGAAGTGAACGCTATGGTGTTGACAAAGGGTTCGCTCACCAACACGTTATCCCAAGTTTACTGGAAGCATCATGAAAGGTATTGCAAAATCAAAGGTCATCTACCGGATAATCAACTTATTGGATTTATTAACATTTATAGTGGTTTGAAAGGCACACAGAAATCGTCAGCCAATATCCATCCATTGTCATTGACAGTCCCAATCACGCATGATGGCAAATATAAACCATTAGACTTTGTTTCAAGATATCCAACGGTCCAAGCACAGCAGAATGATTTATATATCAAGCAACCACAGAATAAGAACCTTAGATATGGTGCAGATTACATTTTCAATATCATACAATTCCCAGTTCAGAAAACTTCAGGTGTGAACATTTCGAAGATGAAAGTTGCATTACAATCGCCTTCTGGAAAGATCATAAAGCTAGTGAGAAAAGAGCAAGAATCCTCTTCATCTATTCCATGGGAACTTCCTTTGAAATGCACTGAGATTGGTGTTTGGAGGGGATTAGTTTCTGTTGACAATGGAACCAGTTTATGTGTTTTCGCAGAGTGGACATGCTCCTAATCTGGCACATCTCACTATGCCCATATTTAAATCTCTACTAGTACTTTATAACGCATCAGCATTGACTCTCATAGAGAAACCTTTATAATTTAATTAATCCTCAATCTATCTTGAAGCATTTGTATTTGTATTGCCTATTCAGTAACATTTCCTAATTAAGGTATTAATTATGTAATTTAATTTTTATTCTTTATTCGAAAAAATAAACAAAAGTTTCGAAAACGATTTGTTGTGATCAACTTGTTAAGCATTGTAACGAGATCTGGCTGTACTAATGACTACATTGTTAGACACTCCTGTATTGGATCCACCCCAGGAGTCACAATTTCGCAGCAGCTTTGCCGCCGTGTTGAGAGACTATAAACTCGATGCGATCAAAGACGAATATGATATTCTTAGAGAGTTCAGATCCATTGCTGCCATAAAAGCTCAGGATACGTCTGAACAAGGTGTGGTTCCAGAATTTGAGAATTGGGATCTTGAAGTTAAACTTTGGCATCTTATTGAAATTTTGTTTGGGTATAGATACAGTGAGGCAAAATCAAACATCATAGTCAATGATTTCAATTCCAACATTGTATATGGTGAGCACTTCTACCAGAGTGATCCAAAACTCTACGAGATCTGGCTGATAATATTCTGGATTAAAGAAAATGCCTCTATTGTTGATAAGCCTTCCAGTTTGCTGACCCAAAAATGGTCAAATACTCAAATATCCAATGTCTTAGAAAATTTAGACATTGATGCACCAATTCGTACAAACACCAAAATTGATGCAAGAGATGCTGAAAATGATGAAAAGTTTCACAAATATATTCTAGAACTGTTATTGAGCGGTTCTTATGAGGAAGCAACTGAGGAATGTGAAAGAACTAACAACTGGACATTGAAAATGATTATTGAAGGTACTCATGAATATTTCGATCCAGTCATTGATTATCAACTCAATGATGATGAGAATATAGATAAATCAACACAGGGAATAAAGAAAAAGGCATTATGGAGAAGAACGGTATATCTATTGTCGAAAAATGAACAACTCAGTGACTCTGAAAGATCGATATATTCCTTTTTAGCTGGGGATTTGAGCACTTTAGATCTATCAAAAAATTGGGATTCTGATCTATTAATTTACTTGAATCATATCTTGACTAATGAAATCGAATCAAAGTTGATTGAAAATGGAAGAATCCCTAGCGATGATCTCATCTTAACCTTCCCTAAAGAGAATCTCACAGTCCAAAACGTTTTAAATTTGATTTCTGCGAATAGAAAAGAAGAAAGTGAACATCCTTTGAGAATTTTGATAGCGTCTGTCATTTCAAGCAACATTAAACCAATCATACATTCATCTTTGAACTTTGTGGGTAATATAATGGTTGGTAATGAAGAATCCAATGAAATTTTGAATGAATCTTATGCTCTCAGAGTTATCGTTCATTTGTCTATTTTTGTTTCAATAATTGATCCTGACGCGATTGACCTTGAGGATGTTTCAAAGTTGATAACAACATACATCTTAATTTTGAGACTATATGAACAATACGAACTGATCCCATTATACATCTCATTCCTTCCAGAAGTTGAAGCAAGAGAGGCATATTCATTATTCTTGATTGACTTATTTGATGATGAAAGCAGAAAGAAGCAGTTAGAATTAAGCAGACTATATAACTTACCGCTAGAGAACATTTTGAAGAGAACCGTTGAAAGGGTTTTCAAGCTCACAGAAAACAACTATGAAACCACATCGAGCGTATCGTTACAAGAAACAGATGAAGTCGATAATAAATTAATAAGATGTGTGGAGTGGTTCATAGATGCCAAAATGTACTCTGATGCAATTCATTCAACAGTTGCATTATTTAGAAGGTTTTTACTTAATGGAAAAGTCAAAGCATTACAAGAGTTCAGATCAAGAAACTCTATCCAACAACTATTGAAACTATATGACATTGAAAACTTGGGTGTTGATACCGTCGATTTGGAAGTTAATGAAAATGAGAGGGACGAAATATTACAATATGATTCATTGATCAATTCATTCAATGCTATTGATGAGTGGAAGAATGTTAGCGGTAGCAAGTTGGTTTCAAAACTTTCACTCACAGAAACCATCACTAGAGTTTCCACCTTATTATATCAAACATTCAATGAGTTTTTGTCCAATCTATCCCAAAAAGATTATGAAAATGAGCTCATTCAAGACTTGAGAACCTTATACATTCCATATTTGATTATTCAACTGCATCATATTTACGTTGAAGGTGAACAAGTTAATACCAATTTCTTACTCAGTGCATTGGAATTACCTAACTTAGTGGCTAATGAAACCACCAAATTCTACTTGTTATTCCAAAACTGTGATAAGTTGAAAGATTACTTGAAATTGGTGGCACAGTGTGCTGCATTGTCAGCAGGTAAAGGTTTACAATAATGAAATGAAAAAATATATTGTAAAACTAAAACATGTTTATTAATTCTAATTGATTGTAGCAGCTTTTTCGTAAAGTAATTCAACGGCAGTTGACATTTGTTTGACCAACTCCACACTAGAGTCGTAAGTTGGGTCAGTGGTCTGTTTGTCATATATGTACAACCAACCATTACCTTGATCTAGAACACCATAAAACACTTGGTCAAGAATCATTTGACTTAATTTTCCTTCCACTTGTTTGATATCTAAGCCGATAATCTTAGCAACATGATTCAATTCAACAACTGAGAATGGTTCTATGACTTTCACAAGATTCTGTTCTAGTAATGTATCGTAAAGGGCATTAAAATGAGACTTGATAATTGAGTCAGAAGACAATTCTTTACCATAAATGGTCAATGTATCCTCAAACTCTTTCAATGATCTGTTTTGATAACATTTGGCAATTGCTTTCATGGCATCGATCTCTCTTGAGTTGTACTTAGATGCGTATTTTGAATCTAGTATTTGTTTAACATCATCCACCAAATTCAACATGATTTTGGATAAGAGCATGTATTTCAAAACTTTGATTGATTTTTCATTGTCATCTTGAGATGAGTAGTTTTCGAATGATTCGTAGAAGTATGAGTATGCAGTGTTGTAATCTTTGTCTTCAGCGTGTAGTATCCCACTCATGTTGTCTAGATCTGCTTGTAAAGCAGTTGGGCAGTAAATTGCGTTTGCTGATGTTCTGGCTGATGCTAAAGCAGCTTTAGCTTTAGCCAAGTTTCTTAAAGAATGGTAAACTTTTGATTCTAATAATTGAACTTCAACTAAGGAAGACTTATCGTCCAACTTCTTGAATTCTCTTAATAGGTTGTTGATGATCGTAAGAGATTCTTGGTAAGCTCTCTTCTTTTCAAAATAGACAGCCGCAAGTCTTAGGTAAAGGGATTGTTTCAAAAAGGTTCTCTTCTCTGTAATGGACCATTCAATTGAGTCTTTTAATGAAGATATTTGAAGATCAGTTGAGTCTGGGATTTCGTCAAACAAATCTATCAAAGTTCTGATTGTCTTTGCAGCTTTGGATTTGGCCAAAGTAGAGATGACGCTTCTAGCTTCTGGAATCAATTCAACCAGCTTATCAGCGGCTTTCTGGTCTTTGTATAAGTTTCCTAACTCAAAGATGGCAGTTTCCTGATTGGTAAAGTCATTAGCTTTCGCTGGTTTCTCCTGGATGGCTTCTTTGTATAGTTTTTCGGCTTCCTCGTACTTCTTGAGGTCGCGTGCTGTTCTGGCATTGTCTAGAGATTGTGAAACCATCTTTTTGAACTGCAATTGAGCGATATTCAACGAACAAGTTTCAACAGTTTAATCAAATTCAATTCGATTGTTTTGTTGATTTTTTGCCACTTTTCTATTGGTGTTTGGATGTTTATTTAGATCCGGTTTCAGCCCTCGGAATATTTTCAAGTCAATTTTTTTTTTGTTTTGATTTTTGTTGTTCGAAGATCAATTGAAAACACTTGAATTATTCATTTTAACTTTGTGATGTCTTCTCGCATAAATGGCTCACAGCAGCCCTCGAGGGACCTTTTCGGAGGTGCACTTCAGTCAAACTCTGACATCTTCCACTCAGATACACCAAAAAACTCACGTTTTCAGCGTTTAAAGGTTGACCTAGGTGACAGATCTAGTGATGAGATCTCCATAAACTCACCAAACAGAAGAACACCTATCCATAAACAACATTCAGATCTTTCATTTGACGGGGCTCTTTCATTATCACAGATTAATCAAAAAACAGACGCAGCTGGATCTTCGAATGGGGCTCCACTGTGGTTCAATAATCCAAAGAGACGTACTGTTCCATCACATGTTATAAAAAGAGAACAGGATGCTGATTCTGAACCTTCAAGTTTTTTAACCAAGACTAAGTCTAACACCAATGGATCTTCTTCTGGATTTAACACAGTCACTTTTGGAACAAGAAAAAATACATCTGAATTATCTCATGTCAATGCCCTCTCTGATGAATTACCACCAACAAGAACCATTTCTGATTTAAGAAAAGAAGAAAATTCAGACTCATACCTATCGTTTCAAAACAATACCTTGGGAAATCTGTCAGTAAGTTCTCCAACTTTCAATAACAACATTAATTCCAACATCAACAACACAAAAGATTCTAGAACTCCCCTATCTAATAAAAACATACTGCCAGATCATTTGTCCAAAACTCAACAAAACTCAGCATTTTCAACTCCTTCAAAATCCAATGGATTGTTATCCTTTCCATTTCAACAACAAGCAGTTCAACCTGAAGAGTCACAACAACAAAAACAAGGAAAACTCACATCAGAGTCTGCAGTGTTGGTTTTTGGATATCCTGAATCCATTTCTAATAACGTTATCAAACATTTTGCAAAATTTGGTACGATTTTAGAAGATTTCGAATCAACTAGAATCAATCCAATCTTTAACAACAAGAAACAGAAGAAAATATATCCAATTTACACTGGAAATGGATGGGTCAAATTGACATACGACAATAAAGCATCTGCAATTAGAGCATTAGAAGAAAGTGGAACAGTATACCTTGGTGCTATCATTGGATGTGTCCCATACAGCAAGGAAGCCGTTGAGAAAATTGCAACGGTATCCATTAATGAATTACAAAACATTGGAGAATCTGAGTATTTCAGTAATTCACCATTGGATAAATCAAATGATGGAGAAAATGGAGATAAAGATGATAATTTACTGAAGTTTAATCCAAGCAAGAAATCAACAAAACTAAGTCTAAAGAATGATGAAGGGATTTTCATAAATTCAAAAGATTTAAAGAAAACTTTATACTCCAACAAAATAATTGAATCTGCCAATTCAAACAATAACAACACATTTTTAAATAAAGTCAACAACTGGTTGTTTGGTTGGGAAGATTTGTGATTATATTATATTAAAGACTTAATCTCATGACTATCATGAAACATAATTGATACGAATCAAAGATAATGTATAGCTGGAATTGTACGATCGTACATATTATATTAGTGAGTGGCCTCTATATACATCTGCGCTTTCAAATCACAAAATTTTCATCTGTATGTCTTTCTGGATAATGGTGAAGGTTGGTAACTAGAATATCTCGTGTTTCTTGGCGTAGCCAGTGTCTGTCTTCTGACAGAGTTGATTATAGGCTGTGAATCTTGAGGAGCCATGCTTCTTCTTTTCAATGGAGTGAATTCTCCTGAAGTGAACTTTTCAACGGATTCATTTCCTTTCAAATCATGATACTTGAATATCTTTTCTGTTAAATGAGGTGAATAAAACTCCACTGAATCATAAATGTTAGATCCAGGGCCTTTTGTTGCATCAATTGCAACTTCCATGGTTGCAACAGATAACTTGGGTCTGATGAATTTTCTTTGATATTCATCAAAAGTCTCTTGGTATAACACTTGTTTGTCATTCAATAACACCAAATATCCTCTAATGATGACGAAGTATAGTAATGCTGAAGTGATGAATAAAAATATTAGATTGATAAATGATGACTGTGATAGAAGTAAGAACATGATATTGAATGGTGGAAATGAAACAAACAAATGAGTGGAAAACTTGGATGGATTCCAGACTTTCAATTCCCAATATGACTCAATGTCTTCATCATCGTTATCATACCCATTCTTGAAGATTATACTTTTAAAAAACTTGAACAAGAAATTTTGATTCTTATGATCTCTTGTGATCTTGACTGCATTCTCTGAATTCCCAAATAATTTATCCTTATTGAAAATAGAATATGTTCTTGTCTTGAAAAGAAACAGTCCCGTGTTAACCAAATTGATGAAGATGATAATAACCTTGACAGGTCTTAAAAATCCGCTTAATCCTAAAGAATTGTTTCTTTTGCTGAAATACTTGGAATCTTTGAGCAAATCATAATCATAGTCAAAATGACTGTTTTGTCGGCTTAAAGAACTCTCCACTATATTGTAATCATCCCACAGTCTTAGAAAGAAGTATAAAATAGTCAACGCAAATCCCAATGGTAAGGCGACTGACACAGAGTATAAATCCCAATCGATAGATGCTCGCTGTTCGTTCAATTCAAGAAGAAAGTCCAGCGGATAGGCCGATATCTTGGACCATAGACTCTGTTTCCTGATAACTCTCCGAGACATTGGGCACGTAAATATGAGTAGTGTACTTAGCTTGCCAATTTTTTTGTGGAAGATGATCTTTTGTTTACATTTAAAAAAAAAAAAAAAAACAGAGGAATGTTGCGCTTACCGAAAAAAAGATCTAACACAAGTTGAAACTGTTATCAGGTTCCTTTGACTATTCTTCTTGAAGTGGCAGACTATTACGTGATAACTGATAAATATTACGGTGATACCACTGCTATCCATAATCTTTCATTTGTTCTTTAAGTCCGAACCGGATTAAGTTAGATATTAGCAAGTTGCGACTAGGAATACATACTTCATACATAATCATGACAGGAGTCAGGACAATCACGTATGTGTAAATTAGCTTATTTCATACACGTGTCAAGTAGACAAGTGGTGAACCGTGGAAAGTGTTCAAGTTTAATCCTAATCTACCAACCAAAAGATTATGGAAGTGCATGATAGTGCTATTAAACTGATAAATAGTATCTGGATTCTGTTATAATAAAGTTTTTAGCACGTCATCTGAAAGCAGGAAGGACAAAATCCAGTGGGAGTAGGAATTTGATAAAAAGAAACCTGATTTATCTTAGTTTCACATTGTTGAAACCATGTCAGGTAATGTCCGCTTTTCTATATTTCAAGACATTCTGTCTACCGTTTCATCTCTTCTCATTTCGTGCTTATCGCAGTTTTCATGAAACCGTGTGTGCTAAAGAATGTGCATGGGTATCAAAAATTTCAGTCTCTCAATAGCAGCACACCTACTAAATACTGATGAATAGTCCCTAGGGTAGTTTTTTTATATATGCATACTCCAAGGTTGAAGGGACTGGAGTGGCTTACTGGCAAATCCGTTTGGTTGAATCATTTTGTCTTTTGATGTTATGAAGGGACATATTCACTTACAAGAAATTATTTAAGCTCAAAGCACGAAATCGTCTCTCTAGATAGCGATAACGTTACGTTCTACCCACGTTGTGATTCAATATATCTGATATCAGAACAATTCCAACTTATGTATGTCCCATTCATTGATTCAGCTTGAAATTTACGAAACTGGTTTTTGATATGTTCCCCAGAATTTGTGAATTGTCTTAAGGTCTATTATCACTTTTGATTGTAAAATCTATTATGATTATGACTAGTATGAAAGAGTTGTTTTTTCAAACTGTTAATATAATCGAATCTCTAGTAGAAGTAAATGAAACTGAAATGATGAAATGTTATACGAATAGATCCTCTTTCCTAAAATCTCAAAGTGTGCTCTACATTTGAAAATTCGTGCTTTTAACTTTCCAGCTGAACTACTGAAGGCAGTGACTATGAGATTGTGCAACTGCATGTAAGTTTCAGCTTCTGACAAATTAGCCACGATTCGACCACAAAATGCGCATTTGAACTTGAACCCCCAGCCAAATATCTTTGTAGTGACAGGTATTATACTGCTGAATATTTGAATGGCTAATAGTTTTGACTTTCTTGAGTCTTTGCGGTTTTCCTTGAGTGCACTATTTGAAGCCTATTTTAGTCGGCGAATGAGTTTTATCAAACAATTACCTTGAGGCTTGAGCGACAGGTCCCAGGGGCCAGGCTAAAACCTTCCTCCAATAAAATTACAAATCAATTATTAACGGTTAGATTTACAAGTTAACACATTGTGCATCAGACAAATGCTGGGTGTTGGGGTTTGAATTTTGAAAGCTATTCAGAAGGGACGTCTGAACCTACAAAAATCGCTGGGCCAAGTTTGCTTTGGGACATTTACCTTTTGTGAACGAATTCCATTGTAAACTGTAATTAAATAGACGGTATGAGTCCTAGATATTGAAATTTCACAGTCTTACCATGAAAACCAAAATACACAGATCGATAAACTTGTCTGTCTCTGTCTAACTCATCCCCATAATGAAGTTTTGAACTTTGAGCTTAATTTATGTGACTGAGCTTAACGGTCAGCGCTCCTTTACGCGATCTTTTGTGCAGGTTCATGCACGTTGTGTAAACTTGTTGTTTGGTCAAATTTTAACTCCGTTGAAGGTTCTCCAAAAGCCGGAATACCGTTAGTGCCAACTTTAAATAACCGTTTCTATTTAACCGCTGATAGTTGAATTCTAACAAACCCATTGACGTTATTATCTCGCATAAGATATAATCGATAACCGTTTGGTTCAGCTTCCCGAATGGTCGATTGAATATGATGTGTTATATTGTTTAATAGCTACATTTCAATTATCTCACAAAATAAAAAGTTATAATAGTACACATTTTTGAGATTAGTCTATTGAAGAGCTATGGCCCAATCCAAATCATCTGCATTTAAGAAATCAGATCCAGCATCGAGTATTTGCTTGTTCAAGTTGTCTCTTTTAGCAACTGGCCACCATGGAACTCCCCAAACTCTAGTCTTAATGTCTTTAGAATGTGCTTCTTCAACAAATTCACTAAATGCTTCTAATTGGGTTTCATTCAAACCAGATAAAGGAAGATCATCTGGAGAGACTCCGACAATTTTTTGCAAAGAAGCAGATGCGATTGGATTCAAAGTGTATGGGTAATCATCAGTCAAATTGGTCAAAGGTCCATCGTAGAAATAGTCTCTTGTCTCTTGAGATGAGACATATTCATATGGAGTATTACCTGTACCAACAATGGTAATTGGACCATCAATAATATGAGTTCCATTGAAATGGGTCAAGTAACCTGCTTCTCTGAATGGTTCTAATGCAGATTCAACAATTGGCCAAGTCAAATCTCCGTCTGTCTTGACATCAATGAACAAGTAAAGAGTAGCAGAAGTGTCTGTATCAAAGACACCATTCAGAGAGACCTCTGAGTCTGCATCAGTCTGGTGTGGGTAAGATTCTGGATTGTTTTTTTCTAAAATGTTGACCAAAGGCTCAACGTATAACTTACTCAACGTTCTATTTGAGTTCAAACACGATTCATGGTGTCCCACGTACAACTCATCATCACCTTCAAAATACCAAACATCAGCTTCCACAGATTGGACTCCGTACGACAATGCAGTGAACAATGGAACATCTCTCCAGTAATCGTTATGAGAATGAACTCTCTTGACAAATGTATCTCTGGTTAAATCACTATTGTATCTGGTGATATCAGAACCTTTGAGATCAGCAATCACCTGCTGGATAGGTGGGTTAGCAAAAGTTCCATAGGACAACTCAATCAATGAGGATAGGACAGCAATTGATGGAAAAATCATTTCTTGATGAATCTGAAAGAGAAGACAATGCAAGATATAGCTTGACTTTATAAACCACAATTTCTAGTTGCTGAACATGTGGGCTTCAACAAACGTGGCCGGTGATCACAAGAAGTTTGTTCTTTGTGCTAATGATCTGCAATTGTATAACAGCTCAAGCCAACAAAGGACGTATTGGTATATCCGCAATATGGCGGAGCTGAAGGACTCCATGGCCACGAGCACAAGAATTAATCTCCAACTTGTCTTAGACCATACACAAATTGGCCTAGTTAACTGAGATCTACAAAAAAACGTGGCCAGAACGCCATTAAAAAACTCATAAAACGGTCAATTGACCTAAAACAGACTTTGAGGTCCCAAAATAGTCAAACTAACGGTTAAAACTTCCACAGTAGTCCTTCATTTCCGCACTTAATCCAACGTCTCGAAGTGGTATCAGCATCACTTTTGTGTCAACATTTTTCGCGGAGGACCTGAATTATCAAAAGCAAAAACGATCACACCTAAAAATACCGAAAGGGTCTCTTATCTACCATTCAAGAGTCAATATCCGAGCCACTATGGACACTTTGACTGCAGAGGAAGAGAACACTGTGAACGAGTTTGTTTCAATTACCAGATATCCTGATGAGCCCCACACAGCTATCCAGTATCTCCAGGCAAATGACTGGAATTTAGAGCGTTCAATTATATACTACTTTGAGCACTCCCCGGAAGCCAACCAACGACTAAACGAAAACTCAAGAGGTTCCGCCTTTCCCGGATCATTTCCTGGCCAAGCATCCCCTATTCCTGTACAGGAAACTCCGTCGCAGCCAAACCAACAAACACCAAGCGGTCCATCTTTTTACCAGACAATATCAAACAGAATCAGTGCCTTGTTCAGAGGAAATCCACAGTACATCCCATTGTCAAACAATCCATCAAGCACCGATAGTTTCTTTTCACTAAATTCAGAACACAAACTCTTTTACTTTGTTCAGATCATTCTGCTGGTTCCAATCACCTTAATTTCAAAATTCACTGAGTTATTGTTTTACACCCTGGTGAAGGTGTTTCCAATAGTGAAAAAAATCACTCAGAGATACTCTCAAAATAGACATAGTTCAAAATCTGAGCCTAAAGGAATTGAGCCATCCCATATCGCAAGAAACTTCATCTCTGATTTCAACACATACTACAGAAACGATGATAGAATAGATTTTTATGAAGGTGGTTATACCTCTGCGGTATATTTAGCCAAAAGGGACGCGAGATTCTTGGTTGTCTACTTACATAGTGATGAGCATGACGATACCAATGAGTTTGTCAATGAAACTTTGTTGAACCCAATCACTCTGAAGTTTTTCAAAGATCACAATATATTGGTTTGGGGTGGTGATGTCCATGAAAGCGAAGCCTACCAAGTGACAAATGCGTTAAACGCCACAAAATATCCATACTTGGGACTCTTATGCTTGAAGTCCAATACTCAAGAGACTCCTGAAGGAACAACAACCACTGCACCTTCACTAACAGTTGTTTCAAGAGTTCAAGGATTGATAAGCGCTAGTAAATTGATTGACAAATTTGGTAGTCAAATTGAAAGATTTGAGCCAAGTTTGATAACTATTAGAGCAGAAAGACAACAGCAGGAGCTATCGAGAGTTATCAGAGAACAACAGGATCAAGCATATAACACTTCACTGCAGAGAGATCGTGCAATTGCAGAAGAAAGATTACGGGAGGCTGAACTTGCAGAAAATAAAGAGAAGTATTTACAATGGAGACTTGCCAACTTATTACCGGAAGTTGATAATACTTTGAAGGGTGATTACGCAAGAGTTGCAATAAGGTTGCCAAATGGAGAAAGAATATCAAGAAGGTTTGACAAAGACGCAAATTTGGAAGAAGTTTATGCCTTCACCGAACTCTATAGAAAGGGGTTGTTAGATCAACCTATTCAAAATGTGGAACAGCCACCTCAAGGTTTCGTTTATCATTATGACTTTGTTTTAATATCTCCAATGCCTAGGGCTGAAATTTCTGCTTCATTGGTAACTCTCATTAAAGATGAACCAACTATCTGGCCAAATGGTAATTTGGTCGTTGAAGAGAATGAATGATGAAATATTTGGGGTATATATGCATATATGGAAAGAATGACGATAAGGTTATTACAATAGTAGTACGTTTCATATCTTATTCTTTGATAGTATTATTGTACATGAGTGAAAAATCGCTGCAGCCTCATTATTTAGCAGATTTCTTCTTCTTTTTCTTGTCTTTCTTTTTCAAACCAGAGACACCTGACTTTACAACATTAGAGTATTTGGACCAGAATTTACTCAAATCATCAGGGTTAACAGTTGTGCTGATTTTAACTTTCTTAGTTTTATCACTGTTCCCATCAGTGATTCTGATGAGTATTGGATATTGTGATTCTTTGTTTTGAGTGATTTTAGTTTTTGGTAGGATTGGTTTGTTTTCATTGAATTTGGAGATCTCGTTCTTGACAGCTTCATCTCCATTCACTTCATCGTGTTTTATTAGTCTCTTTTGTGTGATATATACTGATGATCTTGATTTTGTAGATTTTTCAAGAAGTTGAGCTGCTTGAAGAAGAAACTGTTCAAAAAGGGTTCGGTTAGTAATCACTTTCAATCAAACGAAACAACTGGGTCAGTGATAGAACTTACCTCTTCATTACTAAGAATAGCCATTGCTGAAGTTTGTACTTCTTCACTACTTCATTGATTGATTTTGGAAAAAAGTTGAACTTCGCGAATTCTTGAGAACCGCGTGGCTCATAACACACCCCTACACCACGAAAGATAACAATGCTTTCACAATTATCACGGTGTGCATATCAGACCACTTTAGTCTCAAACTAATTGACATTGTGTGCATATTGATTAAGCTGTCAATGACTATAGTGCTCATTATCTCTGATAACTGATTACCCACTGCATCATATCCATTGATTTGGAAAAACCGGGATCATTCATTATGTCTCAAGGCTACAGTTTATACATTTTGCATTGAGTGGTAGAACGGAAATTGAGTGATAGTCAACCCAGAGAGACAAATGACAACTTAGGTCTTACAATTCCACATCTTTGGAATTCTACAGTGCTGAGTGCTAATTCAATCATCTTGAGACTTTTGATTTCGTGAAGCTAATATTCCAAGCTGAACTAATATCTCAGACTGAAGCCCGCAATTGAAATTGGCTTAGATTTTACGAAAGAGTGAAATTAGAGATTTAGTCAAAAATCTAATTTGCAGCGAATCATATGGAACTTTCCAAGAATAAGGCACAGTTCGGTTAAAGAGGCGAAATAATGGGGAAATGCCCGTGATTCGATGACTTGATGAGATTGGTTTTTGAAATTTTGTTTGTGCCTCAGGACTAAAAATTTTCCCAATTCGGCAATATGTAAACAAACTATAGACTAATTTTGTAGCAAGAAAAAAAATTGGGGACGAATTTGAGTCAGTTTGAAGAACTACTGGACCAGTGTTTGTCAAGTTAACACGTAACACTAACCCTGCTGCTACCCAGTTTTTGGAATTGATAACCAGAATATCTTTCACTCTCAATAAACCTTAAGGAACTGAGGCCCATATCAGATCTCATCTCCATTAAGTGCCAGGTTAAGAAGAATACTAAATAAAGAAAGAGTAACTTAACAGTCTGTTATGCTACAAGGATGAGATATTTGAGTGCGAACCAGTTCGAAGTCTATGAAGAAATAGGCAAAGGCGGTTTTGGCACTGTATACAGAGGCCTAGACAGAGTTACAAAAGAACAAGTTGCTATAAAACTCATAGATTTAGAGGATAAAGACTATATCGACGATTTTCAAAAAGAGATTAAAATACTTAGTCAATGCAGGCTGCATCAAATCACTAGATATCATGGATGTTTTGTCAAAGGTTATAAACTATGGATAATTATGGAATATTTGGATGGAGGATCATGCTTTGATTTACTAGGTCCTGGTCCTATCAAAGAGAAGTATATTGCCGTTTTGCTAAGAGAGTTGTTATTAGCCTTGAATTATCTGCATCAAAATTCAAGAATTCATAGAGATGTCAAATCCGCCAATATTTTGTTAAGTTCAAAAGGGGTGGTAAAAATTGCAGATTTTGGAGTTTCTACTCAACTATCTAATAATTTATCCAAAAGAAACACTTTTGTTGGATCCCCATATTGGATGGCACCTGAGATTATCCTTGAAGAAGAGTATAATTTCAAAGCTGATATTTGGTCTTTAGGTATAACTGCGATAGAATTAGCAACTGGTAAACCACCCTTGTCCGGGGTTCCTCCTATGAAAGCGTTGTTTCAAATACCAAAAAAAGATCCACCAACTTTGGAAGGTGATTTCTCTCAAGAGTTCAAAGATTTTGTGGCAATGTGTTTGCAGAAAAATCCTTCCAAAAGAATGAGTGCTAAAAGGTTACTTGAAACCAAATTTATCACGAGAGCTGGTAAGAACTCTATGTTAATTGATTTAGTCCAGAGAAAAAGAATTTGGGAACTGACAAGAAACGATGATGATACACCAGATAAAAGAATGAAGTATTATGTTCCTACCCTTGCAGAGTCAAAGAAAAATGATGACCAAAAGATCGAATTTGATTTTGGAGACTTGGATAGCCCAAGTCATGAACTGTCTGAAGTGGTTATCTCTGAAAGATCACCTCTGAAGTACAATCATACCAGTTATTTAAAAGAGAACAAGAATACAATTAACACAGAAAGTCCCCAAGGGACAGTATGCATCAAATCGAAGAATGAAATCGATAGAAGTCACACCCCTTCTAATTTAAGTACTTTGAAATTAAAACGTGACAGTCAAACTGCTGATCTTTCTCCAAAAGAGGAGTTCAATCTAATCTTTAACAATGCTTTAACCAAGACACATTTGACTGATAATGGATTGGAGCATTTGGAAAATATCAGAAACTCATTTGAGAGACTAGAAGATGATACGTTATTGGAGTTCTTAAAACATTTTAGCAGGGGAGTCAACTCTTCAAAATCACTAAAAAACAACCATAGCGTTAAAGTCATGAAACCGAAGCCAGCAGAGTCAGAACAGTTATTACTAAAGAGATGGGCAGATCAATATTTCAGCTAAGGTACGATTTTGAATCCTCAAAGACACACAATCACACTAGCACACAAGCACACACTTTACATAAACATTATATCATTTTTTTCTATTTTATTTTAAGGTCATTAGGGTTATTTATGGGCTTCATTGGGAAGCTGGATCATAGCATCATTATGTTTGGAAATATACAAGGGTTATAAGAAATCAATATGTAACTTGTAAACAGCATCTCTATGATCATTGTACCAATTCGATTTTGAAATCTGAGCCAATCTCACCAAAAATCTCATCATTTCCTGTTTCAAATCTCTCAATCAGCAAAATAATAACGGCTCTCTGATCAACAGAGATGTCATTTATCCAAATTCCGTATAAGTTATCATCAAAGTTTGGATTCACTTTTATTGCTACTTCATTTTCATAAAATAAACTTGCCCTGATCTTTGGTCTATAACTGGAAATAGAAGTCTGACTTGACCATAGATGAATATTCAACAATGTTTCTCTTTTTACGGTGAATCTCAGCTTGAATCTGTTCTTTTGGTTCCAATTGAACTTGAAACTCTTAGAATATAGTCCAAGTCTTGTATTGATTTTTCTGATTGTTAATTCTTCAAGTTCTGAGTTAACAACGAGTTTAAAGTTCTCAAGAATATCAGGATCATAAGTCGAAACAATGAGTTTGTAATTCAGATTTGGTTTTAATTTGAGCTCTGCTGTAATTGTTCCAGTCTTATACTTCTCATTTATCAAAGATGAATTCGATTGGTCAAATGGTTTATCTTTTTCAGGATCCCAGAAGAGTTGAAAATTAACCAAAATGTCCTTCTTAGTGAAAAGCCCAATCTTGACACCAACATCTTCAAAATGTTCAGGAATTTGGATCTCATACTGAGGATTTTTAATATACGATTGATTGGTCCATTTACCACCGCATGAAGACACATCCCATTCATCTTCAATCTCTTTCAAAAATGGATATACTAATTGTGCTTTGTTTAACGTGAATTCTTCAGACTTATTGAAAACATGTAGCGTGAAGTTTTGGGAAGTTTTTGCATCGTTGAAAATGACAATAGTAACTGAGCTTTGGCCTTTAATATTGAGCCTTGTGAGATGATATCCTGTATTGTTACCCATTGGTTTGACAAGGGGTCTAGATCTTGTTAAAACTTTCTCTCCTTTGTTGGTTTCATATATTGCAAGGCTAATATTACTCGATTCAAATCCCATATGTTTCTCTAAAAATACAAAAAATTCTGACTCTCTTGAAGATTCATTTCTTAAATGAAATTGAGGATGATCCAGGTATAAGTCAAAGTTTGAGTCTATAGGTTTGTAAATGAAAGTCTTTTTCAATCGGTGATAATTGTCCAGATTCCAATTTAGATAAAGAGTCTCAAAGTTAAGAAAAATATCATGCAACTCAACGATAATCTTGTCCCCGTTCCATGGATTTTTAACAACAACTGTTCTAGAGTCATCAATGAGATCAACTATTGAGTAATCATGATTGGTATAGAAGCCCTCAACAGTGTTATCTCCTGTTCCAATGGCCAATACAATCTCATTTGTATGAAACCTATCGTATAGATCATCCCATAACTGATTGAAATCAGGTCTTTCCACAGTTGAGTTGATAAAATCAGGGACCCAGCCCGAGATTAAGTACGTATCTATGCTTGCGTTTGAACCTTTTGAGTCATATCCGTTACCTTGAATTTTGAGGTATGCTTTCTCGAGTAATGCTGGCCAGTATAAATTAGGATTTGATGTTGATTTGATGAATAGGGATTTACCCTTCAACAAAGGAAGTGTATTACCAACCTCAACAATCCTTTCACATGAGTTGAAATGAAGCTTTACTGCAAACCTTTTAGCATTTCTCAGATGTGGTGTTACTCTATCCAGCAACAACTGTTTATTATTCCTCGATAACGAAATGAAAGCAACAACAAAAGAGCAGTCCTGTAGAAAATCCTGATATATATCATCCATTCCATCAAAAGACCACTCTTGATCTTCAATTGAGATCCACTCTTGTAAAAGTGCTTCTTGCTCTATAGAAAGGGCCAAAAAATCTTCGAGATCTTTATCGTACTCAACTTCACATAAGTTCCCCAGAATCTCAGATACAGGAGGGGCAAACCCATTCAAATTCGACCCAAACCATAGTATCTTATCCTCTATGCTGCATTTTTCATTGTTCTTGAATCTCCCGTATATATCAATTGCACATTGGCTTAAAGTCTTCAATTTCTGGACATCGTCTTCATGAACCGTGTTTTTCTCTTTCAGCACCTTATTGATCAGCCCAATCGCTTCCAAAACCGTCTTTTTAGCAGCAACTTTGTTCTCCAGCGCATACTCATAGCAACCTCGTTCCAGATGCCGGAGTATTGGTCCCAATTCCGAACCCATTTGAAGTTTGAAGTTCACCAGTGTTATTTTGAGGTAGTGCTGGTTCCATAAATATGACTTTTTTTTTCCTCATTGGATCAAGACAATGAAAAGTATCATACAACCTCATCTCAGACCACATATAAAAATCACCCAATCTCCTCTCTGATGACTCCGAGCACGAAGCTGGAAACGATCAAACTGGTCTCGTCTCTTTTGGGACGCAAACGAGAAACCGTCGAGCAGGAAGTTGATCCAGACACTGAGGACATAATCAGCCATCGCAGCTTCGACATACTACACAGGATGACACAGGCAGCCACTGACTTGGAGAAAGAGGCATACACAGCGACAATAGAGGAGCAAGAAGAAGTTGAGACTACGATCAAAGAGATCTATGACTCTGTTCTCGAAGAAGGTGAACTTCCATCATTACTCATTAACAAACACATGAAATATCTGAATATGTCGTTGGGGAGACTTCCACCAATGTTCATGAAACTAGATGCATCTCAACCTTGGCTACTATACTGGGTTCTCAATGCAATAGCTACACTAGGTAAACAGGCTTCTAGTGAGCAATTGGACGAAGCTGCTGAGAAGATAATAGATCTAATCCATCCTGATGGTGGGATCAGTGGTGGGTATAAACAACTAGGACATGCTGCTGCCACTTATGCAGGTATAAATGCTCTGGCTCTGTGTAAGAGTGATAAGCACTGGAGTAGGATAGATACCAAGGCGATGTATACTTGGCTAATGAAATTGAAACAACCAGATGGTTCATTCGTTATGCATATTGGTGGTGAGAAAGACACTAGGGCAGTTTATTGTGCGCTTTCAGTTGCTTCTCTCTTGGACATTTTGACAGATGAATTAGTTGAAGGAACTGCAGAATGGCTTGGAAGCTGTCAAACCTTTGAAGGTGGGTTTGGTGGTGTTCCATTCGACGAAGCACATGGAGGATATTCTTTTTGTGCAGTTGCTGCTTTGTGCATTTTAGGAAGAGAAGTGGTTTCAAAAACAATTAATCTGGAAAAACTTATAAGCTGGACCGTGAGCAGACAGCTCCGATTGGAAGGTGGGTACTCTGGAAGAACTAACAAATTGGTTGATGGATGCTACAGTTTTTGGGTGGGCGGATTGGCAGCAATACTGGAAATCATTAGTAAAAATGAGTTGGTCTCTAGAACTGAACTTCAAAATTATATACTTGCATGCTGTCAAGATGAAGAATATGGGGGTTTGAAAGATAAACCTTCCAAGCGTCCGGATTTCTACCATACAAATTATGTTTTGCTGGGGCTATCAGTTGCTCAAAACAAGTTTCACATTGACGAAGAATCAGACGATATCTCTTATTTGATCAAATCTAAGCCAATAGACCCTGAAGTTTGTGAAGTGAGAAAGACAGACACAGTGGCTGCTGTTAATCCTGTGTTTGCGCTACCCGAAGGGATACCGAACTTGTTTCACGAGTATTTCAAAACACACAAACATAACACAATTCAATGAGTCAATGAGCCCGTGTCAAATTTCAGTGAACAACTGCTCTCGTAACAGGGTTTTTAATCAATGGAACTTGAAATGCAGGTAAAGTGTTATTGTAGTTTAAACTTTAGGCTCTAGCATCACCACCTCTAGAAGAAGCATATATGCATAATGTCCATCGGAAGGAATAATGGATGAAGGAAACGGCTGAATAGGATTTTGAATTGCATAGATTTGGATTGAATTTTGAAATCTAAAGAGAGTAGTAAATACCCAAAAATTTTTGAGAGAAAATACACGTTCAATGTTGAAATCTTTGATGTAGCATGAACTAACCTGGAGATCTGAAGCCAAAATAGGGAAACTGGAGGCTAAACTCTGGTGGAATTAGATTCTTTTGAAGGCTGGAGAGTGCGCTTTTGGCTCTCACATAATAAGGTTTAGACGAAAGCCTGCGAAGAAGCCTGTAGAGAAGCCTGTTATAATCTTAAAAGGATGTAACAAAAAGCATTTGTATCTAGAATCCATGCTCAAAAATGTCGAGGCCATGAGTTCGATCATTGATAATTTAGATCCTCGAGATTACTGAGATTACGAACTATCAATGCTGAAAATCATGTTGATCATCTAGATTACGAGTCATATTGAAAATCATGTTATGAATTTTAGGTCATGTTTGGCCCCCAATTTCAGTATCTCTTGTCAAAAAATATTAACGTAGTTTTGAAAGTAACAATAGGTGTAAAATTTTAGCGGTGTAAAGTCTCTGCATAGAATTTTTGAATTTTTTGATTCATGAACAATGAAGTGAAATTCCAATTGAGAAATTTTTTTTATTGGACATTTAAGCGGTGATTCGTTATCTGAAGGATTAAAAATATTTAATCTGATGGCTTTTTAAGGGGTATTCAAGGCCAGATCTGGCTCTGTAGGAAAGATATTTTAATTGATCTATAAAAGGTTTGTCTTCTACTTGCAAATTGCAATCGAAATTTCATATGAAGTATAGAGATGTGGTAGTAAATCAAATTGGGGATCTCATAAATGATAAAATGGCGTCACGGTTGCAACCTGTAAAGTTTAAACGAAAAGTTTCATTATTGAGATGATTTTAGAATCTCAAGCTGGCCAAGTAGTTATGGTATTCTATATCCTGCTCAGGAGTGTAGTAAAAGCAAGGGGATTAATCGAGAACAAATACCTTAGAAGCTTAATCAGATATCAAGTGAAAATAATTTGGGGCGAAGATACCTGTTTCAGTGATTTCTGGACATTCAGTTTCAATTGTCGGTATATTTATTTTGGCGGATGCGGCCAATCAAAATTTCTTTTTCTTTGTACTACTGTAGTCCTAACTCCAGAAAGGAAAAAACATAGATCCCTGCACAATGTGTGAATAAAGGGTTCTGATTCAAGTGGCCATCGATATGGGACAATGAATTGTATGATTTCGTTTTGATTGAATCAGGTACGAGCAGGCCGTTCTTCAATTGATGTGCAATTGTTGAAACATGAAAGTTTGACATTTTCTCAACAATAAGATCAGCACTTTTAAGATACAGATATGAACAGCGGTCAATTGGTCACTTCTACTTAAAAATTCTATATCCAAAAAACGAGATTCGATGGTGAATAAGATAGACAGACCTAATTGAAAGAACCCAGTTGGCAGTGAGTAAACAATATAACCTACGAATCCTCTAATTCTTATGAAATACCATTACAGATTCTATACCAGGTACCCCTTGTAGGTATAACCGATCTCTCTATTTCATTCTGTCCATTGTTCAATCGCCTACCGTAATATTCATGTCTTGACTCTTGACCTTCTTGACTCTTGACTCTAAGATCAATTCTAAACCGTTGATCTCCGTGCAGAAAGAGTATTTCTATATGTCTCTTAACTTAATGGGGATTTTTTGAGTAGTTCTATTATTTGCAGGTACAACAAACAGCTCAAATATTGACATCTTGTTAATATTCAAGTATTATCTGCAAATGTTCAACCAGAGCACGTAGTGGGAACTAGGTACTGTGTACACCCTTGTCATATGAAACTGTATATAAGTCTTAGAGAAATCTGTTGGTCTGGAAAACTTTTCCAAGCCATCCAGAGGAAAAAGGACCAAACTCAAGAATTTGTCCCTGAGATGATCGAAAAAGACGAAATATAGACATTAGCAAAGAATGTGTCCATGGGAGTCACCAATTACGTAGGTAAGCCTTAACATTGTAGTCCGTAGTCTGTAATCCAGAGGTGAATCGTTATACACTTGGAATCTAATCAGTACAAAAGCTCACTGGAAAGTTGAAACAAATAATTTTGAATGCACGAATTAAGGGTCCCAACTCCAGGTTTAAACTTTCAATGCATTATTTGAACCCTCTTTTGTAATCGAAAATAAACCATAAGCTATAAAACTGGGAGATTCCTACTTACAGGTATCTCTTGTGACTTGTTGTAGACCATCAAAGATTCTAGAGAAGAGCTTCGAAAAATCGAAAGCCAATCTGGGCAGCGGGTTATGAGAGTACGCTCAAAATAGCCACAAATTAGATTGTGGAGTAAAACTGAAAACCTTTCAACTTTTCAACTGTTCGATCAAATAAACAAACATGTCAGGTACTACTGTTCTTCTCACTGGGGTTTCTGGATTTATTGCCCTTCACATCGCTGATATCCTTTTGCAAAATGGCTTCAAAGTCATCGGAACCGTCAGATCTCAAGCTAAAGCTGACAAGTTGATTGGTCAATTCAAAGAATTACACCCAACTGGTCAATTGTCGTACGCTATTGTTGAAGACATTGCTGTTGAAACTGCTTTTGACGAGGTTTTGAAGAACAACCCAGAAATCACCAAAGTTTTACACACTGCTTCTCCATTCTCTTTCGGGTTGAACAAACCTTTGAAAGAAACATACTTGGATCCAGCTGTCAATGGTACTAGAAACATTTTGACTGCTACCAAGAAGTATGCCCCACAAGTTGACGCTTTTGTCGTTACTTCCTCATTCGCCTCCGTCGTGAACCCAGACAAGCCAGAACTTGTCCACACTGAAGAAAATTGGAACCCAATTGAATGGGAAAACGTAACTAACGAAGGTGAAGCCTATTTTGCTTCTAAGAAATTAGCTGAAGCTGAAGCTTGGAGATTTGTCAAGGAAGAAGCTCCTAACTTCAAACTTTCTACTGTTATCCCACCTTTGGTTTTCGGTGTTCAGTTGTTTGACGATGTCTTATCTAACCCAACATTGAATACCTCAGCTGAAGTCATCAACAAAGCGTTGTCTCTTCCAGTTGACTCAAATGAATTCCTCGCCGATCCAGCTGGTATTTCCGTTGATGTTAGAGATGTTGCTTTATTGCACGTTAAGCCATTACAAAACCCAGAATTATTGGGAAGAAGATTATTACCAGTTGGTGGATCGTTCTTCTTACAAACTATTATTGATGTTATCCGTGAGCATTTTCCTGAATTAAAAGACAAGATTGGAACTGGAGCCAGTGATCCAGCATTGATTGCTAAATTGGAAAAAGAGAAAATAACACGTTATGACACCTCTGCTACTTTAAAAGCCACGGGTATCAAGAACTGGATTTCCGTTGAAGATCAAATTGTCTCATCCGCAAAACAAATTTTGGACTACAGAAAAAACAGAAAAAAACACGGTATTGAATTTTGAATTGTTTGATAGAACCAAATAACTACAATTTATAGATGATACACATGTCTAATCAATATTAAGAGTAGCTCACTTATAACATTACTAACAAGAGAACATAAAGGTCTTTGTTCATTTGAACGTATTACCTGAACGTACGAAATACTCATCAAGCGTTAGTTTTAGAGAATGGCCCATAATACCAGATCAAAAATCTCTTCTAATCTCCAAATTCCTATGATGTTCACTGCTCAGTTTCATATCAGCGCAAATCAATCATCAATCACTTGTAGACTTATATTGGCTATATACCTTGCCTAATGCACAGCTATAATTTCCAACTTGGAAGCTCCATCATTTGAACATGAAGTTTGAACATGTTGTCTTCTTAAATTCTAGACAGCTTGGCTTTGTTCCGGCTCATCTGTTTATTCGTTTGTCCAATAATGATGAGAAATGTCTCACATTACATCAATGCTATTTCGCGAACTCAGATCAAACAATAGCCAAGCCCTAAAATTTATAAGCCGTGTGTGCGTCTTTCAAAAAAAGAAACGAGGGCGGGCTTGTGAACTTGGGGTTAATCAACCATGGAAAAAGTTAATCCCATGATCCTATTGATGGGTAAGACCTTCTCATTTTTGCCCTTAAGACGTCAATAATCATACGTTAACACTTCAATATCAAGACAACTCTTTATATAGGTAGTAATGCAAACTGAAGTATAAATTCAAAGGCCTATGGCGGGGATAGTTAGCTATTGATTTGAAGTTCTAGATCCAAAATACTTAATTTGAATACAATCACCACTATATATATAAAGCCGGTGACACTACCACTAATTTTGGACGGTGGACATTGCTATGAAGTAAACATTTAACCAAAGTTTTGGTTCAGCTTATGATCTCACTATCTTTAATCTTAACAATAAAGCTTACCCAGTAAAGTGTTCCCCGAACGATTCATATAGAACATTGATGGACGCACTGCCCACTGTACATAGATACGTTAAACGTAACAAAGTCATTATTTATGGTTCTATTGAGCCTTGAGCGGCTTTGAACCCTAAATTACATGGAAGTCGCAACTTGCAACTTGTAAGTCATAGATGGAATTCGGTATTCATGATATACAGTGTTCTAAGCTCTTAAAGGTTTCGTAGTTACAATTTATACAAGTCAGAGCATTATAGCAGTACCTTTCTCGTTTAGCGAAATCTCTCACATACCGTTTTTAACACATGGGCTTCCGCCTACAAAAAGCTGAGCTTCAGCCTGAAAAAAGAAAAGAGAAGGTATTTTAGTTCACCTGCACATTACACAACCGCCTATACAATATATAGAGCCAAATATCAAGGATAATAGAACAGATATTCCGTTCACTTTGTCTTGGGTCGAGACTTCAGATTATCTAGGTTCCAGGCCTATATTTCAAGTTTGAATCGGGCTCAAAACTCAACGGAGAATCATGCGATTCAGCAAAAAGAGTCATCGTATGAATAATGATTCAACAGACATGATGACGATACAAAATTACAAATTTACAATCAATAGATGTGACTATTTAGCAATGTAAACACTGCAAATTTGTAAATGAAAAAGCATGTATACAACTGCTTCATGCTGTAAACCCAACATCCCGCACATTCTTTTTGATTGTCCTTTGGGCTTTTACTCAAAAAATTATGAGCGCGATAAAATTGAAAGCGGAATTTCTTGATGGAGCCCCTTCTGATATGAAAATCGCCCCAACGTTTTAAAGGAAAGCATCTTCTTTAAGAGCTTAAGCTGTGGGCATTAGCATAGGCTTTGTGGCTAGTCGTTCTGCTCACTGCTCACTACTCAGCCCCCGGAGTTTGGTTTACAAAACAAGAGTTGAATTCCCAACTTCAAATCCCAAGAACAATAGAAAATCGGGCTGTCCAAGTGCGCTGCACCTTCATGCAGAGAATTTGAAATCATTGAAATTTGTCCCAAGCTTTAATTCATCTGCAGGACACTGCACCATGCAATGCATCAAGCGTGCAGGGCGCAAGGTGACAGAAAGGACAAATTTTTGAAGCGCATTTGAATGCTCATGTGTTTTATATAAAGGGTGCTCTTTCTGCTGAATCTTAAAATGTCAATGTTTTCTGAATTTCCCCATCAAATCAATTTAATCTCCTTAAATGTTCAGCATTCACCCCCAAGTTCAAGTAAAGAGTGAGACCAAGCACAGTCTCCCTCCACTCTCTCAAATCATGAGCAACGTCCTACCTTATCACCACGCCCCAAATCAACCTCAAATTCTCACGATGTATCAACAAGGACCAATTCCTGTTCCTCAGATTCAAACACCTTTGAACCAAGATTTCAAACAACCACAACACCAGCAAATGCAGCAACAGCAACAGCAACAGCCTCTTATCATACGATCCAACGGCCAACATCCTTCCGCCACGCCAGTCGTTAGCGCCCATGCTGCTCCTTCCCAGTTGAACAAATGTTCTTGTAAACAAGAAGGAACTCACATCCCTAGACCAAGAAACGCATTCATTCTTTTCCGCCAACAACACCACCAGTCAGTGTTGGACGAAGGTGATTCAGTCAAGACGAACCCTGATGTTTCTAGAGAATTGGGAAAGAGATGGAGAGATTTGTCTCCAACTGAGAAAGAATATTGGAATAAATTGGCTGAAGAAGAGAAGAAGAGACATGCTGAAAAGTATCCAGGTTACAGATACATTCCAAGAAGATTTGGTAAGAAGAACAAATGTCCAACTTGCAAGAGTAGGGCTCATATGAAGGATGCTGATGCTCACGAACAAAGACTTCGTATCCTTGATTTACAAGAAGAAGAATTGAAAGCTAGACTCAACACATACCCAACTCCATCTCAAACATCTCCAGTTCAACAATCTCCTATTGCTACAACTCATAGCATTCCTTCTACTTCTAAATCTCCAACTCCTACCAACAGTGATAAACTTCACACCTCAACATCAGCTTCAAGTGAAGAACATGCTATTGCTCAAAGCTTCTTGAGTTTAAGAAATCAACCTCAACATTATTATCCTCCACAACAACAATACTTTCAACACAACCCTCATCCAAATCAGTTACAATCCCAAAGTCCTTACTATCAACCAGTGAGAGTTTTACCTCAACCCCATCAACAATACACCCACTCACAGAATGTTCAGCAAAGCTCTACAAGTGTTGGTGAAAGAAGGTTCTCTCAAGGTTCACAAGATGGCAAACATAAGGCGGGTTCCATTGCCAGTTTCTTGAACTGATTCTTATATTTTTACAATTCAATTCTTAATGTTCTTTTTATTGACTTAGAATTACCCTTTTCAAACCTTTTGTTTGTGTTTAATGTTTTTTGTATCAATCAATCTTACATTCATAATGACGATTTTGATAAGTAGAGAGTAGACTCCAGAGATTGTTTTCAATGTGGCGGTATTTTTTTGTTTACACTAGGTTACAGATTTTACAAAACAAGAGGCGAGTTTCAAAACCCTTGATTCCATCAAAGCTAAAGACTAAAGAAAAGAATTAGTAAGAGATTCTGGAATCTAGATTCTTGTTCTTTCATCCGCTGTCAGGACTCACAATAGCCCCGAATTCCATTTCCAATTTCATTTTTTTTTTTGTTAGAGGATCAATCATGTATTCTGCAATAGAAAGTCCGGCCACAGATAGACAATATGCTTATCAAATCTGGCACTACCATGGCACCTGGCACCCAAAACAATGAGCTCATAAGCCACATTTCGACAGCTTATTGTATCTTGCTCAGGATTGATGCTGATGTATAGTAAATACTGACTCAGTATATTGTTAGTTGAGCTTGTACTCTATTGAGATATATAACATCAATCTAATTTAGACTTTCAACGATCAGCTCGTCAATCCGTCTCAAACTGTTGATCATCGCTTTTTACGAAAACATGCTAGACATAAAAGAAAACACGACAGATTTTGAATCCAAGTCTTGGGGCTCTCTAATCAGATCGTTTTCAGAAAAGTCGATCTTTCACGTAAATGATTTAAGAACATGAAGTCTGGACGGATGCTCATGCCGAATTATTAAATTGATAGCTTATATTTGTTGAAAGGGATCCGCGAATCTGTGAATAAACTGACCACAATTAGGTACTCTTGGATACCCTCAAATTGTGTTCTGCTACTGACCAGCCGTTTGTATATAGAAATCAGGTTACATGTTTTGGTTACGGTATTTACACCGTGCATCCATCAGACTTCAGAGAATTGATCGGCTACTGGACATAAAGGAAACAATTTAAGTTTACTGTCAAATTCCTCTGAGACTAGATATTATTTTGTAGATCACCAAGAGGGACCAATTATCTCCAAAACTCTATCGATAGACTTGACAAGTTCATAATTGACAGGATCAGTTTTGTGGAAGCATTGCTATTCATGGCCATAGCGTATGAATGTACTGCCACACGGTAACAGTTTAGCCCAACTCAGAAGTTTCGATAGAATAAAGAAGCTGGTTCACTCTCCCTAAGAGACACTATTGAGTGACAGGACTCAGAAAGTAGTAAGTATTGAAACGTTATTGCTTGAGTTCCAATGAAGTGATATTGACGTTTCAAGTTTGACTTGGGGTCCATTTCTTGATTAAGTCCACCCTTGTTTAAATCTCAGATCTCTAGACTGTCAAAAGCCAGGTATACATACATTTTCAATTCTTACTATTGTGTTTGGCCCGTCACTATTGTACATGTTACATGGTAGCCTGATACATAGTATCAAAGAAAGCCTGAATGTTCAATCGTTGAGTTTTATATATTTGTTTTAGATATCTGATCCTACCTATTTGGGGCTCACTGCTCACTGTGTACAAATATACGTGTGGTCCGCTTTTATTCAATTGTTAGCCTCAGCTCTGGGTTTATGAAGGGTTCCACCTTCTTACTCTTGAAGAAGAGGCGCAGTCTCAAAGAGCCGAAACAAAAAACGTACACAGTGTGCTTATAGTAGTAGCTATAGACTAGTTAGCAGTAAACTGTGTGTTTTGAGGCCTACCGCCTATGGCAGATTGAAAAGAGGAGTATTGTTTGTGGACATCTAGAACTGATTGCCATGATCAGGCAGCACCCAGGATCCAGGTGACACTTCCAGGCGTGAGCTTGGAAGCCTCGATTTCTTTTTTGATCTCCTATAAATGAATGGCATGTATGTACAGGCTGCATTCTTGCATTTTTCATATGTACACAATGCGTCTATTGTTGACTGCACACTGTTGGACCAAAACAAAAATTCAAAGAACTGTTTTCATATTTTAACCATGGCTGCTAGGTTTATTGTTGCATTTATGGTTTAAATCACTATATAGTGTTAACAAGCATTGAGGTCGTCCCATTACTTTCGACACTTCATAAGGTGGAAGCTTGAAATTAGACATTTCATTGTGTGGTATATCAAGCCGCTCAAATTCGGACCCTGACCTATGAAGGTTTGATGACCTACGTCATACGTTAAACGTTCAAATACATGTTTTGATTGTTACAAACTCATTCTGGGCCAAGACGAGCAGCAAGTTTTCAACTCAGCCAATAAACCAGAACTCTTAAAGAAGAGTACTAATTAAATTCCTTGAAATAACCTGAATTCAGGGTTATGGAATATCAAAAGAATCCCAACTGAAAATTCAATAAGAAGATCAACGAATGTTTCCCCATTGACGTAAACAACTTCTTATGAAACAGATTCAAACTTCAAACTCCATTCAGTAGTATAGGCTACATGAGATCACTAATACCGCAAAATTGCTACTATATAAGCGGTCTAAAAAGAAGTCCGCTCACTTCCAAGTTCCAATCGTTCACTTTTATAAACAGAAACTTTATCATATCTGTCTCTTACCATACTTTTGTGTTTATGATATAGTTGTTCTCAAAACTTTAAGCTGCACAATATGACAACCTTTATATGTTCGTTGATTGATTAAGAAATATCAGTTCCCGGATATGGATCAACTTCACTTTTGTATGTTCAGAAAACTAAATTGTGCCAACAGTACTAATATGAGTTTTATCTTCTGGCCACTAGTGAGCAGACTAATTCTGTAAAGACTCAAGTATGTCCCATGTGATTTCTATTGTTTTTATGTTTGCCCGCAAATCGACTTTTTTTTAGTTGGAACTCGTTTTAAAGCCTCATCAAAACAGCATAATGTTCCTAAGAGCGAACATGATAGAGGATGGTCTCTAGATAGTCACTGTCTAATAGTTAATTTCACCGCAAAAACCTGGCTAATCTACTTATCGATGTGATTGTCACTAGAAATTTGGAAGTGTTTTAAAGTTTTTTCTGGAATGTCAATATATGTGAGCCAAACATCCATAGAATAATGGCCCAAATCAAGTTTCGGAGAAAGGACCATACTTCACCGGTCTACTAGATGAGTTTAAACAGATATTTGACAGCTATTTAAGCGTACTCCTCGTTGTTAGTATACCCGTGTGTGTTGATATGTGACAAAGTATAGATCTTAGTCGCTCTTAAAAGTATGGATCAACTGATTTTTATGAAAAGAGAACCATGATCATGGAATTACAAAGTAGTTTTGATCTGAAACTGCCTTTTGGTAAATTCATCACCAAAAGCTTATTAGATTGCTCTGTGAATCTCTGTAATACATAGTACTATCACCAACTTTGAAAAGGTTTGAAAGTTAAAAACTTCAATCCTCAGGTAAACTACTACTAGATGACTTTTGGCACCGACTATACCTGGGGTGTGGACTTTGTAATCCTCATAGTCAAGTATCCATCTTCATCCCCATTTATAATGCCTCTCGTATTCCATATGGACCCTATTTCTTCTATAACTTAGCACTAGAATGTTGTGGATACACTTCATATGGGTCTCAATTTGAATAAAATTCCTACGCGATGAGCTTCAGCTCCGAAAGTTGCATAATTTCCGATTTGTGCATTTGTTATGAACTTTAATGTCAATCAGGTGCTTGCTTTCAAAAAGAAACTAGCCAACTCCTAAAAGAGCTGAGACAGTAGCCTAGCATACAATAGTAACACGTAATTTATAAAGAGGTGACTTTCTGTCATTTCTTATCTCTATGTTATTGGCTCCTCTATTACCGATTCGGCGAAAGCTCGCTAAGGTTTTCTCGTAAATTTTGATTTTTTGTCTGCTCTTCAGCCGCACATTGATTTTTCAACGGTGGATTTTGAGTCTTGAGTCTTGAGACTCTTGACTCTCTTGACTCAATTGAGTCTTGGACTAACAACAACTCAGTCATTGAAGCGTTTTTTTGGAATTTCAAAGTGGGGAATGTGACACGTATACAACGAACGCATTATAATTCGAAGTTTCGGAGCCATATGTCTTTTGGCATGAGCCCATGATTGATTGGTTGATATTCTATAGCTAATCGACCGTTTCTCGTTTAACTTCTGGAGCTGTTCCTGAAAATCCAAAATTCTGTCAAAATTCGGGTAGTCGGATTATTTACAACGTGCTGTCTAATAGGCTAGTTGGCTATTCTACCGCTTTCAACTAAGCCGTTGAGCGGGTGATGGATATGCTGGTAAAAATAAGAAGCTTTTGACTTGAGCATTTAGGAATAGGGCTATCATTTATGATTAATGTAATTCATTTCTTTGTATGAAAAGGATGGCTGCTGCAAAATACTTAAAAAATTACCAACCCTTAGTCAAGAGATAAAAGAACGTCATCTCCTGAGAATAGTACCTAAAAGAGGTTGCAGCTAGTATATAAAATTCGATTAGTAGTAGTTATTTTCAGGATAATATAATTCAACTGAACTTTATTAGAATCGCCTGGACTTCATCTTTCTACAAATCAACACTTGATAAATCAACAATTCGAATTATAACGCATAGCCACGTACCTATCATTAAATTTACAAATACTATAGCTATATTAGTTCTTTGATTATAGTTTTGGACATTTGATCGTGAATAATATCGACGTCCATGATATATAATTTTAATGTTTTTTGTGATGAGCTTGCAGCAGTTAATTATTTTTAATTTCCGCTACTATAGATCGTCAAATTTATAAATTATTTGCTAAAAATTAAACAATTAATATGATTTAAAGGTTTATACAAACACAATAAATGATTGGGTTGATATAAAAGCAGCTTTAGATATGATTTGAATGACTTCAATTATTTGGCCATTTTTACCGACAATTAACTCAATGATCTCTGCACCAGACAGTCAATTAGATACATCAACAATAAATTCATAAAATCAAAAATTATGAAAGATCAAAACAACCTAGACCCTAGATAATCAAGTTTTCAAATCATCTCGGTGATTGATACCGATACGTCCCTTAATATGGAGGCCCATGATCAACAGCTCACTCCTGAAGAACTGTACCATTACCTCAGATTCAAGCAGATGTTGATCCAGAAGGTAGGTCCCAATGCCCCAAGTTTGGAAGGTATGGATGCCTTCCTTTTACAGACAGCGAAGCAGATGAGTGAAGTGGAACGAGAAAGGGAATCACGTACAGCTCCAGTCCTGAATGGAAACGAACAAATTGCAATTGCAGATGCTTACGGTGATGATTATTATGATGATTCTGGAGTGGATTTTGATTTTGGGGACAACGGTGGTTTCCCTGATGATGAACGAATTGTCGACAATGAGCCTCCTGCCCGTTTAGAAGAAGGAGGAGAAGAGCTGGAAGAAGATACTGCACAGCCAGAACAGCAAGTACAACCAGAACAACCAGAACAACCAGAACAACCAGAACAACCAGAACAACCAGAACAACCAGAACAACCAGAACAACCAGAACAACCAGAACAACCAGAACAGTCAGAACAGTCAGAACAGACAGAACAGACAGAACAGCCAATAGCAGCACTGGAAGCGCCTCAACCACATCGAGCTCGTATTAGAAATAGAATTACTTTTCAAAGACCTCGCAATGTCGATGATGAGGAAGAAGACCAATTACCAGAGAGTGATAGTTTCTTTCAAGAAATCATTGAAGATTTCACTGCACCTTTGGATACAGATCGAGACGCTGCTAATTTGAATGGGGTAAGTTCGTTAATTGCAAAAATTGGGCAAAAACTGACTCCATTGATCGATGGAGAAGTTATCCAGACTGAGAAAAAGATGATGGAGAAATTGGTGTATGAACTTGCATTAAAGAGAGGGATTCTGTTTTATCGTGATGGGAACCCTGTTCCTGATACCAAAGAGAAGAACTTGTTCTACTATCGGGTTCATTGCATGTTTTGTCAAAGTAAATTGTTGACTGTGAAAAGAGTGACCGACTTCAGTGGAGTTAGTGAAAAGGTACATTTTGTGATAATTCTTCAAAAAGACCTTGACCACAGCTGTTCGATTGAGGGTGTTCTATCAGCTTTGGAAGTAAACTACAAGAAGAAAAAGTTTGGCCTGAACCAAAAAAATTTGATAGACAGAGATGATCACAGGCAAGTATTTACTTCAGTCGAAGAAGCTTTTCCAACAAAGTTTCCAAATTTTGACTCTTTTTCAAAGAGAAGAGGTTTGGCTAACGTTACCTTCTACAGAAAAATGGAAGATTTAATTGGGGCCTTTGATAAGGATTTGATCAACGTTACTGAATTTATTCACCAGATTAGAACTGATAATCATGAAATGGATGACAACAGACTGTGTCAAGTCCTCAAGATTTTTTTGCTGTTATCTAAAAGAAAGACGAACACGTTTTTAAGCATTCTTACTGGGAGTATGGAAGGCGTTGTCCTAGCTATGAAGAGAAAAGAAATGAAGCTGGAGAATAACCTCAAAGTTTCAGTGGATAGCGATGTGTTCAATAAAGAGCTGATGCGAAAGGTGGTTTCTTTCATTGGGGAATTGTATCATAATGAGATTTTAAAGATAAACAATGATGTTTATCGAGATCTGGCAAAATGTGATATGGTGACTGGCCTAACAGATCAAGAGATCCACGATATGATGCTTCAGTTCAAGAATGGTATTGAAGGAACTATCAGAAGCAATGTACACGATTTAACTTTAATGTCAGTGAACTATAGTTTTGATTCAAAATATTTCAACTCTAATATCATGGGAACAGCTACAACACTCTCTCTTGACGAAATGGACTCATACGCTTTTGCAGTTTATACTGAGAACAATCATCCTCTACCGATGCTATCAAACAATGTTGTTGACATAGAAAACATTGACTTTGGGGACAATCTAGAGGTTTTTGATGACGATATTGAAAAAGACTTCCCCGTTAATGAGAACGAAGAAGAAGGAGAACTAGACATTGAGAATCTTCTTGATCCAAATCTTGAAGAACCTGAAGCTGTGCAGAATGGGGGTGCTCAAATTGAAACAGAATATGAAATTGATTATTCATTGCTTCATTCAGACGACGACTATTCTAATTCTTTACCGAATCGTGTATTTGTGAAGGAGAAACTTTTGAGAGGTGCACGTGCTAGAGATAGTTCAGAACTTGACCAATTGAATGAAATGTATAACTCGGACGGAGTGCTTCCACTAAAGATGTTTTTTTCTGCTCAGTTGGATAAAAATAAGACAGTCGATGAAGGTTTCTTGTCTGGTTTAACGCATGGTGTGGTGCAAATTGATAAGACATCAGTTAATGTCCGTAAATCAATAAATGGCTTAACTGTGAAAGAGTCCAAGACATTGATGATTGCAGTTTTGGTCACATCAGATCAGAAGGTGTTACCGCTTGGATATCTTTTATGTGAAAGTGAATCAGAAGCTAACACATTGCTATTGTTGAAGTCCATTCAGCTAGCACACCAACACTTATTTAACTTCAGAGAACGTGCAACATTCATGAGTGATCATACAATGGCCATTTGAGGTGGAATCCGAATGTTTCTGGACATCCCTGACCAGAAAGCATTACTTCAGTCGAAAAGATACAAGACTTGTGTCAATCGTTTGCTTCGTAAGATGTTAAGATTGAAAGTTCCAAAGAGAATAATCCATCTAGTTCTACAATTGGTTCATTGTGCCAAACCTGACGCGTTTGCCAGTTTATCTACACAGATGAATAATTTATTGGTTGACTGGCTAATAGGTAAGAATAAATTTGATCTAACACAAAGGGAAGGAAATATCTTTTATTTATTGTTACATGAAAAGGAACTTTACACAAAGTTTTATGGAATGTTTGAAGATGGTTTGTTTTCAGTTAAATTGATTGAAAAATATAACTATACAACAAAGAAATATAGAAATCTGGCTTCCAATCCCATATTTATGATACTTGGCCTGATGAATATGCAATTTAGCCTGTTCAAACAGGTAATTTATCGACAAACACGCTTAACGGATGTTGTCAACAAATATGTGGAAAATGATATCAATTTCAAGATTGCAACCGCTGTGGGACTGTTCCAATTAACACCCGATACAAGTGATGATGATGACTTGGATATTCCAATGGTGGGAAATTTCAGTCATGTGGAAAAAACTAAGTATAGAGTGGGATTGATGAATGATATGAATGATAGTGAGTTTATGAGACAAATAGAATTGTTACACTCTTTTTACAAAAAGCTGTTAGGCCAGAAAAAGAGTTTCATTGATCTTAGTTCAAGTTATCTAGAAGATATTTGCCTCTCACATCAGGAAGTTGTGGTTGATGTTTATGAATGTTTTTTAGATGGAGTAAGTGTTGAGTTCAATTATGTTTGCTCAGGTTGCTCAAGTTTTGAAGGTCAAACACTTTTTCTTGAAAAGCCCTGTTTACATTGTATTTTTGTCATTTGCAAGCAGATAACACCAGCTGAAAATTTAACTAGAAGAGCTCTTTGGGTGAATTATTATGAAAAATTAGGTCTGGCTTTTCAGCCTTTGAGAAAAAAATATGGAAAGAGGCTTGACATTGCGTTTAAATTGCAATTGCATAAAGACATTTACCATGGATCAAAAGAGATGACCGACTGTTTGACTGCAATCGAGAATGGTGGGCATATACATCCTATTAACCTAAGAAGTCTTTTCAAAACTATTAGAGATAGATATTTTATTTCAGATCCCTAGATGACTTACTTTCCAGACTATCCTGTGATCACTTGAGACATGCTGGCCATTTTCAAGACAATATCAATGCGGGCACTCTTCTAGATATGTTAAGCGACATGATTTGAAAACACTTGTATATAGTCTATAGAAAAGAAGACAGTTGTCGAATGATAGATTGTAGAATATTCGTTTCCAAATAACATCAAAAACCCCAGATCGAGTTCTACCTAGTATTTGGTGTCATTCACTTCACTCAATTGCCATTGATGGCCTGATTTTATACTCCTTTAATGAATCTTTTTCATTCTTATTAGACACGCTTCGGCAATGGCTACTGAGGTCTTAGTGTACCGGGGAACAACTTTGACTAAGAATGTCTTGTAGACAGAACTAAAAAAGTTCAATTATTTGATGGATCCAACTATCAAGTACATTGATTCTTTCTGTCTTACAACCAATTGTCAAACCCAGATGATTGTAAAGTGGACAAAATTTGACAGCAATGAAGTTTGAACCCAATCCTTGAATTTATCTGGTAAGTTGTAACAGTGTAGCGCGTTTTATTGTTTCGGCATATGATGCCAATTCTATGTATTTTGGGTAACTTTAACCTTCGGTCTTAGACTTTTTTTGTCCGTGTCTTGATAAGAAGTGGCAGATCTTCCGATGTCAAGATGTATAGGCATCGTGGTCTATTTGGGAACTGAATGAGGTCACATTTACTGGTTGCTCAAAACCCATTTCCGCCTATTATTAAGGTTCTGTTGAATAACTAATTTTTGTCTATTGTCTATTGTTACAAAAAGTGACAGGTGCATTGCTATCTTACTGATCTTTGGTCCATCGAAAAGAAGAATGATGTAGAATCAGCTCGGGAATTGTCTATTTTGGTCTGCGGCTCCAACACATTGGAACGTTGAATAGCTGAAGCGACTCAATCCCGTTTTCCTAGCCTACTTTTTTCCAGGTCGCATAGCTGAAGGTTAAAGTAGTATTGCTGAAGTGAAAAATCGCAAGCAAGCAACACAAAGAGACAGGAAATTGGATAGTTTGCATGAAACTGTGTTCAGCGACCATGGTGGAAATCATAATACGCAAATGATCTGCTTTTGTCCAAAACAAAACAAAGTTGGCTCGGTAGATCGCAATGTACGATTGATGAGGTGTATGTCCAAATATTTTTTTGATTTTGATGAAGCCCAGCATGACCATGTCTAACAAACAAAGTCCAGTCAAAATACGCAGACTGAGTTCTCACCGCTCACACAACGGCTATATAAAGTTTCAACATATTAGCAAAGTCTTTTCCTGAATCCTCACCCAAAACTGTCCAATTACGGAGAATGCACTCTTCATGATTTGTAAAACCGCGATATCATAATAATTATCCGTGAATCAAACGTTCACCAACACAAATCAGCAGTTGATTGATCCAAGTCGAGCGAAATTCAACATGGCTCTTCTTACAAGGAAATTTCAGAAAGTACTGGCTGCGTTGCTACTGCTGCTCTCACTGGTCACTCTGGTGACTCTTCACTATCACGATTATGACAGTGACGCTATTCTCCAGAAAATTCAATCAACATCTACAAGAACTTTAGAAGACCTAGGATATCAAGTAGATTACTACCAGATGCTTATGAAGAACTATACATCCTCTTTCTATGGTGAGGAGTCAGACTCAGAAAGCTCAGAAGATACACCAATTGGGGTTACATTTAAATCGTTGCTAACTCCCCTTTACTCACCAGAGTCTAAAAAACCTGAAGAAGTTTTGGAAGAAAATGTTGAGTTCATTTCACAACTCTTGAAGCAACCCATTGATGAACCAAAGAATTTGGAGCTGGTAAAGCTTGATGAGTTGGAAGCTGGAGAAGAATATCAATTAGAAAATGCTACATTCGTTTCATTGGTTAAAAATTCCGAATTGGCAGGAATCAAACACACAATCAAGCAGATAGAAAGAACGTTCAATAGCAAATACCATTACCCATATGTGTTTCTAAATGAAGAACCATTCACCGAAAAGTTCAAGACATTTGTTCAAAAAAATACCAAATCAAAATGTTATTTTGAACAAGTTGATAAGAAGGATTGGGAAAGACCCGATAATATCGACATAGAAAGAGAAGAAGAGGGTATAATAGAACTTAAAGAGAAAGGGGTTGGATATGCAGATAAACACTCTTACCACAATATGTGTCGTTATTATTCGTCGCAATTTTACAATCATCCAAGAATGCAAAATTTTAAGTATTATTGGAGAATAGAACCAAACACTAATTACTTCTGCGAGATCGACTATGACGTTTTCAAATTCATGAAAGATAATGACAAAATATATGGGTTTGTTCTCAACTTATATGATAGTCCCGATTCTGTCAAAAGTTTATGGCCTTCAACTATAGAGTTTTTGACACACAATCCACAATATTTACATGAGAACAGTGCAAATAAATATTTGAGGGAAAACTTGCAAAACCCAGATAACTACAAGAGAGCCAATGGTTACTCTACATGTCATTTTTGGTCCAATTTTGAGATTGGAGACATGGATTTCTATCGTGGAGAAGCTTATTCTAAGTACGTTGATTATCTCAACGAAAAAGGTGGATTTTATTACGAGAGATGGGGAGATGCACCAGTTCATTCCATTGGTATTTCTCTATTTGCAGATAAATCTAAAGTACATTGGTTTAGGGACATAGGTTATGAACATTTTCCATACTATAACTGTCCAGCTAGTGATAAATGTCATAGCAAATGCAAAACAGGAGTGTTTTCAAAGTTTGCCAACCTGAATAATCAGAATTGTATGGCCAATTACGTCAAGCTTGAAATGTCCCAATCTGAGCTGGACTACTATTAGATGATGTATATATTATAAGGACAGCCTACCTCTCACCATTTTTTAAAGCCCATGTAGTCACGTACTCGATTACTACTTATACATATGATTTGTTACATGTTCAATGACTTCGTTTGAAAAATTAAAGTGCAGAGTAGAGCATTTCTTCTTTGATTGTTGAAACAGACTGGTCATCTAGTGTTATTGAATCTAAACTTGGATCCTCAATAATGCCGCCTCAACTTTGATTATGGAGATGTAAAATTTTGAGTACTATTGTATTTTTCATTTCCCCATACTTTGAGCTTGAACCTCAAAACGCGCTTTCAAAATTTGATGAAAATCGGCACGCGACTGGAAATTTAGAAGCATGAAGATGTGATGACAGTTTTTTGTTAGTTAACATACTGTAGGGTTATTTGAGGAGTTTTACCTCGTAAATAGTGATGCTAATAGCTTACAAAATAATAGCTAAAACTCTACATCTTTGAACTTTGAGTTGAAGCTTCACTAGAAGATGCGAAATTCTGAATTATGAAAGAAAAACAAAATAGTAAACAAACGTGCTAGAGTTACGAAAGAATAGAAGATAATATATGCTAGAACCATGACAAAAAGACATCTCAACTCAACACGATTGTCCATCCGTTCAAGTAACGTACTACACAGCTTTACAGTCTACACTGAACGCTTGTTAGACCCTTTAGAAAGACAATCTGGCCAGAACTGTACTCTTTAGGCGAGAACCCAAACTGTAAAAGCTGCCCAGATTTGAATCCCCAACGGGCAATCAAATCGAGCCTCTGGTAACTCCCAAATAGTCGACGTGCATGTCCGGGTAACGGTAAAATCATTAGATGTTTGCAAATGAGGCAATTTTCGTACCGACGATCCTTGCGTCTCGGATTTTTCGTCTTCCCAATCAAGTTACAGTTTTTTTAGATCTAGCAGCATTTTTTGGCCATTGATTGAAAGATCAATGAATAGTTTAAGATGCTGAAACCTTCAAAACCACATCTGTAGTGAAGTAGAGCTTCCTAGTTACAACTACAGTCAAAATTGAGTCTCCTTCTTCTTTTCAAAGCTATTGAAAATAGCATGTTCGGCGAAATCAAGGGTTGATCCTCTTTTGTCCGCCTGCATGTTAACTGTGGCAACTCTTGTTTACATTTTTCCACATTCAATTTTTTCCTTGGATGTCGAAAAGAATTAGGAAAAAAAGTGACCGCAAACTTTTCCTCCCTTGTTTTCAATTCTGTTTCCTTTCAATCCAACGCCAAAAGAACCATACTACACTCCAGTCATTCCTTTTCATTCAGAGTGTTATATTCTTTCAGATATTCAACTTAATACATTCGTTTACAAAGTTTGAAACTCACATTCCCTCGTTCTTGTTGTTTGTTTACGTCCATTCTTTGATACCGTGTCGTCACAACAATTTATTTCACAAGCTAAATGTTGTTCAAAAATTCTGTCCTTAGTGCTCTTGCTCTAGCTGTTGTAGCTTCTGCTCAACAAGATGATCAAACCACTACCTACACCTCAACTATTGTTTTGACTCAAACCCTTTTGAGCCCAGAAGAATCTGCCTCTTTGTTGTCAGAAGAATCTGTTGCTTCAATTGCTTCAATCGCATCAGAAGCCTCAGCAGTTTCCGCTGAATCAGCTGCCTCTGTCGCATCAGCAGTCTCTGCACAATCAGCAGCATCAGAAGCCTCAGCAGCATCAGTTGCATCAGTCGCTTCAGCTCAATATGAACTTTCAGAAGCTTCAGCTGCCTCAGTCGCTTCAGAAGCATCAGCAGCTTCTGCACTATACGCTTCCATCTCATCTGCTTCTGCCTTAAGTGAAGCTTCAGCAGCATCTGAAGAAGCATACGAAGCCTCTGTCTCATCAGTTTCAGTCGCGTCTGCTCTATCAAAAGCATCAGCTGCGTCAGTTGCCTCAGTAGCATCAGAAGCCTCAGAAGCATCAGAACAATCAGAAGCATCAGAAGCATCAGAAGCATCAGAGGCCTCAGAAGCCTCAGCTTCTTCCTACGCTGCTTATCAATCATCAGTTGCCGCTGCCTCAAAATCATCAGCTTCTCTGGTATCAGCTTCCAAGGCTTCCGCTTCCAGAGCTTCAGCTTCATCAAAAGCTAGAGCCTCAAGTCTATCAGCTGCTAATGGTATCTTAGCCATTGCTTCTGATGCTTCCAACAAAACCACTACCCTAACCAACGTCACATCATCTCACTCATCTCACTCTGGTTCAAGTTTGAGCTCTGTCGCTGAAACCTCTTCTTCAGCAGCAACTGCTTCATCAACTGCCTCATCATCTTCACAAGGTGCTGGTAACTCTAAAAACATTCCAGCTAGTTTGACAGCTGGTGTTCTAGGGTTAGTTATTGCTGCTTTGCTATAAGACTGAACAATTCGAATTCAATTACTGAATGTCTAACATTGTTTTGACTACAGGTGATTATATTTATTTTTGTTTGATTTGATGTTTTTTTCTTGATTGCTTTTACAGACTCTACTCTTTTGATACTTGTTATAAACTCGTTTGATAGTTACCCTTTTTTTATTGGTTTATTCAATTAAACAGCTATTGAATGAGTATGATTCCTTTTATTTGATTTTAATGATTTTTTTTGTTTGCTTTTTGTCACATCCTTTTTGAAAATTCTTAAATACCAAACCATTTGTTTCCAACCACCACCACCATACAATGCAGACCATTCGAGCATATTGTTATTGGTGTTGTACTACCTGCTAGTTTTTACCCCATTTTATTTATGTACTTTTTATTGTATTTTAAAGGAGTTAGATGTTTCTTTTTTTTGATTTGAATCTTTTATATATGATTTTTGTTTTAATAAAAAATAATTCTTTAAAGCTGTATACGTAGTTGAATATGAATTGTAAAGCCCAGTGGGTTTCATCATGGTTTAGTTTTTGGTTGATAATTTAAATGTTTATACAACTTCTCAAAAAACGCGCTCAAAAAATTCCAAACGCAAATGTAGATATGAACGAACTTTAATTTACCAAAATAAATAAGAGGTATGAGGCCTGAATCATATAATTCAACTACTTTGTTACGGGTTATACCAGAGGCTAGAGCATTAGTAGACAAGATATATCTAATAAATGTATTTATACAGAAACATGTAATATCAATGAGAATCACAAAATGTTTTATATTCTATCTTTTTAGAATCTGTTGATCAATTACAACAGAGTATATGCTATTACGACCACCTTTGATTTTGGAGTGATCAATCCAACGCCCTAATCTATGTTCTTTGGAAACAGAGGCCAAAACTCTAAATGATTCACGATTACGTTCACCAGTTTCAGCAATATCAATTTTTGTGACAACACCTTTACAGTTTGGCAATTCACCCAATAGACTGAAACTTCTTAAACTTTCATCTAATCTCCAAACTTTCAAAGATCCGTCCCATGATCCAGAGACGAAAACATCAGAGTAAGGAATGGCATGAAGAGCTGTGATCCAATGTGGGATTTGTTCTGGGACTTGAATTTGTCTTTTTTCCAATATAGCTTCACCTGAGATTTCCTCTGGAGTAAGTCTATCTTCTAAACCATGCGCTATATGTTGAATAAACATTGGTTTCTTTTTGGCTAATGACCACAATGCAATTGAACCGTTATCTGATCCTGTAACAAAATGTGTATCATCAATCATGGTAACACAATCAATACTACCTTCTGAGAAGAATTTTTCATCTTCTTCATTATCAACATCCATTGCGTCGTCATTATAGTCATCATTATCAATATTATCGTCTCTCTTGGACTTCTTCTTCTTTTTTTTGTAAAGTTCACCACCTCTAAATGTCAATCTAGTCTCATCTGCAATCTTCCATAGCATTGCCGTTTTATCTCTAGCACCAACAGTGACACAACGTTCTTGACCTAAAGCTGATATATCAACAACCAGATCTTGGTGACCATATAAGGTTTCTAGTTGTGCAAATTGATTCACACTGTATGTTCTTACTTTAAGATCAGCGCATGCTGCATATAATTCATCAGAGTTTCTTCTGAATACAAGACCTAAAACTTCACCTCTTCTATCTTTAGTTTCAAGCACTCTCAAAGGTGACAAGGATTCACTACTCCAAATGATGATTCTCTTATCTCTACCACCAGTGACGACATATTTCCCATCTGGACTCACAGCAATGGCTAAAATTTCATCAAAATGGCCATTCTTTTGTGGTTCATTCGAAACTTCTGTAAATCTTTTACCACCTCTGGTATGTTTAACTCTAATTGGCTTCTTCTTGAGGTCACGGATATCCCATTTAATTAGCTCCAAATCTTTAGAAACTGTGTATGCATATGGAAATCGTACCGCAATACCTGTTAGTGATTTTGATCCCACTCTATTTATGGTTGGATTTATATCTGAGATCAATAAATTGTCTGCAATGAATCTGTAAACATGACCTTTAGTTTCAGCAATATCTTCTTTCAATCTTCTAACGATATGTTCATCATCAAGATCCTTTGCATCAAAATCATATTCACCACCGGCAGTTGCTTCAGTTTTTAAATTTTCAAGGTATTGTTTAGCTAAACGACGACGTTTATCTGCTGCTGATTCACGACCAAATTCTTCCTCACTATCAAGATCCTCTGCTGCACTCTCATATCTGTTATCTTCATCATATGAGACATTACCTTGTTCCTCCTCACTGTCAGTTATGTCTGATGTTTCCTCATCATCATCTCTTTGATCTCTAGTTTCTTTGGTTTGCTTGGATTTTTTTCCATTTGATCTAGGAACTGTTGAAGTAACTTTGTTTCTCTTTCTCTTCTTACTTGGGTCCCTTAAAAGAGCATCCCCTACCATCTTTTCCTGTAAATTTATCGATGAGAAGCTTTAGATCTACCTTTCTTGTAAAGCTTCAAATATTTTTTTTTCAGGCCAAAGTAAATTTTCTTGATGAGGTTACCCGGAACACAGGTAAATAAAAGCAGGGCTTCTAGTACAGTACGTAGCACAGCCAGTAATTGCTCACTGTGATCATTTGCTACGACGGAGGCAGTGTGATGCAACAACATGACATCTCACCAAACTGTAGTTTTATTACGGGAAATAAATCAATGCAGTTTTTCATTCATTATTTCGTTTGTTTGATTTCTTTTAGCACATTGATTGCATGTGCTTCTTCCCCAATGACAGTATAAATTCTTAAAACGGCATGTATATCTTCGGCCTGATTAGTGTGATATGTGTTCTGTATAAAGTCGTCTAAAAGACCCAAGTACTCGAAGTGTAATGTCTCCGTTTGATCTTTTTTCAGTTCAACGAATTGTAAGTTTGGTGGTAAAGATTTCAGTAGATGTAAAATTATGAGGTATAATGTGGTTAGATGTTTCAAAAGTTCAACATTTTTGATCTCGAGTTGAAACTCTTTGTTAAGATGATTATTGGTGTTCGAACTTTGTGTTAATAGGTTTTTGAAATCATTGATGAAATTTTCTAACAAGATCATGTTATTGGCATGTTGTTTCAATTTTTCCAATTCATTTAAATTATCAACACCAGAGCGTACATGATCTGATGATTCGTCTAGCTTTCTCATCTCATCACTCAATTTCTTTTGATACTTGACAACATTGATCCTCAACTTATCGACCAGCACTTCACCACCTTCCAACGATTTCCCTAGATTGATGAAATCATAGTAATCATTGTTCAGCAGATCAAACAGTTCTTTGTCTACTTCTTTCAGCAGCAGTGTCAGCTCAGACTGTGCATCGTCCAGCAATGTGAATCTGTAATGATCATAAAGAAACTTGTCCACATCAAACCCGTCTGGATGATCTTGACTCTCTCCAGTCAATCCTTGAACAAAATCATCTCTAGAGATTCTTTGTGGGTACGGAAAATCCTCTTCTTCTTCCAAACTCAGATGTAGTCCATCATTCAACGACATATTCCACAATCTCAAACAATCAAGTCAAAACGAAACATTTCAGTATCGATCTGTGTTCTGTTGGCTTTCACGAACAAAAAATATCCTGACTAAGATCTTAGTCATCCAAACGCGAGAGGCGAGAGGGAGACGAGACACGAAAACACGAAAAGTGAAAAGAAATTCAACGTGTTGAAGAGCTAAAAGCAATTTGATCAATTGGTCAAGATGGTTGAGTCTGAGACTCGTAGCGTTTTCTCATCAGGTGGATCTACTCTGACTTCATTCAACAGATCTGGTACGAAACTGCTGATTGCTGGATCTTCTGGTGTGATTCGTGTTTTTGATAGTCGAAGTGATACAGATGAGCCAGAAACTTTTGAGATTTTGGAACAACCTACTGATTTGGCGGTATTGGATGATGATATATTTGCAGTGAGTTCTGTCAGTGGTGAAGTTAATCTTTATTCGATTTCGAAAACTTCCAAGATTAGAACTGTTTTAAGAAGTCCATTGGCTGTTAGATCCATCGTTTTCACACATAATGGTGCAATGATAGCTGGTGGTGGTGATGATGAAGAAGTTCAAATTGCCCCTGTTGCTGAGACTGATGGACGTTCCCCAATAACTTTCAAACCTGATGATCAAGTCCATGATCTTTCATATAATCAATCAACAGACATACTTTCGTTATCCCTGGCTAATGGTGAAGTTAAATTTTACTCTTTAACGTTAGAAGAACCAAAATTGATCACTACAATCAGTGATGAGATTCCAAGATTGATTTATCAGGATGATGATGATATTGCTGAAGATAATGTCTTAACAGCCAAAGTTGAATGGCATCCAAATTATGATGAGTTTGCACTTCCTACCGATGCAGGTACAATTAAAGTTTTTTCAAGAAGTAGTGATTTCCAATTGACTCACTCTTTCAATAAGATCCATGAAACTAGAATCACTTCATTGAAATGGTCACCAAATGGTGAATATTTAGCATCGGCTGATCTTAATAACAGATTGGTGATTTGGGATTCACAAACTAGGGAAAGTTTGATCAATGAGAAATTCCAAACTAGAATCTTTAACTTATCCTGGAATAAGAATGAATCAGAAAAATACGATCTAGCATGCGGTTCAGATAATGGTGATATCATAATATTGGACAGCCTAATTAAACAATCCGCTCTCAAGCCGTCCAACTATCAAACTTCTTCTATTTTGGATGATATAGTGAATGAGAACCTAGACACTGACAGTGAAGAAGGTGGTGCTGATGATATCAATCTGGATAGTGAGATTTCCAATGATGAAGATGACGTTACCAGACTAAGAGACTTCGATGACGATGATGGATTTTTAGATGATGACGATAATGCAGGATACGCAATTCCAACAGCTAAAAGACCAATTGATTATGATGATATTGGTGAACCAAATGGCTATGGTAACGCAAAGAGACCAGCGTTAGTACCAACTTTCGCTAAATTCAAGCTAAAACCTTACAATCCTGGATGTACGCCATATATTTCAGATAGAAGATATTTAACGATGAATTCGGTTGGGTATATTGCATCGGTTAAACAAGATACATATTCTTCAATCACAGTTTCATTTTTTGATCAATCAGTTCATAGAGAATACCACTTTGATGATAATTATGGCTCTGATTTAGCTGGACTAACAAAAGTTGGAATTGTACTTGGGAACTCTGGAGACTCGAAAAGTTCAGAGAATTCAGGAAAGATTCTATTTAGACCTCATGACGATGCTTCTAATTCATGGGAGAAACAAATTCCATTAAAAGAAGGAGAGATCATAACAACCCTTTCTTTGAGTGAATCAGTTGTTGTCGTTGGTACTTCATTTGGTTATATTAGATCTTATAACTTGTTTGGAACTCCAATTGGATTAGAAAAAACATCACCAATATTTGCTATTATTACCAACTTCAATTACATTTTTATTATAACATTGACAAACTCAAACCAACTTCTTTACAGTTTCAAAGATATTGATGGTGGACGTTATTTGCAGAAAGATTTGACTTTACCTATAGAAGTACCAGAGAGGGGCAAAGATCTTCTGAATGGTATTTTCTTCAACTCGCACGGTGATCCTGTGATAATCAGTAATGATGGGGTTGTTCTTGTACTATCAAGATGGAGAAATCCATTACAATCTACATGGGTTCCAATCTTAGACTCAGAGCTTAAAATCAAAGAGATGGGAGGTAAAGGTGAGTTAAATATTTGGCCATTAGGGCTATTCAAAGACAGGTTCAACTGTATCCTAGTTAGAGGTACCACAAATTACCCAAGCTATCCATTACCTCTACCAACTGAACTAGAAATCAAGCTACCAGTGACGAACAAAGAGGAATTATCTGATGTTGATATTGCAGAGGAAGAATCATTGAGATATAGAACTATGGGTGAACTATTGGGTGAAACTTTAGCAAACGATGGTGAAGTGTTTGAAGATGATCAAGATTCATTAGCTGATTATGCCACCAGTTATGATAAAGCTATTTTGAAATTGTTTTCAAGTGCTTGTACTGATGAAAAATTCGCAAAAGCATGGAAATTGGCCCAAGAATTGAAACAAGATAAGGCATTGATGGCTGCATCTAAGATATCTGAGAGAGTTAATTCAACCACTTTGGTAAATCGTATTAATAGATTGATCGAACAGAGAATGGAGAGCCAATTTGAATAAATAGAATTATTCAATAAAACACGATAAAGAGTCTATAAAAGGGATGAAATGTAGATATATGATTGTAATAAATAAATAAATAAGTTAATAAATAGAGTAATAAATAAATAGAACCACACGGGTCAGATCTTTCCTTCTTGTTGAGCCTTTTTAAAAGCTTGAACAGAAGGAGCATCTGGAACAGTTGGTTTGTAAATAGGATTCTTCTTAGTATGAATCTGGACATCTGCATCCGGAATGAACTTTTCTAATTTCAAACTATCAAAGACACATTTATTCAACAGTGTCTCTGCTTTTCTACACTTATACAACTCATGGTTGTTGTTGTCAAGGCATTGCCAGTGTAGTCTAAAGCTTTCCGCACAATGTTGATTGATGTCCTTGATCACAGATGACGCACACCTGGTGACCCTTCTACCCTCCTTGAGACAGTCTACCACTTCCTTCGAGTCTGACTGATCTTTGCACGCCATGAAATCATCGTTGTAAGGACGACATCTAGCCCCAATAAAGTACGCTGCACTCAACAAAGGGGCAGAACTTGCCCCGACTTCGTCCACATCTGGGATGTCTGCCGGCATGGGTGTCGGATCAATGAGGTACTGGTAGCCCCTTGTGGCCTCTCCTGTCTTGACCATTGTGTGATTACTGGAGTTTGTAGGCTTTTAATCAGTTAAAGTCCCACATTTAAATGTCTTGAGGAGTGATTGGAAAAATGGATGACTAAGCTTGATTACATAAAATTATTTTTTCTGAACATTTTTTTTGTTTTGATTTCTTGATCAGTAAATAAAACCAAACACAACAAGAATTCAATGTTCGGCTCCAGCAACTCCGGGGGACTCTTCGGGGCACCAAAGCCACTGAGTTTATCAACACCAGCTACTACTACAAACTCTGGCACTGGTACCGGTTTATTTGGGTCTTCTAACAGTACAACTGCTCCTTCCACTGGGTTATTTGGAGCTTCAAACACTTCTAATACAACTGCTCCTTCATCGGGGCTATTTGGTGCAAAACCTGCACAAACACAAACACCATCCACAGGTTTGTTTGGCTCTCAGACCCAACAACCCCAACAGCAAAGCACTGGTCTCTTTGGAGCACAGCAGTCACAACCACAACAGAGCACAGGATTGTTTGGAGCACCAGCACAACAATCTCAACAGCAACAAGGAACGGGGTTATTTGGATCATCTGGACAGCAACAACAACAAGGTAGTGGTTTGTTTGGATCATCTACACAACAGCAAACTCAAGGTAGTGGACTTTTTGGAGCCCAACAACAACAACAGCAACAGCCAGCTCAACAACAAACACAACAAAGTGCCGCTCCTGCGTTTGCCTGGTCTTCTCAATCACAACCACAACAGCAAGCATCTCAGCCGCTATCTCTTCTATCAGGAGCAGCTTCTCAAAGCCAACCAGCCTCTAATGCCTTAACTAACAATAATTATTCAATCAACATTCAGGAACAGTTGACTAAAGTCAAGAACTCATGGGATCCAACCTCACAACAAACCACATTGAAGACATATTTCTATAACAAAGTTCCATCTGACCAAGCTGCATTATACACGAAACCTCAGAATGAAGGAGAAGATTGGGATAAAGCATACGAATTGAAACCGACACCTGATTCTGTTCCTGTTAAAGCCATTGGATTCAGTGATCTTCAGAAAAGATCACAGACACAAGTGAACCATGTTGCTCAATCAAGAGTCTTGCTTCAACAGATTAATGACAAGTATAAGAATTTAAGTGATAAACATAATTTAGACACATCATCAAGAATAATATCAATAAAATCAAGAAATGAGATTATTTCTAAAAGAATCTTAAAATTGGTTTCTACTTTGGCAATCTTGAAGTCAAAGGGATATCAATTATCACCAAATGAAGAGAAATTGATCCAATCTTTACAAGATTTGTTGAAAAAATCCAATGATCCTTCAGGATTGGGCAAAAGTAATGAACTCTGGGCTAGATTATCTATATTGAAAGAAAAAGCTAAAACATTAAGTGACCAATTAGATAACACCTTGGGATTGAATAGTTTAAGCAATGAAAATGGTACAAACTCAGCCAAGAATACAGAACAGTTGGAACAAGATGAAATTAAGAAAGATCAAATTTCAAAAATTTCAAAAATCTTACAACAACAACAAAATGGTATCAAATACTTGGATGAATTATTAAAAGAAGATGATCAAGTTTTACAAAAACTATTAAAATGATTATTGGATATATAGAAAATTAACCATGTATCTAACACTGTTACCTCAACTCTTGTAGTTTAATAACCATAGGTATACAAAAATCCTTATCCAATCTAACCTGTGAAGCTTGTCCATTTCTACCTTTCAGACTAACACAGAAAAACGGATCATCTAGAGTGGCATAATCCACTTCAATTTCATTCTGTTTACCTTTCCAATTGTATGATTTCTTGAAAATTGGTTTCACTTCCTCTATATCCCCATTTTGTAAACTTTCCCAATCTTTCATCGATGCAATCCCCACAATTCTTTCTAATCTATCAACAAGTTCTTGTCTCTCTCTAAAATTGTTGAAATCAAGGGCAAACACGGCCATAGACCTGCTTGAATGATGTGAATACCCTGCTTTTGTGAGATAATCTGTCCAATGTACTAGTTTCCCCAGATTGTTGAAATGGTTGTAAACGTATCGAAGATGGGAAAATGAAGGAACTGCCTGTGGGAAGTTGATATGGACGGCAAGACATGGAATCACGGTCCTTGTGGCTGACATTGTGGTATGATGTGAGTATTGTGCCTTTTTGTCGATGTTGTGGTGATAGAAGGAAACAATTATTTTGGTTTTTCTTTGTTTACCATTTAGAAAACAGATCATCAATATATGGCACAGTTATGTTTACTCGACTGAGTGTGACAGTTTTGATTCTTCTGGTTGCAGCTTGGTATAGTAGAGTATCAATAAGGAGAGATGATGCCTCAGCTGAAGTGGTGACGGTTCCTTATTCTCTTTTGAGTGGTTCACAGTTGAAAGAGTTGGATCAGTTGGGTGTATCAGGCTATGATCCGAGAAGGTCCAGTGTTTCTATTATCGAGCATATAAAAGGTAGAGAGAAACATTCAGTACCTCTTGATTGGGATAGTCTTGTTGATTTGAACAATAAGACTTTGGAAGGGAAGGAGGTTTTGAAAGAGACACGTATTGAGAGAGTGATATTGATGAAGAATCAACTTTATGAGTACAATGTTGACTTTCCTAAAGAATTGGCAACTGTTTCGGAAGTGGATTCAATCAGGGATACAATTGAAACGTTTTTTCAGGATGATCCGTTGATTGAGTATGATTTCAAGGAAATTGAATTGACAACTGATGATTTCGATACTTCTGATCATTTGGAACGACTCAATAAGATTAAAAATCAAAGACAAAGAGATCATTTGCTTTCCATATATGACGCAAACACAGTTGAAGAAACAAGATATTTTAAAGAAGGATCTTTACTCCATAATTCTACACTTAAAATCTCAGGATTGTCTCATTATGATTTAAGATTTTATCATTCAAAAATTGACCCTATTGATCGTGTTTCAATTCTTCATAGGATCGCCCGAAGTTGGGCAAAATTCACACGTTTGAACAACCTGAATACTTGGATTGCACATGGTTCTCTTTTAGGATATTATTTCAACGGATTGATTCTTCCTTGGGATGATGATTTAGACGTTCAGATCACTCTAAATAGTTTTTATGAATTAATTGAATTCAACGGGACTTTAGTTGTTGATTATGAAGATTCAATCAACCCAGGGAAATATTTAATTGATATTAATCCTTGGTTTTTGAAAAGAGATGAGTATAATCCTGGTAACAAGATTGATGCCAGATTTATTGATTTGGAAAGTGGACTGTACATAGACATAACTGTTTTAACTATAAATGAAAACATAAAGACATTGGAAAACTTGAATGAGTTAAACATTCATGATAACAAGAGATTGGAACTGAGAAAGATTTTTGAACCATTTTATGACGAGATTGTCACTGAAACTTTGTCACTTCAACAAAAAGTTAATAATACGATCAATGAAACTTTTCAGCGTTCTGGGTTAATTTCTTGCAAAGACTACCATTTTTACAAACTAGAAGAATTAACGCCATTAGTTCCTAACGCTTTTGAAGGTGAGATAATACTAACACCTAAATCCATCAAAGAACTATTAATGAGAGAGTACAAGAAGAAAAGCATATATCTTCATGAGTTTAACGGGTTTAAATTCGATCAAATGAAAAACTTATGGATCAGTGATAACGGTTTAAAGTATGAGATAAACTCAGAATTGATCAAGTTCATTGATCATCATTATAATCACAAACAAACTTTCAGTTTCAACAGAAATATCGTTGACCCATTGTCATTGAAACGATTTGACCCTTTTAGAGTTGAACCATGGATCCGCAATTTGTATAAATAGAGAAAAATAAGAACAACGCATACCAAAAACAGTAAAAAATCCCAATCCCAATACAAACACTCATATATATAAAATAATTTTCATTACAACAACTCGTATATACACAAATTTCGAGTACCTTCAACAAATTCAATAAGATAATTCCACAGCAGATGATAGTATAAACTATGTACCATTAAAAAAAAAAGAAACCTCATAACAACCATAACAATCAAGCAACCTGTGCAAACCGCTCTATTTGAACCCATTCAAAATATCCAAAATACTCTCCTATGAATCATAACATTGAATATTCTTCCCGAACATTAGAAATCTATTTCAATTGTTTCTGGACGAAATGGTACACTAATGGGGTAACCCACAAGGCACCGGCAATGTATAAAGAAAGAAGCAAAGTCTTGTTTGTGACTTCTTGGTGTGCTTTCTTTTCGTTCTCGGATAATGGCTGACCACCGTACATTGTGTTTAATTATTGTTTGTGTCTAGTAAAAGATCAATCAACTTTCAACTTTTCAACACCAAAAAGCAAAAAAAAATTGAACAAAAAATGGGACAACAACCGAGGGCAGAACACCCGGAATACGATCAGTTGATTTTTCTGAATATTGAAGAAATTGAATCTAGTTGTGATTAAACAATTGCTTGTAATCAGTGGCTATACGATGAGTGAAGAGGCCAGTGAAACCAGTGTGGCTCCACAAGATACTGTACAGGAAAACGTTCCAGAAGTTGTCGAAAACAGTGAAACTGGAACAAAGGAGCAATCTGAAGAAGCCCACGATAACTATTCTGATGACCATAATAATGACAACGATGATGATGATGAGGATTTCAACGAAGACAGCGCACCTGCTGCCACCAAAGATGTGCTAGATGATGAAGACTTGGCCAAGATCAAAACGAGTAAGCGTTCCATCAACAGAGATATAAGTGAAGGATCACAACAACAACATAAATTCCAAAAACAATCCCAAGATGTTCTTGATGAACCTACCGGGGATTTGAACGAGCCTTCTAGTGCTGTCAGTGCCAGACGTCAAGACCTAGAAGCTAGAATGGAACGTGCACTAAAAAGACCAAAGATTAGAAGAAGAAAAGATGAACATGATTTAACAAATGATGAAGATGAAGTTATTCAAATACTTAAACAACAAATGGACAATGCTGCAAAGAAAGATTCTGAATTGATATCTCAAAAAGAAGAAAATGAAGGACAATCAGTAGCATCTAATTCAAATATTGCAATCAATAAGATTCAACTATTACCTAGAGTTGAAGAAGTTTTATCAAAGGCTAATTTAGCTGAAGTTATCTTGGATAATAATTTATTAGCTGAGATTAGACAATGGTTGGAACCATTACCAGATGCTTCTTTACCATCATATGAGATTCAGAAAGTTTTATTCAACGCTTTATTGAAATTACCTATCAATACCAATCATTTAAGAGAATCAGGTATTGGTAAGATTTTACTATTTTATCAAAAATCTAAAAAAGTTGAGTTAAAGATCAAAAGAATTGCAGATAAATTAATTTCGGATTGGACAAGACCTATCATTGGAGCTTCTGATAATTATAGAGATAAACAAATTCATTCAATTGATTTCGATTCTTTGAAATTTTCAAGAGACAGACAAAGATCAGTATCAACATCATCTTCAAGCTCTAAGAAACAAAAGAAAGAAGAAAAATCAATCTATGAACAACAAGCAGCTAGAAGAAACAGAGCCGCTGCTCCAGTCCCAACAGTTACTGATTATAAATTTGCTCCTAAATCTAAGATTGATAAATCTCAATCATCATTGTTGAACGCTGGTGTTGGTACTTCTTTGAACAGAGATGATCAATTCAAGAGAATTAATCAAAAATTAACTGGTAGAAAAACATCAACTAAAAAAGGTGGTGTTAGTATTGAAGGTAGAAGTCAGTTTTAAGTATATACTGAAAAATTTTAAATGCACATGTACACTAGTAATCAAACACATAGTCTTTCCCAAATTGTATTATAACATTTCATAAAAAGTTGACAAACAACTACAATTGTTATTAATTACCTAGACTGTGCATACAAATATACAATGAAAAACACATGATTATACCCTCATAAGAAGTAATCTATGATCTTGGTTTTTCTTTCTTTTCTTTCCACAAAGCTAACAAAGAGACACCAGAAACTTTAACAACTTTGAATCTGACACCTGGGATATCACCCTTAGCTTTACCTTTTCTACCGAAACCGGCTAACAAGACTTCGTCATTTTCATCAACGAAGTTTAAACAACCATCATTTGGAACGAAAGCAGTAACTCTTTTACCGTTCTTGATTAATTGAACTCTAACACATTTTCTGATAGCAGAGTTTGGTTGTTTGGATTCAATACCGATTTTTTCTAAAACAATACCTTTGGCATGGGAAGAACCACCGAATGGAGAGGATCTGAAAGCAGTACCTAGTAATCTGGATTTGTAAGATTGTTCAGCCCAACGGCTATAATAATTAAAAGTTAGTATTTCTGAAAAAAAATAATCTGGGACCTTCTAAAAGGGAGGAAGAAAAGTTTGCATGGTCGAATAAGTGTTTTGTATTTGATAGTGTATTTCTGGGTAGACTGAGATGATGCGTACTTGAGAGTTTCAGTGATGATTGTTTCTTTGATGGATGGTTCCTTTATTGCTGTGGAATGATAATTTTTTCAAGATTGAAAGAGATTCTTTGTTTGCTCAAGTCGAATGCTAGAACTATTATTTGTGAAGTTACCCAGATATTCCTCGATCGTTGATGAATTGCCAGTAAAAACTTTTCATGGTATGAATATATGAAATCTCTCTCCTTATTTGATGAATTCTTGTTTTAAATCATGATGTATTGACAAGCTCTTTCGTTTCTTCTCCCCTTTGAACGTGTTGGATCAAACTTACTTGTTACGACGATGGACACGCAATTTTCTAGCGGAGTTCAACCCTCTTGGTTTACCTTTACCCATTTTGTGTTGATAATGACGTTGATGTTAAATCTTTAAAAAAGAAGTAATTTTGAAAAATGTTGAAGAGTTTTTTTTGCCTGTTGTGATTTCGCGGATTTTTTGAAATTTGTTAGAATTATGTAAGCGATACACCAGGACACCAAATTAGGGCTACGATCTGGAAAGTTCGCGGAAGGGAAAATAAAAATCACGTGACTTGAGTATTAGGGCTACTGGCAGGGCTTTGTCTTTTTGATAGGTGAAGTTAAGTAATAGTAGTATAATGTGGATTTAGTACTCAGATGTCAATTGAAACAGATCAGGTGGTGGAGTCATTGATATCCGAGTATTTGGATCGTAAAGGATTTAGCAATACACTAGAAGCATTCAAACTTGAAAGAACTACGAATGAAGTCTCAAACAATGAGCTTTTACTAGATGATCTGGTTAGAGATAGATTAGACTATGAGGCCAAGTATAATCAAGAACCAAAAGATGAAGAAGAATTGATTGTGAATGAAGTTGTTGAGAATAAAGAACTATATCAAACATGGGAAGAGGAAGAAACTGTGCCCAAGAAATGGGAAGTCTTACACGTTAATAATAGTTTAGTTATCCATATGTCATCAGGAAGTTTCAAGATTGAAGGTGAATTGAAGAAAGTGCTGTTTGTGAGTTTGTCCAGTAAAGAGTTGTTGCTTATTGATTTAAATACCAAACAAGAGATTGTGAGGTTGAGGGATTTACACTCTGGAGTTTTGAGTAAGTTAAATTACTGTATACCTGGGACTAACATGTTGTTGAGTTGTGATATGAATGGAGTTTTAAGATTGTTTGAAATAAGCAATGATTTTAGCGCTGTTAAAAAAAGTGAATTAAAGATTCATAAGAGATTGGTTATTGATTTCAAACTGTTCTATGATGGAATCAAAGATGAATATTTGATATTCTCAATTGGCTGGGATTTCTATTTAAATCTAAACAAATTAATCAAAGTTGGTGGAGATTATCAATTCCAAGATAAACCGGCATCAGGACATGAAGGGGTAAAGCTGATGAGTGTTCCTAACTCTATTCAAGTTGGATCATATAACAATCAGCATCCATTATTATTCCTAACAAGAACAGATTCTACACGGTTATTTGTTTTTACCGTACACCAATACAATTTGAAAGAGATTGCACGAATTGCATTAAACGATTCCCAATTCACATCAAATGAGTTCAGTGCTATGTCTATTTCATTATCAAACACATCCTTCACTGATTCACAAGATTCAAATGGTTCTTTGGTCGGAGTCACAACGTCACACATTCCATACCTACGGGTTCTTATTGTTAAACTTCCGTCATTGACTAAAATATTTAACGATCTCATCACAATTGATGTCGATAATTCAGACTTCCAACCTGTTAACTTATACAATCAAGTAGTGGGAAACTTCAACACTTTGTCACCACAGGACAAGTACAGTCAACCAACGCTCCATTGGACTTTGGACCAAGACGGGAAAAAAGCTACCGGGTGCTGGATTCCTGGTGATGATGGACTCATTCGTGGACTCAAGTTTAAAGACGGCAAAGTCTTCCAACTCGTTGGTGTTGTGAGTGGTGATGTTCAAGTGTCCTACAAAGAAGTGGGATCCAGTGATAATGTACACCAACAGCGTATCAAATGCTTTGTGAGCGAGGGAAACGTGCTGGTGAGCTCTGGAATCGACAAGAAGCTGGTTGTGTGGGTGTAACGGTGTGATTCTACGGTGTGTACATAATACATTGAATATCACTAATTAACGAGTATCAATTAGTAGAATAATTGTGAATAGTTAATAGTTTAGTTTATAGTTCATCGGTAATATTCTTATCTCCACGTGACCGGAAATGCTCCTCGGCCCGATTCCTGTCTCCACAAAAAAAAACTCTTCACGTATAAAAAGTCATTGAAATGAATCAAACTTATTTTGCAACTATATAAACCCGTAATAGAAAGTGCAAGGCCATGTCGAACATCGAGACTGCTGTGTTCGGGGCCTCTGCGTCCATCATTGCAAACACAATCGTTTACCCTTTAGATCTCGTCAAGACCGTGATCCAAACTCAACTTAAGCAGGAGAAAGGCATTGAATTAACCCCGGAACAACAGGAGTTGAATTATAAGAATTCATTGGATGCTGCTCGTAAGATTCTTAAGAAACAAGGTATTTCAGGACTTTACAAAGGTTTGGGTTCAAGTTTGTTATCTACTGCTGTACAATCATTTACTTATTTTTATTGGTACTCGTTTGTACGTAGACTGTGGAGATTTACAAAGCAAAATAGGTTTAAATTAAAGAATTTAGTCAATTCTACCCCTGAAGAGTTGGTTATTGGTATTATTGCAGCATCTTTGGGTCAGTTGTTTACAAGTCCAATTAGTGTTATTTCAACAAGACAACAAACTTCACCTGCAAAGAATCCAACAATTGCTAAAGCAGCTGAAAATATTTATAAAAATGATGGTCTTACTGGATTTTGGAGAGGTTTAAAAGTTAGTTTAGTTTTGACTATTAATCCATCCATCACATATGCCACTTTTGAAAGATTGAAAAGAACGTTCTTCAATGGTAGAAATAGATTGAATCCTCATGAATCATTCTTACTTGGTGTTATTTCCAAAATGCTTGCTACTTTAATCACTCAACCTCTAATCATTTCCAAAGCAGTTTTACAAAAAAATGAAGGCACAGGTGCCAGTAAGAGTGACAGCGAAAGTGATGGTTCTTCAAGTGATGATGCATCTGAAGAGTTAACATCGTTCCAAAGTGTGTTGGTGTATTTGTTCAAAAATGAAGGGCCAGCAGCGTTATGGAAAGGTATTTTACCTCAATTATCGAAAGGTGTTCTAGTACAAGGGTTCATCTTCATGTTTAGAGATCAGTTGAACGTTTTATTCAAGACAATTTTCAATCTTTTGATTTTAAAGAGACAAAAATTAGTTAGATAGAAATTTATTTATTTATCATGCAGTGCATTAAGTTTATAGGATAAGACACATTTTTTTTATATTGAGACATTATTTTTGAACTGAATTTTGTATTAAAACCGCACTTCATGAGGCATGCAACGATGATTTCTACCATCGGTCCTTACACTTTTTCCATTATCTCTATTCATTGCTTTTCTCATATCAAAAGCGTCTTTCAGATCATTGTTCTTAGTCTTATTCGTAGGATATGGATCTTTTTCATCTCCATAATAACCAACCACTCTTCTATAGACTGAATATCCTAGTTTTTCATACAATTGGATGGCTAATGTGTTTGTAACTTTAACGAACAGATCGACAAAGTACGTTTCATGAGGTTTGTTGTCAGTGATGTATTCCAAATTGGAGCACAAATAAGAAGCGAGTCCTAAACGACGATAGTGTGGGTTCACAGTGACTGCAGTGATGTGTGTATGCCACAGATCAGCTTTGCCTTCTGTTTTGCCCAACATGTACCCTGAGAATGTATTGTTGTGTTCACTGGAGAGGAAGCTCAGTGAGGGCCACTGGGTGAGGTACTCGAGGTAGAAACCGGCATTGAAGTTCTCAGTGAGTGGATCGAGGTTGATGGCGTTGAGCTCGAACAGATCAGTCGCCTGGAACGGAACAAGAGAAGTCATTGTGCTCTTAGATGGGTATTAATATCAATGTTGATGGTTTCGTGAAGAAAAAAAAACCGTTTCGAACAGTTAACCAGTGTATATAAGAAACAAACATGTCGCAATACGTGGGAAAAAAGATCTCGTTGATCTCAGCTAAAGGCGTACGCTATGTGGGAACGTTGAGAGACGTCAATGGTGAAGAAGCCACTGTGACGTTGCAGAACGTGAGACAGTTTGGTACTGAAGGCAGGGGCACTTCTGTTGTTGAGGCCACCGACGACGTGTATCCAGTGATTGTGTTCAAAGGTTCAGACGTTGCTGATCTTACTGTGCTGGAGGACGAAGAAGAAGAAGAGATTAAACCGGTACAGAAACAGGAAGTTAGACAAGAAGTTAGACAAGAAGCAACACAAGAGAAGAGAGAAGTACACCAACCACGCAGAGAAAGACCACAACAAAGACAGACAATAGAGCCTGATTTGTCTAAAGAGTTTGACTTTGACTCTAACAATGCTCGTTTCGATGAGTTGAAAGAACAACAACAACAAGAACAAACAGAAGGCACTGAAGAGACCCAAGAAGAAGAAGTACCAGCTTACAACAAGCAGAGATCTTTCTTTGATAATATCTCTACAACTACCAAAGCTGCACCAAGCCCAGCTGATTTTGGAAACAACAATGGGAACTTCAACAGATACAACAACAATGCCGATTTTGGCAATAATAGAAACTCTTACAGAGGTCGTGGCCGTGGACGTGGACGTGGACGTGGAAGAGGAGGTTTCAACAACAACAACCAAGGCAACACTCCAGCATGGGCTTGAGCTTTACTTAATGTTCTAATACAAAGTTTAACGTTGTGAATCATATGTAGTTTATCCTATACGGTGTTATACCTCACTGCAGATTTGAAATGTGTAATGAGCCAAACAGAGGCGTTATATCCAGAACGTCTCATTGCCTGGACCCATGGTCTCACGAGTAGAAGAGCCGATGAGTATATCACACCTTGTACGAGTGGCATTAGTAGCACATCTTTGAGCACTACTGTCACCACTGTACGCCATGTTATTGTTGGATCTAATGGTGGTAAGGCACTGCCTAATGGATGTGAATCGTCAGAGTTGGTTTGTGCTTCGATCTGGGCACGTGCAAGCAGTTGACGACGGAATGTGCTTTCGAACCTGAGGTCTGGGATTGGTATTGATGTTGTGGCAATGCTCATTGTGTTGATTGTTTTAGTGATACTGTTGATGCTTTAAAAATTGTTTTTGATAATTTAGACAGCAAATTGAAACGAAAATCAAAACTCATTAAAACTACAAATTCATCAAGTCAAACTACAGTATCTTGCTATTCTTTCATTTTCTTTCATTAACCATTTAAAAGCGTATAAGCTAGAAGCTATAGACATGTCAAATCAGGCACTGCCATGATTATTAGTTGTCTCCAAGGGACTTATACTATCATTACTTTCCAATTCAAAATTGAATTGTTTCAACTTCTCTTTTAGATACATGTTCTCTTTCACCAAGTTACTAATGTATAACGATGCCAATTCAACAGTCGTTGCCTTTGATGGAATTGCAACGTTTGATGATAAATATTCAGGAATCATACATCCTAAATCTTGGATTGCTTGATTCATTCTATTACGACGTCCTTGTTCTGCAAGTTTATGGGAAGTCTTTTTAGACGCAGGGATACCAGCTCCATTTCCATTATTGATATCGTAATCTAGTGAATCTTCTGATTGTTTCTGTCTGGATATAGACGATCTTGAATTCGAACGATAAAGTTCTGTTGTATCTGTTGATGATCCAGGTAGGATCATTGGAGAAGTTGAAGATTGAGCAGATGAAGTGTTGACATTTTGTTGTTGTTGTTGTTGTTGTGGATTTGCTTCTAATTTGAAGTTCATTAATGTTGCAGGTGTTGCAGGTGTAGGATTAGCATATGATGAGTTTCTTGAACGTCTTATCTTTGGTGGTGCCATTGCATTGTTAGTTAAACCGCTGGAACCATCTTCTGAATTTTGATATGAATGTTGATGTTGATGAAACGTATTAATTGTGTTTGCATATGCAGATGAACGTTTCGCTTTTATTACTGGTGATTGTTTGGCAATTCTACCGGGAATTGTTGGTCCAACAATTGGAGTGTTTCCTGGAGTTTTCCTCTTATTGTACTTCTTTGTTGCATTTGACGTGTTGTTATTATTGTTATTGTTGGATGATGTAGATGATGAAGATGAAGATTCGTCAGGCGATGTTGATTTTTTGAACTTAACTGGTGATTTTGCTTCAAGAGCAGGAGATGTTAATGGACTGAAGAAACTTGATGAGTTTTGATGATGATGGTTTTTATTTATCATTGCATCCATTGGAGTAACAGCTGGTGATACTAATGGTGTGAAAACAACATCAGGTCTTATAGAGTTATGTAAACCTGGTTCATTGATTGGACTTTGAAAATTTTGTAAGAAATTTGGATCTGTTGTACCGTTTTGGAAAGTTGAAATCTCAAAAGATTGAGGTGTTGGTGGAACTTTGTTTTTGTAATAACCTTTTCTAGCGCCATTATTATCATTATTATTATTAGTGTTGTTATCATTTTCATCATTATCATTATTGTTCCCATTGTTATTTTCAATATCATGATGTAAAGCATCAACATCATTTATTAGCAAAGAATGATCACTTGGGAAGAAATTCATGTCTAAATCATGCAAATCTGGAATTGGAGCCCATGATCCAATATCATCCTTATGCTGTTGCAAATGGTTTCCATTCAGCGTTTCATCACCATTTCCACTTTGAGAATGGCGCTGCTGCTGTTGTCGTTGCTGTTGCTGTTGATGATGATTAATATGATTATGCTGATGTTGAGGGTCTAAGATATCCATTGGTGATTCACCATGTAAAAAAACGTCATCTTTAGAAAGATGATGACGATGTGAATCCTCTGGGGTGTTGTTTTGACTTGAATTTATTCCCAACCCATTTTGATTGGTAAATGAAAGATTAGCATGGGATACATCAGAGTTAGCATCCGGAGACTCAAAATTGAGGAACTGATGATGAGATGAATATGAGCCTGGACTTTGTTGGTTATTCGAAGTGGCCGATCCCGGGGTGGCACTGTTGTTGTGATCGAATATCCAGTTGGCTGCTTCCATTAGACGATCTCTCTGGTATGATTTTAGTGACTATTAGAAGCTTTTATAGCAGACCAGGGGAGACTGATGAGATGAAAGTTCACTTCTTCTATGCGATGTGGGTGTCTTCCTTGGAAACAGAAGTTCTGTATACGCGTGATTTGCCTTTAGTGGTTTCCAGCAGGAGTTCTCTTTCAAGAGACCTTTATAGACTTTCCAGAATTAAGGGAAATTTCAAGTGTTTTATGTAGTTGAGTTTGGGAATTTTGAGGGAAAAAACGAAAAATTGGCAAAAGAAACAAAAATCAAAAAACCGCTTATATCAGCACTGGCTTTATCAACTGAGATCGGAGGCCCACGTGGGACACAATGATATTGTTTAAAGGGTCGTTCTTGGGAGTTTTGGGTGAATTGGAGATGGTGCTGGAGGAGTTGGACTGGAGTAGTGTGAAGTAATAGATTGGTAGAAGCTATAGGAGTCTGGTCGAGCTGTCCCAGTGCCAAACGGTTGTGAATTGGCTTTGTAGTCAGTCTATTGTGTTGTCCCATTCACCAGTCAAACGAGCAACTTCCCGAAACAGGGAGTGATCACGGGACTCCATTGGCCACTAGCGACTCGTGAACTGTATTTGGTTTTAGTGATCTGATTGGTGGAACTTGGACTCCATGACGCACCCTGTCGTTGCTGGTACTACATTGTACACGTTGGCGAGTTAAGTCCAACGTCGTGTGACTGGTACTAGTGGCTGGCTTTTGACAGTCTCTTCGGCGTTCCTGGATAGACTTTAGCCCTGCAGCCGTTGGACGTTAGGTCCTATAGTTTCAACGAATAACGGTCTGAGTTAATATTGAACTTCATGTGAATACGCCTGAATTTATTGTTGAGTTGAAGTTGCGCTACAAAGTCGATGGAAATTGCGACAGTTCAATATACTGTAGCTAATCCTAGCATTGTATATGCGTGCTCCCCGAACTGTCAATACAATAGCCTTGAGTCCTTAGATCTACTGATCTGGGAAATTTATCCTAAAGTTTAACGGCGGCCACAGTGAATTGTAGACAATCGGGCAGTTGATGACGATATTGATGCACACGACTAATTTTGTGAGATTGGTCTTGTGAGTTATAAATTCTACATAAATATCAGTTCAAACTTCAAACTGGAGAAGCAGATATATTCTGTTTTCAGTTTACAACTTGAAGACATGTATACTATATGTGATTTGATCATCAGTCGGTGACAAACTAGTAGTAGCTCACCAGTCAATCGTAACTGGATCTCGTTTACCACTTCCAATAGAACTTCATCAACAAAATACATTGTTAAGGCATAATTTTTATACGTAGGACAGCCCACATGGGCTTTCCTAAATCAGCGATTTTTGAACATATTATTTAGGGTTGCACACGATCTTAAATGTAAATGATGCATTGTTACGTATGTTTTCGGACCATTATCAATTCAATAACTCGAATGACAATCTCAGTTCACTCAATGATCAACTTCATCCTTATTCAAAGCCAAGTTGTTGTGACTTTCTCCATCATATTGAACTCACTGTTTATGTTTAAATTCCCACCTGCATAAATCTTGCATGTAAAAATTTCACGGCGAAATTGATAAACAATTTTGGCATAATTTTGTGTGGAGTCGATTTTGACTCTAATTTGACTCTATCGTACTGATCGTGAAAGCCAACAAGATGTCACTGAGTATGTAGCATAAGTCAACTCAAAGAGTCGAATGGATCAAACAACTAAGAATCGGTGATTGTTCATCACCTAAACAATTTTGTCACATAACCTGTCATATTCGATAGAATAGAATACCGAGGCTTTCCGGTAACTTGTAAGTTTGAGTGACAACTACCGGCAAATATATGGATAATGGTACTATGCCTGTATGGACTCCAATTATAAGCGGTTATGCTAGTTATAAAGGCTACCTCAATCTCCCCTATCGGAAACTACAAAAGTACTAATCAGTAAATATATCAAGCGATAAATATAAACAAATGCCAAATAAATGCTCAGAAACTAGAAAGGCTTGAAATCAAGCAGCCTTAAACAAAATGCAAATAATATGTAGTATGAGTAAACTCATCTTCTACCACCTCTTTTCCCTTTCTTTCCTTGATTAAGCTTCACACCGTTAACCTTGTCAATCTCCTTTTGACTAATAACCAATCCATTTCTAGTGTTTCTACCGACACTATTGATCTTCAAACCTTTCTTTCTGTATGTACTCTTTTGATCAGATTTAACACCTTTACCAATTCTTTCAGTTATAGTCAAATGACCTTGAATTTTTCTAAACTCTCCCTTTTTAACTTTTGATAAAACAACACCACCTTCTTTAGCCTCTTGTTCAAACTTCTGGATCTTGTTCTTATAACTATTAACCATTCCTTTTCTAATTGCCATTGGAACTTTCTCTAATTTGTTAATTTTAGAATCATGTCCGTTTATCGAACTTATCTCTTTTAAACGTGATTTTTGAGTATATCTTCTTGCTTTACCTATCACACCATCACCAGGAACACCAGCGCCATCCATCGTGCGGAGTGTTAGATCAGCACCAGATGCCTCAGCATTAAAATTAGAAAGGATATGTGATTCTTGTAAAAATCTATTCAACTCGAGATCATTTTGGATGTTTTCTTCTGTATCAACCAATGCCTTTTGTTTACCTTTTGATTTGGTTTCAACAATTTTTTTCTCTTTATATGCCTTTCCTGATTTCAAAAGTTTTTGTTCAGCTTTCGATATTGGTTTATATGAAGTTGATGCAGTATCAACAAACTTTATCACTTCTGGTTCTTTTTCTCCTTCTTCCTTACTTTCTTCGTCTTCGTCTTCGTCGTCACTTGAGAAATCAGCATCACCTTTCCCATAAATTAACCCGCTTTCTTCTCCCTCTTCACTTTCAATATCGTCAGTGATACTGCTGTCATCATCTTCATCATCGTCACTGCTAGAGTCATCACTCTCTGCGTTTTTAGTCTTGTCGTCAAATCCCATTTCTTCTAAGCTTCCAAACTGGGCTTCAAAAGCACGGCGCTGTGCTTCCATTGCCTTCAAATACTCTTTATCTTCACCCATGTTTATGCCGTTAGACTTTACCCGCTATAAACTCGTCTGATAAACACGGATCCTGATGACTTATAGAAGGTTGTTTATCATTTGAACTTTACAAGTCAAATTTTTTTGGGCTCATCGCTTACATAATTTTTTTTTTCAGATTTCAGATTTCGAACAACCTCAAATCAATCAAGAAACTCTTCAATTTACCGATCGTTTAGCATCTTCATCATCAGTACCTTTTTTCCTTCAAGGACTGCTCTCCTTATCGAAAACATAAACAAATATTCTAACAATGACCCGTTTTAGAGGCTGTATTGACATTCATTCTGGTTCAGTCAAACAAATTGTCGGAGGTACATTAACAGAGGATGATCAACCATATAATGCTCATGTTGACTCTTTAGTATCAGCTCCTGGCTCCCCAACTTCACCAACAGTGACTTCATCTGCATCATTATCCACAAACTTTATCTCAAACAAACCATCATCTTATTATTCATTGTTATACAAAGACAGCAATGTCATTGGTACTCATGTCATTAAATTAGGATCAAATCCAGCTAATGATGAGGTTGCTAAGCTTGCACTTTTGACATGGCCTAAACACTTACAAATTGGCGGTGGTATCAATGATGGGAACGCACAGTATTGGCTGGATCAAGGTGCATCTCATGTGATTGTTACTTCTTGGTTGTTTCCTAATGGTGAATTTTCAATTGATAATTTGAAAAAATTAGCAGGATTGATTGGTAAAGAAAAGATCGTTGTTGATTTGAGTTGTAGAAGAATTGAAACTGAAATAAATGGCGAGAAACAAACGAATTGGTTTGTTGCCATCAACAAATGGCAAACAATAACTAAATTTCAATTAAATCGTGAAGCTTTTGAAACATTAGGACAATATTGTGATGAATTCTTAGTTCATGCTGCAGATGTCGAAGGTTTATGTCAAGGTATTGATGAGGAATTAGTTAAAAAATTAAGTGAATGGTGTGATTTCCCAATAACTTATGCAGGTGGTGCCAAAAATGTTAAAGATTTGGCAAGAGTTGATGAATTAAGTAATGGAAAAGTTGATTTAACATTTGGTTCTGCATTAGACATATTTGGTGGAGGTTTAGTAAAATTCCAAGACTGTGTTGAATGGAATAAAACTCATTAAATGACATACCAAGCACAACTACAATAATTTACATAGATTTCATTAATGAAGTTAAATATAATATACACGTTTGATTGTTTGTTAAGCTTTCAAACTTTTGATTTTGTTGTTGTTCTATTTCAAATGAATGGAGTTCCCTTTCGATCTGTTATTACTCTCTAGTAGTTATAACCGTTGTTATTATTGTTGTACTGACCGTACTGACTAGCACCATATTGACTAGCACCTTGCTGGGCCCCATATTGAGTGTTACCATACTGCGTGTTACCGTATTGAGTACCGTAGTTTGTACCATAACCAGTGTTTCCACCATAACCAGTCGCATAACCAGTCGCATGACCTGGTGCAGAAGTTTTATCAATTTCCATAACAATACCTGCAATTTTCTTCTGTAGTTCGTTAATACCTCTAATGAAAACTTCATTTGGTGGTAACACCCCAGTTGTTTCCACATTTAGGTAAAATTTATTAGGTTCTGCTTTATAATCGAAATCATCATCAGCATTTGGAGGATCTTCAAAATCAGCATTTTTAGATACTGGCCATTCCTCGGCTGCATCTTCTTCATACCAGTAGTCTGTATGTTTTAATTTATTCCATGGATCGTATTCAAAGCCAATAGCAGCAACGGGACTCCATTTAGCATGTTCTTTAGCGATACCTTTCTTTGCAATACATCTCACTTTCAACTGTTGTTCTTTTCTTAATTTACAAATCAAAACACCGTTCCCCTTACTATCAACAATGACTGGTATTCCAATTCTCCAGTTCGCCTGTTGTGAAACGATGGTAAAATCTTTTGAATAAACGTTTTGAATACCTTCAGATTCAGCACGAACATCAAGTATCATCTCCACAGAACACTTATCACAATACTCGTCACATGTGCATTCTCTCGAGTATAAGAGTTGCTCCACATCATGAGATTCTAGAGGAATCAACCCCAAACGATGTGCAATGAACTCATCAGCAAGAACAGAGGTATTCACCTCAATTTCGACACTGTCAATTGACAGAGTTGGAATCTCTGCAATGATGGTTCTTCTCAAGGAGTTGGCTAACGCAAGGTCAACGTCCGAGAGCACGAGATCCACGTTGTCGGACTCGATGGAACGGATGGTCAAACTTGGGGCCATGTGTGGTGTGTTTGATCCTGTGATGGTTGTTCTCAGCTAAAAATGTTGATGTTTGTTTGGTTTTGATTTTTGGTCAGAGGCGCCAGTGGAGTTACCCGGTTTTTAGTTAGTTTTTTTTTTTTTCAATAAACTTGTTGAAAAAATTTTCAGATTTTTCACCTTTTTGTTTCTCTCTTTGTAAAGAATTACTACAACTCGAATAATCTAAAATGGTACGTTGATGATATTCTTTTCTTTAAAAATGACATTATGAAGCTTCGTTGCTAGTGGTCTCTCTGGGACTGCTAGAGGAGTGTTGACGATGTTTGAACTCATTTTTTGTCACAGTTTTGGAACTGTCCTGTCCTGCTTATTCTTTCAGAATCGGTAGGAACCTTATTCTTACGTTCTGTGTCATCACTATGGCATTTTGCTCGTAAGGGGTGGGATTATTTCATGAGAGCAGTGCAACGTTTGGAGAAAGATGGAGGTGATTCTCTTTCTTTTTTCTAAGTTGATGTTTGGTGACGAAGTGATCTTTGGGAGTTCTTTGTATGCGAAGCGTACATGTGCGAAAATGGGCACCATTAGTTGAAGTTGACTCTAGGATAGCTTGGACAAATAAATTGAACACCGTTCGATATATAATTGCTCAAAGCTTAGTCCAGGATGATTCGCTAGTGGTGATTGTCCTTCGGGATTCATACTGTGTTATTAATTTACTCTTTATTAGGCTCTGTACTGTTCAAGTTATGCTTGAACTTAGAGATTTAATAAGAAGACGTTCACCATTCATGTCATCAAAAGTGAAGGTTTTTTATATCTTCTTTTTTGGCTCTTATACTAATCTCAATGATCCTTACAGGCCCGTAAAGTTGCTGCTAACCCATTAGCCTCCAAATCTGCTTCCTCTAAATCCCCAAAAAACCCATTGACTGAATCTACTCCAAAGAAATTCGGTATTGGTCAAGCTGTTCAACCAAAAAGAAACTTGTCCAGATTTGTCAAATGGCCAGAATATGTTAGATTGCAAAGACAAAGAAAAGTCTTAAGATTGAGATTGAAAGTTCCACCAGCTATCGCTCAATTCTCTTCCGTTTTGGACAGAAACACCGCAGCTGAAGCCTTCAAATTGTTCAACAAATACAGACCAGAAAACAAAACTGAAAAGAAAGAAAGATTAACCAAAGAAGCTGCTGCCATCGCTGAAGGTAAAACCAGACAAGAAGCTTCTCCAAAACCATACGCTGTCAAATACGGTTTGAACCACGTTGTTTCCTTGATTGAAAACAAGAAAGCTAAATTAGTTTTGATCGCTAACGATGTCGATCCAATTGAATTGGTTATCTTCTTACCAGCTTTATGCCGTAAATTAGGTATTCCATATGCCATCATCAAAGGTAAAGCTAGATTAGGTACTTTGACCCACCAAAAAACCTCTGCTGTTGTTGCTTTAACTGAAGTTAGAGCTGAAGATGAATCTGCTTTAGCTACTTTGGTCTCCACTGTTAACTCCAACTTCGCTGAGAAATACGATGAATCAAGAAAACACTGGGGTGGTGGTATCTTAGGTGCTAAATCTGAAGCTAAATTAGCTAAGAGAGCCAGAGCTGCTGCTTCTGCTAACCAAGACAAATAGATTATTTAACATCTGTTTTTGGTTTAAGAGAAAGGGAAACTTCTGGATTTTTGGGATTTAATGCGTTTAGATTTGTAAATTAATGATACTTAATATTTAAAATCTTGTAGAAGACTTGTTCCTCTTCTAGCTTAACTTTTATATACTCAATCTACACAAGTAATTACTAGTTACTGTTAACGCTGTTGTGATGACTTTACGTGTCGCGAATTCAGACTTCAGCCAATGAAATTGATGGAAAATCCAATTTACAATAAAATTTCGAGAAAGGTAAAAAAAATCGGCAAAAAACTAGTAGAACAATAAACATACAATAACCAGCCCATATTATTTCACCATGCTTTCCATGTTATACGAAGCCCTAGAAGACTTGAAGGAAACCTTTACCCCAACTGTCGCCAAGGCTGAAAACGACGAAGAAGAAGAAGCCGAAGAAGAGGAAGAAGAAGATGAAGAAGAAGAAGGTGGAGATCAATTGGAAAAATTGAAAGCTGAATGTGTACAAAATGAAGACATCAAACCATACGTCCACCACTACGCTCACTGTGTCGAAAGAGTCACCAAAGAAATGGAAGAAGAAGGATACGATGACAAAGCTTACAAAGAAGATTGTGTTGAAGAATTCTTCCACTTAGAACACCATCTTAACGACTGTGTTGCTCCAAGATTATTCCACAAATTGAAATAGATTGTTCACAGATGGGAGATTTAGGAGTTTTGTCAAATAGCATCGTTTTTTTTTATTCTTGTTGTTCTTTTCTTCATCTTATTTTATTACTATTTACTGTTATCACCGTGATTCATTCGAGGTTAATTATATTATTTATTTATACACATACAAAGCAGGAGAGTATGACGCTGATAGACTTTTATTCAGAAACCAAAGCCGTGGAAAGATAATCTACATGGGATTTTTAACGTTCTGAATGCTACCAAAACAAAGAGAAAAGAGAGATTAAACCTATTTTTTATTTATTGAGCTACTTCAATGTTTGAAATTGTATCAATTAACTTATGTACATAATATACACCTTATTATATATCAAAGAACTGTGTTTTAATCGTGTTTATACCGAGTTAATTGATTTATTCTACTGTTGTTGTCTGTCTGTTGACACAATTGATTTCTTTAAAGATATATAGCCCTTATCAAAATCACGTGATATTCATTTATAGCCCTTATGTTTTCGCGGTGTTTGGGTGTTTCCTTTTTTCGAGTCCATTTTTTTTCAAGCAAACATTCGCGAATTCGTGTTGTCGCTGGGTAAGCAAAAATAAATTAATTTCACTTAGTTCCATTTTCTTTGAAAGGTCAGCTATAGTTTAAAGTAAGTCGAGATGGACATATAATGGAAAAGGAAGAGTGATTAAAAGAAGAAGAACCCAAGCACATGAGACAACTACAATTTCAACGGGACCGATACCTCACTTATTCACCTAGTTACCTCAGCAGAGAGATGATCGAATTATTTATTCATTGAAGTTATCAATAGGAGGAGTTCCCGGAGCATACTACCGAATTAGCCAACATCTAAAGAAGAATGGCTTGATCAATTTGAATGCAACATAAAGGCAAATTATGGCAACCATAGGACCAGCATCAACTGCTACGATCCAAATATTTTTTCAGTTCGAATCTTCAATTACCTTTCAAAATCCATTAGCAGACCTTGGTCATTTATAAAGATCAAATACTAACGTTTATCTCACAGATGTCTAAATCTAAGAACCATACCAACCACAACCAAACCAAAAAAGCTCACCGTAACGGTATCAAAAAACCAAAGACCCACAAATACCCTTCATTGAAAGGTGTTGACCCAAAATTCAAACGTAACCACAAACACGCTTTACACGGAACTGCCAGAGTTTTAGCTGAAGCTCGTGCTGCTGCCGCCAAATAAACACTTTAATACTCTTTTGCAATACAGTTCACTAAGAAATAGAAAAAGGAAGATATTAATATGTTAAATTTAAGGGGAGTGTTATGATGGAAGCTATCATCTGATGAATATAAATATTGGTTATCTATCATATCGTTTGTCTGTTTATTAAGTTAGGCTGGGATTGTTCTCAAATGTTCACTCGGTTTATCTATAATGTATCATTTTAATGGTTTAAAAACTTAAGAAAACACATTCTTGATTACGTGCTTTTCTTTTCTGTAGATCAAAGTATTTGTTTTTGTGGCAGATAATTCTTGAAACTGTACTCAAATAAATTTGAAATTATTGTGGGTTTACAAACATTTCACTACTTTACTTTATTTACTTCAAGACTTCAACTTGAGTTCAGAACAAGCGCCAATGTCTGAAGAAGAATCCCACCACCACGACGAGATCGAGCAACCTGCTGCACCAGAAGAAGTTTCCCCGGAATCTGGAGAAGAGCAGCTTTCAGAATCATTTACCGCCAACAACAAACGTCTTTACATCAACAACGTCAGCTATCACGCTACAGAAGCCGATTTCGATGAATTATTGAAAGATCACAATGTGTAAGCTCCTAACATACCTGAAATCATTGACATACCTTTTCGCATTGAAAGCGCTGATAACATGATACTAATAATTCTGTCTCTACAGTGTCTCTGTTTTGATTCCATCTCAGACAATTAGAGGATTTAATGTGGTTCAACAAAGATCTTTTGGTATTGCATATGTTGATTTCAATTCAGAAGAGGATGCTGAGAAGGCAAAGGAGCTGATTAATGGAAAACTGTTGTATGATCGTCCTTTGAGAGTCAAGAACTTTGTTCCATATCAACCAAAAGTTCAAGTAAAGGCAACAAAAGTTTCAAGACGTCATTCTTTCTTTCACAGAAAACATAAAAAAGAAGAAGAATCAGACCAACCTGAGACTTCAACTGAAGTTATTGTTGAGGAGGAGAAAGAAGCTTTGGTTAACGAAGAATCTAATGTTGTTGCTGAAGATAACGAAGAACGTGGGGCAGATTCTGAAATTGCTGAGGAAGAAGAAAACGAATCCAAAGAGGCAGATATTCCAGTTTCCGATGATACAGTCTTTATTAGCCACTTATCTCCAAGAATTACTGATGGGGAATTACGTGCTTTCTTCCATGATTATGAACCAACTGAAGTTTACATTTACAAGAGCCGCCCATCTAAGAACAGATCATTCTTCACTAAGCATCGCCATGTTTCAGCTTTAGTAACATTGTCAACTAATAAGGATTTGAAAATTGTCTTTGAGGAGCTTGCTGATGTTAAATTAAAAGGGAAGAAGGTTGATTTGAAGGCTGCATTTTTAGGCAAGATTGAAGCTGTGAAGAAGGCTGCCTTAATTAGACAAAAACAGTTGACCAAATTAGAGCATGAAGCAAAGGGTGCTGCTAGTGCTGCTTTGACAAGTGTCACAGAAGTTGAGGATAGTAACAGCTCAGGAGCAGGAACTGGTGAATCAGTTGAAGATGTCGAGGTTCCTGAGGAAGACCATCTGGTAGAACCTCACCCCCATGATCCTGAAAGGGGAGACTAAGCACTGCAAACCATTTCAAAGGTTTCAGCGTTGTCAGTCAGGAGTTGATATGACTTGCCTGTGGTTGTTTAGCAGATACATATTTGGCTTTAAATATTGATTATTTACAAGTTCCTTGTAGTCCTGACACAATAGAAGATACTTTACCCGTAATTAAATGACAGATGATGTTCACGTGATTAATTACATAACTTTTAGATCGCAATTTTCAGGTGTCTGGATGTGGTCACTGAAAAATAAAAAAGCAGTCACACAACTGTTCGAGGTTATGGTGCACTTCTGCGATGCACACACAATTTTGAAAAAAAGTGCGAAAACATAAAAAAAATGTTGAAATTTGAATCTTACAATCACTTAAACCGTATCACCAATAATTATCAAAAATGGGTATGTCTATTGAAGTCAAGTAGCAAGCAAGGGTGAAATGAGTAATGAAATGGAAGAACACAACCGGATCAATGATACCCAATGAAGAACATCTGAAAGACAGAATTATGAAGAACAGTTTAATATCAAATTAACCAAATTAATGATTTTTCATCAACAAGAGTGGAAAGACAGTACATGGTTATATTTGCAAGATTCACACAATCAAGATACATTCACATTCAAGAAAGCAATCAAATGCAAGTCAACTAGAGGCTGGTTTACAGTCTGGCTCTATTTTGAAGAATTTTTCATACAAAACATTTACATTCAATTCAAGCTTTGCTAGCTTCTTTCTACAACCATCAAGGTCTTTATACTAACAACTTATCAAACAGGTAGAGTTATTCGTAATCAAAGAAAAGGTGCTGGTTCTATCTTCACCTCTCACACCAGATTGAGACAAGGTGCTGCTAAGTTGAGAACCTTAGATTACGCTGAAAGACATGGTTACATCCGTGGTATCGTTAAACAAATTGTCCACGATTCAGGTAGAGGTGCTCCATTAGCCAAAGTTGTTTTCCGTGATCCATACAGATACAAATTACGTGAAGAAATCTTCATTGCTAACGAAGGTGTTTACACTGGTCAATTTATCTACGCTGGTAAAAACGCTTCTTTGAACGTTGGTAACGTTTTACCATTAGGTTCCGTCCCAGAAGGTACCATCGTTTCTAACGTTGAAGAAAGACCAGGTGACAGAGGTGCCGTTGCCAGAGCTTCTGGTAACTACGTTATCGTCATTGGTCACAACCCAGATGAAAACAAAACCAGAATTAAATTACCATCTGGTGCTAAGAAAATTGTCTCTTCTGATGCCAGAGGTGTCATTGGTGTCATTGCCGGTGGTGGTCGTGTTGACAAACCATTGTTAAAAGCTGGTAGAGCTTTCCACAAATACAGAGTTAAACGTAACTCATGGCCAAAGACTCGTGGTGTTGCCATGAATCCAGTTGATCACCCTCACGGTGGTGGTAACCATCAACATATTGGTAAAGCTTCTACCATTTCTAGAGGTGCTGTTCCAGGTCAAAAGGCTGGTTTGATTGCCGCCAGAAGAACTGGTTTGTTACGTGGTACTCAAAAAACTTCAGATTAAATTTCTTAATTTTATATAGGTAATGAAATTTGTATTGGGGGTTCTAAAGTATTCATATAAGAAAAATAAAATATCATTTAATGTACTTTATTGCCATTGTATTTTCTCGTGATTGATTCAATTGTAAAGAAAAGACAGATCGTTACAAACAAGATTATTTTTGATGACATTTATAAGATATGTACACTTCTATGTAGAACGACTTTATTCGTCAATTGGCAACTCAACACTTCTGCTAAATTTTGAGCTCAACCATTTGAACTTGCCTCCAATGAACAATGTAGAGAGTAAGAGAACAACGTGGAAAATGGCTAAGATCAGAAAAGGAGCTCCAGACCAGAAATCGGAAGAATAACCTCCAATCTTAGAAATTATCAAAATACCTATACCTCCAACAAACCCATAAACACCAGAAATAGATCCATTGTGCTCACGATGTTTATCAGTTGCCAGTGACATTGAACTGATAATGACACCAATTTGTGCAGATCCAAAGAAAACACTGAAAACAATTGCAGCTGGCGATAATGGGTTTCCTAAAATTGCAAAGCCCAAAGAACCAATGATACCTGAAATAGTAGTGATTATCAACGAGTTCAAACGGCCATACTTATCAGCAATGTATCCATAAAAAGGCGCAAGTAATAAAGTGACAGTGTTAGCGATACCAGTCAATATAGCGGCTCTGATATATGCGTCTCTGCAATGGAACTTATCCCCGGCTGTGCATTTACCTGTTCTTAGGAAATAACTATTAACATACAAAGGAATAAAAACTGAACCAACCACTGTGGTTGATCTAGAAACAAAAGCTCCAATGTAAGCTAGAGCAATTTTAGGATTTTTGGCTTCTGCAAACCCAAGTCTCAAAAGTTCAATGTATGATTTTGATGAGTTTTGTAGGTGATGTTCTAACTCTTCTTGTTCTAGCTCCTCCAAAATATCATCATATGGCGATAGGTATTGTGAGATGAATGGAATTTTGAATGACTTTGAAGAGAAAAGTGCAAATGCTAAGATCAATGATGATGCAATTGCAATACCACCAACAACAAGATAAGAATGTTTAAGTGCTGGGGCAGCTGGTTCATGTTGGCCAAATTTTGATGGTAATGGTAAGTAAACCGAAACTGAAAAAACGGCACCTAAACCAGTGGCAATACCAATGACGGATGTTAGTTTACCATTTCTCTTTGTAGGAACACCGTCTTGATCACTATCAATGTTTTCGAAATCATCTTGGAAAACTTCTTCTGCTTCAGCGGATTGGGCCTCTTGATCTTCAGAAATAACAGGAGTACCAAAGGTAAATAAAGATTTTAACTCAAATCCAGAAGCAGATAGCTCTGCCAACATAGCTGTAAGCATTCCAGCACCAGCTGTAGCTCCTAAAGCGAAGAATAATCTTAGGAATAGAAGATCTGGGTAAACATTTTTAGCTGTAGTGTACACCATAAGTGAAACACCTGTCAAGAAGACACCGGTGACATTGATGTATTTAGGACCAATTTTGTCACTCAATGCACCTAACAATGGACTAATTGTAATGGATAGAAGCTCATCTGCAAAACCCAAAGTACCAATGTAGTCACCAATACCATTTGTTATACCTAGAACATCACTGAGGAAGAAGGACTGGGTAGAACTCAGGAATACTGCCAGTGAGATTGTTGTGAAACAAGAGAAAGCAAAGGCCAGGAAGTGGACTTTGGTATACGTCTTGGTGCTCATTGTGAAAGCTCTTAAAAGTCAAAAACGACCAAACTTCTAACAAAATTCAAGTAAATTTTATTTTCACCTTTGTTAGGTTTTGTCACTTTTTTTTATCTAAAAAATCAATAAAATCGATAATTCCGAAACACTTCGAATTTCAGGGCTCAAGACCACTAAAACATTTCGCGAATTTCTTGAAAACAAAACAAAAAATCAAATCAAAACAAACACGAAAGTATTGATATTGCAACAGAGTGGGGTTTTAATGCGTGTTGAAGAGTTGATCATCGATGGGTTCAAGTCCTATGCGACAAGAACGGTGATATCCAACTGGGATCCACAATTTAACGCAATCACTGGTCTAAATGGGTCTGGTAAATCAAATATTTTAGACGCCATTTGTTTTGTTTTGGGTATCTCTTCGATGACTACAGTCAGAGCTTCTAATTTGCAGGATTTAATTTACAAAAGAGGTCAAGCTGGTGTTACTAAAGCTAGTGTCACTATCGTTTTTGATAACCAGGACAAATCAAAGTCGCCAATCGGTTTTGAATCAATTCCAAAAATCTCTGTTACTAGACAAATTGTTCTAGGAGGCACTAGTAAATATTTGATCAATGGTCATAGAGCTCAACAGCAAGCTGTACTACAGCTCTTTCAGTCTGTTCAACTTAATATCAACAATCCTAACTTTTTAATCATGCAAGGTAAAATCACTAAAGTGTTAAACATGAAGCCTGCTGAAATTTTGTCATTGATTGAGGAAGCTGCTGGTACGAAGATGTTTGAAGATAGAAAAGACAAAGCTGAAAAGACAATGGCAAAGAAAGAAACAAAACTTCAAGAAATCAGAACCTTGTTGGCTGAAGAGATCGAGCCGAAATTAGAGAAGTTGAGAAATGAGAAGAGAATGTTCATTGAATTTCAACAAACTCAATCAGATTTAGAGAAATTGTCTAGAATAGTGAATGCTTATGATTACTTGCACTATTCTGAAAAATTCAACTCTTCTAAAGATGACTATGAGCGCAAAAAGGAATTTTTGGATAATTCTGCTTCTGTTATCGAGAGATTGAATGGTGAAATATCTAACTTAGTTGAAGATTTAGAGAAGTACAAACAAGAAAAAGAAAAACAAGCCCAAAAAGGAAGTACTTTGAAAGGACTCGAGGCTCAACAGACTGAGATTTCCAAAGAAATAACAAGGTTGAATACTTCCAGAACTATAACCCTTGAAAGTTTGAATGAAGAAGAGAAACGAAAACAGACGGTTCTTGCTCAAATTTCTGCCTCTGAAAAAGATATCAATAAGAAAACTGCAGACTTCAAGAAATTGGAAACTGGTTACAACCAGTTGGAAGCTCAATTGAAAGAATTAAAAGAGACTTCTGTCAAAAAAGAGGAATTACTATCCACTTTAACTACAGGTGTCTCTTCTAAAGGTCGTTCCGGTGGTTACAACGAACAATTACAAGAGCAAAGATCTCAACTAAATGAAGCTAATGTCAACATTGAACAGTATAAGTTGAGAGCGAATCATCTCCTTTCTGAAAATAGTGCAAATGAACCAAAATTGACTAAAGCTCAGCAGGATCATGACATATTTGTACAGGAGATTGAGAGTTTGAAGCAGAAGAAAGAAGCTCTATTACAGCAATTGTCTAGTTTAGGGTTTAACCCAGACGGGGAAAGAGAGTTAAATAGAAAGGAATCGGAGCTAAATAGAGAAATTCATAAATTGACAAACGAAGTGAATTTCTTGAAGAGAAAAGTTGCAAACCTTGATTTCACATACTCAAAACCAAGTCCAAACTTTAACGACAGCTCTGTTAAAGGTGTCGTTGCCCAGTTATTTACATTGTCTGAAGAGAATATGAAGTCTGCAACAGCTCTAGAAGTTGCAGCTGGTGGTAGATTATACAATGTTGTGGTGGACAATGAGGTCACTGGTGCACAACTTTTGGAAAGAGGTCAATTAAGAAGAAGAGTCACTATTATTCCATTGAACAAAATTGCTGCTCGTACGTTGTCCCAACAATCTGTCCACATGGCTAAAGAACTTTGTCCTGGTAAAGTTGAGCTAGCGTTGAATTTGATTGGGTTTGAATCTGAAGTCACTAAAGCTATGGAGTTCATTTTTGGAACAAGGCTCATTTGTGAAGATGCTGATACTGCTAAAAAAGTCACATTCAATCCTCAAATAAGAGCTAGAAGTGTTACTTTGCAGGGAGATGTTTATGATCCGGAAGGTACACTCTCTGGTGGTAGTAGAAAATCATCAAATTCTGTGTTGGTGAATATTCAACAATTTAATACTGCAAATAATCGTTTACATGGGCTACACCAAGAGTTGAGAAATGTTCAGCAAGAACTTCAAAAACAATCAGAGTTGTCGCATCACACAAGATCTATTCAGAAAGATTTGAATACCACTAGTCAGCAAATCCAATTAGCAGAGAGAAATTTGAAAACCAATAGTGCATCCCAATTGTTAAGTAAATATGAATCAAACAACAATGAAATCCAGCAATTGGAACAAAATGTTATTGAGAAACAAACATTTGTTCAGAAGTTGAATTTGGAAATTCAAAAGACTGAAAACGATATGAAAGAATTCTCTAATAACAAAGGTCAAAAACTTCAAGAATTGGAGAATGAAATTATAAATTTGGGTAATACCATCCAGCAACTTGAACATCAACTTGAGAAATCATCGGATGTATTCCAATCATCTCAAATTGAATTAGAGCAGTTGGTCAATGAGTTACAGTCTGCTAAAGATTCTATCAAAGACATTGATACCTCGATCGGAGAATTGAAACAACAAGGGATTGATATTGAGACCGAATTAACGAAAAATAATGATCAACTTGAAATAATCAGTGCACAAGTTAATTCTGAAAAGGAGAACCAAGTTGGTCTTGATGAAGAAATTGCTGAGTTGAACAAAGTTTTTAAGATCAAGAACAAAGAAGTGAATGATACCAAGCTAAATGCCCAAAAAATATCTCATGAGTTCGAATCCTTAGAGAGCCAGACTGGACAATTGAAGAGACATTTGGAGAAGTTAGTTGAAGAAAATAGTTGGTTGAATGATGAAAATGTTGTCAATAGTGTCATTCAACAAAATCCAAATATCGACTTGAATGCATGTCATGAAAGAATAGCAAGATTGAGCGAGAGTTTCAAAGGAATGAAACGTAAAGTGAATCCAAACATCATGAGTATGATTGACAATGTGGAAAAGAAAGAAACGTCATTGAAGCAGATGATCAGAACAATTGAGAAGGATAAGAGTAAGATTGAAGAAACTATTGTCACTTTGAACGAGTATAAAAGGGAAACGTTGGTCAAAACTTGGGAAAAAGTCTCAACCGATTTTGGTCAGATCTTTGGAGACCTCCTACCATCATCATTCTCCAAACTAGAGCCACCAGAAGGTCAGGATATAACTGAAGGTTTAGAAGTTAAAGTCAGACTTGGTAAAGTGTGGAAAGAAAGTTTGGTCGAATTATCCGGTGGTCAAAGATCGCTTATTGCTTTATCATTGATTTTAGCGCTATTGCAATTCAAGCCTGCCCCTATGTATATTCTAGATGAAGTCGATGCTGCTTTAGATTTAAGTCATACTCAAAACATTGGACACTTGATCAAAACCCGATTTAAAGGATCTCAATTCATAATTGTGTCATTGAAAGAAGGTATGTTTACCAACGCAAACCGGATTTTCAGAACAAGATTCCAAGATGGTACTTCTGTTGTGAGTATGATGTGAGATGACTTTATTTAACGAGTTGATATAATAAATTGCCTATTTAAGCACTGATGGTGTAAATATTTCTTCGGGTAAAATCTAATCTAATCACATCAGAATCTGTACATAATCACCGTTCCATCTGATATCAACTGAGAAACCCAGAAAGATAGAAAAGAAGGGTGCATCATTGGCTCACTTCCCTTCACACTCACCTATTTCCATCCCATAATGGCTCATGACTCTGAACTCTCCCATCTATTGGACCCTCAAACCCTTGAGCTAGAGGAAGATGAGACGATTGATAATCCAAATATAATAGCCATCGGGGTCACTCCACTGTTACCACCAGAGGACCCGCCACATGGGAGACATCTGGGGATGTACTCGACTGTGATTCTCTTTGTATGTCGAATGATCGGTTCTGGGATCTTCGCTACTCCTGGTGGGATATACAAAGACACCAACGGATCGCCATTGTTGTTCTTGGGAATATGGCTAGTTGGTGCTTTTATCGCAACTTCTGGTCTTTCTGTGTTCTTGGAGCTTGGAAGTCTTCTGCCGAGAAGTGGTGGGACTAAGATCTTCTTGGAGTACTTGTTTCCAAAGCCCATATATTATGCCACTTTTATATTTGGTGCTGTCAATGTGTTTTTCAACATATCAGGTGGTAATGCACTTGTGTTTGGACAATATACTAGGTATGCTTTCGGGTATGAGGACGACGAGAAGAAATCAAGAGATCTGGGGCTATGGCTAATGCTGTTTGCTTTAATTGTTCATGGGTCCTCGAGGAAGTTTGGCCTTTATGTTCAGAATATCGTGGGCGGTTTGAAATTATTCCTTTCAGGATTGATGATACTAGCTTCAGTATATGTGATTGTGCTACCCAAATCATTGACACATGTTGAGAACCAGCTCTCTTGGGATTCATTGCTAGTCAAACCAGATGCAATGTCAATCTCTGTTTTGGGTGCTGCCATTCTCAGAACTACTTATTCATTTGGAGGTTGGACCACGGCGCATATGGTTCAAAACGAGATCAAAGATCCAATAAGAACATTGAAAGTTGCTGCTCCTTTCTCCATGTTTGTTGTGATTGTATTATACTTAGCATTAAATCTGGCATATCTTATTGTCATTCCATCCACTGAAATCTTGGAAGGAGGTGAACTTATCGGCGGCATTCTCTTTGAAAAGCTGTTTGGAGAGGCTTTAGGTCGAACATTGCTTTCGTTGACCATTGCCATCAGTTCTGCAAGCACGTTGCTAGTCATCGTTTTTGCCGATACTAGACTCGTTCAATCCATTGCCCGTGAAGGTTTCCTACCATTTTCAGAGGTTTTGTCTTCTAACTACCCATTTAATACTCCATTAGCTGCTCTTATATTAAATGTTTCGATTTCAACTAGTGTGCTATTCCTTCCAGAAACAGGAGGTCTTTACAACTACATTATATCCATGCAGATTTATCCTCACCAGTTGTTTCATGCCCTGCTTTGTATTGGAGTATATAGAGCCAGACATAGATTTCCAAAAGTCATTGCCCCCATCAGATCGTCACATATTTCCATAATATTCTGTTTTCTATCCTCTTCTGCCATGTTTGTTGCTCCATTGACGTCTCCTTCAACACTACTCAAATCCTATTCTTTTGGGGCAATTGTTATGCTTTTTTTGGTCTCTGCCTACTGGTTTGTTATTGTCAAGTTTTTACCTTGTTATAAAGGCTATAGAATCCAAAGAAGAACCATCAATTTAGGTCATGATGGACTCAAAGTCAAGAAATGGGAAAAGATTTATTCATAGATCGCTCTTATAAAGTTTATAGATAATTTTAATGACAAGCATTTACGCATTTAAAACAGTTTGTATCATACATTTCGTAAACATCAGAGAGATATACTTGCTTTGTTTTCAAACATCAACGCTGACAAAGACAGTAGGCATATCAGAAACTTCATTGAATCTACCAATATACTCTAAGCATGCCCTGCCCCTTTCTTTGAGATCAAAATCAAAGGTATTCTTGACCAAATTTTTTAACACGGTTGAGAATCCCAGATCATTGACAATTTGGGTTCTTTTCTCCACTCCAGAAACACGCTGTGTTACTTCTGGGTCAATATTTGCTTCATCATTATCACCCATTATAACGTTAGATTGACGACGTTCCAAAGTTAACCCTTCATTATCTCCTGGATAGAATAGTTGTTCATTGGCTTGGTCGTCATATTCTGAAGGTAGGTTCTTTGCCCATGTCAAATTGATTAGAACCCAAACACAAGCAATTTTGACATCTGCGCCAACATTATCTGATTCCATGATTTGTTTCAAGGTTAGCAAAAGGTCAGTTTCGGAAGCAATCAAGTCTCTTGTTTGTTCAAACACACCTGCCATGTTCACAACGACAAACACAACTGTTTCTAGCAATGAATTATTCACTGGAGCTTTCTGTAGTGTGTTCACAAGAATATTGTTAACCAACTTGAAAAAATCAAATTCAGCGTTCGGTTTGTAGTTTAATGTTAGAAGGACATGTTTCTTAGAATCACAAGTCAAATTTCTCAAGACATCAAACGCTTCTTTTTGAATAGTCTCATCTGGATTTTCGCTCAATATGAAATTAAAGATGCTTTCAATGCTGACCTTTTCCAAGAATTCATCCTTCTTGTTTGATTTCTCATTAAAAAGGATATGTCTTGAGCACCACAAGGCATTTCTGATCAAAGATTGATGTCTAGTATGCAACAAAATGTCCGAAATAACGGAAAGAATGTCACAATCGACTAATAAAAATGTTCTCAAAGGACTGAAATCTAAAACAAAATTAGATAAGATCGATAAGATCACAGATCTCAACAGAACTTCACCACTAATGTAAACATTCACCTCAGAGTACGGTTCAGTCACCACTGATCTGAAAGTCAATTCTATATCAGACTCGTTAATCTTGATCAGTTGAAACAAACTTTCCAGCAATCCTGTCTCGTATAATGATGTTCTCAAAGTTGCCACACTTCTCGATAGAGATCTCAATAGATAAGTTGCTGATAGAGTTAAGTGATTGGAAACACTCAATAACTCTAGATATTCTTTATTTTTGTTCTTTATGAGTTCATCGTTCAAGACCTTGTGATGATTTTTTAAAATTTTTTCAATAACCTGAATTAAATCATCGTTAATGATGAGTTTTCTGTTATATTCGTTATCTGAAGTAATTGAACTCAAAATTAAGAAAAAATCAATAAGATTGTTCAATTTGTCAATAGGGACTGATTCTATCTTTTTGCTCTTGTTAATGTTCTTCAAGAATTGTGAAATTTTATCAATAATATTGCAGTTGATGAGGAAATCATGCACAAACTCAAATTCAAGACAAAGTTTCGACAATATGAAAAATGGGTTGAAATTCTTACTATGGACATATTCACTCTTGTAAGAGTTCAAAGAGTTCTCTTCTGTTTTCTCAAATGAATCGGTCAACTGAATCAACACAGGTAATATCTTCTTAACATTATTTATCCTATTTGACTTTGATAAAGAGGAGTATAACAATGAAAAATTGACAAGAACAGTAACTACCGCTAGTTTTAAATCTTGATTGTTACTTTTAAGTAATGAACTCAATGTGAAGTATAGATCTTTATCAACCCACTCGTCAATTCTCAATACATCAACTCCCACCAACGCTGAAGGTTGATCAAATAGGTTCACACCGTGAGTGAACGACTCGTTGTTTGTTAAGTGTGAGATTGAGTAAAGCAAAGGAGGAACTAAAACAGAAAATTTGATCATTGGTGGCATTGTAGGGATGATTTGACTTTCATAACAATTCAGGTATATGTTTGAGCTTTTATATTTTCCAAGCAGCAGCAGTTGGGGTACTTGTAATACCACTTTCAAGATATTTATCAACAAAGGTAGCAAAGATTTGATTTCCAAAGGATTTAAATGAGGTAGCAGTTTGAATATTTGGAAATATAACGAGTTACTTAGCTTAGGCGTGTTGTTCTCCAAGAATTGATTTAGTTTGACGCCTAATAGCAAAGTAAATTCACGTCCTGTTTCGTTGTCAAGATTAACACCTTTGGCACTTGGAGTTGAGATTATAAGATTCATCAAACATCTGAATGTGGAACTCAATATCTCATCGTCGTCTTGGAATCTAATAGCAACATGGACCAGCCTATTTGCTGTATTATTGTCATGTAAAACTTTCGAGGAATAATATGTCAAGGAGTTGATGATAACCAGTATCTTGTCAAGAAGCTCCAATTGAACATGATCAACTACTGGTTGGCTAACAATATCGTCAAGGAGCAAGTACATCTCTTTGAATTGAGATGATTCTATCACAAGCTGCTTGATCTCATCATCACCCACAATCGAAAGCCTGATGTTTGTCAGAAATGATTCAATAGACATTGTGTGCTATTCTCAATAAGCAGCGATCCGGTTAGAAGCGAGTGTTGTTCTTGTATTTGTCCTTGTGTAAGATGCTGTTTATCGTTAATCAACTGTGTTTAACAGGTTATATTGTGGAGGCTAATCGGTCAAGGCGGATTTTGAGTGCTCATAACACTTAGTCACGTGATAGACCTAAGTTCCATACTATATTCTCAAAAACCAGTTACTCAGTGCACCAGTGTGTTATGAGTCTCGTAATAGCTACATGAACTTTCTATAAAGAGTGAAGACTTTGACTTTATGATAAAATACATGTGTATATCTAATAAACTTCTAAAATGTATCTGGAGTTTTCCTTCATTTCTTCAACAGCATCATCACCACCAACAATAGTAGATAATTCGTAAGTGATATCACCAACAGGCCAGGTAGGACCACATAAGTAGAATGAACCGTTTTCATCAACGATGGCTTTCTTCAATTCAGGTAAGACTTCTCTGATACGATCTTGGATATAGATTTTTTCAGGTTGATCTCTTGAGAAAGCAGCACCAATATGAGTAACGATACCAGCTTCTTTGTATGATTCCCAAAGTTCACCATACAAGTATTCTTCCTTTTTGTGTCTAGCACCAAGGAATAAGTAGATTTTACCAATAGTCATACCTTGTTGTTGTTGCCAGATTTTTTCTTCAACGAAAGCTTTGAATGGAGCTAAACCAGTACCCAAACCAGACATGATGATTGGTTGTTCTGGTAATGGTGGTAATTTCATGACTGATGGTTTGACAGAAACAACAAGTTCAGTGCCGATAGAAAGTTGGGACAAGTATCTAGAACATTGACCAAATCTCTTACGTTTTCTATTATCAACCCAATCAACAACAACGATAAGTAAGTGAACAGCATTTGGATGCACCTTTTGAGATGAAGCAATGGAGTATTCTCTTCTTTTCAAAGGTGGGATGATTGCTAATAATTCAGGTAATGAAGGTTTGGCACTTGGGAATAATTCAAAGATATCAGTGTAACTATAGAATTCTTCATCTTGATATCTTTTCAATTCAACAGTACCATCAGATGAGCCAAGTAATTCTAACTTCTTGCGTTCAGCTTCATCAGTGGCAAATTCAATCAATGATTCATAGAACTTCTTACCTGGTTTACCCAAGATATCCAAATTGTCACTGAATGCCTGGAAAACAGTTCTAGTTTCAATCAAGTTCTCGTCATCTCTGTTTGGAACTTGAACCAATTGATCTGGGTCTAAACCGTAAAATTCAATGAATCTGCTGACTTCTTCAGCGTCATTCTTACCATGAACACCTAAAGCTTCACCAATGTCGTATGTTAAACCTGTACCAGTGATGTCAAATTCAATGTGGAAGATGGTTCTTGAATAATCATCAGGAGTAACACGACGGTTTTCTTGAACTTTAACAATGAAGTTTCTAGCTGGCAAATCTGGTCTCAATGAGTTAGAATCAGTCTTGAAAGATTCACTGAATGCCAATTTCTTAACAACTTCAACGTAGTTAGAGGTTTCGGCAACTGGAGCTTCTGGGACGGTTTTGGCATTTGGTTCGAAAGATGATTCGGTTGGGAAGATTGGCAAAGACACTTCACCTTCTTCCAATGGTAACTCAGCCCATTTTGGATCAAAGTGAACTTCTTTGATACCTTTGACAAAGATATTTTCTTCGATGATGGAAGTCAAAACAGCTGGCAACAATTCAATATCAGATCCGGAAGATTGTAAAACTCTTCTGACAATATCGTTAATGTTTAGTTGAGTAGAGGAATACTTCCAGAAGATAGATTGGATTGCAATAAGACCGGTTCTACCTTGAGTTGCAGCGACTTCACCAACAGCATTCAAGTTGATCAAAACCAACTTATTTTCATTCTTAGCAACATTACGACGGAATGAAACAGGTAATGACTCAGTAAAAGCAGTCAAATCAGCTGGTAACTCATCTTTGACAACAATCAAAATGGTTCCTTTTTGTTTCAAAGGTTTGACAACGTTGATTTTCTCCAAGATGGACAAGTCTTGAACGAGGGTCAAATCAGCAGCATCAACTGCACCGATTCTATCTTTTTGCAAGTTAGAATTTTGTTTGATCGAAGAAATTTCAGCTTGGTAGACACCACCAGCAATGGTGTTATCATATTTGGATCTGAATTTGACAGCAGAGTTTTGATCCAAAGAGAAAGCATGTGCCAATTTGGAGGCAACATTAACATATTCACCATTGTCTAATGACCAGAAGATGAAGTCACCATAAGGAACAGAAGATCCAATAGTACTTAAAACTTCAGGTTGTTTCTTTGGTAAAACAATGAATGAACCAACAATTTGTTCAACGGCAATAGAAGACCAGATGAAAGTTGGAGAATAAATGAATTCAGCAATTTTCAAGTTTGCAGATAAGCCATTGAGGAAAATAGCAGCAGAGATGTTTGTTTTCAAGATTGAAGATCTGTTATCCAATGATTGGCCAATAACAACCAAAGATTGGGTTGAAGAAGGGATTGAGGCAATGAACTCTTCATGGTCAAAAGGCAATGGAATTCTGGTAACAATGACACCAACTGAAATGTTTTGAGATGCATATTCTTGAATCTCTTTGGCAAAAAGTTCAGATTCAACAGAACCATAAATGACAAAGACAGTGCTTGCTGATCTATGACCAAAATATTCAAATGGTTTGTAGTTGGTTCCAACGACTTGGTTGAAAGACTTCAAAGCAGCACTTGGTCTCTTAGTAGCTGGTAAAGATTCCCAGACTGGTAAGAAAGCAGACAACTCTTCTTCGTATTTCTTTAAGGCATCGAAACTTAAGCCATTATCGATTCTTGATGATTCTTTCAAATAGTTTAAACCATCGTATAAATTGACAGCTGTTGACAACTTGGCAAAAACAGAAGTTAACAAAGAAATATGTTGAGCTTCAGATGGGGATAATGGGGTGAAAACAGTATAGTTTAAATCATTAGCGACATTCAAAGGAGTGACATAGTTGGAAACCAATGAGTTAGTTTCTTCATCATAGTCCAAACTAGGAACTTGAAATGACAAAGGCAAAGAATTACCCTTAGTAGCCAAAGTTGGCTTAAAATAAGGTAAAGCATTACCTGGAACGACAACTGGGTATGATTCATTTTGAGAACCAGCAGCGCTCAAGTAACCTAAGATGGCATTAGAAGCACCAGATCTGACATCAAAAGATGAGATTCTTGGAGTTTGACCATTGTTGTTGACTCTTCTCAAAGTAGACCACAAGTTCAAGGCATTGTCCAAAACATTTTCATGACCAATAGATCTGAAAGTGAAAACTTTGTTGTTGTTCGCATAGATTGAAGAATTAATCAAATTGATAGGTTGTGTGAAGACTGTTCCGGTCAAAGACTGTGGGTCTTTGGTGAGCCCGAAAGGGGAAGTCACACTGACAGCTGACAAGTTGGCCACAGAAGGCGAGTTGCTATCAACAGATCCAGCGACAGACATGGTTAACGGTGCTTTTGACAGGTAGAGAAGAGAAAGAAGAAGAATTGAGATGAGTCTCTCGAGTTTTTTCTTCACTAGCCACAGTGGTTTCAAAGTCCATACCGAAATGTGTGGAATAGCACGTGACTTTCGGGGTTTGAGCGCTTCCTGTGGCTAATTTCTTCAGGGGCTGCGTAACCAATAAAGCTAAATGATCCGGGGGCACTGGTCGGAATTCTTGTCCAAGTTTTTTTCTTTGAACAAAATTTGTTGTAAACGAAGTTGGGAAAAGTGAAGACAAAAGGACAATGGGCCAGTTCAGATTCCCAGTGAAGGTGAAACTTCCTACCAGTTACTTGAACTCACGTGTGATCAAGGACCACTTCAAGCGTCAGATGGCTGCTGAAAACGAGGTGACCATCCAAGCCTTGAAATACATTGCCAGAAACACCACATTGCCTGCCAGAGCCAGACTCGAAGCCCAGTTGCAACTTTCAGCCATGCCAGGTTACACTCGTATGAGTGCCATCAAAGACCGTTGTGTCTTTTCCGGTCACTCCAGAGGAATTATCAAAGACTTCAGAATCAACAGATATCAATTCAGAGAAAAGGCTCTTAATGGGGAACTTCCGGGTGTTCAAAAGGCTTCATGGTAGATTGAAAATGTTAATGAGTTTGTATATAGTTGTTGCAGAGCCCTGATAGATGGTTTGTTCTCCAATGTGTTTGTTAATGAGATGAATTTATAGTTCGAAAATCTGATACATGTAGTGTTCAGTTATGCAATCGTGGCTTGAATATACTGGTGATTCTGTGTGATTGAAAGTGTTTCTTTCCGATTTACTTCGAATTCTCAAGATTTCTGATCTATTCCTGAGTCCTGATATATCTTCTTAAATAGTTGATCCATCATTTTTCTCGCTATTCCAAGTTTTGGTTTTTTTAGTATAATCACGAAAAAAAAAAAAGTGCCATAAAATCAAAACAAACAAACAAATCACACCGAGTCGCTAAATCACCACTAGCTGCTGTCGCCAGACTCAATTGACTCTACTGAACAGCTTTGAGCTTTACCCTACTTGAAGGTCCCTACCCCCCACTACACTAATAACACCTTTTCGCTCGTGTTTTAGCTATTGATCCGTTATGAGTTACAGGCGTCCTTTAAGATCAGACACCAACAAGGAAAGATGGGCTGAGATCAGTTCTTTCTTTGAGTCATCATACCTACCACAAGAGCCTGATTACTCCCTTCTTGAGTTTTCAGTGGAGCAAATGGTCGAGTGGAAACGTTATGTTGAGCAGGATGTTGTTGAAGAATACAATGATGATGATGACAGTGAAGAAGAAATAGAGGAGAAAAAAGAAAGATCTCGGAGAAAAAATGGTCGTTCGACTGAAACACGCCTCGTGACTACCAAGCAAGGTCGTCCACCAAAGAAGGATCCCGGCTTTTCTCACGAAAAGCTTGTTGACGATATTTCAAAATTTGTCAAAAATAAGAAATTTTGGGTATTCAGTGGTTTGAATCAGAAACCGACAACGAGTACCAAAACTCAAAAATTCCATCTGGAATTACCAGAAGGTGAAGGTCTTTCATTGTTAAACAATGGTAGAGATTTTAAGTTGCCTTGGAATGTTTTTTGTCCAACTGTTTCTGATGAAAGACAAGTGATACCTTGGAAACATAACTTAAAGAAAAACGAATGGAAAGTCAGCAAAAAATTCAAAGCTTCAAATAAATCCATTTGTACATGTGGAGATGGTTTTTGTGGCCCAACGTGTTCCAATAGATCTGTGCAAAATGAATGCTCTCCAAGCAATTGTGTCAATGGCAATCTTAACTGTGGTAACAGACAGTTTACTGATCTATCTGCTAATCTGGCTGCTCATTCTTCATATGCTTCAGGGTATGAAATTGTCAATAAAGGTACAAAAGGACCTTCCCTAGTAGCTATCAGAACATATGAACCAGGAGCATTAATCGTTGAATATACTGGAGAAGTCATTGATTTGGTCGAAGTTGATCATAGATTAGATACTGTTTATAAGAATAGAAAGACTTTCCATTTCCTTGGCCTTGAAGATAATATTGTCATTGATGCAGGACAAAGAGGCTCAGCAGCTAGATTTGCAAACCACTCATGTGATCCAAAGGCAGAAATACAAAAATGGTACGTAAATGGTGAACCAAGGATTGGGCTGTTTGCTAAAGTGTTTATCGATGCTGGTGAAGAAATATCATACAATTATAATTTTGAGTTTCATGAAAACTCTGAACCAGTGGAGTGTACATGTGGCTCTGAGAATTGCAGTGGCATTATTGGTAGACCTCCTGTCAATGTCAAGCCAAAAGATGAAGATGAATTATCCAATCTTTCTGATTTATCAGAGCATGATGATGCGTTTGACAGATCAAGTACTGGTCTTGAATCAAATGGAGCGGGCTCTTCAATGGTTCTCAGTGAGCATAAAGTCAATGAATCTAATGATGATGAGCTTAATACCAAAAATTCAAAGAGTAAGACTATTGACCATAAAGATTCAACCATTGGCAAAGGAAAGCAATCTTCCCCGTTAAAGACTAGAAAATCATTAACTAGAAAAAGAGTGACTCCTTATGATGAATTCTCATCTGATGAATCCAATTTATCATCTTTTGACACTGATGATAGTGGAAAAGAAGGCGATGAATTCGAAAGTGCAGAAGAATATGAATCCAAAGATATTTTAAGTTCTGAGAAACAAAGAAAAGGAACCAGAAGATCGAAACATCACATTAGTGATTCTGAAGAAGAATCACCTGAGCTATTAGACCTTCCAAAGAAGAAACAAAGGGTCGCCTCTGCTGATCTAAGATCGCATTCTAGTCCAGTGGCCACAAGAAGCTCACCAAGAAGAAAAGAGAAATTAAGAGAGACCAGATTCAGTTTACAAGCAAAAAGACAGGCTGAAGAACGTGGTCTTAAGCCAAAAGAAGCACCTAAACAGTCATTGAGTTTTGATTCATTCTCTCTATTGAAAAAATCTAAAAGAACAGGTGCTCCTCCTGTTGTTTTGCAAAAATCCACAAAACAAGAACCTGAGAAACCGAAAAAGGAAGCTCCAAGCCGATTGAAAAGTCATAAGGCTGCAAAAAGATTGGCAAAAGAACATGGTCGTGAAGCAGTTGATGAAGACATAGAAGAAAATGGTGAAGAATCTGCTGAAAATGGCGTCCAAGATGGTAATGGAAACACTGAACTTGTCCATGTATCTGCAGATGATAAGTATGCAAATGACTACTATAGAAGACCTTACTATGGCTATGGTTATGATCCATATCACTACGGTTATCCTCCAGACCCATACTATCATCCTTACCCAGATCCATACTACCAACAAAATGGCTATGAAGAGGAATATCCTCAAATAGATCCGTCAGAATCTGCCCCAGTATCAGATGATCAACATAACCCACCACCTCCTCCTCCACCTTCATATCCTTGGGGATATGGCTATCAATACCCGAATTACAGAGGATATCCTCCTTATGGTCCACCACCGCCACCACCACCTCCACCATCATCTTCGCGCCAGCTTGCCTTGACTGGGAAGAATAAAGATGCAGGTAAACGTTCACAGTATCCACCTCCACCTCAACCTCAGTTTTATGGGCCATATCCACCATATGGGAATCCACCGGTGTCACATCCATGGAACTCATATTTCGAAGAGCATGACCCTTATGCTCCTCCATATTATCCTAACCGTCCACCACCCCCACAACGCAGAAGAGATGAATCAGATCCAAGAGATGGTGGCGATCAATATTATGGAAATAATGGTGGGTATGGAGAAGCACCATCATCGCCAGAAAGTGACGATACCTCAGAAGTTAAAGAATCACCTATTCCAAGTGATCCAAGACGTAGAAAAGGTAATTGATTCTTTATGATCTTACCTTTTCCTCTTGCTATACTTTTTTTTAAATTGTGTTATATGACCTCCTAGCTTTAATATTTACTTTTTATATGTTTCTTTTCGATATATGTGTTATTAGAATTCATGTAAGTTCAGTTGTTATGTTAAAACTACATAAATATTTGCGATTGAAGTTTCGTATCGATTAATTGGCTCATTTCATCTATCGTTTCTTCCAAAGTCTCATTTTAAGCTTTTTGGCGCTCTTCTCTTTGGACCTTTCGCTCTTCTAGCATTGATATGATCAAGTTTAATCTCTTTATCACCTTCACTTAATCCAGTATCGAAAGTTGCTGCTTTTCTAACTGATCTTTGCTCAACTTTAACATCATCTATTTGTGTTGCACTGAGAGATGAATCTGTTGTCGTTTTCACTTTTCTTAGTAACAATTGTTGAAGATTGTTCTTGTATTCGTCACGATCTGTAATTGGACCTTCTGAGCTTATTGGTGCAGGTGATGGAGATGGAGAATTGATCGTTGACAAATTTCGCTTGGGTAATTTTGGTGGTTCCGGGTCATCACTGGCGATTTGGTCAGGTCTTTTTGGAAGATTTGGTTTGGATGGTGATGGTGGTGACTTAGACACAGGTCTGAGTTTCTCTAGGTGTGATTGTAGTATCTCTTTAGACTGGCTCACGATTCTATTGTTTTTGGGTTTGATAGGTGGTGGAGGTTTTGAACTTTTAGATTTGATTTTTTTCAAGTTTTCAATTGCTTCTAACTGTTGTGCAGATGGTTTTCTTGTTGGTTTAGAAGGTTTCAAGTTGTTAAGTTTGGCAATCCCTTCCGGTGTTTCTTGTTGTGGTTTATCTATGGTGATGTTCTTTGGTTTGAGGTTGGTTTTAGCCTTTAAAGCTTCAGGGATCTGTATAGATGGTTTTCTGTTGGGTACTGGTGGCTTCAGCGATTGAGACTTTTTCAAAGCTTCTGGAATGTCTGAAACTTTTCTTTCTATTGGCTTTGATTGATTCAATTTCTTCTGTAAAAACTCGGCATCTGTACTGGATGTTGATGATGCTAGATTGTTTGGTTTAGAAGGAACACTAGGTCTAACTTTCTTCAAAGCTAGTGACTTGAATTCTGTGTTTTCTGAAGAGACCTCACTTTTAGCCTTTGTTGAATCTTTTGTGTTATGTTTTGGTATATGTTCTAAGTGTTTTGTTTTTAGTTCCTCTAAAGTTTTCGTTGATTGAGATTCCTGTTGTTCGAGTCTTGATTTGTTTTCTGAGAGTGTGTTTGACTTAGAAGGCAATATCTTGATTTTCTCATTCTTATTCAAATTCGTAGAGTTCGAAATTGGTGTGTTTTTCTTTGCTGAATCCAACCATGAATTTCCATTTTTGCTGGAATTTAATTTGATATTGATTTTGGACTTGGTAGATAATGATTGATTTGTTGAGTCAGAGTTCTCGATTAGTGAGTCCATAAATGATTTGGGTTGACTTCCAGGTGTATTGTATTTGGATAAATCTGGTTTGGGTCTAATCTCTGGCTTTGTTTTTGTTGATAAATCGAACTTTCTCGGAGATTTCTTCAGACTATTCAAATCATGTTCATCAGAGCCTTTGTTTTTTTTGTCGATTTTAGTCTGTTGAAGATAAGATGGCTTTATCTTCACAGGTGGTGCTAGTGCTGGTTTGGTTTCTGCTTCAGATCTCCAATCATTGAACGGACCACCTTTTCTTTCCCTCACCAATGGTTTTACTAGTTCTTCTTCATTGACATAAACATCGCCCAGTCTACCACCTTTATGTGATCTTGTCAGTGGTGATGCAGCAGGGATTGGTTCGTTCTCCTGATTTGAATCAATCGTCAATGACTTTCCCATCAATGAGCTTAACGTCTCATCAATCTCATTCCTCTTCTCATCAGATATCTCAAACTTTGAATATCTCGACTGTGATGGTTTAAATGGCTTTCTGGTAGCAAAATCATCAAATTTAATAACTTCGGGAATATCAATGTTACCCTTGGGTTTGTAATTGGATTCAGGAACATGGTCTGTAGTTGTCTTGGTGCTTCTGGTTGATTTATCAAAATTATATGCACTGGCACTTGTCAGATCATCAAGATCAACTCTATACTCTTTGGAAACCAATTTGTTGAAATCTTGGAATGATTCTGAATTGTTAATTTTCTGCACATCATTTCTGGCCACAGGTCTAGGAAGAATTATATCATGACCTTTATAGCTATTGCTGCTCTTCAACCCATTCTCTAATTTCTGTGACCTTTTGAAATCTTCCTCGGTGGCCTTCTGCTCCAGCTCTTTAACCTTTAACAAAAAATCCTCTACTGTTTCGTCCTCCAGTGTCATTGTCACCGTCTTTCAAAATGTCTACCAGATGGAACTATTAAATATCAAACCAAAACAGTGTGGAACTCTTTTGATGTTGGAAAAAAAATGATTATGTAAAAATCAAAACAATTACGTAATCTAAATCGGGTCTTCTTTTTTGACATATTTAGTCTTTAAATAGCTTTATATCTAAGCAACTCTGGGAAACTGAGCATAAGCGATTGATCTTTGAGGTACGCCATGGAAAATAGCACTGGATCGATAGATAAACTGGGAATAGGCAAGGACCAATCTATACAGGAAGCATCATCAGTTCAATTGACACTTGCTGATCTCCCACAGGACATAATTGATCAGATCTGTCAGAGTTTAACACAAAGAAATGATCTGATAAATTTGAGTCTTGCATCACATAAACTAAATGAACTATTGACAAACTCTCCAAGCATTCAATCACATATTTTCCAAATATCCTATGGCGATTCGTTCAAGTCATACACCTGGAACAAAGCACATCCTGACTGGCATAATCTAACTCAAGAACGTCATAAGGCCAAAATTTTCAGTTGGGGAGTAATGAATGGTGGAAGATTAGGTTTTCCTCCTTCTTATATCCATGAAAATGGACTAAGTGAACATATGACACGGATGGGTTTCAATCAAGGTGTCTGTAATCCTTTGGAGATTCCGGATTTTGCTAAGCCTATTAAGATGATCAATGCAGGTGGATTTTCATTTCAAATCCTGACAAGTGATGGGGAAATATACTCGACTGGATCTTCATGGCATTATGGGTTTCAATCGATGACTGTTGGTCCTTCTGGTGAAGATTACAATGAGCTGATTGAACTTGCTAGGGCACAAGAAGAACAGCAGAGACAGGATGATTCTGAACGTCATCATGGCCCTCGTACTGGTATTCCTGGTGGTCGCGTTGGAGGCCCAGGTCAGAGACTTGGAGGTAGAGGTGGGATAAGACTTCCCGGTAGGATTGTTCATGGACCTACTCCCCCAAATTTAGTAGTTCCTGGAAGAGTGAGGTTGCCTGGTTTTTTTGGATCGGCTGATCCTTCAACACCTCCATATTTCAGGGTGGGAGGTCGACAGTATGATATTCCTGCCTCTTCTACTAGTGATGATGATGGTGGTGTGAAGAATAGAGATGTTAGAAAAATCAATGTTGTTGGTGATGATGTGAAATTTCAAAGTATCGACTCAGGAAGGGCTCATTTCCTTGGGTTGACAGAAGACCATAGGGTTTATACGTTTGACACTCACCAGTATGGAATTCCCTTGAAATTTAACATTGATGGTAAAGTCAAGAAAACAAAGGCTGGGTGGGATTACAACTTGGTTGAATTTTATGGAAAGGGTAAAGGATTAGGGTATTGGAGAAAAAGAAATCCACTGTTGAAAGGTGAAAGAGAGTCCGAAGTAGAGTTGATAAGGATCACTGATGAAGAAGTTGTCGATTTCATTGGATTGGATACTTTTGTGATTTATATCGATTCAGCATATAAGATTTGGAAATATGATATCAATGGTAAAGTCAGGGTTGAATTGATTGGGTTTGAACATGAGCTAAAGAAGTTGAATGAAACAACAATACCCAATCCAAAGGCAGTCAAACTATCAGGATTTTTCCAAACATTTGTGGTATTTTCAAACATTGATATCTGTCTCATTGGAAACATCAATGATTCTTTATCTATCACCACTATTCCTGAATTGAACTCTACAGGTTGTATTGACATTCAGCTTGGGGACTATCATCTACTGGCCCTGCTTTCAAGTGGTAAGCTTCTATCATGGGGATTAGAGAGTAAGAATTGTGGATGTTTAGGACTAGGAAAAGACGAAGAGGTCATTAGACGTGGCGGCTTAAGGGACGGTGACGGATTGAGAGTTACAAAGCCCACAGAAATTGAAAGAATAGGACGTTCTGTTGGTATTGCAAGTGGAGGGTGGCAATCCTGTGCCATTGTATTATGATTAACTACAATACTAAGACATACTAAACACAGATCAACATCGAATTTTCTATGTAGTGATGATAACATTTTACAACTTTGGAGAAAGTCCTAGGTATTTTGCGTGATGCTTTGCGTGGTCTTCAACAAAGGTAGAGATGAAGTAGTATGAATGGTCATGACCTTCTTCAAGGTTCAAAAGAATCTTGTTTTCGAATTTTGTACCTTTTGCAGCCTCCACGAGGTTTTCTGGCAAAAGTTGAGCGTCTCTGTAATAAAATGGGTCTGCTTTACCAACATGGATAAGTATTTCACTAGCATCACCTGTATACTTTCCAATCAATTCTGTTGGATCATAACGTTTCCATTGCTCTTTGTCTGGACCCAAATATCCAGTGAAGTTCTTCTGGCCCCATTGAGCCTCTATTGGATTGGAGATTGGTGCGAATGCACTAACAGATTTGTATTTGCCTGGGTTTTGTAGGAATCCACTGATAGCACCATAACCACCCATTGAGTGACCTGTGATGGAAACTTTACCAAAGTCAAGGTTGGCAAATTCTTCTTGAAGCAATGGTTGGATCTCTTCATGGACATATGAGTACATGTTGTAATGCTTCTTGAATTCTTCAGTGGTTGCATCCACGTAGAAACCGGCACCTGTACCAAAATCCCAAGAATCGTCTTCGCCTGGGGCACCAGCTCCACGAGGAGATGTGTCTGGGAAAACAACAGCGAAACCATACTTGTCCGCTTGTGGTTGCCAGTATGCTTTCTCAGATGCATTGTTTGGAGTACAGGTGAGTCCCGATAGATAAATCAACACTGGCACTGACTTTTCACTGGCATCACTGTAACCTTTTGGTAAATAAACATTGATGTTCATTGGGGTCTGAGTCTTAATTGACTGATGTGTAAGTTTGAGAAGCTTACCGCCAAAAGTGGCAATGGTGGCATCGGTGGTGAATGTCATGATTGTGTATATAGATTAGAGATGCCTCTAGGTGGTGGATAAGTACCTTTTTTTATATGTTGCTGGTTTGTAGCGTGGGCTCGGTTGGCGAATCCCGCAATCCAATTGGTCGGATCGATAAGCGTAACAACATCGGATAGTATAAGCAATTTAGCAGAAAGTGGTTGTTTAGACTAATCTTATTGCATTACTGACGTTTAATCTGCAGTTTAATGGGATTTTACTACAATATAGCATAAATTATCATAATCATTCATGGTTCTAAAAAATTTCTATAATCTTTCCATCAAATACTATCATAAAAAAAAGGTTCATCAGTATCAAAATAACATGAGATCACATACCACCATTCCCTTTGATCCATTTCTTTGCAATCTCATCTTTCAATCTTTCACCTTTACCCCATAATCCAACGCTCCAAAAATGTACATTTTCGAAAATTGGTGCAAGAATCCCACCATCATTTGCATTGTTGTAAGTTCTTCCTGTAATTGCGTTCAATTCGCCATCCAAATCATGCTTTTCTTGATGCAATCCATTTGCGTTCAACTTGGAAGACTCCCATGGTCTCATTTCTTTGTTGATTGGTTTCCATTTCGTGTTTCTGTAGTTTAATGATCCAGCAATTTCTTTCAATCTACTAACTGCACGTTTGTATGCAAATTTCTCATCATCACCAGTAAATGCTTTTGAGTTAGTGAAATTATTGTCGGCACTTAAATCAAAATCTCTAATGTTAGACAAATCGCCTTCTTTGTAAACGATTTTTTCATCATCATAATAAGAGACATTTGGTCTATATGGAGTTGTCAATGCGATTTGTGTTTTTGAAAACATTTCTTCATCAGCGACTCTGATTCTATTTGCCTCATCTTCTTCCTCTTTCGAAGCTTTAGTAACTGGGAAGAACAAGTTATCAACAGGAGCTTCAATCTGGATGTATATTTTGCATTTACACTCATATAGCGCATCAATCAAGTTAATGAATCTTCTTGCCTCATTCTTCATGTTCATCTTGAGGATAGGAACATCGGTAATTATGAACGTTTCAAAATTAGATGCCATTGAGATATAATCACCAGAAGCGTATAAATTCTGACAAATTTCTTCGAATGTAAATCTAACGGTGTTGGTTTTAGCACAATGCCATGGAATATCAATATCACGTCCATAAACTTTCAATGATGATGATTTAAGTTTGCTGGAAAGATCTAAATTCGGGAATTTTTGTGCAATTATTGAGTTCAACTCATCATGATTCTTTGTTCCAACAATTAAATGTGATTGAACATTCTCATCCTTTGACAGAATTGATCTATAGTCATTCTCAGAATTCATATCTAAAGATTGACATCTTGATTGCAAAATATTCAAGAATTGAGTAAATTCCTTCTTTCTGAAATCAGTAGCGTATAAATCTTCTGGTAATCTGTTTGAAGTTGCCACTAGAACACCGCCTAGTTTGAAGAAATAAGTGAATAGCAACTTGACAATTTTAGCAGTCGCTAAATCAGGTAGCATGAATTCATCAATCAACAAAATAGTATTCATTTTAATCATCTTATTGGCAATTTCAAAAAGGATAAACTCATTATCCAAAGACAATGCTTTCTTGTTCTCTTTTCTTAGCATCTGATTCATCTTCAGTCTTTTTTGATAAATGGTATGGATCTCATTATAAACCCACAACATGAAGTTTGAGTGATGCCATCTAACTTTGGCATGATGAGGTAGTGAATCAGCAAAAATGTCGAGCAACATGGATTTACCAGATCCAACTTCACCATTTATCAATACCCCATGAGGAGATGGAAAATTATGCAATTCTTCGTCATCCGTTAAGATCTTCACCATTCCTCTGCTTGAATGATCAGGTTTAAATCCAAACCACGTTGATGGATTCTTTGACACATTTTGACGTTCCAACTTCCTCACGAGCTCCTTGATTCGTGTCTGAGTTTGCTGTTCAGGAACATAGTCCTTGACTCGATAATATAACTTCTGGAACTCTTTGGCAACACGCACCTGTTGATGATCCGATTGAAGAATTCCTCTTGCAACATACGATTGATAGATAATGTATGGGTCTGTGATAGATAGTTGATTCGACGTGCGTGAGTAGCGTCTCACAGTAAGTGCAGCAGAATTAGATCGAATACCCCGCGTACTAAGCATATTAACGATATAGTCAAGATAATACCAACCAGTGGCTCTAAAACGGTAAGATCTTTGGGAAAAGTTCCCTCTATTTAAAGGTTTTTTTTCCTCTAATTTGGTGTCAAAAAAAAATCAGAAAACTTTCGGGTGCATTTTTGTGCAGATCAAACGAGAAATTCTGTTTCGCGAAATGGTTATGTGATAATTATATAAGCAGTAAGAGAATAGAGAATAGAGAATAGAGAATACAGCCAAAGAGATATGTGATGGCTACAGCTTGTACAAAGAGTGGGTGTAGTATTGGGTTGTATGCCTGTGGGGAAAGCCAGTTCCTGGTGTGTGTGGTGTGTTTTTTGGGCGTGTCTATAATAGTTTGGCTGTATTAGTTGAGTGCTATTCTGTTGCCTGCTGCGTTTCTCTTGTACACGAGGATCTGGGACCCACAGAAGAGGAAGAATGCGAGGTAGACAGCGACGGCACCCAGCACCGTCTTCGCCACTACCGGACCGTCCTCTGGATCGTTGATGGAGCCCACCATAGACTCGTGGGAGATGTTGAAGAGGTGTGCAATGACTGAGAGGATCACTACCCCGAAGGCTGAGAGCACGGTGCAGAACCAGGCTTTGCCAGACTGATGAGGTGTTAGTAGATGTTTGAACCACTGAAGTGTTTATCTAGAGTGTACTTACAGAGACGAGGGGCTGCATTGTGTTGTGGTGAGTGGCTGTTTGTTCTGTTCTGTGCAGACTTTTGGCATCTCGAAGCTTTTTCTGTATTTTTAAATCCAATGAGATTTCGCGAAAAGGGCTTTAACAAAGCACATATCCGTCACCAAGAAGTGATTTTGTGCAAGATTGGTGGGATTTCAGGCTTAGAGAAGTGCAGATTCAAACTTACACGATGCTGAGCATCACAATGGTGTAAAATTTTATTACATTTACAGATTTTTACCTTACAAAAACGTCCTCTCAATGTAAGAAATTGTTCATATTATTAGGCCATACTCACCTCACACGACGTCTCTTTCTTGTCTCGTCCAGAGAGTCAGTAGCTTCACCTTTATCTTCGCTATTCGCACCCCCCCCCTTCTCCTTCCTCTTCATTCAAGTCGTCTTCCTGGAGCTCTTCTGACTCCTCAACGCCTCCATTCGACTCGCCATTCGGAACTTCATTCTGTGCGTCTCTTTTTAGCCTTCTGAGATATCTCTTGCGATGATCCAAGGCTTTGAACAATCCCCGCCATGTTTTGAGCACATTCACGGTGCCATAAGCGTCTTCTTTCCACTGTTTCTCGCTCTCTGGTGTGATGCCTTGGAATCGTTGCAAGTTGTTCAAGTACCTCGTGGGCGACGATACTGGTGTCAATGCTGAGTCGTAGAGATACACATCCAAAAATGATGCGGTTTTGTTCGATGTGATGTGTTTTATTGAGTTTTTGGCAGTTGTAACGTGTTGTTGTATCGTGCTATTTGTAGCTGGAGGTGATGGTTGTGTTGGTGTTGGGTCCGGGTCCGGTTTTATGGATATTGTTGGTCTTTTGTATTTGAATGTGATGAGCTTTGTGGGCATATTTTCTTAAAGAGTGGGAAAAGATGAAATAAACGATATTTGGGGTGAAAATCTAAGAATATTTGGCTTAAAAATGGTATCAGTAGATAGCTTGTAGGAACCCAAATATAATAGTGGAAATTTAGACTGATTGGGGTAAATTTTATAGTGGTTACTGAACTTTTTAGTGATAATCGGAAAGGGAAATGTAAGTTGATTGTAATATTTTTCGAGGATTTTTTCCATGTCTGATTTTTATGCAGGATGTACCAACGGAGTTGAATATCATACGTGTAAGCGATTATTGTGTATTTGAAGTGTATATCAAGGACAATGGATTATGATTTCCTCGTACCTTTCAACCCAGATTATAACCGTATCCATTCATAAAATATTACATTTCTACAAAAGTTGGGGTCTTACTCTATAATAATGCATTATCGGAGATCACAAATCATCAAACTTTTTAATACCAACCTCATGTTTGGCAATGTTTTTCTGCTTTTTTTCCAATATTCTTTTTTGCTTTTTGGTAAGTTTCAACTCTGGTTCTTCTTCTTCCTCAGATTTTTCTTCCTCTTCTTCTAGTTCACGTTTATTTTCGGGTTTGATAGCTGATTCCAATGCTTTTTTCTCCTGGATTGCTTCTTCAAGTGCCTCAAAATCACTATCATCATCAAATCCTTTGAAATCATCTTCACTGTCTGATCCTGACAAATCGCTATCATCTTCGTCTTCTTCTTCTTGTTCTTCTTCTTCTCCATCATCCCAAAGCTTAACACTCTCCATACCACCACTAATTATTCTAAATCCATAGTCCACATCTAAAAATGAAACCTCATCCAATTTAGAATGAACCCTACTCTCCACAATTTTCCCTTTTTTCACATCAACTTTATAAATCAACCCAGTAGATGCACCACACCATATCATACCATCATTTTGAAATGAACTAATTACACAATCGATAGTTTCATCCTTAGCAATCTTAACACGATTCAATTGATCCAAAAACCCATTTTTCGAACTCCAAGTTGTAATTATTCCATCAGACATACCACAAACAACACTAGAATCGTTTTCTTCAACACTTACTAAACAAGTCGATAATATTTCATCTTCTTGATTGTCTGAAGTTGATGTTGGTTCTTCTTTACGAAGATCAAAAGTAGTTAAAGTGGTAGCACCAACAGATATGAATCTATATGGGTACTTATTAGGCGTTCTTTGAATGATATCATTGACTGTTTCTTCATGTACTGTTTTAATCTTATTTGTAATTTCTAAAGTGTTTGAGTTAAGAACTGTAATATCACCGTCTTCATCCCCTAGAACTAATAAATCATGAGTTTGTGATTTCAAAATTTTAGTAAATGCAGATTTTTGTCCTGTTTTTTTATCGAATTGAGCCTTTATTGAAACTTTCCCATTTTTAACAAGACTTTTCTTAACAACACCATCAGATCCAACAGAGTATAAAAATTCACCGGTAGAATCAAAACTCAAAGATCTGACACTACCTTTATGTCTTCTAGTCTTCCATTGAATCTCAACACTCTCACCATCATATCCATCTTTGTTTATCTGTATTTTCCAGCCTTGTTTATCGGTAATATTCTTAAGAACATTTGAATCATATCTCACTAAAAAGACATATCCGTCACTTAATCCAATAGCCAACAGACCTTCTGATGGGTGTGCAGCCACCGAGAAAATCGATTCGTGGAATTTCAGTTGAAGTAATGGTTTAGCAGGCATCCTTGTATAATAGTCTCCTGATATCTTCAATCTATCTAAGTAGAACTCATCTCATCTCATCGCAGAAAGAAAAAAAATTAAAAATTATTATGGTGAGTGTTGCCCGGGCCAAAAAACAAAAAAATTGGTGGTTATGCAACACTTGTGTTTCTGGTACTAAAAATTTTTCTACTTTTGACAGTGCTTAGTTTCAAACTGTCTATAATAAACCAAATATCACAATGTCTGGACGTCAAGGAGGTAAACTTAAACCACTAAAGCAAAAAAAGAAGAGCAACGATGACTACGATGAAGAAGATCTTGCCTTCAAAGCTAAACAAAAAGCCGATGAAGCTGCCAGAAAAGCTGCTGCTGCTAATATCAAAGGTGGTAAACCTTTAGTTGGTGGTGGTATTAAGAAGAGTGGTAAGAAATAAATGATGACGATGTTGGGTTTGTGAACTATCAATGAATATACACGTGAATTTTTTTTGGTTTGAGATCAATAAAAGATGTAAACCATTTTACTATAATATGAAAAGGGTTAGAATTAGAATTAGAGTATGTAGTGGTTACAAGTCAGTTGTTTCTATCTATCGATTCTGTACAGTGATGAAAACTAATGCAAATAATATATGTAATTCGTTATAATTCATGATTGATGACTATTGTGTCAATCAGTCTATATTGATGGGTGTTCCATCTGAGCCTTGATCAATGATGTCATCGCTCTCATCTTCAAAAGCTATTTCCATCTTTATATCAAATGTTCTAGCTTTATTAATTATCAATTTAGCGACATGATCGTCACATAATCCAACTTGTAAAACGGTTTTGCCATCATATAAGAAGTTGTGAAGTTGTTTCATTGCAATTATGACAGAGTCATAATCAGACATGTGAAGTAATAAGATCCGATCTTTTTCATTATAATAGATCGCTTCGATGCATTCCTTCTTATCAAACATCGATGATGAGCCATTGATTTTATGACGGATAGCTTTGATGAAACTGTTGTTAATCATGTCTAAGTGTCGACTGACTAAAGACGTGCTGATATCATGAAGGAAGACATAACGAGATTCAAGTTTGGCAACATTGATGTGTTTCATGGCCTTATATTCCTTCTTGTTGATTGTTTTACCCTTAAGGGAGGGACTTTCAAAAGTGGATTTATCATATTTGGATGAATCACTGGTTGGTGTCCCAGAGAAAGATTGATATAATTTGGAAGGAGTTAAAGAGGATGCTTCATCTCTGATTAATTGAGAAATTGACCGTTTTTGACCAGATGGTGAAGATTTTGAAGGAATTGAAGACACTTCAATATCATCATCACTGTCATTATCAAATATGGTTTGTAATCCATTGATTGCATCAATCTCTTTAATATGTTTGCCTATTTGATCTTTTATCAGTTTAGTTTCACTTTCTCTTGATGTCTGCTTTTCACTCTTCTCTTCAACTTCGGAATCTGAGTCAAGATTGAGCAAGTGTAAACTTTGAAAATCTTTAGCTTTGTTATTGGCTCTCTTTGAACCACGACCAGGATTTAATTTACCCCAATCCTTTTCTGAAACATCATCGTCAAAATTTTCATCATAGGATCTCTTCAAATCCGAAGATTGTCTCAATAAAACAATTCCAGTGTCTGAATCTTCATTTTCTTCTTTTTCAATGTGTTCAATCTCTTCAATATCATTGCCTCTATGGTTGAATTCTTCATCATCACTTATTATATTTGGTTCCGATGTATTAATCATATTGTTTCTATCTCTATCATTATCATCATCATTATCATCATCGTCAATGTCCTCTGGTGTAATAGATCGTGATTGTAAATCATCAGTCCTATAGATCTGGTCAAACCTTGACTGACTGGTGCTAACTTGAGCCATTTCAATATCAGAGCTAGACTTGGCATCACTATCTGAGTCTGAGTCTGTAAGATTATCAAGTTTGGAAACATGCAACTCGTTCATCACTTTCTTAAGATCAACTTTTAAAAACAGTCTTTTCTGTGCTACATAGGTTTCATTGTTTTTTACCGCCCCAATGATGAAATCCCTATCCGAGGACAGCTTGATATCGGTTCTAGGTACAGCTCTCGCATTAGAAAGCATATTGGTTTGTCCAGATCTCACATCATAGAAATCAGCTTTGAAATAACCGTACTGGCTGAAAAGTTGATCCAGCTCGTCAAACCCATCCGTTCGTAGCTTTCGAACAAGTTCATTTGGACACTTTAAATAGACTGATCTTGGATCCTCAATATAAAAATCTGAGACGGTGTATTGCTTCAGCCCCAATTCTCGCACTGCAGACTCATAAGAGCCTCCAGGCGTCACCTGCACCACTAAAAATTTCTGGTCCTTATGTGTGCAAACATCAGCTGCGATGATCGAGGGTAAATCCGCCAAATACGATGGATCTTCATGCTGTTTCTTTGGGGATTTGGGGATTTCTTTGTAGTAAATAAAACGCACCATTGTTGTTGGGACTCGTAGTAGTCGCTCTATGAGATCCAACTTGGGAGCGCTCGTGGTCTTGGTGACGTAGCCATTGCTTGTGGGCAGCGGTCTCAGCAGCTGTGAACTGTACGTTGGCATTGTCGTATTTGGAGTGAAATTGTTGTTGTAGGGTGGATATGGGTCCACATCATCAACGACATAAGGCGCTGAACGGGAGTACTGCTGTTGCTGATAATGACTTGGACTTTGATTGTACTGGTAGTAAGTTTGTGAAAGGATCTCTGGTTCTGGTTGTGTCGAGTACACGTTTGTTGATCTGTGCTGGCTGTAAGGGCTCTGGTAGGGGTTGCTGTAGGCTTCCAGCCGCTGCTGGGCGGGTACCGTCTCCACGTAGACACCTCTGTGTGTCATTGTTCTCTGAGGCTGCGAGAAGTAGTGGGAAGTCTGCTGGCTGGCTGAGGAGCCCTGGTGGCCGTTGTAGGTGGGATGCGTGTTTCTGGGAGGAGTTCCTGTGTACTGGAACTCCTGGAACGCCCAGTCGTTCCCCTGGCTCATTGTTGGTGCAATTGGTGATCAATTAGGATATTTATGTATTTTCTTTGATACATTTTTCTTTTCCCATGAGATGATGAGAATTGTTGAATTGATAAAGAGTTTCAGGAAGGATTCGGAAGATATGGTGCTCACTCCCCAGAAACTGGTTCAGTTGGCAAGATTCCCGAATCTAAACCAGTCGTGGCATTTCGTTGCTGCCTCCACTTTCACTGTGTGCAATCAACCCCAGGAGATTCCAAAGCTATACCATTTCGCCTTGAAATTAGCTCAAGTATCTACAAATGATCAAGAGAAGATGTTACAGCTGGCTCAAGACGCACTCGACAGAAACGATGCTTTGATAGAGCTGAATCGTAAAGGCCATTTCGATAACGAGTTCTTTACACAAATTGAAAATTTGGGTGGGTTAGACCCTCAGTTGAATCATGATAAACAGTTTGACGTCTCATTAAAGATTAGAGAAGCAATACTGAAATCATTGGCATTGGGAGGTATCCCTAAAGCCATCAATAGTTTGATGCAACTGAAATCTACAACACCTTTACCCTTACGTTCAACATCCCCATCACGAGATTTTTCTAGTGCACAAACTGAAGCAGAACGTGAAAGAGGGAAATCATATTGGAAGAAAGTGTACGGCAAAGTTAGTGATAGAGTCACAAACCAGATGAACACCGCATATCCTGATCTTTGGGAAATTACAATAAATCACGTTTATTCTCCATTGTTGTCATACTCTGAAGTCTTAACCCCACAAGAATCTGGACTTGTCATTATTGCTTGTTTGATCCCTCAGGATGTGAATCCACAACTGAAAGGACATTTGAAAGGTGCCTTGAACAATGGATGTTCTGTAGAGGAAATAGAAAGCGCTAGAGAATTGAGTATTTTGATCAGTCAATGGTGTGGTATCAAATGGAAAGATCCAGTTGCAAAAGTGAAACTATGACACATTATGTTACTCAACAGTTACATATTCACATATTTATTATACATTGACGTTATACCATCGCGCTATACTATTACCATCTTTTGTAATACTAACAACTTTCAAACTGATGTAAAATTTACAAGAGATCTACATTACCAAACTCATTAAAATTCAATTCATTGCGGGCTATATACATCTATCCAATCACATTCATATTTTCAAACTTTGTAGCTGGCTTCCTGAGAGACTCCTCTGGTTGTTCATATGATGTCGAACTTTCTTTGAATTTCGAAGGTGGTGGAGGAGTCAATCCTTTCATAATGCCGTTACTACCGCCAACACTCCCATTCTTATCTATCAATTTTTCAAACTGTGGATTCTTTAATCCATTGTTTCCTTCTCCATCTGTTTCTTGATCATCATTTTGTGCTTCTTGGTCTTTTGGTCTTTCATTCCCATTGGCCCTATTTAATAACTCATTGCCTGAATCTGGCCCATTCAATAAACTACCATTCATTTCCTCATCACTTCTACCATAAAGCTGCCACCACCATCTAAGGTCTTTGTAGTTTGGAATTATATATGTCTCATCACCTTTCTTGATTGGTTGATATTCTTTATTAGTGAATTCTTCACGTCTTGAAAGGAAATAATCCCAAACACTTCTAGTTTTTGATGCAATTGATATTCTTTCTGATTCATTATCAAATAAAAAGGTACCATATTGACAAGAGTATAAATGATATACTAATCTTCTTAACATTCTTTCATTAAACTCAAAACTGTTAGGATTTTGTCTCAAAAGTTGATACACTGAATCTAAAAATTGTTGAAAGATAGGAGATGTCAAATCCATGGTTCTTAATTTTCTAAACTGAGTTGTCATTGATTTCAAAGCTTTCTTTGCACCATCATCATTATCACCATCTTCGATCTGGAAATTTGATTGATTAGACAAATGACCACTACGTTCATTAAATCTATGACCAAATGACAACCATTCCTTCTCTATCAACGTGATAAACCCTTCAACGGTTCTAAAATATGGATCAACACATATTTGAACCAAAGAAGATATCTGTGTCGTTCTATCCCAACCATCAGAGCAATGAATAACTAAGTTAGATTTGTTAAATATGAAATATTTCGTTAATTTTTCAACTGATGATATCAAAATGGCAATATATCTCAACCATTTTGTGTTCTGTAATGCATTTTGTGTTATAGGTTTCGTGAAATCTTGAACAATTTCAGATAATTTTAGCAATGATTCTCTCATCACATGTATGTTATCTATTCCCAAGAATATTTTTGTTGCATTTGGATAGTTATCCATAATTTCTGATCCTGCACCCAGCGCAGTTTGTGCCATTGCATTGGTTTGTGGACGACAATCAACAATCAGATTACTTGACGTTTTGAAATCTTGTTCTGAAGATTTGAAGATCTCATAAACCAATTTCTCATCCTGGATCGATCTCGATTGTTTCAAACCGGTCAACGGTTGAGAACACCTCGTTATGGAAGTACCATATGGCTTATAAAAATATGTCAATACTGGAATTCTTGCCTTTGATCTAAACTTAGCGGCATGTGTGATCACAGTATCAGATATTGTGTTGGGAACGATAAGTAATTTCGGATATGTTGGACACAGTAAATAATTGTCATTAAGTGATGTTTTTCTCCAATTCGTATGTGGACCATCTCTAGAGTTATCAAATATGATACCTTGTCTAGCAAATTCTTTCAGTGGATCGTATATATTCCATGAATTGTATGTCACTTCAACTTGATTAGGTTGATAATTAAAAGCGTACAACTGGTTAATGGATCCCAAAGCGGTAAGTTTCAAGATACTATCATAGACATCATGGCACTTCTGTGAGTCATTGAATATAAGAGTCAAGAACTGGAAGTCTTTGCATTGTAACTTCAATGTATTTATCTCTGTCAAATAAACAACTTGGGCCAACACCGGATAACATATCCATATTTCTCTGTTGTCAAAAGTGTAGATCAAATGGTGAGTCGTCAAGTGTAGCACTCCCTTGTTTCGTACGTTTCTTCTGCTTAAGACCACGTCAGTCACCCGCGTGATCTTGATGAACTCCATCTCTGGATATTTTTCGATAAGCGTGTGTTCAATTGTGTTTGATGGTTTTAAAGGAAACTGTCAAATTTTGTGATGGAGTTCCGACCATTAGACCTCGGAATTATGGATAGTACAACTTTGAACTTCTCCAAGCATCAACAGACTTCAAATGAACGGAGAAAATGAAGAGTTATCATTTTGAGTTATTCTACTGGTGGATTCTATAATTAATAAACCTGTATAAAATTAAATAATATGTATACTATAACCTTGGTGGGTATTTGAAAGAAATTAAGGCCACCCAACACACAAAGGTGACCTATGATTCAAAAAGAGTGACTCAATATCATGTGTATATCGAATCAAACAAACCATCGACAATATAGCATAACAATGAAAACGATGATAGGGAATGGTGATGATAATATAAAAAAGTCTAAAGATGTTTTTCCACTAATTTTGATGATTAAGCTTGTTTTTCAGTGGATGATTCATCACTTGAACTAGTAGTGATTTCTGGTTTCTTTTCAACTGGACCTTCTTGAACTCTTGAAGATTTCTTTGGAACTCTTGCGAGATAGAAGAACAACAAGGAAGCAGCAACGTTGAAGACAATGAATGCAATAAAGATACCAACGTTTCTCCATTTCAAGTCATAGTCCAAACTAACAGAAGATAAGAAATCATTGGTGGTTGAAACTGGACAAATTGAACATTTATCAGTGGCATTTTCATCAAGCAAGTAACCAGTACCTTTGTCAGTCAAGTAAGAGTTCAAATATTCACGACAAGTCTCACCAGCTCTTGGAGTAACAGTGACGAATTCGTTATCAGCACAAACAACGTCATTATTGGCAACAGCATTGGACAAGAAACCATCAATGAAATAAGTCATTGGAGAGACTCTGTACATGAACATCCAGAAACCTGGCAAAGCTTTAGGAGTCACCAAGACACCACAGAATGTAACACACAAGGTGTATGCCAAAGAAGCCAAGTTACCAGCAGCATCAGCAATTTCCAAGAAGGAAATACATAAGTGACAGAATGTACTTGTGAAGATGAAGTACAAGATAGTGTAGAACCAAGCGTAAGCACCTCTTGAATCAACAGCATCAGTTGGAGTTGCATTGTTGTAGAAACCAGCTGGGTAGTAGAAACAGAAGAAGGCAAGTGTACCAGAGAAGATCATATAAGGGAATTCAACCAAAATTTGAGTCAACATGAAAACAAACCAAGAGAATGTTTTAGATGGACGCTCTCTAGTTTCATATAAATCTCTAGATTTAACAAAAATTGGTAAAATCTGTTGAATCAATGGATTAAGAATAGTTAAGAACATGAAAAGACCAAACATTTGATTCTGTAAACCTTGCATAGTATTATTAGCTTTGAAGAATGCGAAACCAATAAACAAGGAAGAAGCAGCAGACAAGAAGATCTTAGACCAGATGAAGACAGGTTCTCTCCAGTATTGTTGGAAGATTCTTTCCAAAACAACAATAGTTTGATACCAAAGTGGAGTGGCAAACTCTCTCATACTACTTGGAGAATCATCCTTTGGAATCTTGACCAATTCACGTTCCATTTCATCCAATTCATCCAAAACAGCTTTACGTTCTTTAGATGCCAACCAAACTTGATGATAATCTTGATTAGCATGAGAACCAGGAGCGGCACCAATGACGTGTAACATCCATTCAGCAGGGTTAGCTTCAGGTGGACATTTTGGTGCACCATTGCTCTCAAAGTAATCAATCAAAGTTTGAGAATTCTTACCCAAGTTACCAAAGTAAATGGTTTTACCACCACGGGCCAAGAATAACAATCTATCAAATTCTTGCATCAAGATAGCTGAAGGTTGATGAATGGTACATAGGATAGCTTGACCATGGTTAGCAAGTTTTCTCATCAATTGACAAATAGACCAAGCAGTTTGAGAATCTAAACCAGAAGTAGGTTCATCCAAGAACAACAATAATTTAGGTTTAGCAGCTAATTCAACACCAATGGTCAATCTCTTTCTTTGTTCAACATTCAAACCTTCACCAGCAACACCAACAACGGCATCAGCATACTTCTCCATATCCAAAATCTTAATAACTTCTTCAACGTATTCATTCTTTTCCGCTTTAGAAACTTCAGCAGGTTGTCTCAAATAAGCGGAGAATCTTAGAGCTTCACGAACAGTAGCAGTATGCAAATGTAAATCTTGTTGTTGAACATAACCAGTAGATCTTTGGAAAGAAGAATCTCTCAAATGACCATTGACGAACATATTACCAGTGACAATACCCATGGTGACACGATTGGCCAAGACATCTAACAATGTAGTCTTACCAGCACCAGAAGCACCCATCAAAGCAGTCAAAGTACCTGGTTTAACCCAACCGTCAACACCACCAAGAATCTCACGATACTCAGTCTTGATCTTCACAGTGTAATGAACGTCTCTCCAGTGGAAGATATCCCTACCAGCTTGCAAGACACCAGAACCTTCTTTTTCTTCGGTATCATCAGCATCAATAGGAACTTTATCAGTTGAACCACCTTCAAGATCACCTTTCAAGTTTTCGTTTTGTTTTTTTAATTTCTTCAAACTTGAACGTTGGAACAATAAAACTTCACCTTTTTGTTTAGCAGATTCATTGTATTCAGAGAAAGTCATATAGACGACCAAAAGAGCAATGGCAAAACATAAAGTGATACCCCAATTTCTCCATTTATGTTCTGGACGGTAATCATATGCAGATCTGATGAATTCAGTACCAGAGATAACAGTTTGACCAGGTCTGGCAGAGACAGCACTGCAAACGAACCCAGTACCGTTAACAGAAGAATCTTTGAAAGGATTGGCAGGAATGTAATCAGAACAGTCAAATTCCCTTCCAGCAAACTCATTTATCATCAAGGCTTCGAAAGCATAACCTAATGGATTGATGTAATTGATCCATCTAGACCATCCCAACATGTAAGTAACAGGAATGGTGAAACCAACGAAAAGAACCAAAGCCAACAACATCATATGAGCAGGAACCAAAGCTTCTGGTAAAGTACCGGATGCAGCACCTGTGACTCTGAATAAATGAGACATGGCAAAAGTAGCAGTAACGTTAACAAGGAAATAGAAGAAGAAAGCACCAGCTTCTCTTTTAAAGTTAACCATGAAGTAAAACACTAAATTGAAAGCAATGGCAGTGAAAATCTTGAATGGAACTTGAGATAAGATGGAAGCAAACGCAGATGCAGAAGGATGATATAAAGAGTATTGCTTGTGCTTTTCAATGATTGGTCTAGCCTCGAATAAAGACATGACTTCCAAGAAAGAAGAGAAAGCATTGAACAAAAGGGCAAAGAACATAGCAGCACCTCTATTCTGGAAAGAAGAAGTGGCAGAAGGCATGTTGTAGAAGATAGAAGACAAAATCAACGCCATTAAGGAATTGGCAAGAGTAGAGAACAAGTTGAAACCAAGATCATTCCAAATTCTTTGGTATTCACGAGCCAACAAGTACTTGGTTTGCATACCGAAAGAAATGGTGTAAGAAGAACCAGGTCTTGAACGTTTGGATTGTTTGGCAATATGAGCTTCTCTGATATGTGTGGTTTGATCATTGTGTTCATGAGCAGCTAATTCAGCATCAATTTCTTGAACCAACTTCTTGTACTCTGGGGAAGCTTTCCAGTATTCTTCAAATTCAGCAGGAGTTCTTGGAACTTTGTTCTCATAACCTTTAATTGGAACTCTTTCATCTGGAGAAGTAACAGAGGTCAAATAATCAGCAGTTGTTTGTCTTGGAGGACATTCCCAACCCATTTTCAAGAAGTACTCTTTGGCTTCATCAGCTCTACCGAAATAGATTTGATGACCACTGTATAAGACAGAAACCTTGTCAAACAAGTCATAAGCATCTTGGGAACATTGATAGATAGCAATCAAAGCTGTAGTGTCCAAGACGTCAGCACCTGTTCTCAAAGCTCTGATAAATTCCAAAGCAGTAGCAGCATCTAAACCTCTAGTTGCGTTATCCCAACATTGTAATCTAGCACCAGATAGGGAAACTTCAGCAATGGAAACTCTCTTTCTTTCACCACCAGAGACACCTCTAACTAAATCACCACCAACTTTGGTGTTTTTGGTGTGACTTAAACCATAAGTGGCCATGTAAACTTCAGTCAAAGCATCGGCGTATTGTTCTCTAGAAACACCTGGAATTCTGTTTTCTGGAGTTCTGAACTTAGCAGCCAATGACAAAGTTTGCCAGACGGTCAAATGAGGGAAATGGATATCTGATTCAGCACTGTAGACGACTTCACCTCTGTAGTGTTTTCTAATATCATTTGGAGTCAAACCATGATAAGAGACAGTTGATTCTTCTCCGAGGTGGAAACCATGTGTGTTTGAAGAGATGGTTTTCAACAAAGTGGAACAACCAGAACCTGGTCTACCTAAGACAACAACAACTTCACCAGGTTTGATTAAAACGTCTAAAGGTTTCAAGATATCAAAGTTTTGAGCGGCTTTCTTCTCTTTTGAACTGAAATACTCATCATATTTTTGAGACAAAAGCTTATATGGTAAATTAAGAGTGGTTGATTGATAATCTGCATCAGTTGCTTTACCATAAGCTCTCAAATTTTTCAAGACAACACCTAAGGAGTAAGATTGGTAATATTCTGGATCTTTATCCATCAAACTTCTTAAATTTTTGATCCAATATCTCGAACTGAATTCTTCAGTGTTAGGGTCCAATCTTGGATCAAGACCCTCTCCAATTGGGTTAACACCAGGTGCGATTGTTGAAACTCTTGATAGAACATCACTGTTGATGTTATTGGCATTGTTTACATCAATGGATTGACGGCTAGAAACATTTGTCAAGTGTCTAGCTAAACCCAAGATTTCACTTTGAACGTTTTGGTCTTCGAAACCACCATAGCGTTCGACGCTTTCCACCTCAGAACTTGAGTTGGCAGCAGTTTTGTCGTCAAGTGAAGACATTTTAGGTAATTAGAGAAAGAGGAAAGAGATTTACACAGAATTACGGATATCTTTCAGCCTATATAAAGGGCCACACCCACATTCATCTTCATGCGTTTGATGTTGAACTTTTGGTACTTGATGAGCGCTTCGGGGTCTCGGGTGTGATCTCGGAAGTCGGGAGTCGGTGTGTCGGTGTTTCGGGGTGGTTTTCGACACTTCCGACCCGAGCACCCCCATACTAAAAGGGTTTTTTCGAACAAGTATATGAAGGGAAACACAGCCATATTTGAGGAGAAAATCTGTAAGGGATGGATACTACGGAATTAATACGGAGAGAAGAGATTAAAATGCGAGCTTATTAATTACTTAACTCCTTGTTTAGTTGATAGCTAGTGAACCCTATATGTTGATTGTTGAACTAGCTGTCAAATCCTGATGGCTCGGTGCGACAAAATTTCCGAGACCCTTTCCCAAATGAAAACCAAATAGGCTACGAAGCGAGCTCCGAATTTGCTGGTTAAAAGCCCAACTTTGTGGTGTCCTCTCTCTATCTAATCTCTCTGCGGATGAGCATTGAGTAGTACTGAGTTATCACGACTTATCTCCGGCATTTTACCTTCTATTTTTATTTTTAGTTAAACATCTTCCCACTTTGAGTCTACGCGCGGCTTGCCCACATTTATAATTCAAAACAAACAAAACTTTTCTCTAAACGAGTAACGAGCAACGAAAGGCTCAAATCCAAATTTGGTAAATGAACCAAGAATTCCTGTTTTTGACTTGATCTGAATGTAAATAAACAATGAACACTGAATACTGTAAAGTTTAAAGGTTACAGTAAAGCAAATGAATGTACATTGTAAAATTTACCATATAGGGTACCTTAAATGATGATGGGTGAGAAAACTACATACTACCACTCAGAAAAATATCTACCATATCGTAGCATGGAAAACAAAATAAATTCTGTGAATACCAAATTGGGGTCCTGCACCTTGTGATTTCAAACGTACGACCGGAATTAATGAACTCTATACTTAGACTACATAGTGGATTTAACCTTCCAGTTCTCGTTGTGAGACTTAAAGCCGGTGTTAACAGGCAATTAGTTGCACCGGGTCCCGAACTCTTGACACCAAAAGTCGAACTTTATGACGTGATACAACTTGTTCTGATCCTCGAGATCAACACGATCAACAGTCGCTTAGAAATTATAGAAAGTTATAGATAGATTTGTAACTTGTAGATCAAAATGAATATTATCTACTGGAGGATATCCTCGAATTTGCAGAGTCTTGTTTGATTCAATAATCAATTCATGGTTGCTAAATTACCTACATCGAAGTTACTTCGGTGATTTGACATGATGAAACAACTGTACTAGTTCAAGAATCAATTATCAATATGAAGATCGTCAGCTATATTTCACGGTCCACTGTACTTCATTAAATCATAATATCTAACTTCCAACTTCTTTGATTTTCTAAGTTTGATTGTCTCCATTTTTTGACAACCAACTCAAGAAATCCATCTTCCAAAGATATCGTCCTGTCAATTGGACTAACAACTCAATTATATCCACAAGGCCTGGTTATGAATTTGTGCCTTCTGCCCATTGGCGGCTGAATAGGAAAACAGATATGTATGGCTGATCCAATATTTGAATCTCTGAAAGCAGATCCGTGTTGGGGTAAATCCGCATCATTAGATGTTGTCGAAAACGCTTTATAACGAAAGGACTCTGGACTTAATTGATGGAGTCTGGGGTCTTGAGTCAATCTCATGCTTTGATAGAGTTGAATAGTGCTCAGGAGAGTTTTTCTTTCTCAGATTTATCTAAAATTTCTTCAAGCAATGTACATTGTACAGTGGGCGGAAGTAGCATCGGTCTTATAAATATTGGGATTGAGACTTGAGCACAGAGAAGAGGCTGTAGTATGTGCTCTCAAATTAGCCTAGGGAGAAGTTGAGACTCGATGAGTACTTTGAACAAGACAAGGCTAGAGTGCCCAGGTAATATATAGGTTAAGAGCCTCTTTTGAGGGATAGGTTAAATGTTATTGGAAATCTTATTGAAAATGTATTTTGGTGGAAATTGTAATGTGCCAAATTAAATAGTGAATATTTGGTCGATAATCAAAAGACCCGGGAAGGGAAGATCGCGGCCTTCAAAGACTACGCAAATTGGAGTAAATTTCTTGCAATCTCTCGTACTTAAATTCAATAAGAGTTCCTTTTCGAGTGTATATGACACTGAATCTTTAAAAATCCTGAATTCTGACAGCTGAAAAAAAAAGGTGTCAAAAACAAGGAACTGGACGGAAAAATAAAATAAAAAACGGCTACGTATCGAGTTTGCCAATATATTGGGATCCTCGTGTAATAATTTAGTCTGTAACATGTATCCTAAATCCCAATAGGTTATATCAGATATATCATGGGAATTCTCCTTGAATCGTAAAAATGTTTCAAATTTAAAGTAGGTCGTCTTAATCTGGGGATAAAGGAGGGGTTTTCACTCCACACGAAAATGACTCTTGATGAAATTCTCTTGAATTGGGACGAATTTTACAAGATTGAAGCTGTACATAAGATAGAGAATGTAAAAGGAAGTCGGTAGCAACTCACCGATCCGCTGAACAGCAATCTGGGTTATGGAGGAACGGTCGGACAGATGTCAATAAAACATTTCTAACTTCTATAAACGATAGGTTACGATACTCTGAATATTTGTATAGTAGTAGTTATTTCCAACACATTTCCGATGTTACAACCATAATTATCTTAAGAGTGCACAGCCTTCGAGCACAAGCTTAGGACTTATAAACACAATTGACACATGGATTTTTACTCTATGATTGGCCCAGAAACCTTTCCAAGAGCTGGCCGAGATTGACCGACTTTTGAATGGTCTAAATGTCCCAATTACTAATTCCCATCGTTTCTAGTTCAAATTCCAACTATAACGGCGTGGATCTGTATTGTTGTACCCCTCCATCCACACGTAATTATCCGGGTAGCTATGAGCACAAAACTACTCTCAAGTTTACTCCGTTTGCCTTCGTTTAAAAACAGAAGTATCCCCGGATTCGTCTTCTCTTCGTAACTACTTTCTGAACCTCTTCAATTCCCACAGATTAAACCCGTTTAAGAGGTCCTCCCACTTGCTCTCCACAAACACGGTACGCGGCACACAAATTTTCTTTGCTTGTTTTGGTTTTCATTTTTTGTTTTTCTTTTGATGGCTCTAAATTTTATTTGAACTAAAAACTTATTTAATATTCTTTGCTCTAATTTATTCGAATAGTCGAGTTACAAACAGCTGCAATAAAATGACCCAGCTCGACGTCAAGCAGGAGCTCACGGACCCACCGAAGTCCGACAAGAAATACTCCGTCAAGTTCAAACGGAACAGGTCCTCAAGAGCATGTGAAGTATGCCATAGTAGGAAAGTCAGATGTGATGCCACCATTCATATTCCTTGTACCAATTGTCTAACGTTTGGTTGTGAATGTAAGTTCCCGGAACCAAAGGAGCGCAAAAATGCAAAGAAGAAGAAACTCACCCAAGATTTCAACCATAACGATAATATTAATGATAAGCAATCCGTTATTTCAAAATCCATAAACAATACAAGTGATAGAAACGGGAACACATCCATTATTGGTGCCAATCACCACTCTGCTACAACAATTACACCCATCACAGGCAAAAAGAAATCCGAACCTTTGGCTGCAATCTCTGCAAGAAGTGCTAAAATTGATACACACAATCTATTCAAGAGAAACTCCAACTCTATTTCTTTCATTGGTTCAGCATCTTCTGCTGCATTATTGGCTGATCATAATAGGGCCCCTTCCCATCTTTCCATGGATAGTTGGGTACCTCCTTCCTTACAAGATACAATCAGTAAGACAAGAACTAGTCTAGATACAGTTCAAATGGAAATTTTAAGACTACGTGGAGCTTTCCATCTTCCTGAAAAGCAGTTGTCTGACGATTTAATCAAGACTTATTTCGAACGGATATATCCTATTGAACCAATTGTTGATAAAGCTGCTTTCATGGAAGAGTATGAAAATGAAACCGTGTCGTTATTGTTATTACAATCAATTTTATTAGCCGCTTCAAGAGTCACTACAAATCCTGAAATTTTTGACTCTAATGGTTCAAATTATTTAGCAAGTTGTACTTTCTATCAAAGGGCTAAAGCACTATACGATGCAAATTATGAAAATGATCCAATTTCAGTGGTTCAATCATTGACTTTGTTCTCAAGATTTTGGGAAGGTATTGATGATGTCTTGGGAAATTCGTTCTATTGGATTAGAGTTGCAACTTGTGTTGCACAAGGTTATGGGTTCCATAGAAGTATGGAAGATTCAGTATTGACTCCTAATAAGATCAGATTATCAAGAATTCTTTGGTGGCAATTATACATTAAAGATATTAGTGCTTCTGTTGGGTTTGGACGTCCAAAAATGATACAGTTGGACGATTGTGATGTCCCTATGTTGACATTGGAAGATTTACCTACTGATTTATCCAGAACTGATGCTGAGGCATTCATACAAATGGTTAGATTATCAGAAATCATGTCTATTGTATTGACTGAACAATACAGTGTAAGAGCTGAAAAATCAAAACATAAAGATAATCTGGCAATCAACCATTGTGATATGATTATGAGTTCATGGAGAAATTCATTACCACCAAGTTTACAATATTCTCCTCATCATCATCATAGTTTATCGGTTAATACTTTAAACTTGTATTATTATTCTGTTGTCTGTTTAGTTCATAGATCAAATATGGTCAGGGCGCCATTGATTAATGGTAAACAATATCCATCTGAAGGAATTGTTTTTAGAGCATCTAGAATCATTGCTGATATTGCATCTAAATTGATAAAGAATAAAGATATTAGATATTGTCATGCACTTACAATTCCAATTTTTTTCACTGCTTCTTTAACGTTTATATGTCATATGGATTCATCAAATCCTGCAATTGCCAAATCTGCAAGAGTTGGTTATAGAATTTGTTATGAAGCTTTAAAAGAAATTGGTAATAATTTCCTAATTGCCACTTTAATTCATCATTCTGTCGATAAAATTGCAAGTGATGGTAAAGCAAGAGAAAGGTTCACCAGTTTGGTCAGAAAGGATATTTCAGTTCCAGGAACTGCTGCACAAACTCCACTCAATGGTTCAACGCCCCAACCTTCTCATAGTATTCCTCTTGATCAACGTCTTTTAAATCAACATCAAGGTATTACCAACATGGGTCCACCTACATCAATCCCAGCAACACCACAATTTGTTCAATTCCCACCAAGTGGTGCTCCAACTCCTGGAACACAAATAGTTCAAAACTTCATGGTTACTCCACAAGGTCAACTTCCAATAATTCCATCCAATATTCCAACCCCAACATCAGTTAATCAACAACAACAGTATCTTCCACAACAACAAGGTCTTTCAACTGCTGGACAATCACCAGCATTGCAATTCATTGATCCTACAGGTCAAACACCTTCTCATCAACCTGAACAACTTGAATTCCCATCATTATACCTATTTACCAATACATTACCATCATCCAATACTAATTTTGATCCATCTCAATTATTTCCAACAAATTCATCATCAGGTACAACAAAAGATTCAAATGATTCACAATCTGATGGAAGTCAAAGTAATGATCATTTTAATCCAAATGAATTCAATTTAAATATGCCTGAATTTGATTTTCAAACTTTTTCAAATTCAATTTCAATTCAAAATTTAGCATCTTTAAATAATTATTTAGAAGATGGTTCCACACCAACAGTCAGCATTAGTAACAATGGTGCATCTCCTGCTGTTGGCAATGGTTCTAATGGGAATGGTTCGGGTGGCCCAACTACAGTCACTTCTGAATCACAACAGGATGATGGTACAGTAACACAAAGTAATAACGGTGATGGTTCTATTGATACAAGGGATGGCAATGGACAAAATGGTAAATCATGGTGGTAATTATCGATAATAATACATTATAGAAAAAAATGTTGTGCTATGGTGGACGATAAAGGTGTCTCTGCTTTTTCAATTCTAATTTTTTGTGTTTTTTAAAACGGTCATCTTTATATGACAATTTTTTTGATTCTTGGAGTACATAGTTTATTCACTTTTTGTCTTTAATTTAACTAAGTTTGATGTATTTTGATGTAGTGATGATTGGTGTTCTCAAAGTTACGCAGTCAGCGGTCTTATACGATAGTGATGTTCATCTACTTATCTCATATTGACAGATTGACCAAGTGAGTTTGTAGATTTATATTTAGAAACTATTTCTTCTTTTTTCTAAAAATCGAACCAATCCCCTTTGCTTTCTCTTTTTCCTTCTTCAACGATTTAAATGTCTCTTCTCTTCTTAATCTTTGGGTATGACCAATCAAATTCTCCACAACTCCTTCAAAGGTATCATTATCTTCTTTTAACCTTAATCTTTCCGCGTCCCAAACACTCAACAATTTCACAACATCTCCCAATTGTGATTCATATCTATTCGTCACTTTAACCAATTCATCATTATTCAATGCCGCTAATTGTTCATCTGATTCTAAATTATTTAAAATCTCATTCAATGCAGATTCTGTATCCGTCATCAGTTTACTTTTTTCCTCTTCAGTGATGTTCAAATCAGCAACATCAGGGACAGGGAAATCATATGCGTTGAATCCATCTTTAGTAACGCTCAATCTATCAACGTTATTGCCATTTCCATGAAGTGAACTAAATTGATTAGATGTAGTTAACTGGGAAGGATCAACTCCTAATGTCACGAGTAGTTGTTTACGCAATGATGATTTCTGCCAATTATAAGGCTTGAGGTATATCAGTGATGTCAAACGTTCAAGTAAATGTTCAGAACGAACATTCAGCAGTGATTCAGGTGTTGATTGTGCGGTTGATGTTGATGCTGTTGTTGGTGATGTGTTTGAGGAAGGGAAGGCTAATTCGACAAGAGTTTCGAGTTTGGATTGTAATGCAATTGGATCGTCAAATTCTGAAGATGCGAACTTTATGGATTCAGTAATTGAGGGTATTTCTGAATGAATATCATTTAGAGATGTTGTATTGTTTATTGATTCTGATTGTTGAATTGGTGGTTCTTCAAAATCATCGAATGAAGCGTCTGAGAATGAGCCAAAATCATCATCTTCGTCCTCGTCTTCGTTATGCTGGTCATTGTTTTCAGATGTGTTAGTTTCCGTGGCATCATCATTTGGAGTCGATACATTCACTGATGTCTCTTGTTCTTGATGAGTTTCATTTATCGATGAATAATCTTGTTCTTGTTCCTGATCTATGGTCGTTGAGTTATCGTCTATTGAATCATCAATAGATAGTTCCCCGATCCCCAACGAACGGTCTTCTAGCTCTGTCATTGGTATGAATCTGAGTTGAATAGTTAATGTTGGTGTTATGTAGATTTTAGGCGTGTAAACGATGCTAGATTTTTCAATCACTCATAACCATCCTCAAAGAAAAATTATTGGTATTGTTGAGTTATGGTTTAATTGGTGATTAGCTGTTGTGATTAGCTCATTCTTAGTTAAGTATGGGCATTAAATGATCAGTTCAAACTACAAGAAGTATTTTTTTTGGTTTGATATCAGAAAATTATCGATATTAATAAAATTTTTCAAGATTAAAATATCACTCTATCTTGTAAGAAATAATTATTAAATGTCAAAATGAGACACTCCATTTTTAGAAGCGAAATTTAAAAAAATATGCAAACTATTATTAGAATTGTTTTATAATAATTCATTTATATAATTGCTGGGTACGTAAAGCAAAATGGAGCCTTTAAATGAGAAATTTACTTTCTACTATTTACCTTCCTTTGATATCAAAATCATTTTATTTCATTTTTATTTTATTTAATTTCAAACACTCAACAAATTTTTTCTATTCACGAACATCCAATTCTGGACGTTTTTGTAATCTTTTTCTAATTCCATTATTCACATCTCTTTCAAATCCAGAAGCATCATTTAAATCTCTTCCAACATTATCCAAATCTTTAACTTTATAAACTCTAACTAACCAATTTTCAGAAGTGAATGCTTCTTCAACGACATTTAATTCAATTTCTTGAGAAATTCTTTGATTACGAACACGATCCGTTGCTGGATTACCATTATATAGATCCAAGAATCTATAATATGATAATTTATAAAGCATTGAATTTTTCATTGTTTCAGTTGCTCTATCATCAACACGATATTCACCTGAATCAGTGAAAAAATTTCTTTCTTTAATTTCATCTGGCCAAATACCTTCAGCAATTCTAATCATCCATAAGAATTTATTTAAATCATCACCTGAATAACCCATCAATCCACCAAATATAACAAGGATATAATCAACATCATGTTGTTTTAAGATTTTATAAGATTCTTCTTCTCCTGATGCCAATGCTTTACCAACAGTGGCGATATGTGTGTTATTCCAAGTGTTATTATCAACAAGAGTTGTACGATCGGCCATTCCTCCAATTTGATAACCATAATCCCACCATGCTAAGACTTTTGAATCTTCAGGTGTATTCATACGAAGCCAATAATATGCTTCTCTGTAATCATCAATTAAATTTTGTGAACCATCTGGATTTTTTGATGCAAGAACCACGGAAGGTGAAGAATATGCGTTTGATGTGACCCATGTGCAATGATAGACGAATAAAATCAAATAGAAACCAAAAGTTAAAAGAACGGTTAATTTTGAGATTAAGTTCAACCATGAAAATTTCTTAGTAGTGGTTGAAGATGATGATGATGATGGTTTGGATTGTAAAAATTCAGAGAAGTCCAAATACACATCAAACAACTTTGATAATGCAACTGCAGCACAGACACAAATGATTGGTGTTAATGTCAACATTAAACGAACCATAACACCTGCGAAATAAGAACATAAGACTGAATAAACAATGACGAAAATGTGTTCGTTTTGTAAATCTTGGAACATCAAATAAACACCAGCTGGGAATAACCAAATCAAGAATTGAGTATCGAAGAAGAATGCAGGCCAAGCTGTTGGTTGATGTTCAGAAACTGAAGCAATGATAGGAATATGGATTTTTGCATAATTTGTATCCCAGAGTGAATAAAAACGACCAGTCCATGGTGCAATTAATCCAGCATATGTTAAACCAATCAAACCAGTGACACCTAATACAATGATCAAGACAATTGATACAATAAGAACCGATTTGAACTGTTTGTGTGGGACTTGAGAACGGATGTATTCACCAAATGCAACGATTTGAATCAAACCAAACACACCTAACGCGGCCATATGATCATTTGAACGGATTGGTAAGAATCCAACGAATGGGATTTGCATGGATGCAAGGGTACCAATGGCATACCATGTTGAGTATGAAGTGTATAATTTATGATCATAACGACCCATTAAGATAAGTACAAAGACATGTAATGGGATAAGATTGGTAATGAAGACATAACCACCCCATGCGGAAACCATGTAGAAGTAAAAGACAGCAGCCCAAGCGGCCCAAAATACGGAACCTTGCTTAGAAGCTTTGATCCAAAGGAAGAAAGTTGCCATTAATAAAGTGATTGCAATCGCTTCATTATCATAAGAACCTGCAACTGATCTTGAGATATAACCTGGAGCAATACCCATGAAAGCACCAGCTAATAAACCTGCAGATGAGTCTTTGATTTCTTTGGTGAAGAGGTATGTGAAGTATGCAGTGACACCTGAGAAAGCAGGGGCTAACATGACACAGATGTTTCTTATATCGACAGGTAGGCCTATTTTTCTAAGTGCATGCCAGATGGATCCACTGGTGACCATTAGACCCGGGTATAGAGTACCACCAGTGACTCTTCCCAATGGGTACCATGTTCTGTCGTCGAACCAGTTGAGGAACTCGTAGTATGAGTGGTTGACGAGGTATTTCGTTGCTCTGAAGTTGAACCATGGGTCGAACTCGTGGATGATGCTCTCGAACCTGATGACGGAGAAGAGACGGGACGAGACGGCCGCAGCAGTGATGGCGAGGAGGATGGCTGCCTTGAGCAGTGTCTGCGTGCGGCGGAGCGTGGCCTCTGAGACTGTGAAGGACATGTGACTGGGCAATTGAGGTGTGAATTGGATGGTTGATTCTTGGTGTGTTGTTCGTTTTTTCGTGTTGGGAGTGCTCGTAACAAATGAAGAGATCAAATAGAGATTAGTGTAGTGTACTCACTAGTGAAGAGGTGAAGAGGTGAAGAGAGTGGGTGGAGAATAGATACTACGCTGTGGAGTGAGTGGTCTGTTCTGTGATTGACGTTACCAGCTGTTTATTACATTGCGTTAATACATTACATCAATACATTATCAATAGTGATCAGAATGCTTAGACTATAGATATTTATACGTGAATGCTAGTTATGATATTGATATATTGTATCAATGTTTATGCCACTACTACTTGTATCATCAATCACTGCCATCACCACCACTAACACGTTATTATACTCTCTAGTGTGTATTGTATAGTGTATTGTAGTACTATGCGCATGACCTAAGCACTGAGTCATCCGCCCACAACTTCGAAATTCCAACACTCAACCAAACTCTCTTCAGCTAAAAGCGACACAATGGCAGACGTCCAGGCACAGCACGACGGGCTGGTCCCGCAGTACGACGACGCAGCAGACTCACGCAACGAGGTCTTTCTCGAGCACGACATCCCCATCCAGTTCGAGAAACGCAGCATCCCCAAACCACGCACTCAATCCGTCCAGTCGGTCCTCTCAAGCGTCTCCCTACGCTCACTGGCCCACCAGAGCGTCCACCAGGTGCCCACCCACAAGAAAGCAGTAGTCGCACCCACCTCACAGAACTCCTCCCAGCCCCAGTTCATCCATACAAAAACCCATATACAAGCACCAGCCATCGCTGCCTCATCAAAGAGAAGAGCCTCTTTCGAGATTGGACAAAGACTGCCTTTCGTTCAGGATTCAACTCTTGACTCAGCAGAATCACAGGATGATAGTTCTGCTATTGCTGATGACTCTCAACAAACCCAAGATGATCAGAAAAAACTCACGGATGACGCTTTAAAGAGACTAGCCAGCTTCTCAAAGTTCATACCTGCCGAAGTTGACCTGAACATGACACATACAGACAACAGTCATAGCGTTGATAGCAATGAAAACGATAAGGATCATCCATTGGTTAATACAACCATCCCCAATTTGAATCGCAACTTGTCTTCCGCTTCAATGACCCATGAACTGAACCGTATGAGTCTTAGAAATAGTTCATTCACTTCCATACCTTCTTCACTTGCCAGAAACCCAATTACAAACCCATCACAGGCATCAAGACAAAGAGCAGAGCAACCAAAACTTTTGTCAAATACAACATCTACTCAAAACTTATCAACCATGTCTTTAAACCAATTACCTCAACGTCTCACTCCACAACAGCAACAACAACAACAACAACTACCACCTTTGTCTGGGAGTCGCAGAAATTCACAACTCACAACTACACTAATACCATCATCTTCATCCACACCTACCCCGCCAATAGATCGTGTCACTTCTCCAAACTCAATATCAAATAAGAAACAGTTTGATCAAGAGAGTCTACAAACGATAAGTGATCCAAAGAGACCAATGTATGTTCCAGCTGTGTTGCGCCAATCTGATACGAACTTGAAACCCGAAGATTTACAACATATAAATGAACAAAATTCCAAACAACGTCATAAAAACAATATAATCACTGATGCTGCATCTTCTTTCCGTTCTCAAACTTCACATTGGCGATTAGCATTTGATATTTCTGGTTCTTCATCTGGTTCTCCCGTTTCATCATCAGCATTGGCTTCCAATTCAGGTATAGGAAATGGATCTGAGATATCATCAAGAACCGGTAGAAGAGGTACAGGAGCAGCGCCAACAAGGGCACATTGGAGGAGAGATCCAACTAGATCATCATGTGCACAATGTGATAAACAATTTACATTTTTTGAAAGAAGACATCATTGTCGACATTGTGGTGATATTTTTTGCGCTGAACATACTTCTAATTTTTTAAAATTAGGAAATGATGCACAATTCACCGTGGCTGGTTCAGGTATGTTGTGTAAAGTTTGTGATGGTTGTTATAAAAACTATAAGATATTCTTAAAGGATAAATTTGGTCAAGATGTTCAAAATAATGGAGTTGTTACAACAGGTAAAAAAATTACAAATGATTTAGAAAGAAAAAAATCTATTGTTCAAAAAGATGGTAATGTTAGTGGGAGCGTTCCTGCAGATTGGAGTTGGAGTTCGTTTTAGCTGTATATAATACTAGGATACAGAGATCCTTATTGCTTAATTTGGATATAATAATATAAATTTTGATTGAAACTACGTAAAACTACACAAAACTTTGCAAACTACGCAAAACTACGCAAAACATCAAAAAAATACACAATAAATTAAATGTTTCAAAATAACTAAATACTGATACCATTATGATCCTAATAAGAAAAAAAATATGTCTATATATCACAACTAAGTACTCCTGCAAAAATATTAAATAGCAAATCAAACAACAACCAACATCAATATTTACAACATCATTCTTCAATATTCTTCTCAACGTTTCTTCTTTCTCTCAATGCATCCATAACACGATTCTTCACACCTGTTGCACGTTCTTCATTGTTCAATGATTCTAATGAAGTTTCAGATGCATCACTTTCAACGTCAGAATCTGCAAAAATTGAAGCATTACTCAATGCTTCAGACTCTGAAGAAGAACCTAAATCAGTTCCATCTTGTTCATTCGATGGATTTTGAGATTCATTAATTGCTTGTTGACGTAACAATTCTCTTTTTTCACGAAGTCTTTTTTCACGTCTTCTTTTCTTTAACTCTTCAGTTTTACGATCTTCTAATTGTTCATCGAAATTTTCCACTGTTAAATGATGGAAATCAGTGAATAATTCAGGTCCTAATTCATTAATCAATGAAACAATTTCTTCAGTTAATGTTTTTCTTGATTGTTTTAAATTTAATAACGTATCTGGTTTAATCAATGATAAATATATTGGTCTGATAGATTTAAAAATATCATATCCTGTATCACCACAAACCAATGCAGCATAAGTAACTGTGGCACCAGCAATATAAATAACCCAAAACAAGACAAACTTATTGATTGTTGAATCACGGAAATAATAAAGTCCTAAAATGGAATAAAATGAATATAATAATGGAGCAATACCCATTCCAATTAAAATTTTCCATGTTGCAACCACATCATTGGCTTTGATTTTAACAATTGATGCAGCAAGTGCAGCTTTGGCCTTTCTAGTAGAATACCATTTACCAATTATGAACACTGGAGTGAATAAAAGAATCCCTGGTAGTGAAAGTATTGTTAATAAGAAAATTTTGATTGATCTTTGAATTAAAATTGTTGTGTTTTTAAGATAATTAATTTGTGCATGATCAACTTCATGATCAGGTAAATATAATGCTTTTAATTCTTGATTATAACTCAAGATTTTTTCTTTCAACTTCTTAACTTTCGGATGATCTCTGAAATGATTATAACCCAAGACTAATCTTCTATTAATTTCAACAACTAAAGGAATTGGTAATTTTTTACCAGCAGTGTATAATCTTCTAGCTGCTTGAACAACCATTAAAGTTTCATAATCTGGACACATGACGGTAACAGCTCTTAAACCTTGTTCCACAGTAGACAATAACTGTTGAGTTGCCTCTTTTTGAGTTTCTGGATTTGCATATTGTTGAACTAAATCTTTTGAAATTTCAATTGGATGTCCAAATTCAATAACTGCTCTTGATCTGAATTTATGAGGATGGAAATAATTCATACCACAAGGAACAATCTTGACATCACAATCTGGATTATGTGCCATTGCACCAAGTGCCATAATGGCAACACCTGCTTTCAATGGTAATAAATCAGTTCTATCATGAGATCCACCTTCTGGGAAAATTCCAATTGATTGACCATTTGCTAAATGAGCAAAAACCTTTTCATAAACTTCATGTTGATCAATTTTATCAGCAAGTTTATAACTTGAATTTGAAATCAAAGTTTGTGCCGCTGATTTTTTAAATTCTCTTTTCAATATTAATTCAGTATCGTTTATAATTTTAAAAATTTCAACACTACCAAATTTAACACCAATTAACCCTTTAACCATTGCTTCTTTGGTAAATTTGGTATTAGTACCAATTATTCTAAGTGGATTCTCAGGATCGATTCTAATTTCACCACTTGCCTTTTTCAAACAGTCTTGTGCCCTTTTAACAGGAATCGTCAACAATAATTTAGCCATTTGACCTATGCCAAAGACACCCATTGACTTCTCAGCAATCAGGAAACTAACCCTTCTATTAGCCTCTTTACGTACTTGATTCAACAAGATGCATGGGTCAACGAATTGATTAGCATGAGGTGCAGCAACAAAGATGATGGCCCCTTTCTTGGGGATCCGGAACGCTCCCCTGGGTCTGATCTCACGGAAAAACCCATCGATAACCAGCGTCAGCAGCCACAAAATGAGGTCGTAGCCCAGCTTGATGAGCACGTTTGGCTCGCGATAGACGTGGCCAGCCATTCTGTCGGTATTAATTCCACACTAAATCGAATAATGGCTTTCAATTAAACTATTCAATATTCGCGAAACAGATTTTGATGAAAAGGCAAAAAACCAGTGGCAATAAAAACATTAAAACAATCAAGTTAAACAAATCTAATCCAACCAATTGAAATGTCGGGAGCAGCCGGTTTCGACAGACACATCACCATCTTCTCGCCGGAGGGCCGTCTCTACCAGGTCGAGTACGCCTTCAAAGCAATCAACGCCACCAACATCAACGCACTCGGGGTCACTGGCAAAGACAGCACCGTCATCATCTCCCAGAAGAAAGTCCCTGATAAACTATTGGACCCAGCCACCGTGTCTTACATCTTCAACATCACTGACAAGATCGGACTGGTTGCCACAGGATCAATTGCAGATGCTAGAAATCAGGCATTGAGAGCTCGTTCAGAAGCTGCTGAGTTCTTATACGTCAACGGTTATGACATTCCAGTAGAGGCATTGGCTAAGAGAATGGCCAATTTATCACAGATATACACACAGAGAGCATACATGAGACCATTGGGTGTTGCATTGACGTTTGCATCTTTTGATGATGAAAAGGGACCATCTTTGTTCAAGTGTGATCCTGCTGGTTATTACGTTGGATCAAAAGCCAATGCAACAGGACCAAAACAACAAGAATTGACAACAGTTTTAGAGAAAAAATTCAAGAAAAAGGGAGTTGAAGGTGATTGGAAACAAGTTGTTGAATTCGCAATTATTACATTATCAAATACTTTAAATACAGAATTTAGAAAAAATGATATTGAAATTGGTGTCGCTATTGAAGATAAATTCTTTAAACTAACAACCGAAGAAATTGATGAACGTTTGGTATCGATTGCTGAACAAGATTAGAACAAAGTAAAGAATATATGTACATTATTAATAATTATTATACCGATGTAGTTATGACTATGAATTTGTTTCATTTTCATCTTGAGTGGTTGATGGTTGGCCTTTACTAATCCCAAGAAGATCAACACCAATCATATTCGTTGGATCAGAACTGTCCCTTCTTCTGGGTCTGGGTTTTTTACGCTTTGGCTTATCTTCAGACAGTATCGCTCCGTTTGTTGGATGTTGTGGTGCCATGAGGTTATTATTATCAGGTATGAATCCATGATTTACTGGAATGAAACCCGGTGGTATAGCTGGTGATCCAGGAATGAAAGGCGACCCAGGAATAAATGTAGGTGGACCATGGTTGAATGCAGGAGAACCATGATTGGGTACATGAGAGCCAGAATTGAATGCAGGAGAACCAGGAATAAATGCAGGAGAACCAGAATTAAATGTAGAAGGACCATGATTGAATGCAGGGGAGCCATGACTAAGTGCAGGAGAGCCAGGAAAGAAAGCAGGAGAGCCAGAGTTATATGCAGGAGAACCAGACAGAGCTGGAGAACCAGGAAAGAAGGCAGGTGATCCAGGATGTCCAGACATAGCAGGAGGACCAGAGAATCCAGGCATAGCAGGATGCATAGCAGGGGACCCAGGATATTCAGGCAAAGCAGGTGAACCAGGCATAAAGGCAGGTGATCCTGGATAAAATGCAGGCGACCCAGGAATAACAGGGGATCCAGGAAATCCAGACATGGCTGGTGATCCAGGCAGAGTAGGGGTCCCAGATAATCTAGGAATGAAAGGAGGATCAAAATTAGGACCAACTCGATATGGTACTGGATATCTAATTGCTGGGGATTGAGGAGGACCAGGAATAAAGTTAGGATTATGGCCAGGAATGAAAACAGGATTAGGATCAGAATAGTTCAAATTTTTTAAAAATCCGTGGGTATACATTCTTTCTGGTTCAGATACTGGTTCAGGTCTATCAACATTAGTTACCGAAACTAAATATGACTGGTTTGGTTTTTCGCTCAAGTTAACTTCTCTATGTTCAAGTTTATGGTTTAACCACTGTTGGTAAGCCCCAACTCCTTCAAGTTCATCCCCACATATTTTACATTTGACCTTCACTAATTCCTCAGTCTTGACACTACTAGACTTGAATTTTTCCAATGGATCTCTCCTTACTTTCACAATCCGATACAAACCTCTCTCTTTTGTCTTCCTTTTTTTCTTCTTTTTGGTTTTATGTTCCTGTTCATTATTATCATCATCATCATCGTCATCATCCTCATCATTTTGTTGACTTCCACTATCATCACCAATCTTATCGAGGCTCGGAAGGTTGGGCAATCGATGTAGGTATTCAATTTGTGCTTGTTTTCTAAATCTTAGATCTCCTGGTGGTTCAACTCCATCTTCTTCTAATGTAAATCCTTTTCTAACACTAATATACAAATCTCTTCTCACATAATTAGACTTAGGATTATAATTGTAAACCTGGGGGAGTGGCAGCTCTCGCTCTCTCGGAGGGTCTCTAGTAATTTTTATCTTTTTTCTGGTTGGAGCTTCATCACCCAATGGAACATCTGGTGATGATTCTCTTGAGGTAACAGTATCTCGTCCCCTTGGTGTTTCCGGTGTAGCCAATCTTTGTGTTGAACGAGGAGATTCATCTTCATTATTTGACCTTTTCTTTCTAGGTTTTTTGCTTGTTATGGCTCTCAATTTGGCAGCATTCGTGACTCCAAAATCTTCATCTTCAGAATCATCATCTTCGTAAACTGGAGGAAGATCCAATTCAGCAAGTTGCTGAGGTGTCACTAATTCAGGATCAGTTATTGGTTTTTTCAATTGTCTTTGTTTGGATTTAGGATATATTTCAGGAGTATTAGAGTCTTTATATTCAAGAGGCATGTCATCAGAACTATCAGAATCTATATTTTCAGAATCAGGCTCTCCTTGATCCTTTGTAATTTCTGATTCATTTTCTGATTCACTCTCTGGTTCATTTCCTGAGGTTGAGTTAGGAGTAGGTGATGCAGGTGAACTGTTGGAGTTTTGTCGTATAGGTGATGAAAAGCCATTATTTTTCTTTGAGTTTGTTGTTTTGGTTATTTCTCCACTGGGCAGCTCCGTTGACTTAGACTGGGGAGTTCTTCTGGGACTTCTCCTCACAGACATGTTCTGAGATTGACAAAGAATATAGTATAGATGCTTGAGATATTGTTGATAAACTTGTTTGGTATAGATGAAAGAAAAATAAACAATGCGAGATTTTTTTTTTTGGTTATGGATTTTAGTGAAATGAATTAACATCATGACATGATTTGAAGAGTTTATAGTAGGTATTTTTATAGAATAATGGGTCCATTCAATTTCTAACATCAATATTATGAGAAAACATAGGAAATACACATAAAACTACGTCTTTTAAAGGATTAATTTAGTATTTTTGGCAGATTTTTGGTAGGGCCACGACTCGGATTTTCCCTCGGTTTATTAAAAATTTGCCAAACTAATATAAATAAGCATCTTTGGCCGAGTGGTCTAAGGCGTCCGACTCAAGATCGGATTTCGAAAGAAGCATGAGTTCGAACCTCATAGGATGCACTATATTTTTTTTTGCTTTAATAAAAAATCTGGATTGAAAGTTGAAGATTAGCCCCTGCCCCCAGCTCTTGAAAGACTCAAACCGAATCACTTGTGTGCTACAATTTTTCAAACATTGGAACAATCGTGAATCATTTTCAGGAACTATTTAAATTTTAATTTTATACGCTCTCAATTTAGATTCTGAAAACAAGTTTTTCAGCAGAGACTTTGTCTTCTTGTGACAAGGTGAATGCTTCTTCAGCAGAGGCTAAACCTTTTGCTAAGACTCTCAAGTTAGAGTGTTTTAAAGTTGGCAAGATCTTTGGAAGAGTGTTGTACCAGAAAGCTTCGTATCTTTCTTTAGTAGCGGCTTCCAAATCAAAGGTACCACCAAAGATAGACAATGGCAAGTTACCATCAACTAAGTAAGCTAAAGTTGGAGTAACATATGTAACGGTACCCTTTCTGTCATCAGCAGTGATATCTTTTTCACCAAGGAATAACAAAGAGTCAATTCTAACTTCTGGAGAGTCATAAGTGGCACTGTATAAAGCTTGGAAAGATTCTTTCAATGAGATAGTGTCTAAAGCGTATTTGATCTCACCACCAGCGACTTTCTTGATTTGATCAACAACATCAGCGTCACGGTAGTTAAAGACGTAATCAGCACCAACAGATTTTAACAAGTCAAAGTTCTTTGGAGAAGAAGTGGTGATGACTTTTAAACCAAAGGCCAATTTAGCCAATTGAATGGCAAGAATACCAGTGGCAGTAGCACCAGACCAGACTAAGATGAATTTACCTTTGTCAGATTCTTGAACGTTCAAGTTACCAGCCAATGATAAGATGGAAGTAACTAAACCTAATGGAACGGAAGCAGCACCTTCAAAAGTGTCAACTGGACCAGCCGGAGTTTGTTGACCTTCTTTTAAGACTTCATCCTTTTTGAAAGAAGCTGGATCAAATTTAAGGGTAGTTTGTGGATCAGCAACAATGTATTCAGCAAAGGCACCTCTGGTTGGGTAGAAACCACCGTGTAAGAAAGTAGAGACAATGTCACCTTCTTTGAAGCCTTTGACATCAGCACCAACTTTAGCAACAACACCAGAACCATCAGAACCAATGATAGAACCTGGAGCACCAAGTCTGTATAAAGAGTGTTTCCAATCGGTTGGGTTAACGGCAACAGCAACGGTTTTGATTAAAATTTGGTTTGATTTGAATTCAGGAATTGGAATTTCTTTCAAAGAGGTCAATGCACCTGGAGCAGGTTCTTCTGGGATAACTAAAGCTTTTTGAGTAGACATGATTGGCAATTAGATAAAATTGTTGTTAGGTGTTCTTAACAAAATTGTTCAGTTTGATGGATATCTTGCTTTTTATATTGTTGTGAATTACTAATACCGCTCATTGCGCCATCGCGCACGCCAAAACACGGTTTCTATGATAAGAATTTCGTTAAAATGGCAGAATGAAAGCTGACAATGGTTCAATTGAAGTGGTGAGCCACATGATGCTGTTTTTGAAGATACTCCACCAATCTAGACCTTTCACAATGCTCTAGTTCATCAACTTTTTTGGTTTTACTATTTAGTTGATTTGTCAGATACATTTTTCAACTTTCTTTCAACTGTAAATCACGGCATTATTTCCAGAACCTTCTCCAGATTTCCAAAAGGTAAATAGTACACACTCATGAGTTGATGATTCTCATTTTTTGGGAAGATGAAGCAGATGGAGAATAGTCAATGGACACCAGTAAGCTGATTTCTACGCCCTGAGCGACAATTACCTTTTTTTACTTAATTTCAAACTTGCAAATGAAGCTTCTTTAGGTTCCCCTAAACTTCACTGGAATTTACATCGGACTTATGAAAAAGACTCGCTAATTTTAAGACCGTTAGAATTTGATGTTACAATTTAGCATATAGGGGCTGTCTTTTGAAGCTTCTTCACCGATCTGGTACCGCTAACAACTATCAGGTTATAATTAGTAATAGTATAGCAGTCGCAATTCTTAATTCCACAGTGAAAAGCTCCTTATCGAACAATATCATCATTGCATGATATGATTATTTTAGAATTACATGAATTTGTGAAGAGAATTAGTCGACGTTATCATGTTATAGTATTCAATTTTAATATCGAGAGAGAAGAGAGGCACGAGTACGACGTCGTGATCACTGATTGTAAACCGTTTAGTTGAAATTATGCTCAATTAGTATGAAATTAGTATTATACGAATATGGATTAAAATTGTAAGAACAATTTTGCCCCAATCTCCAGAAAACTCCGATTTCCAACTTCAAAATCACTTGTAACTTTTTGTGTCATAAAACATCAATACGGCGTTAGTTTGAAGTTTGCAGCAATCAATTACAGTCAAGTACAAGAAATAAATTGGACCAATTCTGTTTGGAACCTGAACTTTGACTATGACTCCAGTGAAAGTATTTCAGGAAATTCCAATTATAGTACAGTGTACTACTATTTATCTGCTTTGATCAATTTGATGCTTTTGAAGACCTCTCTTCGAAATGAATTCCGAAAGTTTTAGCAAACTTGATGAACAGTACATGTTTTTGATTTGCATGAATTGTTCAACAGAGATAACTCCCACTGCTGAATCAGGGTCAGGCGTTAAAAATATTGTTGAGTCATGGTTTGTTTACACCAACGTCACTAGTACCAGCGTATATAGTGCTCATTGGTAAATAAGCCAATAATATCCATAGGAACACCGGCTTTGATTTGAAGTTTATTTCGTAGTTTGTAAATTTTACTAACGAAGGTTTTTGATGTTAGATTTCAGTTAATGAGCTCAATGAATGAAGAGATTTAAGAGCTAAACAGACCCGGATCGAGTTTCAGTCAACAACAGTCTGGGGAAAGTAGTCAATCGACATTGGTCATATATGGTATGAATCCCTAAAGAAGCTTCTATTGTTTTATTGTCTGTTTCTTCAAGCTGTTTTTGTATTTTTAGATGACAAGCGCCAAACTGCAAACACTTCAACCCCAAAGGGGAAGTAAAAATCTTAGAATCCGTTTACTGCCATTTATGGGAAAATGTTTCTCCTAAAAGGAAAATCCAAAAGCAACCTATATGTAGGGGCTGATCAGTTCATGGGGATTGGCAATGCCAATCAATCAATCAAAGCTGAAATATATTTTTTAAAGCTAGGATTTTTTTGTACAAATTTCAAAAAAACTTTAATAAATTCATGTCATGTCGGAAAACTTTATGTATGTTTATGCAGTGTTCAGGAACAAAGTCGATCAATTATTGATCAGTCATGATCATTTCTGATTTTGTAAGGGGAAGTGAAACTAGAAAGGGCTTTGAAGACAGGGCCTTACAAGCTATAGGTCTACAAACAGTGAAGTTAAAGATGCAAAGGAACCGTGTTTTAACAAGTAAGAAAATAGTACTTGTAAATTAAACTAAAATAGTGACAGCTTGAAAAAGAATATCAAGATCATCAATAAAAAAAAAAACCAGACGATCAAAGAAGTAAAAGACAAGAGCATTTGAAAACTCTTATCACACCAATATCAAAATGAAGGAGAATAAACATGACAAAAAAGTAGATCAGAAGTTAATCTAGATTAAAGCAGCGACAAGAGCGGCCAACAAAGATAATGAGACAGCGTTGACATTAGCAGCACCTTCGAAACTGCTGACAGTGTGGGTGGTACTGGTAGTTGGTGCTGGCTCAACAGTAGTGGTTGGTTTTGGTGGAGCTGGAGCTTCTGAGGTTGGTTTGCCTGGAGTGACAGTAGTGACAGTTTCACCTTTAGTCTTGGTGACAGTGGTGTCAATAGTACATGGGCAGTCAGTGATGGTCAAAGTGGTTGGCTCAGTAACAATGATGGTTTTGTTGTTAGTGACAATGGTGGTTGGTAATGGACAGTAAGTGGTGAACTCAGTGACAACGGCCTTTTCAGTGACAGTGATAACATCAACATCAGTAGCGTTACTGTATTGAGCAGAGGTTAAAGCTGGTAAAGCGGCTAATAAGATGGTGGAAAACTTCATTCTATAGAAAGCGAATGTAGTGACTTGATCTATAGTTAAAGAAAGAAAGAAGTTGTATTGATTAAAAACGGATCTTGTGCCCTTTATATAGTTTTTTGGAAGGCATCATACGGTTCTTGTTAGGTAAAATTTGATTGATAACTTTTTTTAAATAAAGCAAAAAAATCTAAATGTGGAAAAAAAATATGCATGTTTGATAGAAAACATTTGGAGATATGCAAGAGTTAATGCAAGTAAATTAGAATAGTACGATTGTTGTTTTTATACTCTTTTGAACAATCACAGTTTTATCAAGTGTTTCTTTTGATTTTTATCCTTAAACTTTGTAAGTATGTGATCTTACCCTATCTCTATTGGAAGCTAAAACTTACCACTTGGGAACCTAAGGGGATACTCAGTAATCCAAGAGACAAAATGATGGTCATTGGTGAAATGATAGATAGTTCCGAGATTCCTTTTTTGGGAATGTTTTTATGCAGGATGAATCGTATTTGCCGTCAGTGAAGCACGATTTGCTAATACTTTATGAAACTCTAGTATGGCAGAAAAAGTGTAGTACAGGTAACAAGTTACAAAATCCATATGGTATTACGATCGCTCTTACGTTTATTGGTCTGCGAACAAAGACAAGAGGTTTTCAACGTAAACACAGAGACTATTTCAGTTTAGATTGAAACCGATAAGGCAAAACGGTGACTTTTTCCTGAACCCGGTAATCTTAGTATCATCAACTTTTTACTTTCCAAGAAGCAGAACAGAGTTGATCTTCTTAAATTGAACAAACAGCCCTTGTAATAGGCTATAGCGTAATTTTAATAATAGCTCCAGCAGAGTTAGGCTTGCTAAATATAAACCCTTTCCAAGTTTGAAATTTTATTTTTTCTTGACTGCAAATCTTGCCTAAAAATATCAATTAAAATTTAAAGCCAAGCTAAAATCGGTATAACTATAGTAGCGATAGAAAATCTATAGAACATTAAAGAAAAGCTTTGGAAATGGTCAATTTTTTAATGCCATTTAGGTTTTGTATGTTACAAGTGACAATTTCCGTTAAGGTACATGGCTGGATATTGAATAAGTAGAGTTTCAAATCAAAAGGATTAAATTATGTATTATTCGCAACAATGCAGAGAAATGGAGGGTATATATTCTTGAGATCAGTTTGTCCCTTTTGTTTAATGTCCATGATTCTCTACCGGTTTTCCAGCGGCGGCAGCGGCAGCAGCTGCTTTGGCTCTTTTTCCCATCACTTCACCGACATGTTTCAAAACGAATGGCAATATTAAAGTGTTAATGACAATCCAAACAACAAGAATACCATAGTTCAAACCAAGACCACCTTTATACAAGTTCATGAATAACACTTTAGAGATCTCATTAGAATGGTGAATTGGGAACATGTAACCATATCTGTAAAATGGTGAAATCAAAGCCATTGGTGAGAAACTTGGGGAAACGTTCAAAATAACAAAAGAAATCAACCAGAATCCAAGGAAAGGTGGATGATGAGTAAAGATCAACATGGCCATGTTTTCATTAGCACCACCAACTGCTGCCATTGTTAGGTAAGTTGATAACCAATAAACAACAAAACCGGCTTTACCGAATGCAAGAGTAAAATCAGCATGGAAGATAGCTGTAACTGCACTAATGAACAATGAGATGACCAAGTAGGAAATATGCGTACAGATAATTCTGTATCCAAGGTATTGAAGAATATGGACTCTTGGGATAAGGATTAAGTGAACTTCTGCAAAGAAACTGAAGAGGAAGAAACTGATAATGATCAAATAAATCAAACCAACTTGTAATGGAGCAAGAAGAACACTGTTATCATATGGTCTATAATCTAAGAAGTTGAATATTGGAAGCGTTGTTAAAACGTTGATGTTGTCAACCAAATCGATCTTTTCTTGGTCAGATAAAGTTGACACTAAGTTTGTGCCAACCGTTTCACCGAATGAATTTTGAAACGAGCCTTGAAGTTCTCTAAAAACAGGGACAATAAATGGATTGATAGTGGAAATATCTCTACCACTCTCATAGGTGAATTGCAAGACAGTAGGAACTTGATCGATTTCTCCCTTATAAAGACGGTATTGATCGTAAGTGGCGTTTGGGAAAACATGAACCGAACCCCAATAATCTTTGTGGTGAACTTTCTCAAGTATAGCATCGGTTATATTGGAAACATCACCGAACTTACCAGTAATCTCTTCAGTACCGTTGTAAATTTCCCATGAACCTTGAGTTCTGAACTCACTTGTAGATAAAAGGTCAAAGATTTGGTTACCAATCAAAGGTTGAATATCACCAACTTGAGCATCTTCGATAACAACCAAAAATTTCAAACGATGCATGTTACCTTTTCTATTGTATAAAGAACCCCAGTATACAGAGAAAGCTGCAATAATCAAACAACCCAAATAGAGCCAAATCTTTAAATGGGCAATCAAAATCTTTAAACGTAGATGAGCAATCGATGAGTGGAAGAACCCAACTTTCTCAGGACCTTGTGGTTTCTCATTTGAATGGGTTGATGCAGCAGCAGAGGAGGCCTGTGGTTTCTTATAGTTATCTGAACCAGTTGATTCCTCTTCATCTTCTTCTCTTCTATTATAAGAGTTGGCTATAGATGTTGTGCTGAATAATGCTTCCCCAATCTCTTCATTTGATGGGTTATAAGGCGTAAACTGATCGTCTGCCACTTCTTCTTTGTTTGTTGACATGATTGTGTAGTACTATAGACTCAATGCAAAATCACTATTCACTATATTAGCTTTGATGATGAGTAGTTCAATATAAAAATTGGGAATAACGTCCCTCTTTATACATTATTGTTGAGATGTTTATATCATCTCTCTAATTTTTTAGCCTCACCTAAACCCATCTAAATCCGCTTTTTGGCTGGCACGGCTCGGGCAGATTTCCCCATTGGGAACTGGGCACCGAAAAATTGACACAATAGTTGCGAACTCGCCGTTAGCGGGTTATGAATATGGTGGATTTAGCTGGAGATAGTGAGAAGCAAAATTATGACACAGGGTCCACGGTCTTCGGGCTACCCTCAATTGGTAAGCTGGTGTTATGTGTCTGTTGTGCTGATCGTTATTCCGTTAGACCCAGATTAAGTCCTGTCTATTGCGAGATTATTCTTTCATTGGTTCTATGTAGAATTTGTAAGCCAGGTAATGCAGGAAACAGAGCACAGGGTCCACCAACAATCATATGATTCATATTATGTCTACAGTAAACAATGAAATACAGAGTTAAAATGTCTATTCAATGTTGGAGGTCCATCATGGATACAACTCATTTATAACACTCCCCCATTTCTTAACTCCATCAACAAGGTCCTCCTCTTCTAAGAAACTAATACTCAAACGAACACTGCTTTCACCCCATCCTCTTAAATCTCCAACGACTTCGAAATTTTCACCACCGGCTAACACGACGTTATGCTTATTTTTCAACTCTGACACAATTTTCTTTGAATCATATTTAGATGGAAGAGTAACCCATACGAAATAACCACCATCAAATCCAAAAGCTTTGGTACCTTTAGGTAGGTATTCATCAATCGCTTTTTTCAAACTTTTTGCTCTTGTAGAGTATATTTTTCTCAAATCACTGAGAATCTCGAAGATTGATCCATTTTTAATGATTGTACCGACAATCATGGAATTCAGTTGTGATGGACTTCCACCACTGATATTAGCCCCACCTTGCGATAATTGGTACACCAATTTAGGATTTACAGATTCTTGGTATCCCACTCTTAAACCCGGTGCAATCAGTTTTGAGAAAGTGGCATTAGAAACGGTGTTACCAAACTCATTTGTGTATGTTTCACGATCTAAATGAGTCAAACGTTTTAGAACTGGTTTTGGTGGTTCATCAATTGGGATTGTATAGTCCAATAGGTCATAAACATCATCAGTGATAACCAAGATATCATATTTTCTTGCAATTTCAATTATCTTAAGTCTTGTTTCAAGGGTATAATTTTGACCTCCTGGATTTGAAAATGATGGGATACAGTATAAGACAAATTGATAGATCTTTTTGCTGGAAGAAGGCATTTCTATGAGTTTTAAATCTTTAGTATGGTCAGTCTTGTCTAATTGACTAAAATGCTTCAATTTCTCCTCTAATAATTCAAAATTTATAGTTCCATCTTCAAACTCGTCAATAGCAGTGATTTTACCACCAAACCCAGCATCAACAAAAGTTTCATTGATCAAAAAGTAGGTTGGTGTGATGATGAATGCCTGTTTGGTATAATTTGTATGTGGGAGGGTGGTTTGTGCCAAAATGTTCATGACACCATAACTTGCACCACCTGTCAAATTAAAATTATCTGGTTGAGATTTGTACTTATCAAGACTGAACTGGTCATTAACGAACTGTGAAATGGTTTCACGGACCCATTGGGCACCTGGATCAGATCCATAACTCAACGGATGTCTGTTTTCGAGATCAGTATCATATTCTCTAGGATTCAGCAATAATTCGGAAGTGGCATCAACAATTTTTTGAGATGGAAGTAGCCTATCGGTTGGGTGTCCCCTGAAGAAGTTGATAGCCTTGGACATCTGGGACTTATTTCACTAGTTATAAGTGCAGAAAAGAGAGTAGAATTCCTGTGGTTATATACTAATTTCCTGTGGTTCAAGAGATTTCATTGAAGAGGTCAAAGAATTCCAGAAACGGCAAGTGTCAGAGAAAAAAAAATCGGTTAAATACACGGTTAAATAAATGTAATGAAGAAGTACTTTAATTAATTTACTATTTACACAAGGTACTCTTCTTGTTCTGTTTCTTTGTGTTCTTCTGGAACGCACGTCAGGTCGTTATAGAGATGCAAAAGTGCGTTTTCAATGCATCGTTCTTTCAGCTTCAGAGAAAGATCCGAATCCATCATGTATCCTTCAAACGAGTAGTTACCAAGAACCATGAACACTTTGTACCAATAATCCGACTTCACCACTAAGTCCATTGTTTTATCCAATAGACTCTTCTTTCTATTCAAAGTGATGTTTTCTTTGATTTCCATCACTTCTAATAACAATCTTATATTTTCACTACTGTCTGTATTAGCAACTGCATACACCAATACTTCAATTGACTCCAAATCAACGTAATTCTGTGCTTTCTCATGCTTCAAAATAAGATCCAATCCTTCGTTTATTCTTCCCAATTGGCCTAATTTCACAAGGACTAAATTCAGGTAGAATTTTTTCAATGCATTATCCATTGAATAGTTAAGTCTATGAAGGACTGTACTATTCAGTCTTTTTTGTTTCAAACTCAACTGTATCAGATCGAGAAATTCAGGGTACCTCTTGACACTGTATGCTGGTCTCCCCATCTTGGCCAACTTCTCAAACCCTTTATCCATGGAGTATCTGTGCACAGAACATTTGACCATCGCTGCGTTAAATTTGGAAACAGCTTCACTAGAAGGTTTAGTACCATCATAATTCGATATAATTTTGAAAACTCTTTTAACATCTCTAAGATAGCCAATTTCAGCAAGAAGCCCCAAGAGTTCCACAAGATGTGATTTGTTAATGACAGTTTTAGTTATGATATAATCATAATGCGAATAACAAACTTGGGCATTTTTAGCATCTATCGCTCTTTCCAAGAATCTTTTCAAAGATCTAGGATTTATCTGTATTTTTTTTAATTCAGCAAGATGAACTATCTGTGAGGCAGTTTCTATATCCAAAGCATAAATAGCAAGTTCTATCGTTGATCCTTTCAATTTATGACCATTTTCTAGCGATTCAAGAACAAAGTTTCCAGCTTCTTGAATCTTTTTCTCTTGTAAGTACAGTGATACTAGTATGCCAGAATTAGTACTAGTTGAAGTTCTTTTGACATAATATTCAAAGATGGGGAGAAAATGTGCATAATTCCTGCTCAGTATTAAAACATTCTGAATGTCTTCTGATTCAACATTCCCTTGATATTGAGCCAGTATACGACCAATTTTTCTTAACGTCTGTTCATCAATTTTCAGGCCTTCAACATTAAGCCTCCAATTTCTCAGTATTCCAAACACTGAATTTGGGGTTATAGAGGCAGATAATTCCAAATGTGACAGTTTCCTTACGTCAAGCCCAGTGTTTTGACTCTTTTCATGAAATACATGCTTTAAATCTTGGAACACCTGATTCGATTCGACTTCAGGCTTTATTGTTGCATTTCTGGAAGGTATAGTGGTGCTTTTGAATCGCAGGAAAAGGCCCAAGTTATAAACAACAGGCCGTGAAAGCGTTTTCGTCACCAGAAAGCGCTGAACAACCATCAAATATTCCTCAAAACTCAATATCTAGCCCTCAAAGTTCTTCTAAAATGAGATGATCTTTTATCGTTCCCTCCAAAAAAAAAATTCTTACATAAGATCAAAAAAATTTCAAAATTGTCGAGGTCAAAAGTTGAACGTTCTGATATTGACACTAGATCGACTGAACCTCAAGATGATGCTCAGATCAACTGCTCTACGTGCAGTGCAGAGAGTAAGCACACTCAGCAATAAAATGACACCAATATCGATACTAACCGTTCACTAGTCACAATTCATACTAGCATCTCCTGCTAAGGCATCATTTCAAAGAATCCAATTCAACAGTCAGAGATTCAACTCCACTTCCACAGCAGCTGCTACTCAAACAGCATCAGAGATCTCTACACAACTTCCAAATTTCCAACAAACCGCAGAAACTGTCACAGAAGTCGCTTCACAAGCTGTTGGAGAAGCATCTTTACAGTGGGGTTACCTTCAATCTATAGGCCTTGCCAAATCATGGTGGTGGCCTCCTGAATTCATCCAACATCTTTTAGAACTTGTCCATGTTTCCACTGGTCTTCCATGGTGGGCTACCATCACTGTTGTTACCGTTGGTGTTAGACTTGCCCTTTTCCCATTATACGTCAAATCATCAGACACCATGGCAAAGAATGCTAAAATAAAGCCAGAACTTGATGTCATTCAATCCAAACTTTTCGCTGCAACTGACGTTTCTGAACAACAAACAGTCATGTTACAACGTAAGAGACTTCTTTCCCAACATGGAATCAAGAATCGTTATTTAGCTGCTCCTGTTGTTCAAGTTCCATTAGCCATTGGGTTCTTTTCAGGTATAAGACATATGGCCAATTATCCAGTTGATGGGTTCACTGATCAAGGTATCTTGTGGTTCCAGAATTTGGCTGCGCCTGATCCATATTTGGGTCTTCAATGTTTATCTGCTGCTGTGATTATGGGATTTATGAGACTTGGTGGTGAAACTGGTGCTCAAAATTTCAGTCCTACAATGAAAAAGATTTTTACTGTCTTGCCATTGATTTCCATTCCTGCTACAATGTCGTTTTCTTCAGGTATCGTTCTTTATTTCTTCGTTAATGGGTTCTTTTCAGTTTTGCAAAGTGCTGTTTTAAAGAATAAATTTTTTAGAACTAAATTAGGTCTAGCAGAATTAGTCCCACCACCACCTGTTGATCCTAGTAAACCACAAGAGTCAATCATGGATACATTCAAGAGAAATATGGACCAAGCCAAAGAACAAGCTGCTAAGAAAGCAGAAGCTAGAGAAAAAGAAGAAACTGTTAAAAAACTCGCTGCCAAACAAAGAGAAAACAGCCGTATTAAAATCGTTAAAAGAAACTCAAAGAAGGACAATTAGATTGATACCTCTAGAGTCTATTTATTCATGTTCTAACATGTTGTATATATCCATAAACTAAATGAAATTACAGTACATAATTTGAAACAACGTTAATTGTAGAAGTTTTACTAGGGGATGAATCTACTATTGAAAACTTAAATAACTTTTCTTAACTGACATTCAATTTAAAATGCAATATAGATAAAAACACAAAATATAATTCTAAAGACTTATAATATGAACTGTCTATAACTTAATTGTCTTCAATCGCTTGATCGTCATTAAATACCTTTTCAGGATTCTTAATTAGGAATTGTAAAATGTTTTGCAATGCACCTAAATCTGTTCCCATACTTGCACCCAACGAATCATTGTTCAAGAAACTCATTGAGAAAACAATTGCCAAATTCACTGAATCCATTCTATTCTTTTCAGAATGACGAATAACTTTATTTAGATGTTCAAATAATCTCTTCAATAAATGGTAGTTGTTCACTGGAAGTTGATGTATTAACCCTTTCAAATTTTCTTCTAAATCTCCCTTTTTGGTAGCTTCAACAAACTCAGGCAATAATTCATTGGTGAGAAGACTTTGTGGTAATTCTCTCAAGTATGACTTGAAACAACCTGCCAATGTGTTGATTTCAAACCAACGATCATCTTCTAATGTGAATTCACCACCTTCATCAAATGCTTGCTTCAACAGATTGATACTTCCAACAGAGCCAGGAATTCTATATAATCCAGTCTCATCTAAACCTCTAACTTCAATCTCTTGTAACAATCTTTCAACTATTTTAGGAATTAATGTACCTTCTCTTTCACAGACATCAGCAATTGGAACACCGAACACCTTGGAGCTGGTTCCTTTAGAATCTTTGGAAAGATATGTGTATCTTTTGGACAAGTTTAAGGCATTGATCCAACTTCTTGCTTCTTCATTATCAGTAGCTTGAAAACAGAATTCTTCTCCACCTTTATCACCAACAATTTTGAAGAAACCTTCAATATTGGAATGAACAAGTAATGGTTTATATTTGAACATTTGGATTTGTTGATGTGGTTTAGCAAGTTTACCAGGAAGGTCCACATTTGCAACATCAGGTAATTCATCAGGATGAATGATTCTATCTGGACTGGACCAATTACTTCCAACATTGATAGAGAAAGGTCTAACTGATCTGAATAACCCACCTAATCTTTTACCTACTCCAGAAACTTTTGATGGGGATGATGAAGTGGCAACTGATGATGAAGAGTTTTGACGACCTTTACGTTGTTGTTCGTTAGGTGCTGGGATTTTGTTATTGAGTGATAATGATGCTGTGGCTTGTGATAACAGTTGAGTTCTCTTGATGTCACGTTCTTGATTTTCCAATGTCTCTTTTTTGTTTGAATCTCTTTTGATTTTCTCCAATTCTGTTTCAATCAATGGTTCAAATAGTTTAATTGAGGAATCATTGTTTTCTGATGAAGCAACTTCTGATAGAGTTTGAAAATCTGGTAGATGAGTTTGTTTTAATTTGAATAAAATATCGAACCTTTCAGAGATTTGATCATTAACTTTGGAATTTTCTCTTCCAGAAACAACAACATTACTATTCATATCAATGATGTTTGAAATGCAGTTATATGTGAAACGACGTTTATCAAAATTGATCAGTTTAGAATTCTCAATAGACATATTTGGAACATAATTGGAAATTTCTAGAAGTCTTTCTGTAAACCAACCAACACATGGCGTTAGTGGTTGTCTTAGGGTTTCTGAAAGATCAGAAGTTTCAAAACCAGGAATCAAGTCCAAAACTTCATTAATTGATGATAATTGCTCGTTTCTCAATGCTGAAGCTGCATGAATCCAACTGTCAACAAATAATCTTGATTCTGAAGAAACGATTGCTTGTGTGATTGCAGACTCAATGAACGATGGGACATGTGGAGATAGTTGACCTTCAGATGCCGATGTGGAGTTAAATAAATCTGCTGATCTCATTCTTAATCTAGTGATTGTTAATGTTTGAATTATTGAAACCAATCTTGCAGTTCTGACATCTGCTGAGATTGATGGATCTGAAATCTTAAGCTTGAATGATTTTTCAAGATTTGAATGGACAATAAATAATAATTTCACTGATGGTGGGAACTTATTGATGATTTTATCTTGTGTAGTTTCACCATATAGACTTTGAATCCAAGAGAAGATGTTCAAAACATCTAATTCATCTTTAGACTTGTTGGTATCAAGATTGTATTTGAAAAGGGAAGTCAATGATTTAGAAGACTGAGACTCTAAAATTTGAAATACATTGATCCAATCAGCGATAGTTGTGTTTTGGAATAAGTTATTAACGAAAATATCCAACTCACTAACAAAAATCTCAGCATCTCTGAAATCTTTTGGCAAGTCAAATTTGGAAATGTCAACATCAAATTCACCTTCAACATCAGGAAGATAATTTGGGTATAGATCTAGTGGTCTATAACATTTCTTGATATAACCCTTTCTGATTTTTTTGTAAAGGTTTGACAAAGCATTATAAATGTCATTTAATTCATTCTTCAACTCTATTGTCTCTTCAAACTTTTGTATAATTTCTTTCCAAACAACAACGATATCGTTATCAATAATTTTCAAAAGCTCAATGAAAAGAGTCTTGTTTTTCAAATCATCAGTGAAGTCACTGTAGTGTTCAGTAACCAAGATCAATAAAGCTTCCAAAATACCCACTTGAATGTTACCAACATACTTCCAATTCAAATCAGGATCTTCATTTTGAACAGTCTTGGTCCAATCTGGGAAGTTTCCACTAGATTGAACGTTTGACTCATTGAAATGTTTGATTGATAAGGCACATGATTTAGCACCATTAAATCTCAACGTTAAACTTTCAAGAAGTTCAGCAGTTGTTCCAAAACTTCTATATGTAGCAAAGAAAGTTGATGTGTAAACTCCATTGTTCATTTTCAATTTGAAAAATTGATTATCCAGTATCTTATCTGTGAAATTATCAATGTCTTCCTTATCAATCTTCTTAGAAAAGACGTTTGAAGTTAACACCAAAACATCAACCATTTTTTCAAATGAACCAGCCTTAAGAACAACATTCAATGGTTTGACTAAAGAGTTAAGGACATCAGAATTATCAAGACCTGTAAAAACATCAAAATCTTCCCCTTGAGATGTATCAAAGTTGACTGATACTCTGTTGGATCCAGAGAATTGACTGAGTCTGTGGTTGGAAATTTTAGACAATCTCTTAGATGATGGATTTTCAATGACAACAGAAACAGGTCTTGAAGATTTGTATTCTTCAGTGATATTGTCCAAAGATTTGAAAATTAAAACATCATCCACATGATAAACGTCAGAACCAATATTGAAAATATCACGAACTGATTTCAAAAAAGCATGCTGAGTGGAAGCAGGTGGTAAGTTTTGATTCAATTCATGTGATTTTATGTCTATATCTTTAACACCTGTAATTTTAGCAGCTTTATCATAAGTCTCAACAGTATTTTGATTAGTTGGGAAACCACTTGCTCCAATAAGAACGTTTTGATTGAACAATCTGTAACTTGGGGTGATTTCTGAGAACAGAGTAGGTAGATATGAGCCAGTAATTAATGGGGTTCTTGTACCATGTTCTGGATATGGACCAACATTATCGTTTTCAACGGATAAACTGAGTTCCATAACTGAGAATTGAGTCAAAGGTGGTAATTGGGTGTGGTTTGATAAAGAGGATAACAACTCTTTTACTAGTTCAGGGTTCTCAGTGCCCTTTTTATCAGTCTTCAACGATTCATCTTCATTGACACTTTGTAGATATTCATTCCATCTGTTAAATGAAACCTTAACTCTTTGAACTCTTTTCTCACATGTTTTCAATGTTGAATTTTCAACATATTTAACAGTCAAGTCACCAAAATAAGGAACAACATCATTTTTTGAATATGAAATACCTAAACCTTGAGGAGCAATAACATGGTATGATGAACGGTGACTTGCCTCACTTATCATTGTTCTTCTATCTAGTTCAAAAACAACAGGTGCCCATTCGGTTGATATGATCTTTAAATAACTTCCATCTACTAATGACCAAACTTTTTTCAATCTTAAAATAGGAACTGAGCAAATGATGGTTGCTAAAGCAAGCCAACTGACCATATCACCAATCTTATCAAAGATACAACCAATTTCTATCCATTTAGTTAAGACTTGAGCTTTCTTTAGGTCTGAATTCTTGCATTCCTGAGAACCAAATAGATGATTTACTAAAATTCTTCCCAAGTAATGAATATTAGTGACAGAATTGAAAATAAGTGGATTCAATCTTGTGTATGACAAATTTTCCAATTCATATAGCAAAGATGGATCGTTCTTTGGGTTCCATTCTTTGTTGAATTTTAGATCAATACTGTTAATTTGGTATGCTAAATCATGAGAGTCCAATTTCAAGAAACTTTCAACATCCGTCAACGACAAAGAACCATTTGAATCAAATGATGACTTTCTGTAACTGGTTAAGTTCTTCATCTGTGAATCTTTATTTGATAATGATTTCTTCAATTTCTCAGATAAATGCTCATCATGCTGAGAAATTCCCACTAGTAATTTTTCAATTAAAGTAGAAACATCAGAGTCTAATAACATACCAGGGAAAGTGTCAATGATTGTGCTAACGATCAGACCAAGTCTTTGGGTTATTGCATAATCAGTATTATGAGAGATCAATATCTTCTTGATAGCAGAAGAGTTCCTGTTTGACCTTTGTGAGGTGAAAATATTCGAGTATTCAATGAAGTATTTCAAACTTTCTTTAACATCACCAAACAATGGGAGGATCAGTAATAAATTATAAGATAACTTATCATCATCTAACGTGTTAAATATGATTGTATGGCAAACACTTTCCAATGTCCCAGACACGATAGAATTGCTTGAGTTGAGTTGCAAGTCTGGATGTGGATAAACTTCAGATCTATATTGCAGTTTCACCTTTGTAGCACTCTTATTAGTGTCAGTCTGTGTAGTTGGTAACGATGGTGTTTTGATCTCAGCTCTCAAGTTCGATCTAGATGAAACCGTTGACAATCTTTTTTGTCGTAGGTTACTATGTTGTGGTGATTCTGGATGGTTATTCAACTGTGGATCAAATGCCTTAATGTTCAAATCACCTGGAAGTTTGTATAAAGATAGGGTAGAACCTTTCAATTCGGCTTTATATAGTTTCCAAGAATCGGAATTGACGTTATTCCAGTTACTAATGTTTGATCCTTTATTCAACCATGCTTTCTTGAAAACAGTTTGGTCATAGTTTTCCGATTGGAAAGGTTTTGAGGAGGCAATTGAATTGTTTGATACCGTGTTTCTTGAATTTCTCAATGAAGAACTCTTATCATTATCATTCGTCAATGTAGCAATTGATTCACTTCTCACCAAATGATTGGATATCGATGATGCTGATTCCGAGTTAGGGATCGTTGATTGCCCACCGAATGAAGAATTAATAGATGTGGTTGAAAATGAGTTTGTTATGTTGGTGTATATGCTATCTTGTGCGATCGAACGATTTGATTCACTGTTCTTGAGATTGGATTTCTCGTCTATGATATTCAGATTCCCACTACCTGAGCTGGAAGAGTTGTTCGATTTCGCCTTCTCAGGAGTCACGCTGTTGCGCTTGCTTCTAGAAGTCCATTTCATCATTCTGTTGGTGTTGTTAGTATTTTAGCTTAGGAGAAACAAGATTTGGGATCAAGAGGCGGAGGGAGGAGAGCTGCGAAAGCGCTGTTAACACTTGCAATACATTGACACAGACGACATTTAGGAGTGGCCTGTCTAAGCAATTCCTTCACTGGCAACTCCCCAACATCCCTGAACATCAGGCCAGTTAGGGCTTGTGTACCTTCCAGATCAATGGGGTGACCAGGCGAGTGTGGGCGCTGTTTGGTGGGTTCCAGCGCCTACGCGTGTCTCTTGAGGCCCACTAGCAGAAGAGCACTTACGCGGAGTTCGCAGCGGCAAATCAGACGGCGGTGACTGTGATTCGGTGCTTGTTTAGAAGTTTGACTTAAAACAAGTGTTGATTTTTTTGATTTTTGGGAGAGTTAACCGGATTTTGAATGACGCGCTAAGAAAGTGCCTGAGCTAGAAGGAGAATTAGCGGCAGTCTAGGCAGAGAGAGACTGTAAAAGGGTCTTTATAAACAATACATCACTATATCAGATTACGATCTAGACAGCAAACTCGTATATTGCTCCGAGAAGGTCGAGTCCATGTTATTGTTTCATAGTCGAGTTCAGTAAACGAGGGTTTGAACTTTGCATTGATAAAATCGTTGTTTGAGATAGGAAGTGATGCTGATTGGAGTGGAGAGAAGCAGTGGAACGTACTCCCACTAGCCAATAGACTCCTTTCTAAATTTGCTGTATTAATCCGCTAAAAAGCTCATCGTGAAGAGCCTGATGCAGGAGCATGCTGGTTCAGGCACAAACTGCCAACTTTGATTTGGATCAAAACACTGGTTCAGGCGTGTGATTTTGCTAGTAACGGGCGAATTGGTAGTCAACAGTGCAGTGAGGGTCCTTAGATATTGAACAATAGAGTCATATAACCAGATAGAAGGATCAATGGCAGTGCTTAACTCTGATGTTGAGTTGCACAAGGTTGTTCTCGTATTTTTCTATACCATGCACTTATGAGCTCATTAAGCCTCGAACTGTCCCTGATCCCTTGAAGTTTTGAACTCTAACAAGGGCCAAAGTCAAATTTAACAGTTTTCTTATAAGCATCTAGTGCTAAAGACGTGTAGGGTTCGATACTAAACTTCGTATGAAACTCATATCTACAAGGCAGAATATTGATAAATTAGTTTAAATACTTATAAATAATTCTACAAGCTTAGTCTAGCAAGTTGCAAGACAGCCTCTTTGGTTTTAGCACCACCGATGAAACCAGCAGCATGAACAAACACACAACCTTCAACACCGGAAGCTTTACTCAATTCCTCATCTCTTAAACCTCTCCATTGTTCAGGTAGTGGTTTTCTATTTTCAAAAGAAGAACTAGTGATTGAAACAGTTGAAATTCTCCAGCTTTTACTTGAATCTTCAAACAAAACATAAAGAATTTCACCAGATTTTCCATTATCTTTTTCAACGTTGTATAAATGTTCTTTCCATGGAGCAAATTGTTCCAAGATTAAAATCTTACCAGATTCATCAACTTCAAATCTTTTTTCAAAAGCTCTTTCAACAACATTTCTAGCTGGTAACCAAGACAAACCGAGTGATTTAACTGAATTTACAAAAGCGTTACCCATCAATTGGGAGGCAACTAAAAATTGTGAATCAAATGCAGCCTCTGAAGTGTCTTGTGTCCAAAATGGATTCAATTGACTAACCACGGATGGCAATGTAATGGATCTATCACTAAATTTAGCTTCAGATGTGCTTTCATATTTGTTGATACCGTTATCATTAGCATCAATAGCTTCAACGAAATCTTTGTAGACTCTAGTATATAATATATCCAAAGTTTTGGTATCTTTACTTTGAATAATTTCAGAAATGATCTCTTTACCGAAATGTTTGTAAACTAACCCAGCTGAACTTAGTTTAGTTTGGTAGTTGGTTCCAAAAGTTTCTTCAAAACCACGTTGGTGATGATCGAAGAACTTGACACCATCGTATTTCCCACCAACATCAACAACAATATCACTTTCTTCCCATTTGGCTGGGTCTCTTGAACGAGTCAATGAAGCATCGGCCCATTTTGGAAGCAGTCTCAACATGAAAACCGCAAGGGCTTCGTCGGCGTGGAAAGAACCACTGTGTGTACAGATTCTCAAGGACATGTCTAGTTTCTGTTTCTTAGTAGGATTCTCGTTAGACATTGATCTAACTCTTTTCAAGATGTTTTTCTCTATCACTGAATTTTTTTCTTCATAATCGATGAGACGGTAGGGCCAGCAGATTCGGAATTCGCGACGTCTCGAAAACAAGACAAGACGAAATATAGGTGAAAGATCAAAGTGTTTTTATGACGGGCAGAGATGACAATTGAATCGTCACATAGACTAAGGAGAAACAGCAGGGCAAGAAGAAACTCTGTTGTTCAGCGTATCGCAGCTAACATCCACCACACTGAAGTAAGTTCGATTTTTGATGTTTAACTTCTTGTTATTGTACTGACAACTGTATAGGATCATGTGGCATTACAAGATATAACACATGTTTTGAAAAGAACCAATTCATTCAACATTTCTGATAGATCGTTGGAGAAAGGTAATAAATCAGGTAATTTGTTGTTCCCATTCACTAATTCTGAAAAACATGATTTGATCAGAGAATACCTTGATGGGTTTGATTATGATGTGTTACCTTCAACAGAAGAACTTAAAAGATCACAAGATTTCAAGAATGAAAAATATGTGAAATTCATTGAAACGGTAGAGTTTAGAAAGAACGTTTATAACGATTTAAAGACCAGATCTATAGAGATAATAGGAAACTTAAAGGATCTTACCATCAAATACGATACAGTTATTAAAGAAACTTATGAATTTCAATCACAATCCAATGCATTAATAAACGAGAAGAATAAATATGAAAACCTCAACAAAGAAATCAAAGAAGACTTAGGATATTATGAGATGCTTTACTCATTCACCAAGAAACTCAACAATCCAAGTCCAAATATTGTAAGAAGGGATAGTTTTTTCAAGATGTTGGAACAACTTGATGAATGTATTCAATTCGTCAAGGAACATCCAGAACATAAAGAACATGATGCTTATGCTAGAAGATTTAGACAATGTTTGACTAGAGCATTAACTTTGATTAGAAACTATGTGATTAATAACTTGAAGAAGATAAGGGATGAAATAACCAATAAAATTAATGACGCTAAAATTGGCTCTGTTACCCACGAGGCTTTGTTGTATACACGTTTTGGATCAGATGCAGAGATTACAAGATCTTTATGTGACGAATTATGCAAGAGAGCTGTCAATGATGATGAATATGAAGGACTCTTGAATGATTGTTATAATTTCTATTTTGGTATTCGTTCAAAGTTATTACAAAATAAAATTTATGATCAAGTTGGGTTTACAAATCTCGAAAACTCCAAATCATTAGTTGAAATCATTCAAAAAAATATTGCATTTTTTACTAAACTTTACAAAGATGAATATGATTTGTTTTTCAGAGTATTTACAAGGAATAACAAAAATCAATACAATTTTTGGCTTCAGCAAATTTCAGAACCTCTTTATGATATTTTAAGAAACCGTATCTTGCATGAACAATCAATCAATTCATTGTGTGAAGCTGCTACCTTACTTGAGAAATATTATGAATATGAAGAAGAGGAAGATTATAACACGGATGATCCACTATACGATAATATTTCCAAATCTGAAATTCAAGGTCCTTTCAATAATTCAGAAAAAAATATAGACTTGGGTGAAGTTTTCCAACCTATTTCTCAAGATATCCAATCCAGACTTGTTTTCAGAGCTCAATCATACGTCAATGATCATATCGTAAGATATAGACCAGATATTAAAGATTTCCAAATCGGACATAGAAAAACTAGAAACAAATCAACATCAGTTGATGAATTGAACGATGTCAGTAATAATGACAGTTCATCAATAATCACCCCATTAGAGAATGAACTTGATAATAATTCACAAAGTTGGTATCCTCCTTTACGGAAAGGTATCTCATTATTATCTAAAATCTATCAACTGGTGTCATCTAATGTGTTTGATGATTTGGCACATAGTATTGTTCATGATTGTATTATTTCAATGAGAAATGGACATGAAATTGCAGAAAAATCAATGGGTAAATTTGATTCTGAACTTTTCTTTCTTAAGAACTTGTTGATGCTAAAACTACAAATTCAAAATTTTGATATTGAATACGTTAGCAATGAAACGTTTCTAGATTTTTCAGGAATTGGTGATATTATTTCAAAATTTAGAAATGGTTCTTCTGTCTTAAATGAAGTTGGATTCTTGGAATTAGTAAGGGAAAGTGTACCAAAAGTTGTTAATAACATGATAGATGCAAGAGTTGAACTTCAAACTGAACTTAGAAACATTGTCCATACATTAACTGAACATGCAGTCAATCAAATAATAGAACCTATTGTCAATTACAAACAAGAAACATTGGACCAAGATTTGTTGAAATTTCAAGAAAATATCGAACAGTCATTTCCTAGAATTAAAAATGATATTGATACTTTCATCAATGATAAACACGTGGTGACCATGTTGATAGATGGTATTCAAGTAAGTAACCTTTACAATGAAAAATTCATCAAAACAATACTAACACAATGCTTTAGGAATTAGTTATACAGAGTTATGAACACTTTTACAAGGAAGTAACAACCAATGGAGGTGATGTCAAACAACTCATTGAAATCGATTCAATGATTAGTTTCATCGGTGATGTCGTTGCACAACTTTTCAAATTTAATGAAGTTGATAATATCAATGAAAGTTTAAGTGCATTTAAAATCCAAACCGGGAACAGTGATGAAGCTGATGATCAATTGAACGTTTCTGAATAGTTACAAAAATTCAAATTACATGACTTGAAATCCCGTAGTGCAACTTTCAGATGAACTCTTTTCTCTCTTGAGTAGGTTACGCTTTGTAACAGTTTGCCGTACAAATGTCACTGAACACTGACTAGTTGTTATTTTCTTCCTCGTCCATTGGATTGTACGTGTTGGCAGTAAGGAGCCTATTCAATTCCGCCTTGACGAAATCAACCATGTTGGAATCTATCAGCAGGTGAGTGTCATCGAGTTCTTCAATGACGATATCATGCCTTTTGGAATCGATGTCCACTATAAGAGCTCTGATTGACGGATCACATTCGACCATGATACCTTGAAGAGAGTTAGCTAGGTGAATCGAAAGAATAACAGATGCAAGGGAGTCATACCTTTAACAGCACGAGGCATTGCGTTGTTGTTGAAGTTGTTGCTTTTTCTATAACTGTAGTTAAGGCCAAAATATTGTTATTTTTTTTTGTTCACTAAAAGCGCTTGAAGTATGGAAATTGAAACTTCAAAAATCGAGTTTAAAAGCGAGTGGTTACTGAATCTGTGAAGTAAGGAGAGTATACACAACTGTTAGAAATATAAAAGTGGTTCAGGTGAATTACGTTTTCATCAGTAGCATAAAATTTAACATTACGATTTTAGTATACACTTCAGGTGTCATATCATGCCATTTTTTGTTATATCTTATGGTTTATCTGGAACCTCCAAAGAAAGATGGAGTGAATCTGCTAAAGACACCACCAGAGACTCTACCAAAGACATCAGAAGCCAAAGCATTTGCTTTACCAAACTTATCACATTTAGTAAAAGCAAAAGAGTTAGTCAATGTCAATGAAATAGCAATAATAACAAGCATCAATGACAAGAATTCAAACTTAAGAATAGCCAAGAATCCTAAAATGAACCATAATGTAGGAACAGAGTATAAGAGAATCCAAAAGACTTTCGAATCAATTGGATTTATGTATCTTTCAGGATCAGCAGTTTCGAAAACCCATATACTCCCACCATTCTCATCTGTCTCATTCCACCAACGAAGACCAACGAGTAATCTCCCACTTATGTTCTTCACGTTCCAGAAATCAGCAGCCAATAGTAAAATGACAGTTATGAAGAAGAAGACAAAACTTGAGGTGAACAACGTCCCCACAACGTACGTCACTGGGGGTCCTAGTCTCAATCCTATGTAAAAAAGAAGGGCAATTGGGTGGGAAGACTCACTCAGTCTCTGGTAAAGCGTACGAGACCCACTGGTGGTCTGTGGATCCTGTGTGTCTTGGGGAATTGTGTTATCGGCCTGACACCCATTCTGTTAGTAACGGTTCTGTAAAAGCTCTTGAAGACAAACAAAAGAAACTTACCATTGTGTATGTCAGTCGCCAATAAGAGTGTAATCTGTGAGTACGTCAGTTCCAGTACCTCGACAATTGCAATTGGCTCTGAATTATGAAGAGTTCAGCTTCAAACTCCACGTCAATTTTTGTAAAAAACAAGAGACATAACTAAACCCGGTGTAAGTCCGGTTAGTCACGTGACTTCTCTGGAAACAACGAGTTCCTGGTATAAACTGAGTTGTGAGATCGAAACCAGAGGCTGAGAAGAGTGAGCGAGTCTATGGATTGGTGAGATAGAGTAGAAACACACACTCTGAAAGAACCGGTCCAAAAGGCACCCGGTGTTATTTTTTGCGTGGGAACAATGAGTGGATCGAAACAGTTGAAAAAAGTTGAATATAATGGTAAGAACCTCACCTGTTCACCAACTTGAACCCAACAAAAGCCATTAAGAACACCTGAAACACTTGAGAAAAGGTCTGCTATCACTGCTAGAAAAATGGGCTACTCAATCAAGCAGAAGATCGATATCTGTCTGATGGCCGAGTCTAACCCGGACATGACTCAACAAGATCTGGCACAATGGGCAAAAGTCAGGTATGGCTCGTCGAGACCACCTTCACAGACTACAATATCACGGATTCTTGCCAAAAAGGACGAGTTCATTGCATTGAAAGAGCATGAGTTCAAACTGATAAGGAGAAGAAGACTTACGAATCCATTACTGAGAAAAGTCTTATTGGAATGGATATCACAGAATGTGTGGAACAACATACCCATCTCACCCCCAATAATATTGAGTTCAGCTGGGAGTTTATGGAAACAGCTTCCTGAACATCTTCGAGAAGGGAACGGTGAGTTTTCTTATAGATGGTGCTCTCAATTTCTATCAAAAGTGAATATCCAATTGAATAACGTGGAGAGTGAACTATACAATAATTTAAAAGTTTGGAACTATGATGAAAGAACAGAAGTCAAACAATTATTACAAGGTTTTGATCCACGGAAGATATTCACATTGAGTGAAGTGTTTATAAGTCATGATCTTCCATTGGATAAATCTTACTACGCTGACAACTCTGATTTTTTAACATGCATGCTTTGTGTTAATATTGATGGTAGTGAAAAATTAGATCCTTTAATCATAGGAAGATATGAAGACTACCCATCTTTTGAAGGGAAATCATTGATGAGAGTTAGCACAATTCATGGTGTCAGTTATCATAGCAACAAGAAGAAATGGTTGACATCAACCCTGTTCTACGATTGGTTATCAGTATTGGATAAACGGTTAGCGTTAGCTAACAGAGATATTGTTCTCGTTTTGGATAACTCATCAGCACATAGAATGATCAATATCAAATTGGAAAGAGTGAGACTTTTATATACCAATCAAACTCCAAGTTTCTCACCAATGACTTGGGGAATAGAGAATGATTTCAGATTAAATTTCAGAATTCAACAGTATAAGAAACTGATTGCTAAACAGGCAGAACTTGGAATGAAGATATTGACCAAAGAGCAACAAACTTTCACAATGGTTGAAGTTTTCGATTTGATAAAGACAGCATGGTCACTTGTTCCTGAGACTCATATTCAATCAGCATGGAAGAAAAGTGGAATTTTACCAGATACAGTCACACTTAATTTCAAGAAGCAAACTTTATTCGATAATAAACTTGAATTAGAACTTTTACAATTGATTGAAAAATTAAGCGTAACTGAAAAATGGGATGTGTTGACATTATTGGACTTAACTGTTGAACAGAAAGATAATAAATCATTCTTATCAAATTCTGAAATCATTGAAAGTTGTATCGTGGAAAAGTACAGTGATGCCAAACATGGAATAGATGGAGAAGGAAAAAGAGCTCCTTTCTCTCATGAATTAGGAAAACCATTAGCAAGATTACAACGACTAGGTGAGAGACTTAACAGCAATACCACAGATCAGATTGAATTTGATCCTTTTGGACTATACTCAGATAATGTGAAACTTGAAGAATATGACAATGATTTCAATATGGGCAATAACGATGACTTTAACAATACAATCAGTTTGGGAAATAACAGAGGTTTTGATAAGACATTGCAACCTATGTCTGAATTAGCTGTCAATCCAAATAATACATTCAATAATTTCTTATTGAAAGATGAGTTCATGGAAGTTGAGTTACCATGGTCTGATATATTTGCCAATAATCAACAGAATACACCAGGATCGACATCAATTTCAAGCATTCCTAATATTAATACAGAAAACAATTCATTTCTATCACCTGGATCTACCTTTATGCTTGAAAACTATCCAAATACGAATAATCTTGATATAGGGAATGGTGCTGGTAACTTCAACTATAACATTTTTGCAAATTTGAATGATGGACAGAAATTTTCCATAGTTTCAAATTTTTTAAATCTAATTGATAACGATCCTTCAATTCAGATAAGTGAGACATCTAAACAGGAAATTAGACAGTTACAAGTGGCATTGTCACAACTTCACTAATAAAATATACAACCAGATTATTTATTCATTATTATTACTTTATATATTCGTCGACACTTGTGTAATCACCTGTCATTTCTATGTACAATTTTCTTTCTTAATATTTTTTTTTGTCAGTTTTTCGTTATCATAATCAAATTATCTATTTCCCTTGCAATTTAGCCTTCTCTTCATCCAAATCCAAACCATATTCATTCTTTAACTTATCTTCTAATCTTTTTCTTTTCTCTTGAGCTTCTCTCTTCATTCTTGCCAATTCTGCCTTAATTTCATGTGGTTCTTTAGGAATCTTGTTGGTTGTCTCTGGATCTGGCCAGAAACCAGGAACGTTGAACTTCTTATCAGCATCAACACCAACGTAGTACATGACTCCGATTGGAGTTAATAAATAGAAAGAAAACTATGGTTCATACAGTCAGTATAATGTCCTTCAATAATGGTAAATTTACACCTTAAACTCTAGATAGAACTAGCTGTAAATCCATAACATACTCTGAAGACTTCCAACTGAGATCTGTTCCACTTCTTTGGGAAGAATCTGCTGAACATTTGGAGTTGTAAAGTTGCAATTTGTTGTGTTAAAAGACACTAACAAATCAAAATCGTAGAAAATCAAAGCACTTTTTTTTTTATTTTTCAAAAATCTTTGTAAGCACTTAGTCATCCCTAAAAATCTTGGATTTTTTTCTCTGTATTGAAGTCAACGAAACAAAAGCAGTTCAGTTGAAGAAATACTCAATAGACTTAGCAATGGTGGCGATTTCAGGGTTTAAAGTGCAATTGACACTCAAGGATGGTTCTATTGTCGAAGGTTTTGCAGCAGAGTGTGCGGATAAGAAGCTCACATTGAAAGATGGATCTGTTTATGATGGTCAACTTGTATCTGACTTGAAAGTAATTGACATACCTGCAGCATTGAAGAAGAAAAAGAATAAGAACAAAGCTAAGAAGGAGAAGAGCGATGAACAGAAGAATGATAAGAAAAGTTCAAAACAGGAGTTTAGTCAGAATAAAGACGATGCATTCACTGATAACGTTACAAGAATTAAAAATTCTGGTGATTTTGATTTTGCACAATCTACTGCTGATTTCAATAAAAGATCTGCATTGAAAGAATTTGAAGAAACAGACTCCATAGAGGAATCATTGAGGTTGGTTGGACATAATAAGGTCAAGACCAAGTATGATCATAACGAAAATGTTCTTGATTCAGTCAACAAAACAGCCACTAATGAAATCAAGAATCTAATTAAATTACAAAGTCAACCTCAATCACGTACCCAATCCCAATCTTCAAGATCCAACTCAAACAAGGGAAAATCATTCTATACTGGTGATCTAACATTACCTCTAGCTACCCCATTACAACTTGTTCAAGCTGAACAGACATCTTCAACCAAATTTGCATATCCTTCATTATTAGCTGCAGAAAATGCAGCAATTGGGTTAACAAAGTTGATCATTAAGATTGTCGGTGGGCCATCACGTATCAGCTCTTCTAATCATAATGCAGTTCCATTAGTGTTGATCGCTATTGGTAACAATCAAACAGGTGCTAGAGCATTGGCAGCTGCTAGAAAATTACTCAATGTTGGAGTTGAAGTTATTGTTTATTCGACATTAGATTTGATTGAAAACAAAGATGATTTGGACTCTCAGTTGATTGAACAAATCGAATTGTTTAAACCATATGGAACAAGTATAATAACGTCATTACATTCATTGAATCAAAGTTTGAAAAAAAATAATCCAGAATTGATAGTCGATGCATTACAAGGTCATGATACAAACATATCAGATTTAGCAGACGAGGAACTCGACTCAACTATTGAATTAGTTAAATGGATAAATTCAAAAGATATCAGCGTCCTATCTATCGATATACCATCTGGAGTTGATGCAGGATCTGGTGTTGCATCATCTGAAGAATACATTAAGAGTAAGTTTATTGCAAGTTTAGGTCTTTTAGTTGTTGGATTACAATTCGCTTATGAGAATGGATTGGTTGTATCTGGTGATTGGAGACATTATCTTGTTGATTTGGGTATTCCTAATAATGTTTATGCAAAGGGTAAAAGTGGATTAAAGAAATTTGAGAGTATCAAGTTCACCGATAATGTGTTGAAAGTTGAATACTGAGGTATTCAATATGTAAAATTGAACTGAGAATAAGTAATAGATGTTTTAATGAAGTTACATCTTGTAAATTAAATCTATTAAATATAATTAAACAATCACCTTCTTTTATAAATACAAGGTTTCAACAACCATTTACCTTCAGGGACTTTCTTACGTTTGTTTTCCAATTCTTCCTTTTCAGTTTCATGTTCAATAAATTTTTGTCTTCTTTCCAATTTTGCTTTTCTTTCAGCAATTATATCTTCAGATGCTTTAAAAAATTCAAATCTAGTAAACATTTTATTACTTGAATCTGTATTCTTATGGAAAAACCCTTGTAATTTCAAAGCATCAACAAATTCTTTACCTTCACCATCTCTATCTGTAAATCTTGATTTAATTTCAGCAATCCATAATTCCCCTCTTGGTGCTAAAATTCTATAAGCTTCTTGAATAAAATCTAAGAAATTTGTCCCCATTAACGCTAGACAAAAAATAACAATACTGCATGAATTATCAGGAAGTGGAACATTTCTAATATCAGCCACCGTTATTCTATCATTTCCTTTTTTCAAATCAAAACTATGAACTTTAACATCTAATCTAGGACCTCTTGCTTTACCTTTTTTACCATTTCTTTCTTTTAAAAATTTTGCAATATCAGCACTGAATTGAGCCTCACCACATCCCATATCGGCAACAACGACGGTCTTATCCCTACCAACACCAGGAAGACCACCTGGCGCATTCACAACTCTAGTGGATCTTTCCTTGACTTGGTTAACAAACACATCGACTGGGTTTTCTGGCCATGATTGAACTTGTGATCTGAATCCTTCATGATATTCATCAAATAATGATGGTTGTTCTTGAACTAATTTCAAAGCTGCATCTGAACTTATCGTATATAGTTGTTCATTAATCCATCTGAATCTTGATCCTGTAAGTTTGGCCATCATTTTTTGTTGTAATGGTGTTAGTTTTCTTTGTGGTGCAATGTCTAATGTTGGTTTAGCTGTTTGTTCCTCTTCTTTTTCTTCTTCCTCTTGTTTATCCTCCACTTTATCAGTCTCAACTTCAGGTTTCTTTGATTTACTCTTTTTCTCTTTCTTTGCTTTTTTGGAAACTGGTTCAGATTCATTCACTTCATCTTCATCAACCCCATCTTGATCATCATTAATCTGTGATGCTTTCTCTAGTGCTCTTTCTTGTTCTCTCTGTTTTCTTTTGTTGTTCTTTTTAGCTCTGTTCGACAGACCGGCTTTCTTCACCTCTGTGTTAAGATTCCACCCTTCAGCTTGAAACAAGGCCATTCTAAAAACTTTCTAATTTAACACTTTAATTAAAGAGATGAGATGTGCTTAAAGAAAATTTCTACAAACAATCTGACGTGGTGTCTGGATGTGATTTGGTAATCTATCACGTGACTACTCCCTAACAAAAAAACGCGTCAGATAATTTTAGAGCGCGTTTTTTTGTTTTGTTTACGTTTTTTGTTCTTCTTTTTCTTTCCTTGAATCACATCACGGGTTAAAGTTGAGAGTTATTCTGCTTGTACATTCGCTTATCACTTAAAGGGATTGCAAACATGATCAGAAACACGAAGAGAAGAACAGCAGGACGTAAGAACTTTGAGTCCAATGTGTTTTCTGTTCCTGAAGATGATTCATATTTATCAAATGCTTATAATAAATCAAAACTTACATTTTACAAACTTCCACCCGTTGGTGAGATCACACTTGATGAATTTGAAACATGGGCTATTGATCGTATCAAAGTTCTGAATGAGATCGAATCATGTGTCGCTAGAAATAAATCATATAAAGAGATTGAAAGTATTGTTACTCCAATGTTGAACGATTTATTACCTTTGAGTTCTCCAAACCCAGAGAAGTTGAACAAGGCAAGACAGAAAGATTATTACTCACATTTCATTTTGAGATTGTGTTTTTCAAGATCTAAGGAACTAAGAGATAGATTTTTAAAGAATGAAATGCAGTTGTTTAAGATTAGATTCAATCAATTAACCACAACGGAACAACAACAGTTTGTTAGACAGTTGAATTTACCATGGGAATTCATTACAAATGATGAAAAACAAGAGATTGCTGATAAGCTTTATAATTCAGTTTCTGCATCTCTTGGATATCATTTAGGTATACATGATGAACAACAAAAGAAACAATTTTTCCAAAATGAAAGTTTTATTAAGATTCCTTTTGAATTTGTTCCTGATTTATTATCACAACGTTGTATTTATTTACATAAAGGTACGGCCTATGTTCCAAGCTATCAACAATTTCAATTATTATCCAATGAATACTCAGACAATTTATCAGAGGCGTTGATTCAAACATCACATGCATTCCCATCATTAGATGAAGATGATAGAATTTTACCAATATTGAACCATTTGTCATCTGGATCAGCCATTAATTTCGAGACTGATATGTTTGAAGGAGGTGAAGGAAACGATATCAATTGGAAAAATGTCGATAGTAAAGAGATCATGGATCAATTCCCATTATGTGCATCAAATCTAATGCAAGGTTTAAAAATCAATCACCATTTGAAATACACTGCAAGACAACAATTTCAATTGTTTTTGAAAGGTATTGGATTATCTGTTGAAGATTCATTGACGTTTTGGAGTCAAGAGTTTACGAAATCGTTATCTATTGAGAAATTCAACAAAGAGTACAAATATAACATCAGACATTCTTATGGTTTGGAAGGTGGTAGAATCAATTATAAACCATGGGATTGCCGTACTATTTTGAACAAACCAAGACCACAAAAGGGGGAATATCATGGATGTCCATATCGTGATTTAAATAAAGATGCATTGTCGATGAAATTAAAATCAATGGATTTAAACGATGTTGAAGTTGCACAAGTTTTAGAAATAAGTTCAAAGAACGAATTCACATCTGCATGTTCTAAAGTTTTGGAAATTAAAACCAAAGATACAGTACAGGAACATATCACACATCCTAATTTATACTTTTTAAGAGCAAGAGATTATTACAAAAAGATTCATAGTCCGAATCCTGATGAGAGTGTTGATAATGCGATTGCCGCTTAAAAAAAAATAGTTCATATACAGTACACTACCCAATTTTTAGTTGATTTAAAAATGCTGACGTTAATTATTAGAAGTAAATTGTAGTTTCAATGTTTTGAAAACGATTCATCGTATTTCCATTCTTTTTGGTTAAAGATCCAGTATCTATGGTTCTCTGTTCTTTTTATTATCCAATGAATTAAAATGTTGAGTATATTTTGCTCAATATGAAGATCGATTCTTTCTTTTTCTTTGAATTTGTCCAATATGGATCGTAGTCTGATGGTTTTTTTCTCTTGAATATACTTGATCATGTAATTGAAGAAGATCAAACTTGCTCCACAGTTACATATTCTACCACTTTTGGAACATTTTATGAGGTTCATCTTCACTAAGACATGCCTTGAATCATGGAATATTTCTGCTTTGAGTTCATCAGATGATTTGATCTTTATATTGGGGAGGGAAAAAGTTTGTAATGGGAATTTTTTCTTTGCTTCTTCATTCAGAATACTGTTAATATCTGAATCTTGATATGGCTCATTCAGTTCAATTGTGAATTGATTTTTCTTTGTAAACCATTTGAATAAATAGATTGCAAGTTGTTCATTGAAAGGAAGTTGCAACATGGATGGTGTATAATCCTTGATTGAAACGTAATCTTTCTGTTTGTTTCTTTGTTTTTGAATATAAATACTCGATTGGAAGTCATTAATATCATTGATATTGGGTATCAACAATTGATTTGTCTCTTTAAGAATCTCTCTACGTTTTATAGTCTCATATGGTTGCTTGTACACTATGGGCTGTGAGTCGTTGTCTATCTGGGACTCCTGTACCCAATTCTGTTTCAGTTTCTCCCTTGTTTGGAGTGCCTCTTTCCAAAACCCAGTTTGTGCCTTGAGATGATTTGATGGATCCAAAGAGTTACTGAGCACTTCCAAATACTCACAGTTCAATTCCAACTTGTCATGGAAGAGTCTACAAACCCCAACTGCAGACACGAGTACTTTCGTGAGAACTGACATGTTCACTCCTGCTTGGTCGAGTTGAGCCCTTGAGACTTTCACCACCAGCTCAACACCAGAACAGTCATCCAGTATCAGAAAGTAGTACACTTTCCCTCCAAACTCCTTCTCTGCCCACTCCACCACTCTGCCCGCAACCTTGAGCCTGCGCAGTGGGTGGTTCCCCACGAGCACTACACCTTCCACCACTGCCCTCATCCCACTGAGCCCGTAAACCTTGAGCAGATCCACCGAGTGCACGATATCAATGGCCAAAACAGACGTTATTGAGCTGTAGAACGGGGAACTGTGGAACGTCTCGACAGCGTAGAACTCAGTCCCGTGGACCCTCGCCACGACGTTGCTCACGCCAGGCGCGAAATCAACAATGTCCATTCACTAGATCGGTGATGTGCGAGTGGTTGTGATAAGTGATAAAAAGCATATATAAATCCAATTCAATCTTCCACTCACTTCCTGCACTACACATAATGCCTCCAATCACCTGCCACGTCCTGGACACCGCCAGAGGGAAACCGGCAGCGGGAGTCGTTGTGGGACTCTACAGACTGGGCGACTCCAGTGATGAGCTGCTCATCGACGAGCAAGTGCCACCATTCGCCCTCGCAAAGACGAACGAGGATGGGCGTGTTCCTGAGTGGGTCTTTTCAGCTTCTGATAACACTGCTGTTGGTGTTGAGGGACAAAACTGGGAGAAACTCGTGCCTGGCGTCTACAAGGCCCGTTTCCAGACGGGAAAGTATTTCCAGGAGCACGAGACACGCACCTTCTTCCCCTTCGTGGACGTGCTCTTCACAGTCAGTGACCCTCCAGACAGCCACTACCACATCCCTCTCCTACTGGCACAACACTCGTACACAACCTACAGGGGCTCATGATGTCTAGTTAATCTTGTTTCATATATCCTTGTATCATCTCTTATGTTCTGTAGTTCATTATGTAGTTCTCTAGTTCATTACTTGTAGTATTATCTTCTATTATCTTCATCATGCATAGTGTATAATTACTAGTTAGTGTTAGTACTAGATCTAAATCTTTATGTCCGTAAAAAAACAATCAAAACAAATTTCATCTCTTAGCCAAAACTCTCTCACTTCACCATACTTGCTCCGCAGAACAGCAGAACCACATCCCTTGCCATGGATACTCTGTCCCCTCTGGACACGCCGTCGGCTGCCCCCTTCAAAAAGCCGGTACCTCTAGACCCGGCACCTTCACATCCCTCCACATCACCATCAACACCGTTGTCCAGAGTCGTATCGAGGTCTGACGACTCAGTCATCTTCACAAACCCAAGCTCCATCGAGAGCCAGAACACAAGCACATCAACGCATCACGACAACACAGACCAAGCAGAACAGGCTCTTGAAGCAGATACACGACATGACTCCATACAACCACAACCACAATCACAACCACAATCACAAGAACTGATCACCCCAATAGGATCCGATAACCACCAAGAGACGTATTTTGGTGATTTGGACCAAGTCAACGAGATTCAGAGTATCACACAGTATCTAAACACACAAGGTTTAACAGATCAAGATGGAACTTCTTCACTGCATGAGACTGGATCCTACATAGAAGACGAAGACGGGGATCAAGTGCTTCTCAACAACTACATCGGGCCTCGAGTATCACACAGAGGATCCATAATGACAGATAATATTGATCCTCATTCAATACCGAGACATAGAAACTCAATATTGACGAATAATTCAAAAACCACAAGTTTTGATACTGCAACGATGGAAGTTGAGAGAATGAGAAGTGCAAATTTGCACAAAAAACTTACAAAGACTAAAAAACAACAACAACAACAATCACAACAAAAGAGTCATCCTCAGAAACCTAAACTAAGCCGGTCCGCTACTGCTGATGATGAAAAAGTCCTGGTTGGTCATAAAGTTAGCGAAGGCCATGATAATTATGTCGTTGCATATAATATGTTAACAGGTATTAGAGTCGCAGTTTCTCGTTGTTCTGGTATAATGAAACCTCTTACAGATGTTGATTTCAAACAAACTAAAAAACTTGTTTTTGACATGTCTGGTAATGAACTAACACCATCATCGAAGTATGATTTTAAATTTAAAGATTATAGTCCTAATGTTTTTAGAGAGTTAAGGTTATTATTTGGATTGGATCCAGCAGATTATTTAATGTCATTAACTTCAAAATACATTCTTTCAGAGTTAAATTCACCAGGGAAATCAGGTTCATTCTTTTATTTTTCAAGAGATTATAGATTTATCATTAAAACAATTCATGCTTCTGAACATCGTCAATTGAGAAGAATATTACACAACTACCACCAACATATCAAAGAAAATCCAAACACATTAATAAGTCAGTTTTATGGTCTTCATAGAGTCAAAATGCCAATATATTATGGTAAAAGAAGAAAAATCTATTTTATCGTGATGAATAATTTGTTTCCTCCACATAAAGATATTCATTCAACATATGATTTGAAAGGTTCATTATTGAGCAGAATCACTGTTGCTAATACCACTAAACACGTTGTTTTCAAAGATTTGAACTGGATTCAAGATCAAAGAGTCATTCAATTTGGACCTGAAAAATTGAATATATTTCTTGATCAATTGAAAAAAGATGTTAAATTATTGATAAAGTTGAACATTATGGATTATTCATTCTTGATAGGATTTCATGATGTTAGCAAAGGAAATGATGATAATGTATTATCAAAGAGGAAACTATCTGTTTTTTCACCTGCTTCTTCCAAGATTGAAGATCTTAGATCTACAAATCCAACTGCATTAGGAAGAGAAAATTTACCTGATATATACCCTGATTTCAAGAATTATTTCTACGGAGATGAAGGTGGGATTTTTGCAACTGATGAAAACAACGAACTTCTCAATCAAATCTACTATTTTGGAATTATTGATTGTTTGACTAATTATTCAATTGTTAAAAGATTGGAAACTTTTTGGAGATCTTTAACTAATGATAGAAAGATCATCAGTGCATTGCCTCCTGCTGAATATGCTGACAGATTCCTAAGATTCATAGAAGACTCAATGAATGAGAACACTATTCAACAGAAAAAGGATAAAAAGGATTGACCTTTAGATTATAAAACGTTTGCATGATAAATTTAACTTTGTAGTAGTTTTTTATAGTGGTGAATTATATCCGAAGTAAATCCGGTGATCTTAAAAAAAACACAAATCAGAAAACCAAAACAAACAAAATCATTGAAATATTGGCTAGTTGAAACAATAATGGAACGAGAACTTCTAGAGCGGTACCAACTCCGCACGATCGATCCACAGTCATGGGATCAAGACACAGTGATACAAGGAACTGCACAAACGGGACCTGATGATACGGAATACACGCAATTACTCGACGAAGTTTCTAAAGATGATACTGAGAATCTTACACAGTTGCTTGATCCCACTGATCCATTGAATCCACATCTCAAGATCAGATCTGTGCTCAAGGATCGTGGATTGAATAGTTTTAATGGGGATGATGTTTTGAAATTGAGCATTGGGAGTAAGAGGTTCAATTCTAAGTTATATTTGACATTGACGCATCAGAATGATATGTTTGAAGAATTGGTTCGTAGTTTGAATTTACTAGAGAGATCAATTGAAGAACAGGAGCACGATTTGAAAAATTTGATTGAGCAAGAATATTTGAAGTATGTTAGATCAAAGACCGCACTTGATGATGTGTTGGGTCAATTTCAACGGAAAGGGTTTGGGGTAAATGAAAACGAGAGTGAAAGTGGTGGTTTGAACACATTGAGAAATGCAATGAATGACGCTAATAAGGAAACGGCAGTGTTGATTAAGCCGATAGTGGCTAGTAAACAAAAAGAGGAGAATTTAGTAAAAGCTATTGAATTTGTTGAAAAGAAGAAATTTTTCTTTGATTTACCAAAAAGTTTGAAATCTTCATTACATCAAAATGATTATGGTGAGTTCATAAGAGATTACAGAAAAGGTAAGACATTAAGGGAGGAAGATATTGAAGATGGGTCAACTGGTACAAAAAGGGTTATTGATAGAATTTGGGAAAACGTTGAATTGATTGTTGATTCATATAAGAAACAACTATGGGCTTCATTGACTAATGATAACAATGATGATGAGTTTTTGAAAATCATTAAGAAATTAATGGAATTGGGTGAAATCGATAATCCATTTTTAGAATGGATTGAATTGAAATCAAAATCTTTATCTACCAGATTTAATGAAATTTTCAACAGATATCATGATAAGATTTTAAACGTTCAATTGAACATAATTTACACAATCACTCAACAGAATTATTCTACATTTAGAAGTGTTTTACATAATGATGTGCAATTACTGGATTACACCAGTGTTGTTGAAATGTGGTTGATGATAACTAAACTGTTGGGTGATTTACAGTTGGTGATTCAAGATTTCATAAGGTTTTGGACTCATGTTCAATCGTTTCTTGATGGTCACTATACAGAGAAACTTGCTTCGAACTACGTCCTTCCAGATCATCAATTCTTGAAGTTACAAAGATATGAAATAGAAGGTATTAAATCCAAAGGTGAGAAATTCATTAACCAAATCATTCAAAAATTGATTAGATTCTTTACATCGACTCAAAATTCTTTGAAACAACTTGGGCATTCAAATGTTGGCAAGACTGAAAATAATTCAAATGTTGAAAATGGATCATTTACTGGATCTGTTAATGATTTTGGGTTCTTACCTCCACATACAAATAGTTTGAGTGCTTTGAAATATCTGCCTTTAATTTCAAATAAAACGTTCAAAATTTTGAATGATTTGGGACAATTAACAATCACAGATAGAATCACACAGGAACTTAGAGACACGTCAGATATTATCACAGAAAGAATCATTGGTGGTGTTTGTGCAACTTGGATAAATGACTGTTCAAATTTTGAAAAACTTGAAGATTGGACAAGATTACCAACTGGAGAAACTGCAATTCCTTCATTGATTTTAGATTATGAAACTTTCATCGTTGAAAAATTAGGTGATTTATTGTTGAAGAATATTCCAAACACAAACAATAATGTGACTATTGTTAGATATCCTAAACAGAAATATTTGAAAGCTGTTCAGACTCAATTCCTGAGGAGTTTTGATCAATTATTACAAAGTATTCTTCAAAAAATCATTGCTGAGACACAAAATCCTTCAATTTCTGCAAATACCAAAAATACTCATAAATTATTAACTTTTTTCAATTTGAAAAGGTTATCAGATCCAGTGATTCCTAAAATTCTTGATAAATTTGATAGAATCTTTGATACTCATTTAAAAACTGAAAAATTAGAAATTTATTCAATCTTAGAAAGAATGCAAATAACTATATTTGATTCATACATGAATGAGCAAAAGAAAACAGTTACAAACCTTTTGAAAAAATCAATATCATCGGTTGATTGGGTTGAATCTGATAAAAAAGTTACAAAAGTATCAGCTCCAGTCTATGAAGTTTTAGACGTTTTGGTTACTGTCTATATCAACGTTTTAAGCGTCTCACCTGAATTGATTGAAAGTATTTTCCATCATTTGTTAGAACATTCAAGTGCAGTTACACTCAAAAATTTCAGAGAGATCACCAATTATAGCGATAGTACTTTCAAACAAGCAGTTTTAGATATTGAATTCTTCAAGAGTTTAATTGGTAAATCTGCTAATGATGCATTCATCAACAATTTTGATTTAATTTATAAGAATTTCAAAGCTGTACAATTTGACATCAATGGAGCATATAATTCAATTGTTGACATACTTGATGAAAGTTTAAGAAATTCGACTTTAGAATATGAGATATTCAACAGTTGATCTGATTTGAATTTTAAAATATACGTCATTTTTCATGAACAAGATTCAAAAATAAAAATAAATTATAACGGCATTAAAGTAAATTCGTAAACCTCTCTTCTCTATATGTACTTGAAGCAACACCTCAATATATGCATTCTCTTCTCCATCCCCTTAACTCCCTTTTTTCATTTATATCATCATCACATCACACACATCATCTTCTCTTTGGACCACGAATAGGAGGTGGTGGTTTCACATGATTTGGATCAAACATTGGCGCATTCCTCAATATCTCAGGCACGACGAAGAATTTGATATTTGAACCCCTTACGAAAACATGATCTAAATGTGTAACTTTACCTTCTCTTGACGTGACTGTAATATCACTAAGTCTAACATTCATATTATCTTCTGATTCCACCAACTTCCCACGATATGTCTCGCCTGAGTTGAGTTCAATTGATACGATGTGTCCTTGTGATTCGTTCAGAAGCTTTACGGGGATTCCAGATGACATTTCCAGGGGCTTTTCTATCTATCTTTTAGTTTAATTTAAACGTTTTGGTTTGAAAAGTTTTGTTTTGTTTTACCTTTTTTCGTTGAGTTCCTAATCGGGTAATCGTAATACGAGACCGTTGTCAGGATCCAATTTGGGTATTTTTTCGGTGATAAATTGAAAACAGTTATAATTATAAACGTCACATTGATTAATATTGTTAACTTGAGTTAGCTGTTCTAAGGGGAAACGAGGAAAATGTCTACGGAACTGGACCCAGAAATCGACGGATCGTCTATTTTCAACGTTTCGCCAGTTCAATTCGAAACGGAACTCACTAATATTAGTGCTTTAGTCGTATCTAATGACATATTGATTGTTGGATTCAAGACGTGCAAAGTGTTCAGAATTGATTTGAACAACCCAACACTCATTGAGGAGATCTCTTTGCCATTCAAGAGATCGGCACAACAGGAATTGGGTAAGATTGATAAACTATTTTTGGATCCAACGGGTGTTCATCTTATTGTTACCACTAGTAAGAATGAGAATTTCTATATCCATAAGAGTTCTAAAAGCTTCAAGACGCTGAATGAGTTGAAGAATGTTAATATCAGCAGTGTTGCATGGAATAAAGATGCAGTTAGTGAATCCAACACAGGGAATTTATTAATTGGTGATAAACTTGGGAATCTATATGAGGCATTCTTGGAGTATAACGAATCAAGTCAGAAGTATAATAAGAATCTGCAAAAAGTTAACTATCAATCCTCAAGTCCAATTGATGGGATTTCAATAGATTATGACGCCAAAACGAATAAACTACTGATAATCATTGTTTCTGGAGATGATATTGCATATTGGAGTAACGAAATAAGGAGAAAGAATACGAAATATAACGATTTATTATTGAATGATGTTTTCAAGAATAATTCACCTGTTGAGTTTGAGAAATATCAAGATTTAGGAAACATTAATGGTCAGAAGTTCACTAGTCATGATTTAAGTTTAGGATGGCTCACTTCCGCTGGGATAGTATACGGTACAATTACTAAAGATAAAATCAAGACCAAAAAGAACATATCTGAGTTGAAATTTCTGGTAAATTTGGAATTACCTGAATCTAAACATAAATTCAAATCTATTGTTTTGACTAAGTATCATTTGTTATTGATCAGAGGATCCGAATTATTGGCAATCAATAAATTGAACGACGAATTGGTATATCATCAAGTTTTACCTATATCTGATAATGAAAGATTTATTGGAATATCAGCAGATTACACACAGGGAACGTATTGGGTGTATTCTAACTCTAGCATTTATGAAATAACAGTTGATAATGAGGAGAAAGATATTTGGAAAGCCCTAGTTGATAACAATGATTATACTGAAGCATTGGCCGTCACTAATGACGATGAGATTAAAGATGTCATTTATAGCAAACAAGGAGATTTTTTCTTCAATAATGCTGACTTTGTTGAGTCTGCTAAAAGTTATGCTAATTCATCAAGATCTTTTGAGACTATATCGTTGAAATTTTTAGAAAATGGAGAAAATGATGGATTATTAGAATATTTCATTGCGAAGTTTATTAAGATATCAAAAGATGAGAAATTTGATTTTAAAATGCAATTGATTATGATTTCATCTTGGATTGTTGAACTATTCATTGGGAAATTAAACGATATTGATGATGCATTATTAACTGAACAGTCAACTAATTTGAATAAGATCACCTTATTGAAAACATCAACAGAGAAAAGATTTCAGGATTTTTTGATTGAGAATAAAAATCTTTTGGATAAAGACACGATATATGAGATCATTACTTCTCATAACAGACAATCAGAACTGCTATATTATGCCAATCTAATCAGTGATTTTGATTTTGTATTGGCATATTGGATTAGATTGGAAAATTGGGAAGAAGCTTTGAAAATTCTTGAAAAAAATAATCAGCCTGAAATTGTTTATAAATATTCCACCGTTTTATTGGTTAATGCACCTTCATTGACGGTTGACTCATGGCTAAGATTTGATAATTTAGATGCTTCCAAACTATTACCTGCTATATTGACATATACCAAGACTGCAAGTAAGATCAAACACGTTAAACATCAAGCAATCAGATATTTAACCTCATATATTAAAGAAACGGGATCTAAAGATTCGACGGTGCATGACTCATTACTTTATTTGTTGATATCAAATGAATCGAGTCAAGATGAAGATATTTTACTTTCATACTTGGAAGAGCAAGGTTTGAATCCTCATTATAATTCCGATTTTATATTAAGATTATGTTTGAGATTTAAAAAGATCAAGTCTGCAGTTTCTGTCTATTCCAGTTTGAATTATTATGAAGATGCAGTGAATCTAGCACTAGATCATGACTTAGTTGAATTGGCAATGATTACAAGTGATAAGCCTGAAGATGACAAAATTAGAAAAAATCTATGGTTGAAGATTGCTAAAAAGAGAACCATCTCACTCAGACCAAATGATAATGATAAGATCACTAAAGAAGTTAGATTCTTATTGGATAGATGTGAATTGATCACGATCAAAGATTTATTACCTCTACTACCAGATTTCACTACTATTGATAGTTTAAAAGATGAGATTTGTGAAGATTTAGAGAATTTTGGAACGTTGATCAATAAACTCACATTGGGTATGAACCAATCGATTGAAATCAACAACAATATCACTAAAGATTTGAACACATATAAGGAGAAGTCCCAGATAATTAAAAACGGGGAAAGTTGTGCTCATTGTGAATATTTGTTGACTACTAGAAAATTCTTTGTATTCCCATGCAGTCATGCATTTCATTCAGATTGTTTGATTAAAGAGATTTCGAACTCAAATGATTATGGTACGAAGAAGAAATTAGAATTTTTACAGAAAAAATACCTTGCAAAGAAACATTCAAAAAATGACAGGTTCATTAATGATACAGAAGTGGATAATCTGTTATGTGAAAGATGTCCATTATGTTCAGATTTGAAAATTGAAACTATTGATTTACCAATAACTGATGGTAAGAAACCAAACAATGATTGGGATATTTAACTGTCCCCTTGACAATAACAAACTGCTATGCTATAGTTTATTAATGTTCAATTTTCTTGAAACTTTTGTAGTTAAATAATCTTCGTATTCTTTCAAAGCACCTGGGAGGTTGACTTGAACATTTCCTTGTCCATCTTCACTAATATTATCGAATTGTGTTATTGTTTTATCAACTCCAACAACAATGGTCATTCCCTTAGGGATGTTTTTCAATTCAATTCTATCATAAATTTTTTCATTTTTACCAATGATATTGAAAAGAGAGTTTGCAACTCTTTGACCTTGACGAATGGTTGCACCTGCTGTTTTGATTATTGGAAGATTGACGACATCACCAACTGCAAATATGTTTTCGTACCCTTTTATCAAATGATTTGTCTCAACAATCACTTCTCCTTTAACCGGTTCAATCGAATCTTTGAAGAAAGGTAACAATGGTTGAATGTTATTAGGATGGGAAGTACACCAAATATTCAAATCTGACTGAATTGTTTCACCTTTGGTAGTCAATAAATCTTCATTTGGTAATGTCTCTATGACCCTAGTGTTTAATTTCAAATCAATTTTGGAATCTTTTATATTTTGCTCTAATATTTTTGAAAACTTTGGAGATGAGTAGACTTCAGGTGGGAGGTGATCATATGGATGTATCAAAGTGATATGTTTTTCTGGGTATGCATTTTTCAACTCACCTGCAACTTCAATACCCAAGGCACCTGCACCAATGACAGTTATATTTTGAACTTCATCTATCTTTGGTTTAAAACTCTCCACCTCATTAACAAATTCTTCTTCAGTTGTTGCAGCAGGATCAATTGGCCATTGTCTGCTTCTACCAGTTGCAAAAACGGCATAATCAAAAGTCAGATTTTTAATTTCATTCTCATTATTCAACTGATATGTGATGGAGTGATCATCAGTGAAAGCAAGAGCTTTACCATGGATGAAATGGATCTTTATCTTATCTGATTGTGGCTGTTCAGTAGTTGCATTCAGTGCTCGTTGTTTGAAACCCAAATCGGTGGATTCAACAGTTTCGAACTTCAAATCATGTCTTTCCAGGTTTAAGTAGATCTTTTTTGCAAAGTCTATATCAACTATTGCTCTGGGGATACCCAAAATGTTCAAGAGTCCAGCTCTCTTATCAATGAGGTATATTTCCACTTGAGGAGCTTCCAGTGTGGCTAGCGAGTTGTAAGAATTGACAAAGTTTTTAAGGGTGCTCAAACCACCATAGGAGCCACCTATAATCAACAATTTGACTGGGTTCATTGCAGTATAGTTGTACTTTAAGTCTCTAACCAGCCAGATACATGATTGAAAGAGAGTATACACCCTCTTTTATATAGACCAGCCCTGCTCATTAATAATCCCATCTCGCATATACGAGCCATGACTAAGATTATTAAAGTGTAAACAAATATGCACCCTGAAAAGAGACCCTGAATGGAAGAAGTCGAGGTCGCATTCTGGTAGTTGAAACGCCAATGGACCATGGTACGGGGCAGATACTCGAACGGGTTTATGGATGAGTCATGAGTGCCATGGTAACGGAATTGAGATAGTATTTGTGATAGGGCTGTTGGAATCTCGACGGAATCCAGTAACTCTTAAACTTGAGTAGAGCTCCGCATCTTTCTAAATGGGACGCATAGTAGTTCACTGTAGTACGTCTCTAGCGTACAATCAATCCACTCTCTAACATTTGACGACTTGCTTGTCTTTTGCATTTTGTCAATAGACAACCAAATTCATTTTGGCTTACCATCCGGACACCACCAGTGCCACTGAAAAAATGGATTGTAAAAACAAATGATGTTGACTACAACAACCATTGAACTACAACAATCCTTGAGCACTGTGTTTGTGAGCTGGTTACTGGTTGGAATCATGCTGATGATGCTGAAACTATTCACGGGGTGAAGCAATATTGACTGTCTCAAGGGAAAGGTGATTGCTATCAAGTAATTGGAACATCAGATATCAGGGAATCGCAAGAGACAATCACCATATCTGTCTTCAGAGATAATTCATTCCCACTTAGTCACATGTGATAGCAGTGCCTTACTTTGGTAAACGCAATCATTCAGAAAGTGTTTGGTTACATTGTTGATAATAATGGGTATTTTAATGAATTTTTCCAAATTGAATTACATTCACCTTAACATAGAATTATTGCTACATTGTTGATTTGACGGAACAGACTACCTAAAAGTCAAACCAGCACCCAAAGTCATCATATTGATTAAAAAAGTGACACATTGATAAAAAGTAACTATCAGCAAAAACCAATGAAAGAAAATAAGTTTCAGCAGAAAGATCAATGACGTATGGGGATGGACAACAATTCTCTATCTATTACCAGCAAAAAGATTCAGGTTAGGCTCTTGTCCTTCCCTGAGCAATCATTTCTCTAAAATGAGGTTCCAAGCGATGGAAGAGTTGATTTGTTAGATCTTCAGGATCAACAGCTGCTATACCGAACGCTTCATTAATGATTTGAAGTGGTGGCAATGCAACAGGCTCTTCAGCTGGCACAGGCTGGTTAATCGGATTGAAACCACCCATGAAACCGTATATTGTATCCATCAGAGAAATGAGAAGAAGCCCACACAACGTCAACAGGTTGTAAAGCATTTTGGCTTGGTATTTCTGCTCCTCATGATCTTTCTCATCCTGCCCGTCATTTTGCCCTTCATTTTGCGCTTCATTTTTCTTTTCTTTCAATGGAATGATTATGAGACCTGCAACACAATATTGAATAATGACTCGGACCCATTGGGAACCAACAACGATTCTCTGTCGATGACGGGCAACAAATCTCCTGACGGGATCCATATTTTGAGGTGAAGTTTAATGGTAAAGTTGTGTCACTCCGGTTATGGCAGAGGTGGTGAAATCGATACTTAATTTTATCATAGACCACAGACAAATAATTTTATCATAGACCACAGACAAACACAAAAGCAGACACAAAAAAAAACAAAAAACATTGGCTTGATTTGAAATCGTAACAAACGTTTCAATTTTCTGTCCAAACCCTTCTCTTTCGTGAAGATCTTATTAGAATCTGTAGAACCTAAGTACACTATTACTGTAAAGGAATTCTCTTTTTGCCCAAATTGTTTGTCTGGTTGATGGCATAGGTATGTACGATTCCCGAGCCCATGCAGTAAAGATGTATTGGATTGTTTAGCCAGTTTTGAATTTATATAGAGAAGACATTTATTCATCTTGATTATTACACTTCAATCAATTCTGTCAAAATACTTCTTCCAACACCATTAAAAGCGATCTTTAACTCAACAAAAGTATCACTTTGAAAAGTAATCAGAGAAAGAAGTCCATCGGTCGATCAGTCACTAGAATGTTTCAATCACCCTACCCACTTTTAAGGTTTCGATCGATATTCGATCGACCCAACCCTTCTTCAACCCATCGGTTTACGGATCTGAAATACAGCTGAATCTTAAGTTTTAGAATCTTGATATATACTGATAATTGATTCAAAATAAACCCCAAAGTGATACTGTTATTTGATATACTTAATACCCAAGTCGAATTTTAGTGGTATCTGGTGAACCGTTTTATATATATGTCTAATATAGTCTGTAAGTTTGTATTTTCTATTGTTTTTAGATCTTCCAATAGATCAGTTCTGTATTCCACGGACCATATACCAATGGGCGTGTTTATTTTTCCTGGAAGCCCCATTTTTTAAGTAAGTGCAGGAACAGCCTACAGGGATCTGAAAGCTCTAAAGAAACTAGGGCAAGCCAAGATTCAAAAGGGTAGGAATATTATATTATTGTATCAATCTGAAGAGTCACATCAGTATTTCAAAGTTTTTTTAAGCCAAACTTTAAAGTCGACTATTACTATAAGGAGGAGGGGGACCTCTCTTTATTGAGTGCTGTTGAATAGCGGCAAGTCCCAAATATAAGATTCGATCGCTTTCAATCAAAATTTCTTTACTTCCTTCAAATGCCGCCTTGACTTTATACACAATCTCGTGTTCTTTGGATTTCCTACTCAGCTTGAGAAGTAAGCTCTCGTTATCTAAAAGAAGATACTCCAATGTCAATATTGAAGCAAATGCAAACTCCACAGAGAAGTCTTCAGGTACAGCCTCTCCATTCGTAATCCAGTCAATGTAACAATTTAAATATTCCATTTTCATTTTTATGCTTTCAATGTAGTATTTATGCCGGCCACTAATGGTCTCCACTAAAGATCCCAAATATGTTTCGACACCCCTGGTAGAAGTTAGTTGTTTGTTGAGAACTCTAATAGAGCATAGAGAGTAAACCATGACCTTTTTTAGATCCACTTCATGAATTTTAACCATCTCTGAATGCTGGGAATTCAGAGATTCATGTTGATGTATGAGATGCTGTATCTCCTCCCGGCCATAACTTATTGGCTCTATGCTGGACATTGAGGCATTATACACAATTGAAACTGGACATGTATAAAGTGGGCTGTTACCCTTTGTAAATTGAGAGACAATGTGACCTGGTGTCATATTCATAAACTCTTTAATAACATGAACTGTTTCTTCCAATACATCAATAGTTCGACTCAGAAAAGACCTGTTTATTTCAAACATTTGCTTGACCTTAACATCGATGTCAATATCTTTTCGAATGAGAGACAAGGTAATAAGTTTACACTCGTTCAAAACCAACCATTCTGTAACAGTAAGCAAACTCAAACCGCTCTCAATTTGAGTGTTGACATTAAGGTCAACAAAGTCAATACTTGAGTTCTTTCCAAGGGCAATCTTGCTTTTGCCATTATTGAGATTGACAATATGTTTCGCCAAGTACCCTTCAATGTCTTTCTGTAAACGTTTACGCTTTTTCAATGGATTCCAACCTTTAAAACTGCTTAGCATGACAGCTTCCTGAAATCTAACTGCTGTCAGATGAATATCGACAATATTGAAGTCCAAAAAGAAGAAAATGTTTTTCCATATCTTACTCTTCAGGTGTTTAATCAATTGAGTGTCTTTTACATACGTGATACCAAGGGAAAACTCGTTAGCTTTGGGGATGCTTTTAGAAATTGTAGGAAGTTTTGGGTTTGAGGTTATAGAAGTTTTCTTGTTCTGGGGCGTAGGGCAGTCTTCCCACCAAGATTCGAAAAGCTGTAATATCATCGTTGTCCTTCAGTTTCCATGATCTAACTGTGACAACTAAAATGTTATTGAGAGACTTTTTATTGGTCTTGAGAATATAATTCAAACAGAAAAATCGTAAGAGGATGAAGAACTACATTGAAATTTCAACTTCGGTGAAGCATGTCAGCTGAATTAATACCTATTACCATAATCAATGAAACATGATATGGTCCTATGGATCAGAATCTATGAAGTAACTACAACCTCAGATTGGATTATTATACAAAAATATCTATGAAGTAGTGTTTCTCTGGAATCTTCAGAGTTTACAAATTACTAAAGTTATAAGCAGGTGGTGTTTCTCTTTGTCTTGAGTGTTGCTGAACTGCGTTGAGTCCCAAATATAAGACTCGATCGCTTTCAATGAAAATTGCTTTACTTCCTTCAAATGCCGCCTTGACTTTATACACAATCTCGTGATCTTTGGATTTTCTACTCCGCTCAAGAAGTAAGCTCTCGTTATCTAAAAGAAGATATTCCAATGTCAATATTGAAGCAAATGCAAACTCCACAGAGAAGTCTTCAGGTACAGCCTCTCCATTCGTAATCCAGTCAATGTAACAATTTAAATATTCCATTTTCATTTTTATGCTTTCAATGTAGTATTTATGCCGGCCACTAAGGGTTTCCACTAAAGATCCCAAATATGTTTCGACACCCCTGGTAAAATTCAATTGTTCTTCAAGAGCTTTAATGGTGTATAGAGAGTAAACCATGACATTTTTCAAACCCAGTTCATGGATTGTAACCATTTCTGTATGCTGGGAAGTCAGATATTCATGTTGATGTATGAGATTCTGTATCTCTTCCCGGCCATAATGTATTGGCTCTATGCTGGACATTGAGGCATTATACACAATTGAAACTGGACATGAATAAAGTGGGCTGTTACCCTTTGTAAATTGAGAGACAATGTGACCTGGTGTCATATTCATAAACTCTTTAATAACAAGAAGAGTTTCTTCCAATACATCAATAGTTTGACTTAGGAAAGACCTGTTTATTTCAAACATTTTCTTCATCTTCATAACGGTATCCATATCATCTTTATTGAGAGCCAAATGGAAAAGTTTCCGCTCGTTTAAAACCAACCATTCTGTAACAGTAAGTAAACTCAAAGCACTCTCTATTAAAAGATTGACGTTAAGGTCAACAAAGTCAATGTTTGGATTTTTTCCAAGGGAAATCTTGCTTTTGCCATTATTGAGATTGACAATATGTTTTGCTAAATACCCTTCAAGGTCTTTCTGTAAACGTTTAAGTTTTTTCAATGGATGCCAACCTTCAAAACTAGTTATTATTGCTGATTCCTGAAAGTTGACGGCTGCCAAATGCATATCAGCTATATTGAGGTCTAGAAATGATAGGATGTGTAACCATATTTTTTTCTTGAGGTTCGTAGTCAATTGAAAGTCTTTAACAAATATAATGTCCAGGTTAAGCTCACGAGCTTTTGGGACCACAGGAACTATATAGGGGAACAAAGTAGGGCAGTCTTCCCACCAAGATTCGAAAAAATTCAATATCATCGTTATCGTTCTGTTCAATATATTAATGAATTGTGACAACCAAAATGTTATTGAGAGACTTTTTATTGGTCTTGAGAATATAGATCAATCAGACAGAAAAAAAGAACTGGGAGTAAATGTCCAATGTGATCAGGCATCATTGATTTGGTACAGTGTATCTGTAACTTGTCACTAAGTTCTAACACTTGTGAGTCATGATCATTGATCAAGGATTCATGAGATATGACTGATAGGGACTGCCTCCAACCTTAGATTGATATATTCTTCAACTACTCGTAATTTTCATTTACCCGTAAAGCCCAGCCGGGTATTTAAAGCTGAGTTCCCATCGACTCGTAACCTTTCCGTTTCGGGCGTCTCACTCGTTCTTCGTTTTTCTCGATTTTAAACAACAATAAGAGAGAAGCACAACAGAAGGGAAAAAGAACAGAAGAAATGGCAAGCGAGGACCAAAACAACGCGATGGATGTCGATGTCGACGTTGATGACGATATTTTCAACGATGATGTGGAAGAAACAGCTGATCAGTCCATCCATGGCCCTCAAACACAAGACACAGAGACTTCAACTGCTCCAAAAGTGCCTGAACTACCTGAGTTCACAAGAAAGGACAAGACAATGCACGACATACTGGAGATGATGGAGGACTATTCTCCTGTGGTGAGTATATGCTATTCAATTCTTAAAGACGTTAAATACTAACAATTGGTGACAGATTCCTGATGCAGTGACGGATTATTATTTGACAAAGAACGGTATTGACTGTGATGATATTAGAATGTACGTATTACCAAAATAAGTCTCCATACTTTAAGACTCTTTTTACTAACATGAATTCCTTCCAGAAAAAGGATACTAGCCCTGGCGACGCAGAAGTTCATCTCTGATATTGCAACGGACGCATATGAATATTCAAGAATCAGATCATCATCGACGGTATACAACTCTGCCAATCCACAGGCGAGAGCTAAAGCATTAGTAGCAGGTGCTGCGGGTCAACAAGTGGCAAGTTCAAACTCGGGAAACATTTCGAAGAAGGTGGTGCTCACGATGGATGATTTAGGAAGCGCGCTTGCTGAATATGGTCTTAACGTGAATAGACCTGATTTCTATCGTTAATGAGTCTTATTTGTCTGTTTATGTTTATGTTTATGTGTTTTAGAATTGATCAGATGTAAAAGGAAACGGAAGTAAACTTACAAGTGGGAAATTAAATTATTATCATGATTCATGTATGGGTAATTGTAACATTAAAAAATTCTTTAAAAAGGGTAATTCTAATTCAAGCAGGAAAGAAATGTGTGTTCTTCTTACTAGACTCGTGCACTTCCATTGACCTTTTAAAATCGTTTAACTCATGTCTTATTTGTTGCAAAAACTTTGGGTTCAGTTTCAAATTTGTTAAAGGCTGTGAATGACGATCGTAGACAATTGGAGAGTAAGTCTTATTAATGAGAATCTTGTTCGTGAATTCAACTTTCTTAGAAGGAGACGTTTCTATTCCTTCATTATCCTGCTGTTGTAACTGTTGTTTTCTAGATTGAGGTGGATGGCTATAATATTGATGATATGGATGACTGTTGATATGATGATGTTGGGTAGGTGGTTTCAGGATTGAAGCAGAAGGTACTAGATCCTTACGAGGTTCTTTCAATTGTGAAGTTGACACTTCAAGAACACGGTCTCTAATGAAAAGGAGGTTTGCATCTTCTTCATCTTCATCACCTTCAACTTTCTGATCTAGATTATTACCACTGTTATTTGATATTTTGGATCTTGCTGAATTTATTGAACGGATTGATTTTCTTCTCTCAATGGATTTGGATCTCATCCTAATACGCTGTGCTTCACCTAAATCTGGAGATGCTAGATCAGGAAAGGATGTTTCACCATATTGTATAATCTTTTCTATCATTTCAATATCATCAAAAGAAATGGTTTCATCTTCATCATCATGAGTAGTGGAATCTTCAATGGGGACATCAACGGAGTTTTGATTAGAGTCATGCAATAAAGGTTCAGTTGTTTCTTTAACTTGTTTGTTGACAACTCCAATGTTTGATTTCTGTTGTGGTTTTAGATCAAGTGAAGCAAACATCGTTGATAAAATTTCATCAGAATCAAAAAGTGAATTTCTTTGAACATTAATTTTTTCATCATCATCCATAAAAGAGAATTGGTCAGATAGTTGATCATTAAATGCACTGTCATTATTATGGGTCGTTTCTGGCTCGATGACAATAGAAGGGCTTGGTTGTACCTTTACAGGTTTTGGTTCCTCTTTGACAACAGCCTTTGGTTTAGGATTAGGTTTTTTAACATTAGACTCTTTCTTCAAAGGTTTATGAACAGTCTGTTGTTGATTTTTTGTTTCTTCTGACTTCTTCTTATTCTTTGAACTTCCAAATATTTTTGAAAATATTCTTTTTATTCCACTTTCCTTCTTCTGTGGAGCAACATGAGACTGTATAAGTTTAGATTTCCCATTGTTGTTCTGTAAAGGAGTAATCTTCACTGTTTGTTGGGAAGAAGTGACTGAAGTAGGTGAAGTTATCTTAACAATTGGTTTCTTTAAATTTTCTGATTTCAAAACTGGACTTTTATCATCAACAACATCATCTACCAAATTTGATTGTAAAATAGGTTTCGTTTCAACATTGACATCACCATCATTAGCAATGATCGTTTGTTGTTCCGGTTCAACCACAACTTCTTCAATTTTTCCAAGACTTGGCCCTTGCATAGATATTGGTGTTGTTGAGATATTCGTCATTTCATTAGGTTGAAGTTCATCAGATTCGATCATTGAGTTTAAATATCCAATTGATGATACATCTTTCATGTTTTGAATAGAATGAGAAGTCAAATCATCAATCGATGACGAAGGTGTGCTTTCATTAATACTTTCAGATCTCGAATTTCTAGAAGGACTAGGAGAAGTTGAATCAGATGCAGTTGATATGGAATATTGATGCAAATGCAAATGCTGGGGTTGTGGTTGGAGATTGTTCTGAGACAAAATCGTTGACACTTGTGGGATATTAGTCATGGAGTGACTTCTAGGAGGAACAGAATGTGATGATGTTGGAATCGCCTGTCTCTGTTGTTGATACGACATGTCCGGATTGGATGATCTGATATCCATGCTGGAACTTCTCTGTTTGCTTCTTGGAATATAAATCTCGCCATTTGGAAAAGTGAAGGGCACATCATGGGAGTGTCTTTGATGTGGACGACGAGTTGAAGGTACGCTTGTAGGTTTGTTGGTGAGTGAGTATGAACGTTGTTGCTGTTGGAATTGGGTTTGGAGGTGTTGATTTGCAGATGTGAGTGATTGTTTTCTAGAAGAAGAAGCGTAAGTCTGATGCTTGTAGTTGAAAGATAGCATGTCATTCGTGTTTGAACTTTGCAGACTGTTTAGTCTAGTTGTTGGTAGACTTGAATGAGATTGGCTTTGACGCATCCCGTTTGGTCGAGGCAACAGGGACTTATGAGATCTTGAAGATTTGACAAACATCGAGTCTACAGAGACCAGATCGTTTGTGGAAGAAGTTCTTGGGATAACATGCAGATGCGGAGCAGAGCGACTGCTCTTTGATGAGAAAGAGTTGAAACTGGAAATCGAGCTGGATCTGGAGGAGTACTGATGAGTGTTGAGCCCTGTTGTAGAGGACTCCTCGTTTCGCACCGACGAGCCCAGCGTGGTGTTCATCTGTGATTGGAAGGATCTGTAGATCTGGTATCGGCTAGTGGTTTGCAAATTTTGATAATTATCGGATTGTATTGCTATCGTATTGTTCCTTATGATTGTAGCTATTTTTAAACAGGGATAGCCGTGAAAAGAGTAGGTGAAGAGCACACACGGGTGAAGTGGAAAAGAACGTCAAGAGTGGGAATTAAACAGCTGTGATGCTTAAAAGGAACAGCAACAAGCGAGAAACAGCGTTTTTGCGGGAAACCACAAGCAAAGAGAAGATATAAATTGATTAAAGTAGTCAATTTTTTGCATAGAGCGTTTTTTTTTCAATGCTGCAGCATGATTTTTTTTTTGTGCCAGTGATGAGCCAGCCAGCCATGAGTTGTGGAATGTGCCAATACAACGACAAAAGAGGAGGATTCCATGCTAAATGGACTTGATTGATGAGTGTTGTAGAATAGAGCCTGAATTGAGGTCCTTTTTCCGAGTTTTTGCAAGCTGATACGACTATCTACGGGTGATTTCACACTATGTACATGTCTATTTACACTATTCTATGCTGAAATTGATTACTTTTGTGAGTTGAGGGTTCTGTTGCAAATATCACTGATTTCAGAGGCAACTGTGTCATCCCCGAGACCGACTAGACGTTGGTAAAGTGGCTTTAAAGCGTAGAAAGTCCATGGGAATTGTCTCTGCGAGGCCCTAACGACATGCACTGCATCATACACGAGATCAAGGTCCAACAAAGAAAGCACCATTTCATAAGCGAATTGATGGTCCAGTTTGTTTCTTCTCTTTTCAGGGATCCGCTGGTATGTTAAGCTCTTTCTATACTCTCCTCTCTCGAGCCATGCTTTCTCACAAATGGCAAGATCTTTGAATCTTTTACCACCCGAAAGTAGAGTCAAGTAAACTTCTGAATTTCTCTCCAATTTAACTGATTTATCCTGAACAAATTGGATAGCAGGTGGTTGTGCATCTTGCTTGGTCTCAGAAGACTCCTCCATATCCTCAATAATCACCTTGTTCTTGTACAATTCCTCATTTGGATATGTGAATGTTTCGTATCGTCTTAAGAATTCGTCCTTATCTCCATGCTCTATTGCAATTCTCATATAAGTCACAATGTTAGGGGTATTGTTTGCATTTGGATGGAATAGTAAATAGTGAGCAAACACAGCATTTGACTCTGCGATGATCTGTTTAGAATTTACCAAGTTCCTCAATGGTAGTAATGGTGGATATTTTTCTCTTTCTTTCATCAACAATGGATCATCAACAACAGTTGGATTCAAACCCATGAAATCAACCAACCCAATAGTGTTTTGTCTAATGGTTAAACCTTCTTTAAAATGCATAATTTGTGGAGTTTGATCTAATTTGAAATCTCTATATGCCATCAATAAGAACAATGTTGATTCTCTGATAGTACGCGATTGGCCTGAAGATTGTTGCATCTCAAAGATTTTTAGATACATGGCTCTTGAAAGTTCCAAATCACCATCTCTAGCAGCAAGTCTTAACATTGCTTCAAATGTGAGTAAAGTAGGTTCAAGTTTTCTATTATTGATCTCAATGATGAATTTCCAACCTTGTAATATATGATCTTTGTTCTTTGAGCATAATTTGGCTAGACAACTCAACGTAAACACATTAGGTTCAAGTCCCACACTTAAAAGTTCTTGGTATAGATCATTTGCCCTATAAAAATCTTTTCGTCTGTATGCTAGTTCAATCATTATGTTATATGTCAATAGATCTGGTTTAGTTGACACTGCACGAAACTTCATCATTTGAAAAACATCTTCTGCTTGTTTGTAATCTTCTAAATTCACACAAAGCCTCAAAACGTTCGTGTATATGACGACACTTGGTTCAATCCGAGAGTTATACATCTTTTGTAACGTTAGATTAATTCTGTCAATATCTTTCACTCTTGAATATGCTTTAATCAAATGACCGTAAGAATACTGAGTTACTTCCAATCCTTTCTCCACCACCTCATCAAATAACGCCTTCACTTTGGCGCTGTCAGCATTTTCTGCTGAATGCTTCATTAAAATGTCATAAATTTGTTCATCATAAGTTATGTTGGCCCTCACCAACATTTCTTCAATTTTGGATATGCTTTCCACGTTAAGTTTCCGTATTGGAATTTGTTTCAGAAACTTGACTGTTTCTTCTTGAGTAAGATCAATTAAACCTTCATCACTGTTATGCAGTTCATTGATAACTGAATTCCAATTTTGATAGTCTTGAGAAACAATGTTTTTAACAGAATCTTTCATTCTTTCTAATAGCACAGGTGGCACTTCAATTCCTCTTGCTGGTGTATCGAATAGTTGAATCTGTTTTCCAGATGGATCAGGTAATAGTCTGGTCTTTTGGTTCAGTACATCATCTTCATACAATTCATTAAACAAGACATCAACTTCTTCATCTACCACTTCTTTGTCAATGTCTTTGATTTCTGCTTTAACTTCTTTCTCTTTCTGTTTATTCAACCGCAGCTTCAAATCCCTCGTGAGTTTTTGTATGTTTGTCAGCTTATTCGTGATCTCTTTCTCCTGTGCCCTCACTTGATATTCATTATATCTTGTCTCTTGAACGTTATTATGTCTTGATCGACTGGTTGATCTGTTATGTTTCGTTCTATTCTTCGTGGGTATGTATACATTTCGTACTGGGTGAAACCGCAGTATAGACCTGCACATACTACCCCTCACTAACCAGGGAGATACATTCATCTCTACCTTGTTCTTTCTTCCTCGTAAACTGAACTTACTAGCTCTTCGCCTTTAAAGTGAAAAATTTAACAGAGCTCATCGCTCACATAAATCTGTCCCGCGAAAATTACCCAATTGAGATAGTGTAGGTACTAGTACTACTTCCAACCAGCGACAGATGTATATTTCAGGAGGTACGAAGCCAGATTTATATATTCGCAAGATCAGCATCATGTGTTCTGGCTAGCTGCTTCATGTTAAGCCTCATTGCAACCTCAAAATGGAAAACGAATCTCTTGCTAACAAATATGAAACACAGGTGTTGCCCGTAACGTTTTATATTTTATGCAAAGTTCATTTTTGAGGCTCATTTTTAATCGTTATTAACTAAATTAGGCACTAAAATAGGTGATTGTCTTGTTTCATATTAAATGACTTGCATTACGATGGGTTGTTTCATATTTTTGAGTTAATATAAAGGCACCCTGGGTATTTAAAGTAATTGGAAGTACCTATATTTTCCCAAATCTTTTATCCTCTGTAACAATGTCTTCCCAAGTTAGAGATAAGAGAGGCCAACAGCAGTTTAATGTGTCCAGTATTTTTGAAGTCCAGGGGCTACTGGGTGAAGGGTCATATGGTGTTGTGCGGGTAGCAGTACATAAAGAAACTGGGAAGAAAGTTGCAATTAAGAAGATTCAACCTTTTGACAGACAATTGTCAAGTATCAGAACATTGAGAGAGATCAAACTATTAAAACATTTTAAACATGAGAATATCATTTCAATCTTTGGAATTCAAAAGCCTAAAAGTTTTGAAGATTTTAATGAAGTTTACATTGTGCAAGAGTTAATGCAAACTGATCTTCATCAAGCCATTTCATCTCAAAGATTAACTGATGATCATGCCCAATATTTCATGTATCAAATTCTTCGTGGGTTGAAAGCTTTACACAGTGCCAATGTTATCCACAGAGATATAAAACCTTCAAATTTGCTGCTAAACACCAATTGTGATCTGAAGATATGTGATTTTGGTCTTGCAAGAATCGATACAGGGACCTCAAATAAGTCTTTTAAACCTCAAGAATCAACTGCAATGACGGAATACGTTGCCACTAGATGGTACAGAGCCCCTGAAGTTATGTTAAGTGCAGCACAATACACAACTGCAATCGATGTCTGGTCCGTTGGTTGTATCCTTGGTGAACTATTGTTAGGACAACCAATGTTTCCTGGAAAAGACTATAGAAATCAGATAATTAGAATTCTTCAAGTGTTGGGATCTCCAATTGGTGAAGATTATCAAGCAATAAAATCAGGAAGGGCTAAAGAATTCATCAAGAGTTTACCATTTTTTAGAAGAATCCCATTTGAAGAACTTTTCCCATATGCTAATCCACTAGCCTTGGATTTATTATACAGCATGTTAACTTTCAATCCAGCAAAGAGAATCACTGTCGTTGAAGCTTTGGCGCATCCTTATTTAGCAGATTATCATGATCCTAATGATGAGCCAGATGCTCCTCCTATCCCTGAAGACTTTTTCGAATTCGATAAAGTCAAAGATCGATTATCTATTCCAGAGCTGAAAGTTATGTTGTACGATGAAATCGTTAACAAACAAATTTGAACATGGACACTTACAATAAAAATCATTCATTCATTATTTCATTCATTCATTTGCTTAAATCTTTATACAGTCCACATCAATTAGATTCATGCCCATTTTATAAGTTTCTACCGTTAAAATTTGAATGTAGTATGTGGTTTATGTTCTCTGATCTCTTAAATTATGTGTCAAAAAAACGAAAAAAAAAACACTCGAAAAAAAATATAAATGGTCCCTAGCAGGATCGAACTGCTGATCTTGGCGTTATTAGCACCACGCCTTAACCAACTGGGCCAAGGGACCTTTAATGACCAAATTTTCTCGGTGTTTGACATACTGTGGCCAGTCCGCGTTTTGAGCCCTGGATTTTGGCTGGTCATAAAAGGTTGCTTCACCTCCTTCCCCGCACTATTTAGAAGTCCAAATGGACGAGTATGCTAACTGAAGAATAGTAGTCCCGTGCCGTTGGCTGTTAGTTATTAGTTATGGTGATGTTTGTCAGATTTGGTGCCGAAATAAATTAATTCATTGCAAGACACATCCATGACCCATCGCACAAGCGTAGCTGACATGTACTAAAATATTTGAGTTTAGCTCCCGAATAAGAGAATTCAAGTCACAACTCGTTTAGCATTTTGTACATTCACATTCACATTCACGTCGTAAAACACAGAAATAGAACTCGATTCGTTTCAGGTTTCTTTAAATTACGTCATGATCAGATTTGTGGAGTTTTTGTGACAAAATAACAGAAAGTGATAAATATAAGAAATCTTTCCACTTTTTTTTAGCAACTTTCAACATTGTAACCTTTGAACTCATCGATAAACAGCATAGCTCCTGAGAACAAGATGACTATCGATACGTTAACGAATCACAAGTGAGTAATATTATTGGTTTTGCTGTTTGTTAGGTTTTTTTGCACGATTTGTGACTACACCCTTATCAAACTGACATCGAATCTTGTTGAAATGCGATAGTTACTAACACTTTATTAGTTCTTTAAGCAGGCAGAAGTCTCTACATGGGGGCCAGACTAGTTTGCTCTCCAGATATAACTTCCTAACGGCAAAAATCACAGTAAAGTAAGTGTCATTTTTTTGATAGATCCATCCCTTATCTGGACCAAATACTAACCATTCATCATTAGCCACTGGCAACTTCGTGACTTGATTCAACCTTCATCAACAAACAGAAACGAGATTCTCTACACATACGATAGTACTATTAGATGCACAGATAGAAACACAGATAAGGTATCAACTGTTTGCAAACTAGAATTCCACCCTCGTTGTTTCAGTGAACTTGACGGAAAATTTGTAACTGGAAGTTTGGTAGGTCCTGTTAACACCACGAATAGTAATGTTGGATCCATAAGTTCAACTAATCTGACGAATTCAGGAATGAATATAGCAAATGGATCAAACTGGAGAGGATTATTTTCATTTTATGACAGAGGCACTCAAGTTTCATCTACTATACGGTTAGGTTCATATATCAACAACTGTGTCACCATCGATAAAGTATCCGCCAATCAATACAGCTCCTATGTTTGCAACAATGATATGTCACTATATAATACCGACATTTCAAACTCAAGAATTTCAGTCAAAGATTCCATCAGTTTAGATTTTCCATTGAATCATACCGTTCTATCTGATGATCATAAAAATTTAGTCACTGTTGGTGATAGTTCTAGCATTTATTTGTTACATCCAGATGAAAATAATAACAGACTAAGAAACGATAATATCATTGAAACAAACTGTGATTCTGGATTTTCAACATCATTTGACGGATCAGGTACTCATTTTGCAACTTGTTTCCAAGATGGTACTTGTTTAATTTATGATTTGAGAAACTATTCAGAACCTTTAAAAAAGATTTACTCAACAAGAAGAAACACATCAAGTGGTGCTTTTAGATGTGTTAAATATTCAAGAGGTACAGATGATTTGATGGTTATTAGTGAACATGTTGGAAGAGTTCATGTTATTGATACCAGAGATTTCAACAATCACCAAGTAATAATGTTGCCTATGAACTCTGTTATTTCAAGATCTGTTCAAAATAGTATTTCAACAATGAACACTCAAGATGATTACACTTCTTCATTTGATCCTTCAGCTTCATCTGGGTTTGCACCTAAAATCTTGAACTATAACGAAGTCCTGTCTTACGAAGGAACATTTAACCCACATACTAATTCTGGTAACAATCGTTTTTACAGCAGAAATGGATATAATTCAAGAAGTTTAAATAATTTCAATGTTCTGAGTGCACTTAATGACGAGAATGCATCTGAAGAAAGGGCTTCATCACATAGGGTTGAAAGTGGTAATCTATCTGCCTTAACAGAATATGACTACACAGATAATGAGATTAGCGGTGTTGACTGGTATGAAGATGATGCTGGATCTCATGTTATTATTGGATGTGATCGTGGTTTGATCAATTGGGATATTGATTCCTGGAGTAGACGTTCATTCCCATCCTTTTCTTTAGCTTGATGAATTTTAATACTCTGTTTACCTTTAATTAACGCTTTTATGATAATGATATTTTTTACCAGCTACGACTTGTAGGAAAAAATGCAAAATTGTTTATATGAAGTTAAGCCTAAGTTTTCTGGGGTATAGCTATAGATGTTGATTTAATCAACAATATTATTGACATCAGTTTTAATTTCCAATTCTTCAATCTTTGGAGTTATATCGTTTTCTTTATCATCATCAACAGTTTCATTTGTAACTTTTGAAAATTCTGATTGTATTTCTTTCCAATCTTGTTCATTTTCAATAATTGCTTGAACACCAATGACTTCACATTCTTCAAAAATTTCTAATATTTGTTCAGCTTCATCAATTGGAATTCCATGAAAAACGTTATTAACTTCATCTAATTTCCCTGTTTTCAAAGCATCTTGCATATCTTTTGGCAATGTTTTAAATATTTCAACTCTTCTTTTCTCTTCAGGATCAGTTGAATTTTCATCTGGAAGATTAACAACTAATTCAGTACTATCATCCAAACTCTTTAATTGAATCTCCTCAACCCCTTCTGTATCACCATCTGGTCCTTCACTTTGAATAATTTCACAACGTTGTTTGATATGTGTGAATGTTCTATTAACTTCAGATTCAAATGCTTCTAATGCAGGATTTGAAGGTTCACCAAACATTTTACCTAATAATTGATCAACGATTAGTCCAATCTCAGTTGGATGTTTTGCTTTTTTGAACTCAATGACATCGAGAAGATATTGGATGATGGTTGATAAGAAGACAACTTGCTTGGTACGTTTCTCATCATGTTCAAGTTGTGCATCGAATGCCTTCATTAATAATGAATCCTTTTGTGAACGTGTTAATATATGGGTATGAGCTTTGAGATATGATTTTATCTGTTGGATGTTATTTGTTGGTAGTTGGGAAAATTCAAGTGTATCTGGGTATAGATCATCCAATGATTCTTCGTCTGATTTTGATTGTTGGACAATTTCTGTTGAGTTTGATGTTGATGATGAGGTTGAAGGTGTTGATGCTGCTGGGGTTGGAGTGGAAGCAGGTGCAGCAGATTTTGAAACAGAAGTTGGAGCAGATGATGTGCTGGAAGTTGAAGCAGCTGGAATTGGAGCAGGTTCGGATTTACCTTTATTCAAAAAAGAACGATCCCATCCAGTATGGATATCATCTGATGATATTTGTAATTCACGTTCTTTCAACAAAGTTCTTAATTTTTCTCTATGGTTGAACAAAACCTCATCGATTTTCTTTCTATGACCATCCAATTCTTTTCTCAAGTTTTCTCCACTGTTTGGATCAAGCTTTGCCTTCTCCAAGTTTTCTTTCAATTGAACAAATAAGTCTTCAATCATCTCATTATGAGTAGGTCCATCAGGATCAATTCCTTCTGGTTTGGACTTGGAGTCGAAATTCTTCTGGAGATACTCCTGGATGTAAGCGTAGTTCCCTAACTTATCATCACCAACGTCTTCTTGCAACTTGTCGACTCTGCGATTGAGTTCCTCGTACATTGGGATCTGAACCTCCAAGTTTTTGATATCGATGTTTCTTTGCTCCCTCTTCTGGTGAATATCCTGCTGTTTCCAACGAATAAAAGACCGTTTGTCGACATTTGGGTGGACCTCGATGTCCGAGTCGTCCGAGAGCTCGATGTTGTCCCACTTTGAGTAGTCAATTGCCATTTTCGTGCTGTTTGCCTAATTAAAAGAGGAAAGTTCCACTTTTTTCCATCATCAACAATTCGCGAAACTTTTTGAAAATTCAAATTCAGAGCGTGTCTTTTCTTCCAAAAACAAAGAGATTGATTTCGAATTCTGTTGTTTTTGCAGAGAAAGAGAAGAGTTTAGTGAGAGATTTCACTATTCAGGATCATGACGTCGGACTCGAGAGAAGAGAGCGTGCAGCTCCAGAAAGTACGTCTTTTTTGCACTAATTTTGACGCGTTATTGGCTACTAACTACTACAAGGACTTGCAAGTCAAGGTTGAGACACTGGAAGAGAAGAGGAAATACTACTTTGTGGACCCATCCAAACCGAAGTTTGATGTTGACGACACAGCAAAGAGATTCAAGTACTTGCTAGGTCTCACGTCGTTGTTCTCACATTTCATCAACTCTAAGGCTGAAAAGGACCCAAAGTTTCGTCAAGTGCTGGACTTGATCGAAAGTGATAACAAGAAAGGCTCCAAATCCAAATCAACAAGCAACAGAAGACGTAAGACCGAGAAAGAAGAAGATGCTGAGCTATTACAGGACGAGGTCAATGGTGCTAATACTTTTATGGAATTCACTGAGAGTCCTGGGTACATTCATGGTCTGTTGAGACCTTACCAAATCGCTGGTTTGAATTGGTTAGTTTCATTACACGAGAACAATATATCTGGTATTTTAGCCGATGAAATGGGGTTAGGTAAAACTTTACAAACTATTTCATTTTTAGGTTACCTTCGTTATATCAAGAAGATAAATGGACCTCATTTAGTTATTGTTCCAAAATCAACGTTGGATAATTGGTCAAGAGAATTCGCCAAATGGACTCCAGATGTTAAAACGTTCATATTGAGAGGTGATAAAGAAGAAAGAGCTAAAGTAATCAAAGATACAATGTTGTCATGTGATTTTGACGTTTGCATCACTTCATATGAAATCATCTTACGTGAACAAGCACAGTTCAAAAAGTTACAATGGCAATATATTGTCATTGATGAGGCTCATAGAATCAAAAATGAAGAATCGTTGTTATCTCAAATCATCCGTGTGCTCCATTCAAAGAATAGATTGTTGATTACTGGTACACCATTACAAAACAATTTACATGAACTATGGGCATTATTGAATTTCATCCTTCCTGATGTCTTTTCAGATTCAGAAACTTTTGATCAATGGTTTTTAGCTTCTAATGAAAATACTCCTGACCCAGCAACCACCAAGGAACAACAACAATCTGCTCAACAAGATCAAGTCATTGAACAACTTCATAAAGTCTTGAAACCGTTCTTGCTACGTCGTATTAAGAATGACGTTGAAAAATCATTATTACCAAAAATTGAAACTAACGTTTATGTGGGTATGTCTGAAATGCAGAAAAATTGGTATAAAAGTATCTTAGAGAAAGATATTGATGCAGTTAATGGGGCAAATGGTAAAAGAGAATCAAAGACAAGATTGTTGAATATTGTTATGCAATTAAGAAAATGTTGTAATCATCCATATTTGTTCGATGGTGCAGAACCAGGTCCTCCTTATACAACTGATGAACATTTGGTTTATAATTCCAAGAAATTAGACGTTTTAGATAAATTGTTGAAAAAATTCAAGAAAGAAGGATCGAGAGTTTTGATTTTCAGTCAAATGTCAAGAATGTTGGACATTTTAGAAGATTATTGTGTTTTCAGAGATTACCAATACTGTCGTATTGATGGACAAACTGATCATTCTGATAGAATTTCCGCAATTGATGAATATAACAAACCAGATTCTGAAAAATTTGTGTTCTTGCTAACCACTAGAGCAGGTGGTTTAGGTATCAATTTAACATCTGCTGATATTGTTGTCTTATATGATTCAGATTGGAATCCACAAGCAGATTTACAAGCTATGGATAGAGCTCATAGAATTGGTCAAACCAAACAAGTTAAAGTCTTTAGATTTGTTACCGATAACGCAATTGAAGAAAAAGTTTTGGAGAGAGCAACTCAGAAGTTAAGATTAGATCAATTGGTTATTCAACAAGGTCGTAATGCTCCAACAAATCAAAATAATTCTAAGGATGATTTATTGAATATGATCCAACATGGTGCATCTGACGTTTTCAACAGCAATGGTAAAGAAAAGAATGATGAAGATGATGAACTTGATTTGGATAAATTATTAGCTAAATCTGAATCTAAAACTTCTGAATTAGCTAGCAGATATGAAAAATTAGGTCTTGATGATTTACAAAAATTCACTTCTGATTCAGCATATGAATGGAATGGTACGGATTTCAAAAAGAAACCAAATGATGTCAAAGCCGCTCCACTACAATGGATCAATCCATCAAAGAGAGAACGTAAAGAAAATTATTCTATCGACATGTACTATAAAGATGTTTTGAATACAGGTGGCAGAACAAATAATGATAAAAAAGTTCCAAGAGCTCCAAAACAACCAAATATTTATGATTATCAATTTTACCCTGCAAGACTTCAAATTTTACTTGATACAGAAACTGCATATTTCAAAAAAAGTATTGGAGTAACAGTGGAATTAGCATCTGGCTCAAATGCTGATTTGGCTCAAAGAGAATCAGAACAGAAACTAGCACAATTAGAGATCAATAATGCTGAACCACTGACAGAAGAGGAAGAGAATGAAAAACAAGAGTTATTAGAAAAAGGTTTCAGTAATATCAACAGAAGAGATTTCCAAGCATTCATTTCTGCATCTGCTAAATATGGTAGAAACTCAATTGGTTTAATTGCTTCTGAATTCCCAGATAAGTCAGTTGATGAGATCAGAGAATATGCAAAAGCATTCTGGCAAAATTACAAACAGATTGATGGATATGAAAGAAATATTACAACTATCGAACAAGGGGAAGAAAAAATCAGAAAGGCAAAATTACAAAAAGAAGCATTGAGATCCAAACTATCACAATATACCAACCCATTGAGAGACTTGACTTTGAAATACCCACCAGCATCATCCAACAGAAGAATCTATTCCGAAGAGGAAGACAGATATTTGATCCTACAGCTATACAAGTATGGTCTTGACAGACAAGATTTATATGATAGAATCAGAGACAGTATCAGATCTTCACCATTGTTTAGATTTGATTTCTTCATTCAGTCAAGAACACCAATTGAGTTAGCTAGAAGATGTGCTACGTTATTGGGATGTGTTACTAAAGAGTTTGATCACTCTGCAGGTGCAAGTAATGGTGGTGGAAGTAGAAAAAGAAAATCCCCAACAGTTAGTTTATCAGAGGAAATTGATGACCTTGATGATGATTTAGTTGTCCCTAAGAAAGTTAAGGCTTGAGATTATCAATTTAAAGGTTTCATATAGGCAAATATATAGTGAATGTTGTCCACTTAGACTCTTGTCTTTTATATTAAGACTCTAAACCCGTATAATTTGTGAATGTAATGTTTCATCAAAAATAACCTAAATTCATAAGCAACCAGCTGAAGTAAGTATAAGCCACTAGCAGTTATGAACTACCTTCAATAACATATTCACCTTAATAACTTATTATTGTTCAAAGACAAAGAATTCTGTGGCCCCTATCAAAACTTTTGTGACAGAAAACGTAAACAAATAACAAACGATATCAAAAATAAAAAAGTTTCATCCAACAAGTTGGACTTCTTTGGTTTTATAAACTGTCAATGGGCGTGCCTGCTGTCTGGGAAATCATAAGTGATGGCTGCGACCGTCGCTATCCGTTTCCAGTACTGGCTAGTATGTTTTACGAAGATCATGGTCGTCCAATGAGAATAGCCATCGATGCCTACCAATGGATATTTGAGTGTCGTTTAGGACCAGCTTCAGATGAGACTGGAAAGTTCATTATGAACTTCTTTGAGAAGATTAGATACATGCTGAAATACAATATCTCCTTTGTATTGGTGTTTGACGGGCGGTTGAAACCTACTTACAAGAGAAATAAAGACTTACAAAGTGTTTATGCCCCAAAGCACGAAAATTCAGATTTTGACAAATATCAGAAGGAAGTAGATGAGATTATTAGACTCGGAAATTACAAGGAACATGATTCACCTGATGTGAAGTTATTGAAAGAATTGTTGAAAATATGGAAGATTTCGTACGTGGAGGCACCAGCAGAAGGAGAGGCAGAGGCGTCAAGGTTGCAAAAACTAGGAATTGTTGACTACGTTCTTTCTAATGACTCAGATGTTTTGATATATGGGGCCACTAATGTTTTGAAAAACTTCTCAAAATTTGCTGATGATATGCCTGCTTCTTCCACAACAGGTGGAAAGAGGCTTCCTGATTACTGGTGTACTCCAGTGAATATCAAAAACGTTAAAGATAAAACTGGGTTCAATAAAGAGAGACTGATGCTCTTCTCTATATTGTGTGGTGCTGATTATAATGCAGGTGTTGAATCCTTGGGTTCAATAAAAGCTGCTCAGATTGCTTTATCAGGATCCCCACTAATTAAAAGTCATATTGCAACATTCGATTATGACGATTTGGAGGATTTTTCATCTAAGTTGAAAAAAATATATTCAAAAGATTATGATACTAATAAACGGAAAGGGAAGTTGTCTAAGTTCAAGGAAGGACTTTTGGAAACCTTGAAAAAATATTCAATCGTGTATTTCAAGAGAAAATTTGTGTTTCAGGATCTAGCTGGATTTCCTCCAGATTATGTGATAAGTCAATATCACAATCCAATCGTGTTAAAAAAAAATTACAGGTTCAGTTTTGACGACACTAATTTTGGTGAATTCAAAGAAGGTCAGGACTTTTTGAAGAAAGTCAATTTGGATGAGTTGTTTGAGAAATTTAAATACTTGCAAACCGGGAACGTCAAAAATATTGGTTCCTGGTTCAGCGAAAAAATCATTGAAACATATCTTTTGAAGTCTATTAAGCTTGACAAATCTGACGAGTTTAGTGCCGTTCTTGAGAAAATTACTGAACGAGCATCGTCTTCTAATTCGGATGAGCACGATGAGGAAATCAAAATAAAATACAATTATTTTTCAACCAGGTACCAAATAACATATCAATTCAAAGCACCTGTTGATGTTATCACTGGGATTGAACCAGAAGGAAGTCCCAGAAAGAAAAATGGAGAACTTCTTTGGATTCCTTGCAGTTTAATACCAACCGATTGCAAAGCCTACCTCAAATATAAAGCTGATATACTTGAAAACAAGAAGAAAAGCCCAAATAAATCAGTGAGTAAGAATATACCGAAGTTGAATACCCTGAATTCATATATTCCATCATTATCACCAGTGAATTCACCACTGAAACCATCAACGTCCAGTATTACAAAGTCGCCTACAAAAAGACGAAAGTCTCTTGCCAAAACAACCAAAGTATCTCCTGTAAAAGGACATGACATTCTAGAGGCACTGAAGAATTCTCCAAGGAAAAAAGTGTTGTCCCCTGCCCAAGAGATAATGAACAAGCTGGGGACTAAAGAATCTCCAGTAACGATTGATGACACGACAATAGATCAAAGTGACGACACATTAGAGACGACCAAAATGGAATCAGATTCAGATTTTGATATGGATTTCGATACATCCAGAAGAAAATTGGACTTTACTAGCATCATCAACGGAGAGAAGGAACACCCCAATAAGATTATTAAAATTTTGAGTGGATCATCATCATCGTCATCAACGACAACAACAATAGAAGAGAGCCCATCTCAAAACATTGGCGCACTCCCAGATGACCCATTCTGGCAATCTTCTCCTAATAAAAAATTATCACAGTCGAGTCCCCCAAAGCCGGTAAAGTTGGATTCAAAGCGAGATGTTTGGAATAAAGAAGGCCAATCGAATCCAAAACCAAATGACATAATTGATAAATCTCCAATCAAGAAGACCGACCTAAATGGAGGGCATAATTCAAACGTTCAACATCACGCATCAAAAATCTCTCCTGGAAAACAAACAGGCGCGATCCCAAGACCTGCAATCACTGGAAGATATTCTAATATACTTTCGAGGAAACCAACGTTGTACAAAAGTCCTTTCCAAAGTTACGACTCTAACTATGCATCAAGTTCAAATAGCAGTCCAGGAAAAAGCGCTCTTGCAAGTCCTACTCAATCATTGGTTGGTTCCTCGCCTGAAAAGTCTCCATATAGATCTAAGAATTCTGAACTGTTAAAGGATATCAAATGGAGTGATGATGAGGAGATGGAAGATGTGCCGGTTCAACAGAAAAACAATTCCAATAACTCAAATCATACCACTGCCCTGAACAACAAGTCTACTTCTAGCCCTAAGATACCTAACTCCCAGGATTTGAGATCAAGTACGAATATAGGTAACAAAACTACAAATTTGGCACTAGAACCTTTGCCGCTACTCAAGTTTGACTCACAGGGAAGACCACATCTAACTCCAGTCAATTCACCAGTCAAAGATTCAAAATCACAAGCCTCTCATCAACTTACAGTTACAAAACCAACAACGAGAGATAATACAGGTGTCGCCTCTCATCAAAGCCTAAACAGACCTAAACCTGGACTAAAAAAGCAGGATAGTACGATAGAGAAACAAATTTTTGAACTTTACCCAGATTTTTCTGATTCTACAGACTCTGATAATTCTGATAGTCCTAATCATTCTAATGGCCCCAAAAATTCTAAAGGATCCAATAGTGCCAAAGATCCTAATGATAATTCTAATGATTCTGATGAATATGATGACTCTTTAGACGAAATTTTTAAATCTCAAGAGTTTTAGTCAAACAATTAATGAACGTGTTACGGTATAAATAATTATATATTTCAATTTATTCAATGACTTGATACTTGTAGCTTGAACGTCACAAACCATTCAATCTGGTTGTAGTACTAGTACTAGAACTATTGTTATTTGAGAGTTAGCGGCCAACTTATTCGCGAATTATGAAAAAGCCGGTACCGGGGCTACGATAACGTTAATCGTTTCCCGTTGTTAATTTGACTATTCAATGTATCCATCAAATTGTCGATTGTGAAGCATGTCCGGTAAGAAACAAGTACTTATTGTTGGCCTTGGAGGTGTCGGTGTCATTGCAGCTTACACTCTACAGAGAAATGAAGATTTGGAAGTGTCAACTGTAGTGAGATCAGATTTTGATCAAGCAAGCAATAGTGGTTATGATATTGATTCAGTTGACTATGGTAAGTTCAACTACAAACCTACACATGTCTTCAAGACTGTTGGTGAAGCCATCAAATCTCAAGGTGTTTTTGATTATGTTGTTGTGACTGTCAAGAATATCCCTGATATTCAAAATGTGGAGGATATTTATCAAGATGCAGTTACACCAGATAAAACTGTGATTATGCTCTTGCAAAATGGTCTTGGGATCGAAAGGGCAACCTTTTCCAGATTTCCACAAAATATAGTACTTAGTGGGGTCTCAATGATCAGTTCCATAAATTACAACGGTAAAGTCAGCCAGGTAGGAACAGATGATTTGGCTGTTGCGTACTTCAACAATATTAACAAGAGTGAAGAAGAACAAGTTTCAAAAAGAGATGAGTTTGTCAAGCTTTATTCTAATGATAAGAACAATTGCTACATTGATCCAGACGTGAAGTACAGAAGATGGAGAAAACTGGTTTACAATGCTGTTTTGAATTCCATTGGTGCCATCACTGATCTTGATGTTGGTAGACTTCAAGAATTTGGTTCCACTAACTCCTTGTTACTTCCTGCTATGCAAGAAGTCTTTGAAGTGGCTAAATCAGATGGTGTTGAACTTACAGAAGATATTAAAACTGCTATGTTGACTAGTGATGACGGTGTATGGTACTCACCATCAATGTTGATCGATGTTCGTAAAGGGAATCAAATCGAATCTGAAGTTATTGTTGGAAACATGCTGACAATTGCTAGAGAGAATGGTGTATCTACCCCAGTTTTGGATGTTATTTATTCGTTGTTGAAACTGATTCAGTGGAGATTAAAGGAAAAGAATGGATATGTGGTTCTTCCTGAGGAGAGACCAGTTCCAACTAGAGATTTGACCAAAAATTAGATAAAAATATAAGAAATGACCATAAAACCTTACCTAAATCTCGTGAGTCGTGACTCGTTTGATTGAATGTTACTTATTACTAGGCCAATTAGTGGTTAAATTTCACCTTTCTATTTTCACTATCACGCTTTCGCCTTTGCTTGCGATGAGCAGAAGAAATTTGTTCGCGTTGATACAAAACGCGAAAGAAAAAAAAACAAACAAATTGTAAACTTTCTCCAGTCAAGAAGTTCGGCTAAAGCAAATATTTAATCTTGGGATTCCAATGACTGCAGACGATACCTTTCTAACAAACTCAGAAAATGAGTCTAGTGAAGATGAAATTGATATTTTTGCTGATTTAGGGATCAAAAAGACACATAATGACACAATCCCACAGAAGAGAACATTCAGCGTGCGAAGAGACGATGATTTCGCTCTCAAAGGGATCAAACCTTTTCAAATGCCAGTGATATCCAAAGTACCTTCGTTCTTGAAAGCCAAAGATACAAATATACTGCTTGAATCAAAGAAGTTGATCAAATTACATGCAGAGGATAGACATAAATCATTAGAATTTGAAAGACAATTAGAAGAGACAAAGAAGAAGATAATGTCCAAGTTGAGTAAAGAAGCTTTGAAGAATGAGGACCACGTTTCCATGGTGTTACTTCACCACAATGATTTGAAATTAGATGATTTTCACCTTATTGGGATCCCAACGTTTATTGAACCGGATGATGAAGTTGATACATCATTAGAAGCATCAGCAATACCGAAGTACCAGCACAGTTTGTTGAAGGGTGATTTTTTCAATACAATAAATTATGGCTTATTACAAAGAATTAAACTTGATTTTGATGAAGATCTATTTGACTTTATGGAGTATGTTGGATTTGATGTTAGATATTTGAAACCTGATGAGGGTTCAGAACAACTGAAAAAGATAACGAAGACAGATTTACAATATGACCAACATAAGAGATTGCAAGATATAAGGCTAATTTTACTCAGAATCTCTAAATACGTTCAGCTGGTATCTTCAACCGAATATGACAGTAAGAAATGGGCCATTTTAGCCAGAATTACTGGGTTACTAATGATGGACAAAAACATCAATTTGAATGCGCCATCATCTGCTCTTGTGAAATTGGTGGAAGATGTAATGAAATGGAGATATAAATTTGATGGGAAAATACCCATAAATGAAATGATACAAGCTTACAATGCCATCACAGATGTGGGATACTTGAAATATAGAATTCTTGAAAAACTTGACGCTGCGTCTTCGCCTTCAGTTTTTCAACTGAGGATATATTATGCTCTAAGTGTACTGTCGAAAGGTTCGTCTCCTAACTTTGAGTATCATTCTTCAAATGAAAAGTTCAATGAATTGGTTAATGGTGAGATTTTGTCACAGCTCCATTCAATAGAAGAAGATCCACAATTAGTGATATCGATAAAGGAAGACACTCCAGCTTCCCGCGTCTATTTTGAAGATTTATCAATTAAGTTTAAATGTCTTTTGATATCCCTGAGGAAGAACTTTTCTACTGAAGAAGGTGGATATAAAGATGTTGCTTTATCTAAAATAAGTCATATATTGCATCAATTACAAAACAAGATCGCTGTTTCTTATGAGAAACCACAACAGACTGCAGTGAAGTCATTAATCATGATCCTTAATTCCATACTAGATAAGGATTTGACGGGAAAAGGTCTACAAATATAGGTATAGTTAGTCTTGATACAATATTGTAATTACATCTAATCTAAATTGTGTAATCTAAAATCTAAAACAGTTCTGGTGCAACTTTAGGTAAATCTAAAATATTTCTAATTAGAACAGCTTTTTCGGGAGTCTTTCCCAGATCTTCATCCCTTTCAACAAAATGCAAAGATTTTTTAAATCCTAATGAAGTTGATGTGATGATATTAGCAGTTGAATCGTCAATGAAGTAATGATTTTTGAAATCTTCACCACCATTTGCTTCTTCTAAAGCTTTGTAAAACATTTTTGGATCAGGTTTACATACTATACTCTCCTGAGAATAATCACAGTATGTTAAACCGTCAAACAAATCAGCAATTCCTAACAACTGTATCACGCGTCTAGCATGATTCTTATAAGCGTTTGTAAATAGCCATAATCTTTCAACTTTTCCAGACTCTTTCAATCTAATCAATAAATCCCGAAGTTTTGGATCTGGTTTCAAGATGTTTTGCAAAGGAAGCGCATCATCAACTTTCTCATTATATTCAATTCCATCGATTTGATGAAACTTTACCAGGCCTTGAATCGCTAGACCGTATTCTTGATAGTATTTGATACATAGTCTCTGTGCTTCAGAGTATTCAAGACCCAAACTTTGTTTAAAGTACTCGTATATGCAAATTTGCATATAATCATGGATTTGAGTTGATCTTAGATATAAACAGTTGTCAATATCAAAGAAGAACACTTTCGAGTCTGGTGATGATAAAGGTGGAGCTGGTCTGTTTTCTTCAGCATCGTATGTCAATTTCACTTGTGAACCTTCGTGTGTCAACGATTTCAGGTTGGCTTTGTTTTCAGCTACTGCATTGGCTATTCTTCTATCGTATTCTTCCCGGCTTATTTTACCTTGTGTTTGTCCATCAATAACTATATCGCCAAATATGGAATGGACGGTCATTGAACGTGTACTGCTTGAAAAGTTTCTGAAGATTGTTCTACCAAGGGTCTTCAGCATTCAGTGGCCAAAGAAGGAAGTGCTATTGTTTTCAGTGAATGATATGACTCAGTTTAGTCGTACTGCAAAGGTTGTTAAAGTCCAAACGTGGTTCGGAAACCGCCTAGTAAACCGTCCCCAGACTTCGAAATTTTGCGAAGTGTTTTTAAATTTACGCAAAACAGGACTAATTTTACGCTGAAACTAACATATTGTACAATATCAACGCGTTTCAGCTTCATTTCAACCAGAATCAAAAGACATCAATCACCAACAACAGACAAATAATCACCGAGGCTTACTCAATCCAGTCTATTCAGACTATTTTCCGTAGAAGTATCTCGATTCTTCCATTTTGATAAAGAACCGGAGGACGCATAATGATGTAATACTGTTTGACTTGTCTTCGAAGTGCGAACTGATTAAACACAGAATCAACGTTAAAACACAGTGAAAGAAGAGCTATGAGGACAGGGGAAACATGATTGTGGTAGTATAGGATCTCATATTACATTACACTGTAGTCAATCTTGTTTATTCTCCACTCAAAAGTTCTCATTTCCTTGAATTTTCGCCTTATCGCATCCCGCGTGTGGCCCAACCGGGGTACCTCATCGAGCAAATGTCAAAAAGGCCAAACTATAAATACCAAACAATTATCCTTAAACACTTTTCTGTCCAAGAGCTTCAATTCATAGCACAATGGTTACTAGCAGTCGTTCCAGATCCTCGCTTACTCTGAACCAGATCCAGCACATCCAGAATCCTGGATCCGTCGACACCTCCGTTTTCTACGTTGGGGTGGATGTTGGAACTGGTTCGGCTCGTGCTGCAGTTGTCGACAACACCGGGTCCATTTTATCCTTAGCAGAGAGACCTATTCAAAGACAAGAGTTGAAACCGAACTATATCACACAATCCACCACTGAGATTTGGAACGCAATTGCGTACTGTGTCAAAACCGTGGTCAGAGACGCACAAGTCGAACCTGAACAAGTTGTTGGTATTGGTTTCGATGCAACATGTTCATTAGCAGTCCTTAGAGAAGACAATGATGAACCTTTGGGGGTTGGTCCTGATTTTTCCAATCATGATCAAAACATCATTCTTTGGATGGACCATCGTGCAGTTGATGAAACTAATGCAATCAATGCAACTGGAGACAAGTGTTTAAAATATGTCGGTGGTACAATGTCAATTGAAATGGAATTACCAAAAATGTTATGGTTGAAAAACAACTTACCAAATGAATCTTTCAAAGATGCAAAGTTTTATGATTTAGCTGATTTCTTGACTCACAAAGCAACTGGTTCAGAAGCAAGATCTTACAATTCCACCGTTTGTAAAATGGGGTTTGTCCCACCAGGTGTTGAAGGATCAGAAAATGGTTGGTCTAAAGAATTATTAACACAATTGAACTTGCCAGAATTAATCGAAGACAAATTCAGAAGATTAGGTGGTGCCCCTGGCCTTGGTGGTAAATGGTTATCTGCAGGTGATGTCGTTGGATCATTAAGTGCCAAAGCAGCTGAAGAATTGGGATTAACTACTGAATGTTTGGTTGGTTCTGGTGTCATTGATGCTTACGCTGGTTGGGTCGGTACTGTTGCTGCTCAAACTGATATTCCTATCCCAGCTTTAGTCGAGAAGGATTCTAAAGAAACTGGTCTAGGTAAAGCGACTGGTAGATTAGCTGCTGTTGCTGGTACTTCAACTTGTCATATTGTGATATCTGACAAACCAATCTTTGTCGAAGGTGTTTGGGGTCCTTACAGAGATGCAATCTCACCAGACTTTTGGCTAGCAGAAGGTGGTCAATCATGTACCGGTGCATTGTTAGCACATGTTTTGAACACACATCCTGCTTATTCAGAATTGGCTAGATTGGCAGATGCTTCAAACGTCTCGAAATTTGATTACTTGAATGCAGTGCTAGAGCAATTGGCTGCTGAAAGAGGTTCAAGATCTGTTGTCGCTTTGGCTAAACATTTGTTTTTCTACGGTGATTACCATGGTAATAGATCTCCAATTGCAGACCCAAGAATGAAAGCTTCTATTATTGGTCAATCCATGGATACTACAATCAACGATTTGGCAATTACATATCTGGGTGCTTGTGAGTTCATTGCACAACAAACAAGACAAATTGTCGAAAAGATGGTTGCATCAGGACATGAACTATCATCAATTTTCATGTCTGGTGGTCAATGTAGAAACGGTTTGTTGATGAGATTATTAGCAGACTGTACTGGTTTACCAATCATTATTCCTAGATATATCGATGCCGCTGTTGTCTTTGGTGCTGCTTTACTAGGTGCTGTTGCTGCCAAAGATGCTATCAAGAAGAAACAACAGAACCGTTCTAGATCACCTTCTTTCAAATTAGGTCTAGGTGGATTGAAACCTTTAAGTAACATCAAATCAATTGCTGCTGATCTACCATCTCCATACACTGCTCCATCAGCAACTGCTTCTACTACAAACTTTTCTGCCATCGCAGCCCAATCTGGATTCCCATTCCCTTCAATGTCAGAATCTGATGTTTTGAGAGAAGACTCTGAGGAAGATGATGATGAAGAAGATCACCACATTTCATTTGGTGCCAATAAACCAAAACAATTAGAAGTTGAATCTAAGATCAGAAGCTTGAAAGAACAAAAAGCTAAATCACACAGTGAACAATTATGGGATGTTATGGTCAGCTTGTCTGGTGGTGGTAAGGTTGTTGTTCCTTCCCCAGAAACTTCTGCGGACAGACAACTATTGAATGTTAAATACAAAATTTTCTTAGAACAGGCAGAAACACAGCAAAAGTATAGACAACTTGTTGATGGAATTGAACAAAAAATTGCAGAAGCATCAGCCTAGAAGATGATTTTAATGCTAATCTATTATGAAATGTCCGTTTATTTACCAATTTGTTCCTATTGTAGTACTAATTCTCATTTCCTCGTTTTACTCTTTGTTTGAGCGGAAATTGACCAAAATGGAAAAAAGTAAACAAAGAAATGTGTCGCATAACAAAAATTTAACGTCAGGAAAAAATCAGTTCAAGGAAAAAAATTGGGATGAGAAAATTTAGTGAAATTGAAACTTATCAAAAAGATCCAAACAATCGTTCATTACTTTCATTTCTTTTGCACTCACTAGATTCACACTCCACACTTTTCTCAATAATTTTAATCAGTTTTTACTTCACTCATTGACTTGCAATCACTTCACCAAAAGTATAGATCACAACCACTTATTTATTAAACCTTGTCTATACCTTATCCACACTTAATGAAGCTCATACATACTCTCTCACTGCTGGCAACAACACTTGCACAACAGCTTCCAATACGACTTGAGCAAATTGAATCTCCAGATCTTGACCTTTCATCATTTAACAACAATGAGTTTGGTCTGCTTGGGGACTTTAATACAGTGACGAAATACTCATATTTAGGAGCCTCCAATTTTACCAATCAAGAGTCGTCAACAAATAGAAACAGTTTGATATATACAAATGGAAATAATGAATACTATAACGTGGGTGATATTGATGGTGGCTCAGTCCAAAGCATAATACCACTTAAAGATAGCCAGTATCTAATAATAGGGAATTTCTCCTCCATTGGACGGATTGAAAGCACAGGAAGTTTACTATACAATGTATCGAGTGGTGATACCCAAGATCTGAATATAACAGGTGTCAGAACAGCTTATTTTGACGAGGATCAAGATCTGATATACTTAGGTGGTGACTTCACTTTCAATGGAACCCAAAGTGCTGCTATTTACAACATCACAGAAGGACAGCTGGTATCAACCGCCTTCAAAGGATTTGGATCAGATTCACATATAAACAGTATTGTTGGAGTTGGATCAAACATTCTTTTTGGTGGGAAATTTGACACTTTAGGCTATCCTCAATTGTTATCGAAAGAATACAATAAAACCAGTGTTGAAATTGAAGCTGGTCAACTAGTCAGTTTGAAGTATGCAAATTTCGACTCATCAGATGGTTCTTCTGATCCTCAAGCTGTTACATGTCCTGGATCTGGCCAAGAATGGTTAGTGAATGGAGTATCCGCTGCCACTTTGAACATAGATTTACAACAAACGATACAACCTTCCAAAATAAGGATTTACAATTCACAAGATGCTGAATCACAGATATCTCTGTTTAGACTGATAACTGGTCCTTCAAACAGTATTATGAACCTCACATACGTTGATCCTACAACTGGTGAACTAGCTGTGTGTGATGCTTGGTGTCCTTTATATGCATTGAGCGATCTCTCTCAATCTACAAATGGTTCCGAAGGCGTCTTTACAAATTATGGAAATAGTACGCTGAGTTTCTCCTCTACATACCAGGAATTTGCGTTCGTTAATAGTTTGGAAGTTCAAACTGTGGTATTTCAAGCTTTAGATTCTCATGGTAACAACATTGGTCTTTCAGGTTTTGGAATTTATCAATATATGTATTCTACATATGCAAACAACTTGCTTAATGAACCTGCCTGTGAAGCAAGTGGCAACTACTCTAACAGTGAGTTGACTGGGAACTGGGAAACATCTCCAAATGGGTATTTGATTTCAAATGTTGGTCCAGGCGATTTTGCTGGCGTCACATTCTACCCTAACATCACATATGCCGGACAATACAATATTGTGTTATATACTCCTGGATGTGCTGCTGATGGATCGTGTCTGGAAAGAGGTGCTGTTGATGTTTCTGTCATTTATGCTGATACTGAAGAAGTTATCTCTAGTGAGGCTATCTATCAGACTAACAACGAAAACAAATATGATACAATCTATAACGGTAATTTAACTGGACCTGTTAAGATTGAGATGGCTGTCTCTGCTGAAGCGGTTGGTTTCCAAAATGTTCAAGTCGTGGCCGATAGAATTGGTGTCACTATTATTTCCATTGATGATCTAGTTGAAGTCAGTGGATCTGTTCAAATCAATGGTATTTTCGAGTACTCACCTTCAAACTTCACTCGTTTGAATGTTAACAATCTAACTGAGTCTGTTATTGTTGGAAATAGTACCATGAACACCTTAGGATCTCAGTTTGAGGATGGTGCTGATTTGTTTTTAGCGGTTCAAGATGAAACTATTATCGTTGCTGGTGATTTTGAATCTGAAGAGTATGGTGACAATTTTTTACAGATTTCAGTAAGTGATGCTGATTCAGAAGATTCAATAGATGCTGAGATTGAATCAATAGATTCTGGTTTGAATGGAGCCGTGACTGGATTATATGCGGTTGAGAACGGTGTTATTGTCATTGGAGAATTTACGAATACCAACAATAGAACCCAGATAAACATACTTGATGGGTCTAATGGCACAGAGTTAGACAATGTTGCCTTTTTCAATGAAACATGGAACGGATTCCCAACTGATCTTAACGGTGACTCATTCACTGCCATAACTATCAACGGAACACAGTTTTGGGTTTTTGACGGTAGTAAAAAATGGGAAGTTGAGTCAAATAGTTTCTTCAATGATAGTCTATTACTCTCATTCAACTCTACAGCTGCAGGATCATTAGAATCTGAAACACTTTTTGCTGGTTCTTTGAGCTATGCTGATTCTTTAACCAACAAGGGGGTTTTGACTGATGGTTCCACATTCAATAACATAACTGATGACACATTAGAACAGAGCATTATCAACTCAGGTGTTTTCATCAATAGCTCTTTATCTGCATTTGGAGGTAATTTCACTACATCATCTGGTGCCTCTAACTTAATTCTTGTTGATAACGGAACAACTTCTGGAATCGATAGAGACTGGAGATCCAATGAGTTCGTTTCTACTCTATTCAACTATCGCGATCAGTTATTTATTGGTTTGAGGGAAACCAGTGCTAGTGAAGCTGATGCTGTTTTAGTATACGATTTGAACAATTCATCATTGAGTAACTCTCAACCAGACGAACTGAGATCTAACAGTTCCATTATTTCTGTGAACGAGTTTGGAATTTTCAATAACACATATCTTGTTGTTGGTGGGGAATTCAACGGTGCTGGTAATGTTTCATGTTCTGGTCTTTGTTTTTACAATCTGAACACTAGCTCTTGGGAAAGCCTTATTGACTCATTCTCAGGATCCGTTTCATCGTTCAGATTTGTCAATAACACAGTTGTTGTTGGTGGTGATTTGAATTATGATGGTTCACAATACAACTTATTTGCTTACGATTTCAATAATACTTCAGAACAAGAGGAACAATCAGATGCATTTACCTCATTAGACCAAACTGTTGAAAATTTCATTCTTGTGGATAATTCAACTACTGGAAGAATTCTGGCCTCAAATAGATATTCAATCTCGGGTTATGATGGTACTGAATGGGCTAACCTTACCTCATTTGAATCTGGATCCACTATTACAGACATATCATTGTTCGAACTCTCTTCAAACTCATCCTCCTCTGAAGACAAATACTTCAACTCTAATCAATTGTTGTTTGCAGCTGGTGACTTAACTCTACCAACATATGGCTATGCTAGTGTTGCTTATTACAATGGTACCGACTGGACTCCATACCTAATCACCGGTCATTCTAGTGGGACTGCAACTGTGTCATCTATATTCCAAAACAAAGACATAAGTTCATTGTTTCAAAGTGGGTCAGTATCGTCTCAAACTCCATCTCAATCTTCTGGATCACCTAAACCTTCGAGCTCTGACTCTTCTGACAGAGGGGTCATTCCGTCAGGTAAGATGGATCGTGGATTTGTTGTTCTTGTATCATTGGCAGTTGCAGTCGGTACAGTCTCTGTTCTTGGTTCAGCAGCAGCTTTCTTGCTATACAAGAAAAGAAAACATGAATACACTCCTTTGGAACCAAGAGTTAATGAGACAGAGATGTTGGATACTGTTCCTCCAGAGGATCTATTAAAGCATGTTTGAACTAGAATGGTTCAACTAGAGCTGATTATTCTATTGTTATATGTTTTGTTTTGTTTTGTTTGTTTCAGGCGTCGGAAGTTGTGTTTTTTAATTCCTTTGGGTGTTCATGGTATGGATTCTTGTTTAATCTTTTTAATCTAATTTAATGACAATTACTTCTATTTATAAAGCATTTATACGTAACAATCCTTTATTCTATATATCTTGGGCATTATTAGCAGATTTTAGTAATCTTTGGTATAACCCATTCTCATTTTTTACAAAGGACAACGATTCATTGTAAATTGGGTTAGTGTCTTGAAGGCATAACTTGACTTGAGTAGGATAATTTTTTGAGTTCCAATCACGAGCAGCCAACAAGCTCCATAATGCTGCTTTTCTCTTTCTGGTAAGTCCAATGATTGCCATGTTAGGCGCATTTAATTTATAAAGAGCTTCCTGGTGAACGGGATTAGAGTTTTCCTCGTCACCTTCATATTGGGTCTCTTTCTCTTGAATCAGTTTTCTACTCATGATTATTTTGGCTTGATTTGTGACATAAAGAGAATAGATATATGAGATTCTCTGATATAGTAATGATTTCCCAATCTTCCCCACAATCTTATCATCAAGAGCCTTCTGAACCCATTTCAATGCAACTGGGGAACTTTCCCACCCGTCTCTTAGCGTGCAAAATAACTCAGTAATTAGTAGTATTGACCTTAATGCATATGTCTTTAGTCCACATCTTGCAAGATATGTGTAATTTGCCGAGTCTAATAGAGGGTTGATTGTGTCATTCTTGAGTTTGGAGGTTATGTTTATAGCTCCCATTAAAAGTGAAAATGCAGCCATTTCCTGTGTTGAGGCAAGATGACTCCATGCTTTATCTGACAGGAAGTCTTTTTTAGATATTTCATAAGTCGTATATGCATACTTATAGTCACGCAGCATGAATGACCAATCAGCCAATTTTCTAGTGATGGCTTCCGTCGATTGGTTTAAATAATGTCCCTTTTCAGCATTGTAATTACTATGTTTCTCATTTGAAGATTGAGCAGATTTACCTGATCCAAAATACCTTTTAGAAACGTTAAACAAACGTCCAGTTATACTCTTTCTTGGTGTTATTACTTGCTCATCCCATGTTGCAATTTTTTGTTCCATGAATGGGATGATCTTCTTTTGGATCACCTCTTTCAATAACGAAGAGATTGATATGCAGTCAGAGTTGGGTAATGATGATTCAACTGTTGATGCTAGTTGAATTTCTTCTAATTCTTCCTCAACTGATAATAGTGAGGATACTTGTTTGAGGTTTGATGATGGGGCGGTAGTATCCAAATTTAGGGGTAGAACAAACGCGTCAACGTACAGTTGTTTTTTGATTTGTTCCCTCAATTGAAATGCTCGCTGTTCTTGAGATTCATTCGTTTGATCATGAATAATGACAAATAACGGAAGAATGTCATCAATGTTCACAAATTCGGGAAGTGTGATATTTTTGAAATTTATAAGTAATGTTCTAGCTTGTTCATAGGTTTCATTTGCCGATATCACAAGGAATGAGGCAACCGGATGATTCATATACTCGAATGGTGTGATGCTTGATGTTGAAAGGAATTTTGAGTAATATTTTGTATAAATTGAGTTTCGAAGTAATGATTCCTTGATCTTATCTTGTGGAGATTCACCCAACTTTGATACCTCTTTATTGACTCTTTTGATGTAAATATCCATCAATGTCTCTAGTGATGCTTGATTGAGCAGCTGGCCAGTTGTATTGCTTTTCTTCTGAGCCTCTTGTACACTCAACATGTCATCTAATGGACGAGTCAACCGTAATGAAAACACATCAGTAGTTCTAGATACGAGTTGTGAATCCTTTATCTGAAATTTATGTTGAATTCTATCACCAAATGGTCTAAGCAATTGGAAAAAAGAGTGGAAACCTAGACTCTCAGCTATCTTATCAACTTCAGCAGAGCAAGAAACTGGAACCTGTGGTGAAAAGGAGGACACTATCATCTGTTTACAATCCAAGGAAGATCTCTTTGGCCCGGTAACCTCCGAAGAGTCCGTCTGTTGTAACAATGGCTCCACATCTCTTCCTGTCCTCAGATAGAAGAGGATGTTGTGTGGATCCAACAACGTCTCCATAGTTTCCAGCTGTGATTCGTTCTTCGTTGGCTCTTTGACTTGGTACAAAAATTCACAATTTTTCAATAAAATCTTGAAAATAAACGCTCCTTAAACGAATCGAACTCACGCACTTCTTACCTCTCATCAAAGATCACGAATTGATATGCGCAACATTTTGTATTTTTCTCTGCCCAATTCCATTTTATCCCAACACATCGAGAGCATCATTTGCAAACAATCGAGAGTCACACACAGTTTTACAATGGTTTTGCTTCTGCAGCTGCTATCGTTATCGGTGCTTAGCGCTGTAGCACAGGCTTTCTATCTTCCGGGAACAGCCCCAACGTCGTACAAGAAAGGAGATAGCGTTCCATTGCTCGTCAACCATATCACACCAAGCGTGTTCCATGATGATGATTCAAGCAGTTATGTTTACTCATTTGACTATTACTATAAACATTTCCACTTTTGTCAACCTCCTGAGCTAGTGAAGCAGCCTGAATCATTGGGGTCTATTATCTTCGGTGATAGAATTTACAACTCACCATTTGAATTGAAAATGCTTGAGAATGAATCATGTAAACAACTATGTTCATCACCATACCCTGCGGAGGACTCAATATTCGTGAATAAGCTCATCAAAAAAGGTTTCTTTTACAATTGGCTGATTGACAGTCTGCCAGTAGCCAGACAATTACATGATGGAAGAACTGATACTGATTTTTACGGTGCCGGTTTTGAACTTGGATTTGTTGATGAAAATGGAGAACCTCACCTAGACAACCATTTCAGTATTGAGATTGAATACCATCAACGTGGAGAAGACGAATATAGAGTCGTTGGTGTCACAGTCCAACCTCGCTCTTGGGATAGAGAAGAAGCTACTTGTGATGCTGAATCATACCCTCATGTTACCTTGCCTCAAACTGGAGAGAAACAAGTGATTTTCACATATGACATCAACTGGGTTGAATCTGACACTTTATGGGCTACAAGATGGGACAAATATCTACATGTGTACGATCCAAAGATTCAATGGTTCTCATTGGCCAATTTCTCTTTGATTGTCATTTGTCTGTCATTAGTTATGTATCATATTTTATACAGGGCTTTAAAGAGCGATTTTTCAAGATACAATGATGTCACTTTAGATGATGATTACCAAGAAGAAATTGGATGGAAGTTAGTCCATGGTGATGTTTTTAGAACCCCAAGATATTTGCAAATTTTATCAGTTCTCGTGGGTAGTGGGTTCCAACTATTATTCATGTTGTTCTTCACTATTGGATTTGCATTACTTGGTTTATTGTCACCATCCAACAGAGGTTCATTATCAACTGTCATGTTTATCTTATATGCCTTATTTGGTTTTGTTGGATCTTTTGTTTCTGGTTCTATCTATAAATTCTTTGGCGGTGAGGATTGGAAAATTAACATGATTTTATCACCATTGTTGGTACCAGGTTTCATTTTCATCTCAATTACAACTCTCAACTACTTCCTCATTTTTGTCAACTCATCAGGTGCAATTCCAGTTGGTACTTTCCTTGCAATTATTGCCATCTGGTTCATTATTTCAATCCCATCATCCGCAATCGGTTCATTAATTGCTTTCAAAAGGGAACCATTATCCAAACCTGTTCAAACGAACCAAATTCCTCGTCAAATTCCAACCCAACCAGTTTATCTCAAACTTTGGATAAGTGTTCTTGGTTCAGGTATATTCCCATTTGGGGCTATTGCCGTTGAGATGTATTTTATCTACTCTTCATTATGGTTCAATCGTGTTTTCTACATGTTTGGTTTCCTCTTCTTCTGCTTTGTGCTAATGATCTCCACAACTGCATTGGTGACTGTACTCACAACTTACTACACTGTATGCGCAGAGAATTACAAATGGCAATGGAGATCAGTTTTCATTGGGGGTGCATGCTCTATCTACGTGTTTGTCCATGCTATCTTGTTATCTAAGTTCCAATTGGGTGGATTTGTCACTATTGTGTTGTATGTTGGGTATTCGGTGCTTATCAGTCTGTTGACCTTTTTGGTCACAGGTTCAATTGGATTCATAACAAGTTTGTTTTTTATCAGAACAATCTACTCATCTGTTAAAATTGATTAAAAAACTATCAAGATGTATAAAAAAAAGTCATATAGAATCAGAATCTATTCATAATGTAGTTTTGATAGCATGTGAAAGCACCAATCATTTTAATTCGTTCTCGGGAGGCCGAACCTTTAAACCAGTTCTTATCCAAGCGAGCAGTATGCATTAATATGCATATTGCTACAGGTGTCAGTAGTGAGCACCCCCGTTATCTGGGTCAGTGTACTGGCTAACTTGCACTCAAAAGAGCTGGTAGAAAAAGAATTGGAGTCTCAAATTACTCATATGTGACAATTTGGCTTGCAATCTTATATTTAAGTGACACTTTTGTATCTTTCCTTAGCTCAATTAACTGTTAAACCTTGTTTTTCAGTGTCCTTATTGTCTCATGCAGCCATTGTTTTTTTTTATTTTTTTGGTGGAAAAGGGATTTCGATTGGACATCAGGATTCAGAACGCCTTAGGCGTGAGGATCCAGGACTAATGAGCAAGATCTGCTGATTAAACGGTCTTTTGTGGCCTCAGGGTTGCAGTTATGCCCAGCTCTGGTTCGAATGAACAGCAGAACTGAATTTCAAGTACCTGATTCCCCCTCAACATATCATCCCTAGAGAAAAGCTCAGGTATATATATCGCAGTACCCTCCCTAATTTGTTTTTCTCTCTTTGAGGTTGCACTCTCTGCATACAGAATATATCAATTGACATTCTCATTAGAACAATATCTTCAAATAATCCACTCCATCAGCTTCAAATTCCTTTCACTGCCACCTCTTGCATCCCACAAGGAACACACACCAACCAATTTACCACCAGTGATATGACACCTGAGACGCTACATTCACCACACGAAATGCTACATATCAACACTGATGCGACCAATAGAGACAAACCACAAATCCTAACACCTCCCCTTGATGATAAATATGATAAAAGTGCAGGCTCATCAAAGCCTAGACAGCTACGCAACAAGATGTCTATTTCGACAGTATTCAAAAAGACATGCTACAAATGCGGAAACCTCGGTCACCATGCTGATGATTGTGTTCACCAAGAGCGTCTTTGCTATAACTGTAAACAGCCAGGTCATGAATCCTCAGACTGTCCAGAAGGTAAGAAAACAGACATCAAGCAGTGCTACTTTTGCAAAGAGGTGGGCCATATCCAGGCAGACTGTACCAACTACTCACCACCATCTCCACGAGCAACACCACCAGCCAGCGACGGAGAGAAAGACTGGCCTTCCTCTAGAAAGAAACAGCAATGGAACACGAGTGCTGAGCCATACAGTCCATCCTACCACTACTTCATGACCAGCCAGCACTACTCCCACCACATGGTTCCACTCCCCTTCCACTTCTACCCAGTGCCTCCTTCTGCTCCGCCTACGCACCCACCTGGGTTCTACCAGTCCGCCTACCAACCCGCCTATCTGATACCACGCTGCTCCTTCTGTGGCGAGGAACTCTCCGCCTACGATCACGGCCACCACTGTGGTCCAGTCAATGGAATGCGCCGGCACCGGTCTTCCCGCTGAAACTTGAGTTTAATTGGCGGCTAATTCATACAGAGAAAAAACTATATAAACCCCTTCGCATTCTTCATTCTGTAATTTTGTACAAACTATCTGAACTATTAAAACTGCCCACAATGACTATCGAAGACTCCAACATGATCATCCCAGTGGATGAGCTCCAGGCCCAAGGCGTTAACGCCAGTGACATCCAAAAGTTGAAAGCCGCTGGCATTTGCACAGTTTCTGTAAGGATCGATACCATGCGCATCTATTGAATTACCTGATAAGGCATGTCTAACTTAAACCAAGACTGTGTTATCAACCACGAGAAGAAACCTTTGTAAAATCCGTGGATTAAGTGAAGTGAAAGTCGAGAAGATCAAAGAAGCTGCAGGAAAATTAGTGGTTCGTATCCTTTATACTGCCCAAATCTCAGTCCTTTTACCCTCATTTTTCATTGTTTCGATATGAAAGATCAACAATGTTAGTTTGAGACAAAGGGGGGACGATCTTTGAAAAAGGGTCTTGTCAAAATTATTGACAAGTGTTCAAATCGCAAGCTAGTACATCTACTAACCTACTTATAGTCCGTGGGATTTGTATCTGGCTCTGTCCAGGCAGATCTCCGTAGTCGTGTTATCAGTTTGTCAACAGGGTCTAAAAGTTTGGACAGTACACTTGGTGGAGGAATCATGACTATGAGTATAACTGAAGTTTTTGGAGAATTCAGATGCGGTAAAACACAAATGGCACATACACTCTGTGTCACAGCCCAATTACCCAAGGTAAGATTTATCCCAAGATTAAAAGTTCAATGGTTTACTAACTCAACATCCAGTCACAAGGAGGTGGAGAAGGAAAAGCTGCTTATATTGATACTGAAGGAACATTCCGTCCTGATGGGACTCATATTACTCTAGTTGAAGTAACGATACTAACGATAAACATAGAATCAAATCAATTGCAGAGAAACATGGGGTTGATCCTGAAACTTGTCTTGAAAACATCACATATGCAAGGGCTTTGAATAGTGAGCACCAAAGTGAACTTTTAGAAGAATTAGGGAAGGAACTATCATCTGGACAATACCGTTTGCTAGTCGTTGATTCAATTATGGCCAACTTCAGAGTTGATGTATGGAATTATACCTTAGTGATATATGCCAAAACTACTCTCAAAATACTAACGAGAAGAAAAGTACTCTGGAAGAGGTGAATTGAACGAACGTCAACAGAAACTTAACCAACATTTAGCTAAATTGAACCGTATTGCGGAAGACTTCAACATTGCAGTGTTCATGACAAACCAAGTTCAATCAGACCCAGGTGCTTCTGCTTTATTCGCTTCTGCAGATGGAAGAAAACCGTAAGTATTATGAAAATAACCCTATTTTTTTTGTCAAATATTAACAATTTGAACTAGTGTTGGTGGTCATGTGCTAGCCCATGCTAGTGCTACAAGAATTTTATTGAGGTATGTGAAATAAGTTGTTATTAGCTTCAAAGCGTTTTACTAATTGACTCGTAATAGAAAAGGTAGAGGTGAAGAAAGGGTTGCCAAATTGATGGATTCACCAGACATGCCAGAATCTGAGGCTATATACACGATTGGGGAAGGTGGTATCACAGACTCTGACGCTTGATTAACAAGATTTACAATTACTGCTAAATTTTTACGACCAGCTTTTGCAATCCTAGCTACAAAACTTAAATTTACAATATTCGTTATGATCATTATATGAGTTCGTAATATTCTCAGTGTATACTTCTATTATACCTCAATATCCGAACCGTTCTGGCATAACCACAGGAGCAATCAAAGTCCATCCATAAATCAAGTAACATATCCAAGCACTGACAATTTTAACCCATGAATAGAAGTAAGTTCTCCCCACTGGTACAAAATCACCAAAATCGTTCTGGTTAACATTCATTGTTAAAAGAACGGCAATCCATTGTGTGGCAAGGAAGAAAATCACATGGAATAACGCATAGTTATACTTTGTGGCAACTCTCTCTTCATCTTCCCCATCTTCATCCTCATATAGCCAGCTCTGATCAGTCAATGCACTTTCAGGCAAAGTTCCTACTGCAACTGCTTCTCTGATCGCCTGAAGTCTCATTTCATTTCTTGCAGGTTGTTGTCTTATTATTCCACTCTCTTCATCACGAGGCTCATCATAGTCAATGGCAATAGCACCTCCACCGTTTCCTCCGTTAAATGCAGAATTAGCAGCAGCTCTAGTGGTGGTATATGCAATGGCAACAAATGTGAAAATAGCACCAACAACAATACTTGCTGTACGTGTTCCTCTTGAACGAATTAATGGGTTACATTGTTTATCATCAGGTTCTGAAGCAACTGCAGAAAGTGTTAAATAACTGCAATACATAGCAACGACTGAAGCTTGTGCAAGTCCACAATTTGGATTATACTCTTGAATTGTTGGATTAACTGAACCAACAGTAACCACTAGGGCAAAAATCACATTGATAATTCCAGCTGCTTGATTCATTGAACATCCTGAACCACAAAAGAATACAAATGTTAAAACACTCATCACGATAGCTGCAATGTACATTATTGCTGTACCTGAAATCAAGAAAGTTTTCCACATGGATGAATACTCATCTTCATCTTCAACATGTTCGATACATGTCTCTGCCCATTCATGAGCAAAATCAACTAGTAATATCACACCAATCAGCAAGAATACTGCACTACTAGGAACAGATACGTATTTCGACCATGCAATGAAGAATGTATCAGGAATCAAAAATGCAAGAACAATAAAGAGAAACCATAACAGTATCTTTGGTGGCCAGAAATTGTTCTGAACACGAGATCTAGGGTTTGTAGTTGAATGCACACCAATCAATAAAGAGGCTAATAAAAGATGAAGCATTCCAAGTGCAAAATTCAGTTTATGTATCGCAAAGAATCCACATTCTATCCCCGTACATTGTGATCCCTTCAGCTTCTCTAGTTTTGTGTATGCAAACTCAGTCATTGATATCCAGGAGACTAGGGCATTGATTAAAATTAAAAAGGCATAACTCAGTCTGGTGGAGAAACTGGATCCTATTGTCTTGAACGATTTTGAGCATAAGGAAAAACATAATGAGCCACAACAACTGGCGGCCCATGTGCCGGCCATTTGGATAGGTAATGAGACAATAGCACCCATCTGATATATCTATCTTCTTTGTGTATTGTGACTTGTTGAGTGAATTGATAAAGGAGAGAATTAGAGAAATATAGAATCAGTTTTTTACATGGCTCCTAACAGTTCAATGATTGATTGGTAAATTACTGTATAAATTCATGGGATTCCGGACGAATAGAGCTCTTTCAGATGATCTGATGAGACTTTTTTTGACTATCAATCTTTTAGAACACTTATACTCCTTGAGTTTACTCTCTTTGATCAACCATAGCGCTGATTATATTTTACGATCACGTGATATTCACATAAAAGTTCTCAAACCAAAAGGTTCATAACCATATCAATAGTTTATATTAGTTTCATGCAATTATTGTTGTTTATTTTGACTGTATTAAGGTGCAAATACCAGCATTTCAAACACATATAAGATGTCACTTCAAAGTGTTATACTTGACCTGGACACGAGGAGAATCTCAGCTGGTTTCGCAGGCGAATCTCAGCCTCTTGTGACTCGAAACTTCAACAATCATAACAATAATAACAAAACCACAACAGACGATGATACAGAGTATGAGTTTGCACTAGAAGAACTCGTATATGACATTCTCGTCAATGATCTCTTAGTTGATCCAAAAAGGAGCAGAATCTACATAGTTGAGCAGCACTATCTCCCACTGCCGAAAAAGGCAATCATCACAAGAGTCCTTTTATACACTTTACATTGTCACTCAGTTGCATTTCTTCCTAGTGCGCCATTGTGTTGTGTTGCGGCTGGGTCAACAAAGGGCCTAGTAATAAACTTAGACTGGGGCGGTTGTGAAGTCATTCCCGTGTTTGACCTAAGGATATTATATAGGGATGTGAGAGACACGATAAGGGGAGGAAGAATGGTAGTTAAGGAACTACTGAAAGAATTAACTGAACATCACGCAAATGACGATATTGATCTACAGTTTGCTGAGAAGTTCCTACTAGAAAAAGGTTTTTCCCAATATGGTGCTGAAGCTACAAACTTAGAAGACCCTGAGGAAGAGGTTACGGTATTCGAAGGTGTGAATGTTCCATCCAAACTTCGGCATGTGCCTTTGGATGTTACTCTCTTCAATGATATACCTGATTCAGTAACGGATAATGAGAATCGAAAATTGGTTGATTTGGCAGTCGAGGTCATTGAAAGGTTACCGATTGATGTCAAAAAAAGCATCTCATCCAAATTGATTTTCACTGGTGAACTTTCATCTATTACTGGTATTAAAGAATTCATCATTGCATCAATAAATAGCAAACTAAAAGATTCAGTTACCGTTAATTCCATATTCACATTGGGATCTTGGTCAGGCGCTAGTCTATACCTCTCTACTGCCAGTTCCATCGGTGCTACTAAAAAAATCAAAGAGATAAATAGAGATAAATATTTGGCTGGAGAAGATGGCGTTACTGACTGGACCGATATATTATATATCTGATTCTCATTTTAGCAACTCTCTCTCAAATAGAGTATAAGCCCACTGGAACGAGTTCAGTACAGTGTCTATAATATTAAAACATACTATTTCTATACAAGTATTCTTTTTTTTTACCTCACTCTCTAAAAACTCCTAATGTACAAAATAACTAACGAAAGCTGAAACTTTCTTAATTACCAGCTGGCATTTTGGCCAATAGATCAAAACTACCGGTACCAACCTTAGCCAATTTACCCATAACAATACGGGCAGATGGGGATTCCAACTTTTCAAGATCATTGTCCAAGACAGCCTTGGTCAAGAATTGACAAGTGGTTTCGTAAGACATCTTCATGAATGAAGAAGTTGAAGAATCAATACCTTGACGGTTAAAAGCCAAGTATGAACCTTCTCTGGTCATCATATCACCAATCAAATCCAAATGACGGGATGAGACAGAAATAGCATAACGACCGAAAACGTTTTGAATTTCATTAACAATTGTTTGTCTAGCAGCTTCAACACCGTAAACTTTCAAAACAGCAGCAACATCATTGGAAGTGATACCGTTAACGTCAATGAAATCATCTTGATCCCAGATAGCTTGGAAGTTAACACCTTCAGTGGTTAAAACACGTTTACCATTTTCTGGTTCTGGGTGTAAACAACGGCCAATACGTGGAACTTCTTTAACAACCACTTTACGACAGATATCTTCAACAATGTTGACCATCAAAATCTTTTGTGTTTGAGGTGGAAGATCAAGTGTCAAACTACACCATTTTCCTTCTTCATCATCGAAGTTGAATTTAGAAATCAACTCATGAGATGACAAGACTTCAGATTGACGATCTCTGGCAGATTTAGATAATTCACCATTGCCTCCCATAACTTCATCAGAGTCAGAGTCAGAATCGGAATCAGAGTCACGATCAAGATCAGAATCAAGTTCTTCATCGGAGGAAGCTTCAGCCCTTCTCATGGTTTCAAGTTCTTCGTCATCTGGACCTTCATATGATACTGCTTCAGAACCTTTAGCCAGTTCTTTTTCTTCACTGGCGTTGTTTTCACGAGCAGCACGACCTTCAGCAGCAGCTTCGGTATGTTCACGTGGAACTGCTTGACCAACTTCAGGCAATGATTCATTTCTACCTTTCTTTTGTTGTTTAACAGTCTTCTTGATAACAGTTTCTAATTTCTTCAAGAAACTTTGAGTAATGGTTTGTTCTAATTTTTCTTTTGAAACATCATACTCTTCATGGTAATCTGCTGAATCGAAGAATTTGAATTCAACGACATAAGTCTTGTTACGGTTTTGACTAACATCACCTGAAGTTTCAGTAACAGTAACATCGTCAACAAGTTCTGACAACATAACTTTAGCAATGGAACGACAGAAAGCATCAGCTTGATCATCATTGACTTCATCTCTGATTGGTAATGTCATCTGTGGGGTCTTAATAGAAGAAGAAGCAGTCATAATAATTTCTCTCATACGTGGAATACCTAATGTCACATTAGCAGCACCGTGACCAGCGAAATGGAAAGTGTTTAATGTCATTTGAGTAGATGGTTCACCAACGGATTGAGAAGCAATAATACCAACAGATTCACCAGGGTTAATCAAAGAACGCATGTACTTCAATTGCATCAAAACACGGAATTTCTTTTCATTGATATCAGATTTTTCAAACAATTTCTTGTTGTTTTCAATGAATTCTTCTAATTTAGCTTCAAATTTCTCTGAAACAGAACCCAAATATTTAGCTGGATTGTAAATGGATAAAGCAGGATCATATTTGGTGGATTGTGCGTAATGTGGAACATCTTTGTTCTTCTTCAGACTCTTTTTAACCTTTTTGATATATTTGATAGCAGTGTCAGTATCCAAATGGTCCACCAATGCAGCTGGATCATATTTCTTAAGCATGGAATCATAATTATCAAAACAGAATTCGAATTGGTTCATGTGTGATTGTTTAGTGACATCAATAGCATCACCACCGTACAAGAATTGAATCAAAGTACCATCACCATCTCTGACAGAGTTATCATAAGAAACGTGAACACCTTCCAATTGTTTAGTCAAACAACGTTGTAAATAACCAGATCTAGCAGTCTTAACAGCAGTATCAATTAAACCTTCACGACCAGCCATACAATGGAAATAATATTCTTGTGGTCTGATACCAGAGTAGAAACGGCCTTTAATATAACCACCAGCTCTTGCATCAGTTTCATAGGCTTTGAAAGATGGTAAAGTCTTACCACTCACCATGACAGGCACACGTCTACCTTCTAAAGCTTGTTGACCTAACAAACACATAATTTGAGAAACATTAACATTGGAACCTTTAGCACCGGATAAAGCCATTGCTTGCATGGAATTGTAAGGAAATCTCTTCATAGTACCACCTGGAACACACTTGGAAACAACTTGGGAAGTAATGGCATTGACCTTTGATTGAGTAATAGCATCTAAAATACCAGATTTACCATCATTACGGTAAACCTCTTCCAAACGTTTCAAGAATTCTGGGTCATCAACTCTGGTGTCTTTGTCCAAATTGGTAACTTCAGCAGCAGCAATACGACCAACATCGACAGAAGTCAACAAGATTTCACTTCTCCATTGGTTACCTTCATCAGTCAAACGTAAATCATCCATACCACAGGTAAAAGCGGTGTTTTGAATGTAATTGGTGAATAATCTACCCAAAACAGATAAAGCTTTACCTGCAACTCTTGGGCCATACACTTCATGCAAAGAATGGACAATACCATATTCAGAAGAACCATATTGAGATTTATCTAGAATACCACACAACAATTCACCTTTTCTGAACAAGACTGTGTTTTCTTCGGAACCTTTACCCCAGTATTCATTTTTAATCTTGTTTTTAGATAAAAGATTGATACCAGGCATGTCTGCTGGAGTGATATTCAACAAAACAGTGGTAATGATTTGCTTACCAGTCCAAAGTGGGATTGGTTTGATGACAGCTGGTGGAACAGTTATCAATTTAGCTCTTGTGGCATGACCATCTTCTGGACGAATACAACCATAGACATATTGTTGGTATTGCTCTCTTGTGAAGAAAGAGTCTTTTTTAGTGATCCAAACACCAGCAGAAATATGATCTTGAATCAAACCTCTTAATGGAGAACCGGAAGTTGGAGTCAAATATTGAGAATCAGTGTTTGCTAGATGTAAAGCTTCAGATTTAGCGTTTTCATTTTGTGGGAAATGCATGTTCATTTCATCACCATCGAAATCAGCATTATAAGCGTTGGTATTGGCATAATGTAATCTTAAAGTTTTCTCACCTGGTAAGACTTTGACTTTGTGACCCATCATAGAAGCTTTATGAAGGGTTGGTTGACGATTCATCAAAACAACATCATTGTTCTTGATGTGACGTAGAACTTTCTTGTTTAAAACATGAGAAGTGTTACCAGTTGGAGTCAATAATTGATTAGCTAATGCTTTTCTTTGATCTAATGTCATACCAATCAATGAGACAACAGAACCATCTTCATTTTGGATTTGAATTGCACCTGGCCATTTATCTGGACCATTAATGACAGCTTGACGCAATTCAGCAGCATTGTGAGCAGTAACAGGTTCTGGGTATGTTAATTTAACGGCAAAAACAGGTGGAACACCAATTTGGTCAGTTTCAATATTTGGATCTGGTGAAATGACGGAACGAGCAGCGAAATTCACACGCTTACCCATCATATGCTTTCTGAACAAACCTTCTTTCTTCTCCAAAGCTTGTTTGATACCAGGAGTTGGAACCTTACCGGCTTGGTTGTTTTGGTTTTTGGTGGAGTCAATGAAACCATTAGCATCATTCTGTAAAGTGACAAAGGCATTCATTAATCTGTTGAAAGTGATTTTTCTTTCTTCAACTGTGATTTGATCTTTGTCAACAGTAGAAATTTGATCATTTAAATCTCTAATGAGTAAAGAAGTGGTCAAAATCTTAGATAACAATTCATTTTGGGAGTTTTCATGAACTTCATCACCCAATTTAGATGGAAGTCTGAATCTTGTTGGTGGAACAACTAAAGCTTGCAAGAAAAAGATGTCAGAGCTAGCTTTTTCGCTTGAATTTGGTCTAGCATGAAACAAATAATCAAGAACATCTTTTTCTTGGTTGAATAGAGCATGCATGATGTTCTTAACTTCAGTACTCAAAACATATTTGGAACCTGAAGTTTCTTCCCTATTTGATCCAGAGCTTGGTTCAGATGAAACGGATCCATTAGAGACAGTTTGAGATTTGGTCATGTTGGAACGGGAAAGACCTTTGATATTATTGTTAACAGTCTCTTTTTGGGTTAATGGTTGTTCAAAAATTTTGGTGAAACCATCCTTTCTGAATTTTGGAGATGCCATTTGACAGTTATCACACTTCCGTCTTGAAAGTAATCTCTTGTAGAATTCACGAATGACTGCTTTACGTTCATCATTAACTGTTGAGGTTTGGACACCATGTTCAGTGGTTCTACCTTCACTCAAGGCTTTGGCAATAGCAGTGTCAACAAACTCTTGTCTCTTTTCTTTGATGGCATTTTCGATTTGCACATTTTTAGATTCTAATTCCTCATCTTCTGAGATGAAACCTGCAACAGTCAAATCGTCAAGATCCACGACTTCGGCAAGAAGACCATGTTGGATCAATCTTAATTTCAAAGTGAAATGATGGACAATGACAGATGATAATTTAAATTGATGACAGAACAGACATGTTGATCTAAGGAAGATGTAAAGCTGGTTGAAGAACAATGGGTTGTAAACAGGAACAGGAAGTTCGATATGACCATAATGTCCAGGACAGAATCGGTCGTCTAAACCACAAGTAGCACACTGGTTCTTGAAGAAAGCACCTAATGCCAAATCGTACAGACCACCTGAGATGGGGTGGCCCAAGTTGTCAAAGACGGTTGGATTAATGATCTGCTTAGCGGAAAGTTTTCTGATTTCCTTGGAAGACAGATAACTGAACTCAACAGAGGTAATCTCTGACCCGACAGGCTTCGAGATATCCATCGTGACAGATTGACTTGATTCTTCTGATGTTTAATGATTTTAGTTAGAAAATTTTAAGAAAAAAAAAAAAATTTGACATTGAATTTCGGGTAACCTCATCGGCCGAAAAAGGAAATTATTAAGACTCAATAATAAATCGAGAAATAAGAGAACAAATGAGACAGGAGATAAGTTGTTCATCCCAATTGTGAGGCAGATAGTGTTCTTCCATTCGATTCAAAGGCTTTATAAGCCAAAATTATCTAGTTAGTTCCGAAAATAACCGTCCTTAACAAATTTACCCTCGGAAATTGGTACCCTCGGAGATCTCGTCAGTGGAAAAAAAATCACAACAAAAGTTTTTGTTTACTTTTCAATCGATCGAATTAAACTGATTTAAAAGGACTGATTTCAAGTCTTTTGAAGCCTTTTATTGCTGATTAACATAGTTGGGGGCACTTCCATAATGTTTAACAGTTCGGGCTCTACGTTTGGAGCTGGAAATGGCTTTTCCACCAACAATAACAGCAACAATACCTCCGGAGGTCTCTTTGGTGCTCAATCAACTCAACCTTCAGCTGGTGGTTTTGGATCGAACAATAGTAACGGTACTCAATCATCTGGTCTATTTGGTGGACTGAACCAGGGAAACAATACCAATACTAACACACCATCTAATGGTCTTTTTGGTAACTCTTCAACCCCAAATAATACCCAATCTTCTGGTTTATTTGGTAACAACAATAGCCAGTCTAATGGTCTATTCAGCAATAAACGCACACAGTCTGGAGCTAATGGAACATCCACTGGTGGTCTTTTTGGAAACAGCAGTACAACTCAAAATAACACAACATCTGGTGGTCTTTTTGGTAATAATGCCAATAGCACAACTTCTGGTGGTCTTTTTGGTAATAACGCTAACTCACAGAACAACACTTCTACAGGTGGCCTTTTTGGAAACAACTCTACAAATAACAACACAATCGCATCTTCTGGTGGACTATTTGGAAAAACCAATAACACTTCGACCAGTGGTGGTTTATTCGGAAACAGCAACAACACAGCTGTATCTCAACCTTCTGGTGGTTTGTTTGGTAACAGCAATGGATCTCTTTTGGGAAACAATAATAACAATAACCTCACACCAGCCAGACAATACAGTTTCAAAGATCTACCTAAGTCATTAACAGATTCAAGTAAGACAAGGAAGGTTGTTGATAGCACATCAAGAAAAAGAAGTTTTTCGTCATCGAATAAACCATCAGGACCTATTGTCAATGCCAGATCTTCACTATTAGATAGATTCTCAAGCAGATACAAAACATTAGAGAGTGAGAATGATTTTACTTCTGAAGGATTATTCTCTCCAAAGAAAGATTTGATACAGTCTGTCTTAGTGTCTGGCAGACAGACCACTGCCTCCAACATATCTGCTACGACTGCTGCTACAACTGCCCCTAAAAAACTAGTGAAACCTTTTGGATCATCATTTACATCAACAAATAGAAGAGGTCATCAAGGTAATTCAGGTACAGAATTTTTAAAATTAGAAGTTGATCCAACTAGAACAGAAGCTAGAAGACTTAAGATATTCGGTGAAAATGGTGGTGCAAAGAAGGTCAGAATCCTTGGCGATGAAGCTGAGCCTGCTTTAGTGTTTCAAGAAACAACATCCAAGTCAGAGGAAAAAACTGAAGACGAACCTGCTGAACATACTCCAGCCGAACCTCAAAGTGCTGAACCTGAGCAAGAATCTGAGGAATCAATCAAATCATCTACCAGAGATGAAGAATACTGGTGTTCTCCATCTGTCGAACAACTGTCTAAACTTTCCCTAAGACAGCTTTCAGAAGTTCCTGACTTTAGCATTGGAAGAAAAGGTTATGGTACGATTCATTTTGAGCTTCCTGTTGATTTGACTTCTTTCTGGTCTGATCTGCCTGGTTATTTGTTTGGTAACATAGTTAGATTCAATAAGAATCAAACAGTTGAAGTTTACCCAAATGGAAGTGTTCCATTAGGTACTGGATTGAATGTTCCAGCTACTATCACAGTTGAAAAAGTTTTCCCAATTAGCAAATCTGGTAAAAAGATTTTTGATAATTTAACTACTAAAGATGCTGAACTTCATCTCTTCATCAAGAAATTGAAAGATATCAATGATATGGAGTTTATTGCATATGATCCAATTCATGGATCTTGGACATTCAAAGTTGAACATTTCAGTATTTGGGGTTTGGTTGACGATGAGATTGTTGTTGTTGATGCAGAGACTGAAAACACCAAAAAATCAGAACAGGAATCTAAACTGGCTTTACCATCACAACCACTTAGCATTGATTTAAAGAAAAACATAAAAGCCGAAAGTTTAAAATCCCCAATTCCTTCCAAAAGATTACAGCCAAAAAGTTTGGGTGAAGACACTTTTGTTTTCAGAAAGAAAAGACATAATAACACTTCCTTTGATGGTGATTCTAGTTTCATTATTCCAGGGAGTTTCATTGTTGATGAAGGCGATGATAACGAAAATGTTGAATTTGCATTGCATAGACCTACCAATAACATTTTAGAAGAAGAAGAGAATGAAACTTCTGCTGATGAAGGTTTAGTCTCCGATGATGAAAGATTTCCTTCAAGATATGATTATGATAGAGAAGATTCCATCATAAGCGATGATTATGAAGAAAAACAATTTGAACCTGTTGATGTTGATGAAAAAGATTTTGCATATTTAAATAATGAACCATACTTAGCCGTTTCAGAGAACTGGGATCAACAGTTGCTTCTCGCTGCTAACAAAGATTCTGCATTTGCTGAAGGTAACTTGAAAGCTACTACTAGATACGATGCACCATTTGCTAAACCATTCTCAGCCGCCGAAGTTGATAAATTACTTTTCGGTAACAACAATGAAAAGTTTAAGATTCAAAAGCCAGTTAAAGAGTTCAAAATTGAAAACTACACATTCATCAAGTATTCTAATGAGAATGGGCTTGTTATCAAAGATCCTTCTCATGAAAATGTTACAGATGCTAAATCATCGACTTCTTTTGACTTTCAAGAAAAACGTTTCATTTCATCCATTTACACCCAGCACATTAAAAAATCCAAAATCATCAAAAGAAAGAATCTATTTCCACTAGTCACTCCAAATCCTCGTCTAAGCTTCAAGATTATCACAAACACTTTTGAGCAGCATCCTGAATTTGAAGTGAGTCCTGTGTGGAGGTTGGCATCTGCCATTTTTGATGCACCAGACCTAAATGACCAAATTCAAGATATCAAAAACACTGAAATCACATTTCGTGTCTTAGATATCAGTCGTCGTGAAGGTTTACTGAGATGGATCAAATCTGAAATTCAAGATGAAATCAGTTCTCTTTCTAATAATACCACTGATCCAATTGAACAAGTGTTTCTTTCCTTAGTGTTGAACAATATTCCAGAGGCTTCCAAGCTTGCACTCAAATCCCAAAATCCACATCTTTCCGTTTTGGTGACTTTATTGGGATCTAACGATCCACAAGTTAAATACAGTGCAAGTGAGCAATTGAAATATTGGCAAAAAAGTTCTGCATTGTCTTCTATTCCAAGCAGTCTACTCAAGATTTATTATTTATTAAAAGGTGAACCTCTTCATTCTGATTCTACTGTTAATGTCATCAAAGGACTCTCATGGAAGGCTAAATTGTCACTACTATTGTCATATGGTGATTTGAATGAATCATTACCAACTCTTTTAACCACTTTTATCGAAACCAATGCCTCTTTGGAAATTTCCAAAGCGGAATCATCACAGTTTGCATTGTTAAAGTTATTTGTCAATGAACAGAGTGGGAAATACGATACAGTTGAAATTTTCAAATCTTTGAACAAGAATGACAAGTTTGATATCAGTCTTCAATGGTATATTTTTGCTATCTTGGTGAGATCTACCAAACAATTATCTTTTGGTGGTAATGCTGCTATTTCAACCATTGGTGATGACTTAACACTAAAATACGCTAACGAATTAATTTCTAATGGCCTATATAAAGAAGGGATCTTCATCTTGTCGCATTTAGAAGATGATGAAAAGGTCAATGAATCCATCTCTAAACTTGTTGCTGTTAATATTGAAAAACTCAGTGAAACTAACGGGTTGCTTGAAGAATTATTAGAAGTATTATTAGTTCCATCCAAACTTGTGATTGAATCCAAGGCTCTTCATAACAGATTTATTGGTAATTTCTGGAAAGAAGCTTCATACTTGTTGGATGCACAAAACTACAAAGAAGCACATAAGACCATTACGAATGAAGTTGCACCAAGTGCGGTAATCAACAATGGACCACAGTTGAAACGATTAGAAGACTTCATTTCAAGATTTCCTGAACAGAATAATATATCTGATTGGAACTTGGGATTACAAGTTTATAAGAACTACATTCAAACACTCAAGACTAATAGTGAAAGTTCTTTGAGATATTTGGTTGATAGTTTGCCAAATGTGAAACAATCTAATTTTAAGATCAAAGTTGCTATCAGATTGATGTCAAAGACCGTTGCTACTAAACTGATTGAATCTTCAAGATCTGAGGGAAGTTCATTTATGGAACTTGATAAATCTAAGGTTATGAAGCTACCTCTTGGTGAAGATGCTCCTTATTTTGCTAAAGATTTTGCGATTGAATACTTCAAACAGATCTTGACAGGGGTATAGAACTGATATTCAGAGTACATGTACAATATAGATAAAAGTTTTTGAAATATTTCATTAAATTGGACTGTAATCTAAGTCGAACAGTAGAAAATAGTTTTGACGAAATTACACTACAAGTGACTAAATAATTGATATTATTAAATTAAAAAATAAAACATGAACTAACTAAAAGATGTATATCATACAGTAACTATAACAAGTCACAGCTTAAAACAAACAGGAGAAAAACAAAATGCAAGAGTATATCATTATAAGGAGTCAATCAATGTGTCAACAACATCAAGGATGGCTGTGGATGCAGGAGAATCAGGGTAAAGATCTAGGAAACTTTCTCCTGAATCACATGCTTTACCAATTCTAGGGTCTAAAGGTACAGAACCTAAGAATGGGATTCCAAATTCTTCAGCTAATTTTTTACCACCACCAGTTGTTGGTTTGAATATTTTAGATTCACCTTTACAACCAGGACATACAAATCCAGACATGTTTTCCACTAATCCCAAAATTTTGATACCTGCTTTTTTGCAAAAATCTATTTCTTTACGAACGTCTAATAATGCAACTTCTTGTGGGGTTGTGACAATTAAGGCACCATCAATTCCCGATTCTTTTAAATATGTGTTGACTGAAATGTGTTCATCTGATGTTCCTGGAGGTGTATCTATGATTAAGTAGTCCAAATGACCCCAATCAACATCTTTTAAAAATTGTTTTATCAAGCCATTCTTCTTTGCACCTCTCCAAATAATCGCAGAATCTGCAGTCGGTAGCATAAATGCAATGGACATCATACCCAAATTATCGTTAACATAAACTGGAGTCCAGCCTGCATTTGAACTATGAACACTTTCACCTTGAGCACCCAACATTTTTGGAAGGGAAGGTCCACAAATATCTAAATCCATGGCACCAACTTCTAAATCAGGATCAGCAGCTAGGGCCCAAGACAACATGGATGTGAATGTGGACTTACCAACACCACCTTTTCCGGACAGAACTAGAATCTTGTGGTCTATATTGGCAAGACGTTTGTTTATAAGTGGAATATCAGGGTCTGGTCCCTTTGGTAATGATTCACATATTTCCTGGTTGGCACAACCATCACAAGCGTCTCCTTTTCCTGCGTTTTCCGACTCTGGACCGGGACAGTGCTCAGGTTCTGGCTCCTGCAAGTGCATACTATCGAATGCGTTGCCCATGGGCAGAGTTTGGGGCGATACTATAGCCATTATTATGTGTTGTTGTATTGAAGAGTATGATTATAAATTGATTTCTTTTTTTTATAGCCTGTATATTCTGTTTCGGGTAATTTTCGCGAAACTATCAGCACCTCTTCATAAACAGTGATAAACGATAAGAAACTACACAGAATTAGAAAAGAGTTCTTTCGTGTGTATAAAGTGAGTCTTGGTGAGTGTAGAGCCACTTTCCACAATGAGTCGCCATTAAAATTGCCAATGATCAGACTGATATAGATTCAAAGCCCTTAGTCCAGACCCCAGAAAAAACACTTACAATATTACTCGAGAAGAACTCTAAAAACTTGGATGAACCACAGTTAGAGCCAAGAGTCATAGGAAAAACCTAAATAAAATTTCAGCTATAGCATAGTGATCGGGTAATTGGAATTGTATTCCAGCATTGGTGTGAAAATAGCAAGATGGTGGAATAAGCCCAGATCAATAATACAATTTGATCAAAATTGGTGAAAATTGGTAAGAAAGAGTTTAGTGGGTTTCCTCCCTTGGCTTATTTTAAGATTTATCAATAGAACTAGTTAATAAGAGAGACTCTTGTTTTGATGTTCAGAGCTTTAACGTGTCCTTCTTAACGATAAAACGATCTACTTATATGTTATAGGCTATATCAGTTTTTGATCTAAAATATTTTATCCAAATACTGTCACCATATGAAAGAGGCTGTATACGAGAACACATTACATGAAGCATTATGGAACTAGAACTGGACACTAATAAACATGCAGAAAAGTGTGTGTGACTGTGTATCCAGTTTCTAAAGCCCAGACCAGACATATTACGGCTTTCCATCTCAATTGGTACTAGTCCACCACAAACGGTTGTTTAAATTAAGCGGAAAATTGCTTCGTCTACACTTGAGCATAACTTAAGAAGTAACACCAAGACCCAACACCGTAGTATCACACCGACTTAATATCCCAATTAGACAGAAGAAACGATGGCGGCAGACTCTATGTGGCACTCATGTTTCCCTGGCCCTTTGTGAGTGCAATTTACCAGCTTTTGATGATGGTCCCAACTCCCGACTAATCCCATATACCATGGAAGTCATGTTTCCCATGTGGCTCTTTATCAGAAGGTATATTTAAAGGGTCTATGGGCTATCTTGATCGATTAGATACTGATTTCTCACATAGAAAATCTTTTTCAAAGAAATGGCAGAGACTTCTGAAAAGAACGTTGTTGATACTTCAGTTGTATCGATTGAGGACAATGAAAATGAGAAGCCTTTCGTTCATACTGAAAAGACATTAGGCTGGAAGTATTGGTTCTTGAATTATGGTGAAAATTCTGATAACGAAACCATTTTCGATGGTGAACCTTACACTATTGATAATCTTTTGGATTTTGAAGGTCCTAGAATGGATAGATCCAAAGCTTCAAGGTTGAAAAAAGTTGTTGGGTTCATTTGGGATCCTATCTTTCTTCCTCCATCAGAGAGAAGATATCTTATTAAGATTGATTTCTTTATCTTCATCTATACTATTTTAGCTCTTTTCATCAAACAATTAGATCAAAATAATATCAATAACGCTTTTGTTTCTGGTATGAAAGAAGATTTGAATATGTATGGTTCAAATGATTATAATCTTTTGACAACATATTTCAACATTGGTTATTTAGCATTCTCCCTTTTCATGGCTACTTTGATTAAATATGTTAGAGCAAGTATTGTCTTGCCATTTTGTGAAGTTTCATGGACCATTCTTGTTATGATTCAAGCTATTGCAAAAAATAAAGAGACCATTTTTGGTTTAAGATTAGTTCAAGGTGCTTTAGAAGCTTCAACCTTCCCAGGTGTGACTTTATTAATTGGTGAATACTATGCAGGTGAATCTTTAGCCAAAAAAATGTTCATGATGGATGCCACTGGTGCTGTTGCCAGTATGTTTGCTGGTTATCTCCAAGCTGGTGTTTACAAAAACTTGAGAGGAAAACTTGGTTACAATGGTTGGCAATGGGTTATGATCATTGATGGTGTTATTTCATTACCAATTGCTTTACTTGGTTTCTACTGTATCCCAGATTTCCCAAAAAACACAAGAGCTCATTGGATGACCAAGAAGGACAGACAGTTTGCTTTAGCCAGACAAAAAAGACATAAAAAAGTTCAACCTGCTCCAATGAGTCTCAAATCATTCTTAAAAGCTTTCATCAATCCAAGAATGTGGATTTTCATTGGCCCATACTGTTTAAGTGTCATGGGTATGCGTTTCCAAAACTATTTTATCACATATTTGAAACAGTTGGGTAGATTCAGTGTTGAACAAATCAACACGATTCCAACTGCTCAAAATGGTTGGACATTTATTTCTGCATTGATCATCAGTGCACTTAGTGATTATACAGGTAATAGAGTGCTTTGGATTACCATATCTTTATCCATGGGTGTCACTGCATTGATTATACTTGCCCTTTGGGATCATGTGTCGTTTGGTGGTCATGTTTTTGCATTTATCTTTGGTGCAGGTGCAGGTACAACTGCTCAAACTCTTACCCTTTCATGGTTTGCAGAAACATATTATGATCTTTCTGATTTGAAATCTATCAATGTTGGTCTTGGTAATACAATCATCTATTCTTTCAGTGCATTTTTACCTCTTGCTATCTACAGGGCTGAAGATTCACCAAAGTTCCGTGTCGGTTACAAGATTTCATTGATGTTCTACATTCTTGGTATATTTGCAGCTTGGAACTTTTACTTTTGGGCTAAACAATATGAAAGACAAAGAGAAGAGAAAAATGATGTTGAAACTGAACTTTCTTCGATCTCTGAGGAGGCCTCCCAAGTTAACGTTCATCATGAAGTAAAAGCCTGATTTGGTTTTTTTGTTTATTTGTATGTTAAAGTATTGTTGATTGATTTGTAGTATACTGAGCGATATGTTAAAATCAATAAATGGTATACTGGAGGAGAAAAAATTCTCTATCTCAACTATTACGCTTTCAATGTTATTCAGTTATTTCGAATTAGTTTAGTGATAATATTTAAATACAGATGGCTTTGGCCTAAGCTTAAAATCATCTTCTGTGTCTTTTAATCTGGCTACTATTATCATCTTGGTTTAACTCTCTCTTTTGGCCATAGATTGCATCATTTCCTGTGGTCTCTGCTGCCTGAATCACGTTTTGACTCCTTTGGCTCACTTCAAAAAGTACTGCATTTTCCTCTTCTATCATTTTCTTTACACTTATTGTGTCCACTTGTAGTAACGATAACAAGTCCAACACACCGTTTGGAGATAGCAATTCATTTCGATTTGAAGAGCCGCTTGAAATGATCAGGCTCTGTAGTCTAGAAGCCCTCAATAGATTCAACACATTGTTAACAAACTGTGATCTGCTCAAGTCTTTGACATAATCAGAATATGTGATTTCAAACCTGATCCCATTTGTTATAGCTGTTTCTAATGTTTCATATTTTAAGAACATGGGTAGTCGCTTATCGAATTGAAATGTAATGATATCTGTATCTGATGAGGTGCAAGCCAACAACAGTCCTTGTTCAGATATGGGCTGTACTGCAACAATATCGAATACCTGTTGGAGTTTGGTTATGATTTGTCCAGGGATTGGTTCATCAATTATGAGTGTGCATCTAGTAAGAAGATTGAGTCTTCCTTGAAACTCTGGGAATATACTGAGACTGATTGGATTGATGTTGTGGGGCGTGAATAGGTCAGTATATTTGAGGGTATGGTTCAATGCAATGGTTGTGTATCCCAAATTTTGTAAAGCAGTTAATGTGTTCCTTAGATTCAATAAATCAAGCTCAGTTGGAGGGGTTGCATGATCATACTGAGGCCAGTGGACGTTAAGATCAGCGAGCATTTGCTAAGGATATAGTTGGTGCTTATCTGCATAAAAGGTCAACTTAAATGTACTTTGGCCTGTCTAAGTTATGTGGCTTTACACCAGTGCTTCTAGTATATCAGTGTATATCATGTGTATAATGCAGTATAGAGCCAACTCTTCAAGCCTATAACAGTTATCAAGATGATACAATCTTCTACGTAGTCTACTAAAATAGTTAAAAGCTACGTGAAATATCATTATACTTATGATTGAAAATATCTAAAGTTTTCACTTAGATTGAATGTACAGAGGAAAATTTCATTCCCTTCATTTGATATCGAAGACTGTCTTCAAAGAACGCAACAACAACCAATCATCTCTTGAGACTTGATCTCTGAAAGCTGGATCTTTCAAAGTATCAATAGATTGTCTAGTGATCAAAGAATACAATGGATCTTTTTCATCAACATGACGACCCCAAACTGGTTGTGCACTTGATGGATTATCCAAACGAACGGCAACACCAGCATTGGTTTGACCCTTCTTCACTATATCAACTGATTTGTGGTTGACTTCCAAAGATGTGACTTTACCCAACACCATTGTCGTTTTCACTTTAGTTTCTGGATCTAATTTAACGGCACAAATTGGAGTACCTAATCTTAAAGAACCTTCAATAACATCAACACCAATGATCATTGGATTACGTTTGTTGATAATTTGAAGTGTTTTCAAAACACATGGATAAGTGGCATATTCCACAAATTCTTTACGACGTTGATCCAAAAGTTTTTCTTGGTATGCAGTGAATGAATCGAATAAGTGATAAATGATATCAGCTGAGAAAATAGTAACACCTTCTTGTTCAGCGTATTGTTCAGCTTCTTTGTCGACTTTGACATCGAAACACAACATCACTGCAAACTCTGGAGCTTTTTCCAACATTGCCGTGGCTTTAATAACATCACGTTTGTAAACTGGACCTAAACCAATAGACATAACTGGAATTTTCATATCTTTTAAGAAATCCAATAAGGCTTCCAAAGAACCCAATGTAGATGCTTGAACAACAACACCTTTACCGGAAGCATCAACAGAATCCAAAAGACCAGTCAAATCATCCATGACTTCTTCCATTAACTCTTCTTCATCATCATCTTCTCCAACAACTAACAATCTAGAGCCAGAAACGGCTTTTTCTAAATCATGAGCAGCAATCTTCACACCTAAAGCAGCTTTAACTTCTTTATGATGAACGTATTCAGATTTCAAACGTAATTCTCTCAACGGCTGTGGTGTCAACAGTGCACGAATATTCGTCGCTATTGGTCCATTCATACCACATAACACTATACGATCACCTTCTCTCAAATAACCATTTGATAAAATGACATCAATGGTAGTACCAAGACCTTCAACAACTTTGACTTCTAACACAGTAGCTTCAACTTCTGATAAGTACATCAATTGTTTTGACATTCTCTTTTGAGTTAATTCTAATAACAACCATAACAAATCTGGAACACCTTCACCAGTGACGGCAGAAGTTGGAACAATTGAGACATATTTGGCCATGTTTCTGTTTTGGAAATATAGTTCAGAATTCAAACCTTGTTCAGCTAAAGCAACTTTAATTTGAGTGTATCTATCTTCAAATTCTTGTTGAACAGCTCTTGATTGTTTACTGAAAGAATCTCTGAATGAGTTGTTTGGAGTTGTTTGCCAATCGTACAAACGATCGATTTTATTCAAAGCAACAATGAATGGAGCTTTTCTTTCTCTTAATAATTTGATAGATTCAATGGTTTGTTGTTCTAAACCATGCATGATATCAATGACTAAAATGGCAATGTTACATAAAGAAGAACCTCTGGAACGCAAATTGGAGAAAGATTCGTGCCCTGGTGTATCAATGACTAATAGACCTGGAACATCGAAGGTTTGTTTCTCATATTGAGCCATGACTGCAGTTTTTTGTTTTATTGCATCAATTGGGAAATAAGTAGCACCAATTTGTTGGGTAATACCACCAGCTTCACCACCTTGGACATTAGTTTGACGAATCTTATCCAATAATTTAGTTTTACCAGTATCAACATGACCCAAGATACAACAAATTGGGGAACGTAAATCGTTGGCTTTTTCATCTTTTTTGTTCTTCTTTGAACCATGTGATTTGGAAAGAGCAGCTTCTTCAGCAGCTTTTGCCTCTTCGGCAGCTTTGATTGCGGCTTCAGCTTCAGCGGCTTTAGCTTCTAGATCTTCAGATGAAGTTGCATCAGTTGAATCTTCTTGTCCATCGGCTTCAGTTTCAGCTTCCCAATCTTCAGTAGCTGGTTCATCATCTTCCAAAGCAAGGTTTTCCCAATCATCAATGAAAGCTTCTTCTTCTTCTTCACCAGCAACTTTTTGTTTATCTTGAGTAACTTCTTCAACTTCTTTCTTGACAACTTTCTTCTTTTTACCATACACCACTTTCTTCTTTGGAGCATCAGCTGAAACGTTAAGACCTTCGACTTTTAAGTTGCCGGCAGCCAATAAAGCTTCACGTCTACGTTCAATCAATTTCTTTTCTTCTTTTTGTTTTCTTGTCAAAAGTTTACCTTCTGCTTTCAATTGTTCTTTCTTTAATCTTTCTTTCTCCCTCTTGGCAGCTCTTTGTGCTTCTTTCTCTTCTTCTTCTTTAGCAAGTCTCTCTTGCTCTTCTTTTTCTAAACGTTCTTCTTCCTCTTGTAAACGTTGCTCTTCTTCTTCAAGTTGTTTTTTTAATTCAAGTTGACGTTTCAAAGCAGCTAAACCAGCTGGAACTTTCTTCTTACTGGCAGGAACTTTAGCAGATGCAGCAGGTTTATCCTCCTGTTTCTTTTCTTCTTCTGGAGCAGGTGTTGAAGTTTGAGAATCACCGGTTTCTTTTTGAGCAGCTTTCTTTTTAGCTGCCAATTCTTTCTTACGTTGTTTCTCTTTCTCTTTCTTCTCTTTTTCCTTTTCCTTTTTGGATTTGATCACAGGACCAGTACTACTTTCAGCTGGTGCTTCTGCAGCTTTCTTCTTCTTGTCTTTGTTTTTCTTCAAAGCAGACATAAAATCACCACCAAAATCATCTTCAGTAGCTTCAGTTGGACCAGATGAACCTTGATTTTCTGATTCTCCTTCAGCAGCAGGAGTCCCGAATTCCTCGGCAGCAGGAGCCTCGTTTTCAAACTCCTCGTCCCAGTAATCGCCTCCTTTCTTTCCCTTTTTCCCTTTGGCCATTGTGTAAATTCAATGAAGTTAACGATGATCTAAAGAATTCACAGCTAATTTTTCACCAAATTTTTTTTTTGTCCAAAACTCAAAATCGGTACGGACACATATTCTTTCAACATTGAAAAAAAAATATTTCAACTGAACTCATCACCAAAAACATTGATTAATTCTATAGACACTACTCAAGATGACTACGGTGGAGAAGATCAAGGCTGTGGAGGAGGAAATGGCTCGTACCCAAAAGAACAAGGCCACCGAGTTCCATTTGGGTCAGCTGAAAGCCAAACTAGCGAAATTGAAAAGAGATTTAATTGCACCAACAGGATCTGGTGGTGGTGGTGGTGGCCAAGGGTTTGAAGTTGCAAAGACCGGTCAGGCTACCGTTGGTTTTGTTGGTTTCCCATCTGTTGGTAAATCTACCCTTCTATCAAAAGTTACTGGTACTCATTCCGAAGCTGCAGCATATGAATTCACAACTTTGACAACTGTTCCTGGTGTTATTAAGTATAAAGGTGCAAAGATTCAAATGTTGGATTTACCAGGTATTATTGAAGGTGCTAAAGATGGTAGAGGTAGAGGTAAACAAGTCATTGCAGTTGCAAGAACATGTGATTTGATCTTTATCGTTTTAGATGTTAATAAACCACTTCATCATAAACAGATTATTGAAAAAGAATTGGAAGGTTTTGGTATAAGACTTAACAAAGAACCTCCAAATATCATCATTAAGAAGAAAGATAAAGGTGGGTTGAATGTTACTAATACAGTTCCAATGACAAGATTGGATAAGGATGAAATTAGAGCTGTTATGCAAGAATATAGAATCAATTCAGCAGATATTCAAGTTAGAATGGATGCTACAGTTGATGATTTGATTGATGCTTTAGAAATTCAACAAAGAAAATACATTCCAGCTGTTTATGTTTTAAACAAAATTGATTCATTTTCAATTGAAGAGTTGAATTTGTTGAATAGAGTTCCAAATGCAGTTCCAATCAGTAGTGGACAGGAATGGAATTTAGATGAACTTTTAGAAGTTATGTGGGACAGATTGAGTTTGGTTCGTGTCTATACAAAACCAAAGGGTAAAATGCCAGATTTTTCAGAACCAGTTGTTTTGAGAAATGGTCGTTCAACAGTTGAAGATTTCTGTAACTCTATCCATAAAAGTTTAGTTGAAGATTTCAAAACTGCTGTTGTTTATGGTACGAGTGTTAAACATCAACCTCAGCATGTTGGTTTGAGTCATGTTTTAGAAGATGAAGATGTGGTGACAATTTTGAAAAAATAGATTATTCATTTCATTTCTCTTCACTTCACGCATTCAACGACCCAAAATTTTCTAGAAAAAATAGTGTACAATATGGACAAAACTGTCCCCTCTTTTTAATATCATTTAACTGCATTTTACAATCTTCATTGAGAGTAACAACAATTATATTTAATATGTAGTAAACTAAAACGGAACAAGACAATAAAACACTAGCGTTAAGACATAATTTTTTTTTTGTTTGAAAAGATGTTACATCACTCTTTTCAAAATTCTAGGACTTTCCAATTCGGCATCCTCATGATCAGTGATATCATTAACTGATCTTTTATTCTGAGACAATCCTGGATGAGGAGAATATTGCTTTCTGGCTTTCAAATTAATTTGAAACTTAACAATCTCATTAGCATAAAATCCAAACTCATCAAATTCTTTGACACTTGATCTAATTGATTTCAAATATTGGAAACTTGAAGAAACGTCACAATTCATAGTGTCTTGAATATAGGAAAGTGCAAATGTACAGAGCAGATTGTCATTACCATTCAAAGAAAACAATAAAATCCCCGCTGAGTGATCTTTCTTTTGAATGTTATGGATCAGCAAGAGGAAATCGTCCAAAACTCTTTGGAAATTGATATTGGTTATGACCGAATTTGTGATTTGACCATCAGTCAAATTGGAGATATTCTGTGAGAATTTACCATTAAAATTCATTAGACAATTAGCTTCATCATCATTGAGTTTTTGAATATTAAACGTTGGGTCAATTGAAACACAACAAAATTTATCATTTGGAACATCTCTTAAGTAATAACAACATTTTTGAGCAGGCATGATACCGAAAATGTACTTGATGTTATTATGTGCTAAAAATTCGTATTGTGCGACCGAGTTCAATGGACCCATCCAAACATTTGAAGATATTTTTTGTGGATGCAGTTGGTTGACAGTGTTTGCCAGTGTGTGTCTATTCAGGAATTGGTCTCCATTCATTGTAAATTGTAATGTTTTGTGATTCTCTTGAAAAAATGTACTGTTCAAAACTAATTTGTGTTGGTACCTAGTACTAATTAATTGTTTGTGTCAAACGCGATGAGGTGATGATAACTGGAGTCAGAAGTGGTGTATGGAAGATGAAACCAGGTGAAAATGTGAGTAAACTGCAAAAAAACACGACAGTTTCTATTCAACTTAGTGCCAAATAGTGTGATTAAAATGCAAAGAGTGAAATTATTTGGGCAGTCTCTGGATTTTATCCACTTTTGCAGAATCGAGAATCGTCTTTGGGAAAAAAAGTTTCCGATGGTGAAGAAAAAAAAAATCCAGAGGAAAAAAAACAAACGAAATTATTTCCAGTCGTGACTTCCGAATTCGGTGAAAAAGTGCAAAAATGCGTGAATTCTCGTGTTTTTAGACGTGTTTTTGGTGTCTTGTGTCTTCAAAAACAATCGTTTTTGCTATTCTAAACCCAACAGAGTCTCAATTTGAACCATTTCTCGAACTCGCAACTTCTCAGACCCGGCAAAAGAAAAGTTTAGTGTGGGCCCTACCGCATCCAGCGCCATACTGACACTTACCCGTGCACCAGCCACAAGTTGCCACTCATAAGCGTAATCTCCATCACAGCGCCACTTCTAATTTTTTCTCCGACCGACCGACCGAGATTATGTAATTATCACGTGACTCCGGATCTGGAAAACGCCAAATTTCTTGTTTGCTCCATTTATTTGTGTCAAGCATAAAGAACCACACATCACTTCACTTCACTCATTCACAATGTTCTTGCATAACTCATTCAGATTGGGCATCCGTTCTTTGAGACAGTCGTCCAAGACATATCAATCCACATGGAGAAACTTCACCAACGCTGCTGTCAAGACACATGTTTCCCCTTCCCAGGGTACGTCAGCTGCAAAGTTGGGTTTAGCCATTGGTGCAACTTCAGCACTAGCACTCCATACACATTCCAAAATCCTCAATGAAGTTGCCACATTGGGTCCTGTTCAAATCAGTGCACCAAACGTGAATGTTGCTGAGAAGAGTCCAATCCGTTCGAGATTTGGGGGTAAATTGCATTACAAACAATTGACATACGGTTCCTTCACCGGGTTATTCCTTGGTGTTGTCATTGGTAAACTATCAAGTGTGTTTGCTTTTGTTATTTTCTCGGTTGTCCTAGCTGTTCAATTCTTACAGACAAGGGGTATCATTAACGTTAATTGGAACTCATTTATCAGTATTGGATCCGATAGAATCAACGTGAGAAAATTGGTCCTTGAAGATCCAAGTTTCAAGTTGAGTTTCGCTCTATCCTTCCTGATTGCTGCTTTCAACATCTAGGCACTATCCCAGTTCCCATGAGATGGACTTAACACAAAATTTACTATTTCTTCTTTATTTTGTAGTCTGATTTTATAAATCTGCCACACTTTATGGTTGAGGATTACAAATGGAAATTTTCGCGAATGTTCTATTTGATAAATTATAAAATCAAGTCAAAAGATTAAACTTATTCTTCATCTCACATTAATATTCAGCTCATCATGTCACTAGTTCATCCAGATACAACTGATCATCACTTCAAGTTTGAGCCATTCTTGAGACAAGAGTTCAATCTAGGACTCGATCCAGACAGACCAGTTTGCCAGTTTTGGAATGGTCATGGTGGTTGTCCAAATGGTGATCAATGTTATAATAAGCATGTTTCACCTATGTTTTCCAATAAGATCGTTTGCAAGCATTGGCTACGTGGTCTTTGTAAGAAAGGTGATCATTGTGAGTTTCTCCATGAATATAACTTGAGAAAAATGCCTGAGTGTCTGTTCTTTAGTAAGAATGGATTCTGTACTCAAACTCCAGAGTGTCAATATTTACATATAGATCCACAATCTAAGATTCCTGAATGTTTAAATTACTCAAGGGGATTCTGTCCAGATGGA